>JAECWX010000765.1:2400000-3618645 GCA_018151165.1 Drosophila arawakana | reverse complement strand
ACTTAAAACTATCCCATACCTGTTGTGCAAACTAATAGTTTTTATACTCTCTGCAAGAGTATATTGGGTTTGTGCAAAAGTATGTAACAGGCAGAAGGAGGCGTGGCAGACCCCATAAAGTATATATATTCTTGATCAGCATCACAAGCCGAGTCGATATAGCCATGTCCGTCTGTCCGTCTGTCCGTCTGTCTGTCTGTCTGTCTGTCTGTCTGTCCGTCTGTCTGTCTGTCTGTCCGTATGAACAAACAGATTTCAGAGATGGTAAGAGCTACAAGTTCGAGCTTGGTGTCAAACGATCAGATATTTAGTCAGTCAATACAAGAATCTTTTTTTTTTTCGATGCCACGCCCCATTCGCCCACAATAAGCAAAAAACTGGACACACCTCGGAAAAAATTGGTGTTTTCGGCAAATATCTCAGTAACTATGGCACCTAGGATCACCAATTCTGGAACGGGAGGTTCGTAGCGACGGCATAGTTGCATTGCCATTTAAAATTTTGGACTGCCACGCCCACTTTTCCCACATTTGATAAAAAAGGCTGGAACCTTCAATGCCGGGTTTTGCGAACTTGTTCGTATCGTACAGTATTGTAATTAATATAATACGTGTGGAGACTAACTATATTAAACTATACTGAAAGGCGCATTAAAATCGGACAATAAACAAGAAAACTAGAAGCGTTACAATATTGATAATTGAACGCAATATCAACCCATAGGTGCAAGCGAGATAGAAACACACAAGCACATTTCCAACGTTTTCGCTGCCTGTGTGTCGGCAGCGCTGCCCGCGGTCGCTGGCTGCGCCGAATACACACATACATACATACATATTTGCATCATATACATATTGCCAAACGTATGTGTATTCGAATACAAGCAAACAGATGTGTGTTTGATTATGCTTAGATTGTTTTTGTTTCAACGTGTTTTAATGCAAGTAATTCACATTGTAATATCTCGATACCGATTTTAATAATTTAATCGGGACAAATGCAGAGAGTATTATACGGTCGGGCGCGCTCGACTGTACTTTTCTTTCTTGTTAATGCTACACTCCTCATCATTTAGCGCGTTATAAAATAGTTCTCTAGATGGGAGTTGTCTTGCGACTAGTTTAGAAAAACTATCTAGATAGTCATAAGGGGAAAACTCCTTTCCGACGCATTTGCTTAAATTGTATACCTTCAAACTTTCTACTTACAAGCTAGAAATCTTCATCGTTAACATAACTAGAAAGTTTTTCTAAACTAGAGTTTGTTGGCTCTAATAGATTTTTAAACTGAATATTGTATAAATATTTGTTGTCTATTGTGACTTTTTTAGTAATTGATATATATAATTCCTTATTGCAAGGAATTATACTTAAATCCCCAACAAGCTCGGTTATAAATAAATGTATGTCATATTTCGTTAAATTATGGAACACAACAGTATTACTGGAAATATAAACTTATAAGTTAACTTACATTTCTTATATATGGGATTCTCATATTTTCCAGTAAATAATTTATAAAAATTCTCCTTTCGGCATCATCGATCACGTCTTCACAGGCAGCACATTTGTTGTATTCCTGCATGGAACCCTCGTCAACATCCAGCCAATGGTTGGAGGCTTTATATGTTTTCCAATATTTATTGTAATGCTTTCTTGATTCCTCGTCAAGGGATTGTCAACATTTTTTGATGCAATCGACTCCTAATTGCAAAAGTAATAAACAAAAATAATTAGTATGTGTTTTAAAAGATTAAAAGCGCAAACGAAGGTATATTACTTCGTAAGTCCACATTTCGTTTAGCTCGGGACTATATTTATGTGCAAAGTAGAATGAAACTGCACAAACGTTTCCAAGACATATCAGACATATCTTCAATATCAGCGTAGATGGTCACCGGTGGAGAAAGGTTTTTATGTCAGTTTTTGAAGCTGCCATATTAACCCGCTTTAGGAAAAGTAGATACAACTTTGCCGCAACTTTTGGTATGCATTTTACTATTGCAAGTATACCATTGCAAACAGTTATGACAAAAGTCTCCTGGCGTATGGCTCTTAGTAAATTGCGATTTAGCCAACGTAGACATATTTGTTATGTAGGCGTAATGCATTATCATTTCAGCCTCATTGTATATACCCAGGAGACTTATATGTTTTTCCCGTAGACTGTCTGCTCGAATTGTGGGTCCAACAATCATCTCTTGTTTCTTTCTGCTACAGTCAATTTCGTATACATTTATACTAAATTGGGGATTTAGTTTTCCAAAAAGCTTAACGCCTTTTGAGTTGACTGGGAATTCTATATCCGTGAAGTTAAGTCGCTGCCCCCTATAAGTAATAAAAGGAGCAGCGACGTTGCTTATGTTATAGCAAGAAGTATTCTTGAGATTCCTCCTTAGTAGTTTTTGTCGTTTTCACTGTAGTTCTCATTTTCATTGAACTCGTATTCTATTGATGCCTGTATGCACCATTTAAAACAAAAATATCATTGTTTTTAATATTAACGGTTGCATTCCTCTTTCAAATCGTTTCGGGCATATCACAGTAACCGACAGGAGGAATATGTTTTTAGGTTTTATGAAAGTCTAGGAAAATAATTTGATATTTTACATAGTGACATATCTATAAAATTCCTTAATGAATTCCATATTGTCAGTCGAGGAATTTTTAGGTTTTATGAAAGTCCACGAAAATAATTTGATAACTTACATAGTGACATATCTATAAAATTCCTTAATGAATTCCGTATTGTCAATCGAGGAATTTTTAGGTTTTATGAAAGTCCATGGAAAGAAGTTTCGTGGTATATTATCGACTAAAAATTCCGAATTGAAGAAAGATTTATCATAACTTAGAACATGATGGTATTGATTTTTCTTAACATCAAAAATAATTTGAAAACTTAAGAAGTGACAAATGCATAGAATTCCTTAATAAATTTCTTATTGTCAATTGAGGAATTTTTAGGTTTAATGAAAGTCCATGGAAAGAAGTTTCGTGGTATATTATCGACTAAAAATTCCGTATTGAAGAAAGATTTATCATAATTTAGAACATGATGGTATTGATTTTTCTTAACGTCAAAAATAATTTGATAACTTAAGAAGTGACAAATGCATAAAATTCCTTAATGAATTCCTTATTGTCAATCGAGGAATTTGTAGGTTTTATGAAAGTCTACGAAAATAATTTGATAACTTACATAGTGACATATCTATAAAATTCCTTAATGAATTCCGTATTGTCAATCGAGGAATTTTTAGATTTTATGAAAGTCCATGGAAAGAAGTTTCGTGGTATATTATCGACTAAAAATTCCGTATTGAAGAAAGATTTATCATAATTTAGAACATGATGGTATTGATTTTTCTTAACGTCAAAAATAATTTGATAACTTAAGAAGTGACAAATGCATAAAATTCCTTAATGAATTCCTTATTGTCAATCGAGGAATTTGTAGGTTTTATGAAAGTCCATGGAAAGAAGTTTCGTGGTATATTATCGACTAAAAATTCCGTATTGAAGAAAGATTTATCATAATTTAGAACATGATGGTATTGATTTTTCTTAACGTCAAAAATAATTTGATAACTTAAGAAGTGACAAATGCATAAAATTCCTTAATGAGTTCCTTATTGTCAATCGACGAATTTGTAGGTTTTATGAAAGTCCACGAAAATAACTTAATAACTTACATAGTGACATATCTATAAAATTCCTTAATGAATTCCTTATTGTCAATCGAGGAATTTTTAGGTTTTATGAAAGTCCACGAAATTAATTTGATAACTTACATAGCGACATATCTATAAAATTCCTTAATGAATTCCTTATTGTCAATCGATGAATTTTTAGGTTTTATGAAAGTCCATGGAAAGAAGTTTCGTGGTATATTATCGACTAAAAACTCGGAATTAAAGAATGACTTATCATAATTGATTTTTTTAACGTTAAAAATAATTTGATAACTTAAGTAGTGACAAATCAATAAAATTCCTTATTGTCAATTTTATGAAAGTCTACGAAAATAATTTGATATTTTAGATAGTGACATATCTATAAAATTCCTTAATGAATTCCTTATTGTCAGTCGAGGAATTTTTAGGTTTTATGAAAGTCCACGAAAATAATTTGATAACTTACATAGTGACATATCTATAAAATTCCTTAATGAATTACGAATTGTCAATCGAGGAATTTGTAGGTTTTATGAAAGTCCATGGAAAGAAGTTTCGTGGTATATTATCGACTAAAAACTCGGAATTAAAGAATGACTTATCATAATTGATTTTTTTAACGTTAAAAATAATTTGATAACTTAAGTAGTGACAAATCAATAAAATTCCTTATTGTCAATTTTATGAAAGTCTACGAAAATAATTTGATATTTTAGATAGTGACATATCTATAAAATTCCTTAATGAATTCCGTATTGTCAATCGAGGAATTTTTAGGTTTTATGAAAGTCCATGGAAAGAAGTTTCGTGGTATATTATCGACTAAAAATTCCGTATTGAAGAAAGATTTATCATAATTTAGAACATGATGGTATTGATTTTTGTTAACGTTAAAATAATTTGATAACTTAAGAAGTGGGAAATGCATAAAATTCCTTAATGAATTCCTTATTGTCAATCGAGGAATTTGTAGGTTTTATGAAAGTCCATGGAAAGAAGTTTCGTGGTATATTATCGACTAAAAATTCCGTATTGAAGAAAGATTTATCATAATTTAGAACATGATGGTATTGATTTTTCTTAACGTCAAAAATAATTTGATAACTTAAGAAGTGACAAATGCATAAAATTCCTTAATGAGTTCCTTATTGTCAATCGAGGAATTTGTAGGTTTTATGAAAGTCCACGAAAATAACTTAATAACTTACATAGTGACATATCTATAAAATTCCTTAATGAATTCCTTATTGTCAATCGAGGAATTTGTAGGTTTTATGAAAGTCCACGAAAATAATTTGATAACTTACATAGTGACATATCTATAAAATTCCTTAATGAATTCCGTATTGTCAATCGAGGAATTTTTAGATTTTATGAAAGTCCATGGAAAGAAGTTTCGTGGTATATTATCGACTAAAAATTCCGAATTGAAGAAAGATTTATCATAATTTAGAAGATGATGGTATTGATTTTTGTTAACGTTAAAATAATTTGATAACTTAAGAAGTGGGAAATGCATAAAATTCCTTAATGAATTCCTTATTGTCAATCGAGGAATTTGTAGGTTTTATGAAAGTCCATGGAAAGAAGTTTCGTGGTATATTATCGACTAAAAATTCCGTATTGAAGAAAGATTTATCATAATTTAGAACATGATGGTATTGATTTTTCTTAACGTCAAAAATAATTTGATAACTTAAGAAGTGACAAATGCATAAAATTCCTTAATGAGTTCCTTATTGTCAATCGAGGAATTTGTAGGTTTTATGAAAGTCCACGAAAATAACTTAATAACTTACATAGTGACATATCTATAAAATTCCTTAATGAATTCCTTATTGTCAATCGAGGAATTTTTAGGTTTTATGAAAGTCCACGAAATTAATTTGATAACTTACATAGCGACATATCTATAAAATTCCTTAATGAATTCCTTATTGTCAATCGATGAATTTTTAGGTTTTATGAAAGTCCATGGAAAGAAGTTTCGTGGTATATTATCGACTAAAAACTCGGAATTAAAGAATGACTTATCATAATTGATTTTTTTAACGTTAAAAATAATTTGATAACTTAAGTAGTGACAAATCAATAAAATTCCTTATTGTCAATTTTATGAAAGTCTACGAAAATAATTTGATATTTTACATAGTGACATATCTATAAAATTCCTTAATGAATTCCTTATTGTCAGTCGAGGAATTTTTAGGTTTTATGAAAGTCCATGGAAAGAAGTTTCGTGGTATATTATCGACTAAAAATTCCGAATTGAAGAAAGATTTATCATAATTTAGAAGATGATGGTATTGATTTTTGTTAACGTTAAAATTATTTGATAACTTAAGAAGTGGGAAAATCATAAACTTCCTTAATGAATTCCTTATTGTCAATCGAGGAATTTGTAGGTTTTATGAAAGTCCATGGAAAGAAGTTTCGTGGTATATTATCGACTAAAAATTCCGTATTGAAGAAAGATTTATCATAATTTAGAACATGATGGTATTGATTTTTCTTAACGTCAAAAATAATTTGATAACTTAAGAAGTGACAAATGCATAAAATTCCTTAATGAGTTCCTTATTGTCAATCGAGGAATTTGTAGGTTTTATGAAAGTCCACGAAAATAACTTAATAACTTACATAGTGACATATCTATAAAATTCCTTAATGAATTCCTTATTGTCAATCGAGGAATTTTTAGGTTTTATGAAAGTCCACGAAATTAATTTGATAACTTACATAGCGACATATCTATAAAATTCCTTAATGAATTCCTTATTGTCAATCGATGAATTTTTAGGTTTTATGAAAGTCCATGGAAAGAAGTTTCGTGGTATATTATCGACTAAAAACTCGGAATTAAAGAATGACTTATCATAATTGATTTTTTTAACGTTAAAAATAATTTGATAACTTAAGTAGTGACAAATCAATAAAATTCCTTATTGTCAATTTTATGAAAGTCTACGAAAATAATTTGATATTTTAGATAGTGACATATCTATAAAATTCCTTAATGAATTCCTTATTGTCAGTCGAGGAATTTTTAGGTTTTATGAAAGTCCACGAAAATAATTTGATAACTTACATAGTGACATATCTATAAAATTCCTTAATGAATTACGAATTGTCAATCGAGGAATTTGTAGGTTTTATGAAAGTCCATGGAAAGAAGTTTCGTTGTATATTATCGACTGAAAATTCGGAATCGAAGAATGATTCATCATAATTTAGAACATGATGGTATTGATTTAAGTCCACGAAAATAATTTGATAACTTACAAAGTGACATATCTATTAAATTCCTTTATGAATTAAGAATTGTCAATCAAGGAATTTTAATGTTTTACGAAAGTCCATGGAAAGGAGTTTCGTGGTATTTTCATAATCAACAAGAAAGACAAGTACAGTCGAGGGCGCCCGACCGTATAATACTCTCTGCATTTGTCCCGATTAAATTATTAAAATCGGTATCGGGATATTACAATGTGAATTACTTGCATTAAAACACGTTGAAACAAAAACAATCTAAGCATAATCAAACACACATCTGTTTTCTTGTATTCGAATACACATACGTTTGACAATGTGTATATGATGCAAATATGTATGTATGTACGTGTGTATTCAGCGCAGCCAGCGACCGCAGGCAGCGCTGCCGACACACAGGCAGCGAAAACGTTCGAACATGTGCTTGTGTGTTTCTATCTCGCTTGCACCTGTGGGTTGATATTGCGTTCAATTATCAATATTGTAACGCTTCTAGTTTTCTGGTTTATAGTCCGATTTTAATGCGCCTTTCAGTGTAGTTTAATATAGTTAGTCTCCACACGAATTATATAATTACAATACTGTACGATACGAACAAGTTCGCCAAAAACGGCATTGAATGTTCAAGACTATTTTATCAAATGTGGGAAAAGTGGGCGTGGCAGTCCAAAATTTTAAATGGCAATGCAACTATGCTGTCGCTAGGAACTCCGGTACCAGAATTGGTGATCCTGGGTGACATAGTTACTGAGATATTTGCCGAAAACACCAATTTTTTCCAGTTTTTTGCTTATTGTGTGCGAATGGGGCGTGGCATCGAAAAAAAAACAGATTCTTGTATTGACTGACTAAATATCTGATCGTTTGACACCAAGCTCGAACTTGTAGCTCTTACCATCTCTGAAATCTGTTTGTTCATACGGACAGACAGACAGACGGACAGACGGACAGACGGACATGGCTATATCGACTCGGCTTGTGATGCTGATCAAGAATATATATACTTTATGGGGTCTGCCACGCCTCCTTCTGCCTGTTACATACATTTGCACAAACCCAATATACTCTTGCAGAGAGTATAAAAATTCGGAATTGAAGAATGATTTATTTGTTGACGTTAAAAATTGCTTGATAACTTATGTAGTGACAAATTCATAAAATTCCTTAATGAATTCCATATTGTCAATCGAGGATTTTGGAAATAATTTGATAACTTATGTAGTGACATATCTATAAAATTCCTTAATGAATTCCGTATTGTCAATCGATGAATTTTTAGGTTTAATGAAAGTCCATGGAAAGAAGTTTCGTGGTATATTATCGACTAAAAACTCGGAATTAAAGAATGACTTATCATAATTTAGAACTTGATGGTATTGATTTTTGTTAACGTTAAAAATAATTTGAAAACTTATGTAGTGACAAGTCCATAAAATTCCTTAATGAATTCCTTATTGTCAATCGAGGAATTTTTAGGTTTTATGAAAGTCCGTGAAAAGAAGTTTCGTGGTATATTATCGACTAAAAACTCGGAATTAAAGAATGACTTATCATAATTTAGAGCTTGATGGTATTGATTTTTGTTAACGTTAAAAATAATTTGAAAACTTATGTAGGGACAAGTCCATAAAATTCCTTAATGAATTCCTTATTGTCAATCGAGGAATTTTTAGGTTTTATGAAAGTCCTCGAAAATAATTTGATAACTTAAATAGTGACATATCTATAAAATTCCTTAATGAATTACGAATTGTCAATCGAGGAATTTTTAGGTTTTATGAAAGTCCATGAAAAGAAGTTTCGTGGTATATTATCGACTAAAAATTCGGAATTAAAGAAAAATGTATCATAATTTAGAACTTCATGGCATTAAATATTTTGAAAATAATTTTATGACTTATGTAGTGACAAATTCATAAAATTCCTTAATGAATTCCATATTGTCAATCGAGAAATTTGTAGGTTTTATGAAAGTCCACGAAAATAATTTGATAACTTACATAGTGACATAAATATAAAATTCCTTAATGAATTACGAATTGTCAATCGAGGAATTTTTAGGTTTTAGGAAAGTCCATGGAAAGAAGTTTCGTTGTATATTATCGACTGAAAATTCGGAATCGAAGAATGATTTATTATAATTTAGAACATGATGGTATTGATTTAAGTCCACGAAAATAATTTGATAACTTACATAGTGACATATCTATAAAATTCCTTAATGAATTCCGAATTGTCAATCAAGGAATTTTAATGTTTTACGAAAGTCCACGGAAAGGAGTTTCGTGGTATTTTAATAATCAAAAATTCGGAATTGAAGAATGATTTATTTGTTAACGTTAAAAATGGCTTCATAACTTATGTTGTGACAAATTCATAAAATTCCTTAATGAATTCCGAATTGTCAATCAAGGAATTTTAAGGTTTTACGAAAGTCAACGGAAAGGAGTTTCGTGGTATTTTAATAATCAAAAATTCGGAATTGAAGAATGATTTACTTGTTAACGTTAAAAATAATTTGATAACTTAAGTAGTGACAAATCAATAAAATTCCTTAATGAAATCTTTTTTGTCAATCGAGGAATTTTTAGTTTTTATGAAAGTCCACGAAAATAATTTGGTAACTTACATAGTGACATATCTATAAAGTACTTTAGTGAATTCCGCATTGCCAATCAAGGAATGTTAAGTTTTACGAAAGTCCACGAAAAGAAGATTCGTGGTATATTATCCACTAAAAATTCGGAATTGAAGAATGATTTTTGTTCAAGCATGAACATATTAAGCATATTAGAACACCGGAGCGATTATTTTAAGAAACTATGTAAACCCAAAATTCCTAATTTAAGAATATATTGGTCCATCTATGCTTACGACCCGTTTCCATACTTGGCAACGAAGCCTATGATAACAAGAGAGAAAAGTACAGTCGAGCGCGCCCGACCGTATAATACTCTCTGCATTTGTCCCGATTAAATTATTAAAATCGGTATGGAGGTATTACAATGTGAATTACTTGCATTAAAATACAAAAACAATCTAAGCATAATCAAACATACATACATCTGCTTGTTTGTATTCGAATACACATACGTTTGACAATATGTATATGATGCAAATATGTATGTATATATGTGTGTATTCGGCGTAGCCAGCGACCGCGGGCAGCGCTGCCGACACACAGGCAGAGAAACCGTTCGAACATGTGATTGTGTGTTTCTGTCTCGCTTGCACCAATGGGTTGATATTGCGTTCAATTATCAATATTGTAACGCTTCTAGTTTTCTTGTTTATAGTCCGCTTTTAATGCGCCTTTCAGGATAGTTTAATATAGTTAGTCTCCACACGAATTATAAACTACAATACTGTACGATAAGAACAAGTCCGTTAAAAACGGCATTGAAGGTTCAAGACTATTTTATCAAATGTGGGAAAAGTGGGCGTGGCAGTCCAAAATTTAAATGGCAATGCAACTATGATGTCGCTAGGAACTCCGGTACCAGAATTGGTGATCCTAGCTGCCATAGTTACTGAGATATTATTGCTTATTGTGTGCGAATGGGGCGTGGCATCGAAAAAAAAAGATTTATGTATTGACTGACTAAATATGTGATCGATTGACACCAAGCTCGAACTTGTAGCTCTTACCATCTCTGAAATCTGTTTGTTCATAAGGACGGACAGACGGACATAGCTATATCGACTCGGCTTGTGATGCTAATCAAGAATATTGCGAAGTTGTCCGCAATCCCTAAGCTCTTCGAAAAGATAATTACTATGACGTTGCAACATCTCTGCAAGTCAATTATCTCCCCTGCCCAACACGGATTCGTTAAGAGTCGGTCGACCTCGACCAATCTATTGGAATTTACCACTTTTATAAATGAGGCATTCCTTAATAGAATGCAAACTGATGTCATCTATACTGACTTTAGCAAAGCATTTGACTCTGTGAATCATAACCTCCTTTTACACAAACTTAGTATTTTAGGCTTACCACCTTCCATTCTTCTATGGATATCTTCATATCTAACAGGTAGGACCCAAAGGGTTATGCTTAGATCAGCCATCTCTTAATCTGTTTTTGTTACTTCTAGAGTTCCCCAGGGTAGTCACCTAGGACCTTTACTTTTTAATCTTTTTATAAACGACCTTCCCTGTTCGCTATCCCATTGTCGCATACTTATGTATGCAGATGATGTGAAATTATTATTATCTTATAAGAACCCTTCGGATCATGCGTTATTACAAGATGATTTAAACACAATGCATAACTGGTGCATAACCAATCACTTGCACCTCAATTTCTCTAAATGCCTGTTTATGACTTTTAACAGGGTTACTCCTTACATAGCCAATTACTATATCGACAGTGTACCCTTAAAACGCGTACTATTAGTTGAAGATCTTGGTGTTCTCTTTGATAATAAATTAAGTTTCAGACATCATATCTCCACAATTGTTAATAAAGCCAAGGGCACTCTTGGATTTATTAAACGCTGGTCTAAGGAATTTAATGATCCCTTCGTCACTAAACTTCTTTATACATCCCTTGTCCGGCCCATTCTTGAATATTGTTCATGTGTCTGGTCTCCTCAACATGCACATACTCAAGATTTAATTGAGTCGGTGCAGAAGCAGTTTTTAGACCTCGCACTCTAAAAAAGAGTATAAAGGGGTCTATTAGGTTTGTCAGAAGCGAAATGTGCGTAACAGGCAGAAGGAGGCGTGGTCGACCCCATAAAGTATATATATTCTAGATCAGCATAAACAGCCGAGTCGATATAGCAATGTCCGTCTGTCTGTCTGTCCGTCTGTCTGTCCGTCCGTCCGTCCGTATGAACACCTAGATCTTTTAAACTATAAGAGCTAGAGCCACCAAATTTGGAATGAAAGTCCGTCTATATTGCAGGCAGGTTAAGTTTATTTCAAATTTTTGCCACGCCCCCTACCGCCCCCGCAAATTGTAAAAAACAGTTTTCCTTGCACTACAACTTTGAAACTATGAAAGCTATCGTGACCAAATTTACACAGTAGGTGTATGGTACAACTATAACTATCCTCACCAAGTTTCATCAAGATCGGACAACTTTAACTTATAGCTCCCATAGGACAAATCGGTCAAAAACACAAAATTTGTATGAAGACATGTAGTATTTGCTAAGTTATCGCAACCAAACTCACACAGAATGTGTACATGATTATTAAACGTAACTTCACCAACTTTGGTCTAAATCGGACAACTACAACATGTGAAACAAATTGGTCAAAAATGTTAATAATTGTAATTTATGTACGTGTTTGAAGAAAAGTCACAGACAGGCAATTTTTTTCTTTTTCTATAACAAAACATTATTATATGTAAATGCAGATAATCAGCAGTACCTGCAAATTGAGGTGCGGTGCATATGGTAGAGTGGCGACATGTGAGAATCCTGTGTCTGATACCGCGGGTTCGATTGCAGCTAGCGCATAATTTTTTTTACTTTTTTTAAATTTTAATTTAAACTATTATCTTTTTTTAAATTTGTATTTTAAAATATGAATCAGTCTACTGCTTCTTCTTTTAAGTTTGTAAGTATTTTTGTATGCGCACTACAAGGAGTACGGGGTCTTATACAGTCGGCACGTCGACTGTAGCCTTTCTTACTTATTTCCTTTAATGTATGTCACCTGCATAACAATTAAATACTAGGGTCACCCAATAATGATTTTCGGATACCTCTGAAAAACAACTCTGATTGAACTTGTTGACGAACCAATGGTATAAAAGTAAAAATCGCCTGCTGTAGGAGTTCAGTTGGTGCTACGTTCAGAACCGATAACCGTGTTTCGAACTCTTTTTAAACAAAAACAGTAATCTCCTATAAACAAATTCAAAACTTTAAACATAAAATTGCTAACAATTTTAAGTTACCCGCGTTCGTCAGTGGAAACTATTTTGTTTAAAATCGAACATTTATTTATTAACAAAAAAACATTTGTTGTTAAAATTTCATACAAAACTAAAAACAAAAAAAATAGATAAAAAATGTGCTCCAAAACTGTTTGTGATATGTGCAACCGTGCTTTTGACGGGGTGGATGCTTTCGCTGTGCATTATAGCAAGTGCACCGAACCTGTAAACGCTTTTAGAATAATGATGGAGGCGTCAAGGAACCAAGATTCGAGTGATCGTCCCTCTTCAACATCAACTTTAGACGTCGAACCTACTACATCTGCCAGAGCCTTCAAAAGAGCAGGAGCTATAATTAATCAACCCGCTAAGAAAATGAAAAGCGATGATATTCATTGTCAAGTATGCAATGTTTCAATTAAAAGAAATGCATATAAAATGCACTTGCGCACTGATACGCATAAAAATGCGCAAGTTGCTCAAATAGTGAGAAACACTAATGTAGTATTAATTTCAACAGAAACCAAATTCCCTGTTGAAACATATCGTGTTTTTAATGAAAATGAAAATGTAATTATTCTTCGTGATTTTTACAATCAAATAAAAAGAAACATTTTCGTAATAATTGAACTCTGTTTAGCTTAATATACCGCCATAAAAATTTCGATTAAACTTTATGGCACATATATAACGCAAACAGATGATGGAGAATTAATTGAATCAACTAAGCATTTTGTAACATCATATCAGTGTCTCTATGGTTTAAAAACATATCAGTGTCTCTATGGTTTTGAAACAGCTGATGATGTTTTGGAAAACAAAATCGATTATTTAAATTTATTAACTAGTGAGTTCCAAGAAAAAGATAGTGGATGGGCTATCCAATCATTTAACTATTGTGATTTAACAATAGTTAAACTGGAACATATTCCTTCTGGAGGATACTGTGAAATGCCCGAAACGATTAGAAAGAGGAATGCAACTGTCAATATTAAAAACAACGATGTTTTTTGTTTTAAATGGTGCATACAGGCATCAATCGAATACGAGTTCATTGAAAATGCCACCTACAATGATAACGACAAAAAAAAAAATAAGGAGGAATCTCAAGAACACTTCTTGCTATAACATAAGCAACGTCGCTGCTCCTTTTATTACTTATAGGGGCAGCGACTTAACTTCACGGATATAGAATTCCCAGTCAACTCAAAAGGCGTTAAGCTTTTTGGAAAACTAAATCCCCAATTTAGTATAAATGTATACGAAATTGACTGTAGCAGAAAGAAACAAGAGATGATTGTTGGACCCACAATTCGAGCAGACAGTCTACGGGAAAAACATATAAGTCTCCTGGGTATATACAATGAGGCTGAAATGATAATGCATTACGCCTACATAACAAATATGTCTACGTTGGCTAAATCGCAATTTACTAAGAGCCATACGCCAGGAGACTTTTGTCATAACTGTTTGCAATGGTATACTTGCAATAGTAAAATGCATACCAAAAGTTGCGGCAAAGTTGTATCTACTTTTCCTACTTTTCATTACTTTTGCTAATAGGGATCGATTGCATCAAAAAGTTTTGTCAAGCCTTTGATGAGAAAACAAGAATGCTTTACAGCCCCCAACCATTTGCTGGACATTGACGAAGAGTGTATGCAGGAATACAACAAATGTACGGCCTGTGAAGACTTGATCGATGATGCTGAAAAGGATAAATTCTTTAATTTCTTTACCGGAAAATATGAGGGTCCCATATATAACAAATGTAAGTTAACTTATAAGTTTAGATTTCCAGTAATACCTGTTGTGTTCCATAACTTAACTAAATATGACGTACATTTATTTATAACTGAGCTTGGTGGGGACTTAAGTATAATTCCTTGCAATAAGGAATTTTATATATCCATTACTAAAAAAGTCACAAAAGACAAAAAATATTTATACAATATTCAGTTTATTGACTCTAATAGATTTTTAAACTCTAGTTTAGAAAAACTTTCTAGCTATCTTAACGATGAAGACTTCAAGCAAATGCGTCGGAAGGGCGTTTTCCATTATGACTATCTAGATAGTTTTTCTAAACTAGCCGCGAGATAACTCCCATGTAGAGAACTATTTTATAACGCGCTAAACGATGAGGAGTGTAGCGTTAAAAACTATGAGTTTGCACAACAGGTATGGGATAGTTTTAAGTGTCAAACATTGTCAGACTACTTAAAACTTTATATAGAAAGTGATGTAATTATTCTGGCAGATGTTTTTGAAAATTTTAGAGCCATCTGTCATAAAATTTATAAGTTAGACACAATTAATTACGTAACGGCTCCTTCAATCTCTTGGGATGCAATGCTTAAGTTTACCAAAGTTAAACTCGAGCTGATTAGTGACCCTGACACCTATAATTTTCTTAAATTAGCTGTTCGTGAAGGTTTGACCCAATGTAGTCAACGTATTTCAATTGCTAATAATCCTCATCTAAAAGATTTGAAGCCTAACCTTGACACACACTATCTTTCGTATATAGATGCATATATGGGTGGGCAATGTGTCAAGTGCTGCCATTAGAAAATTTTAAATTCTTATCTGAAGATGAAATATCAAAACTCTCTTTGGCACATATTTCAGTTGATGATGATGTAGGATATATTTTAGAAGTAGATTTGAAATATCCTAAAGAGATTCATGGAAAACATAATTGTCTACCATTCTGTCGTGAAAATAAAGTCCCTCTTGTAGGAAAACAAGTTAAATAAATGGCAGTCTTAAATAATAACACCAATTATATTATCCATTTGAAGCAATTGCAACTCTGCATGCAACAAGGCTTAAAATTATTAAAAATTCATATAGTTTTGTCTTACGCAACGACGTTGGCTGGAGCCATAAATTATCTTAAACAATTCTCATAGAAAATCAGCAAAAAATTAGTTTAAAAATTTTTTCCATTTTATGAATAATGCCGTTTACGGCAAAACTATTTAAAACGCAGAGAAAAGGCATTCAATACGGCTAGTTACTGATTACCATTCCAAGCAAAATTCTCAAGGCTTTAGTCGCAATGAACAATTTCCATAGCATGAGCCTTTTCGGTAATGACTTAGCAGTACTTGAGCATACAACATCGCTCATTCATTATGAGAAACCAATCTATATAAGAGAAATTGTCTTAGAATAGTCGAAATGGCTTATTTATGATTATTATTATAATTTCTTAAGCATAAAAAGACCCTCGACTAAGATTAAATATTTAATTACATCCTCTGTTGAAGATGTATGTAACCTTATTAAAATAAATCCAGAACGTTTTGATACCTGCAATTATAGCTCTAGGAATCCATTTAACATAATTCCAGCAAACAACAAAGAGTTGGGTTTATTTAAAGATGAAAATGCAGGAAAGATTATGAAATAATTTGTAGGCTTAAAAGCAAAAGCTTATTCCTACTAGGTAGAAAACAGTGAAGAGAAAACCGACAACAAAGCGGTGCTAAAAAGCTCTCCAACTCTGACTATATTGAATGTATTCGAAAACGAATAACTTATTATGGTGAACAGAGAGTAAAAAGAAGTAGAGGGCATGAACTGTTTACAGAAATTGTTAACAAAATCTCTTTAAATTATAAAGATGACAAAAGATTTGTAACATCAAATTTAATAACCAGAGAAAATTTGTAAAATATGTAAAAACATTTTATTCAAAGATAAGACTTATTACATAACACTTGTAAATATATATACTGCTTGTAAATATGTATAACTAATAAAAAAACAAGAAAGAAAAGTACAGTCGAGCGCGCCCGACCGTATAATACTCTCTGCATTTGTCCCGATTAAATTATTAAAATCGGTATCGAGATATTACAATGTGAATTACTTGCATTAAAACACGTTGAAACAAAAACAATCTAAGCATAATCCAACACACATCTGTTTGCTTGTATTCGAATACACATACGTTTGACAATATGTATATGAAGCAAATATGTATGTATGTATGTGTGTATTCGGCGCAGCCAGCGACCGCGGGCAGCGCTGCCGACACACAGGCAGCGAAAACGTTCGAAAATGTGCTTGTGTGTTTCTATCTCGCTTGCAACTATGGGTTGATATTGCGTTCAATTATCAATATTGTAACGCTTCTAGTTTTCTTGTTTATTGTCCGATTTTAATGCGCCTTTCAGTATAGTTTAATATAGTTAGTCTCCACACGTATTATATTAATTACAATACTGTACGATACGAACAAGTTCGCAAAACCCGGCATTGAAGGTTCCAGCCTTTTTTATCAAATGTGGGAAAAGTGGGCGTGGCAGTCCAAAATTTTAAATGGCAATGCAACTATGCCGTCGCTACGAACCTCCCGTTCCAGAATTGGTGATCCTAGGTGCCATAGTTACTGAGATATTTGCCGAAAACACCAATTTTTTCCGAGGTGTGTCCAGTTTTTTGCTTATTGTGGGCGAATGGGGCGTGGCATCGAAAAAAAAAAAAGATTCTTGTATTGACTGACTAAATATCTGATCGTTTGACACCAAGCTCGAACTTGTAGCTCTTACCATCTCTGAAATCTGTTTGTTCATACGGACAGACAGACAGACAGACGGACAGACAGACAGACAGACAGACGGACAGACGGACAGACGGACATGGCTATATCGACTCGGCTTGTGATGCTGATCAAGAATATATATACTTTATGGGGTCTGCCACGCCTCCTTCTGCCTGTTACATACTTTTGCACAAACCCAATATACTCTTGCAGAGAGTATAAAAATATTCTAAATAAATAATAAAAATAAAAATAAAAAACTTACTTATTCGAACAAAATCGTTAACAGAGTATTTGTGTTTAGGAAAAATTTTAGGATGATTGTACACCGACTTTAAAATAAATTTTTCATTCTTTCTGTCTACTTCACTGGGTTTCATTTTTTATAGTACGGTGATATGTATTGTTGTAAGTTTTTAGTAATTGCTGCAACTTGGACACCCAAATGTAATTTCCATGGTAGCTAAACATTTTCCACATTAGATTCTTAAGGGTTCTATTAAATCGTTCACAAATTGATGCTTTTAAATGAGTATAGGTGTGATAATGATTTATTTCCAATTTATTCATTAGTTGAAGAAATTCCTTATTAAAAAATTCTTTACCCTGATCACTCTGAATATTTTTAGGTATTTTCTTTGCAGTTTCAAATACTTTTTTAATTGCTAAAACTATATCTGTAGCTGATTTATTCTTCACAGGCTCTGCATATGACAATGCTTGACACTTAAAACTATCCCATACCTGTTGTGCAAACTAATAGTTTTTAATGCTACACTCCTCATCATTTAGCGCGTTATAAAATAGTTCTCTAGATGGGAGTTGTCTTGCGACTAGTTTAGAAAAACTATCTAGATAGTCATAAGGGGAAAACTCCGACGCATTTGCTTAAATTGTATACCTTCAAACTTTCTACTTACAAGCTAGAAATCTTCATCGTTAACATAACTAGAAAGTTTTTCTAAACTAGAGTTTGTTGGCTCTAATAGATTTTTAAACTGAATATTGTATAAATATTTGTTGTCTATTGTGACTTTTTAGTAATTGATATATATAATTCCTTATTGCAAGGAATTATACTTAAATCCCCAACAAGCTCGGTTATAAATAAATGTATGTCATATTTCGTTAAATTATGGAACACAACAGTATTACTGGAAATATAAACTTATAAGTTAACTTACATTTCTTATATATGGGATTCTCATATTTTCCAGTAAATAATTTATAAAAATTCGCCTTTAGGTTTTATGAAAGTCTACGAAAATAATTTGATATTTTACATAGTGACATATCTATAAAATTCCTTAATGAATTCCATATTGTCAGTCGAGGAATTTGTAGGTTTTATGAAAGTCTACGAAAATAATTTGATATTTTACATAGTGACATATCTATAAAATTCCTTAATGAATTCCTTATTGTCAGTCGAGGAATTTTTAGGTTTTATGAAAGTCCACGAAAATAATTTGATAACTTACATAGTGACATATCTATAAAATTCCTTAATGAATTACGAATTGTCAATCGAGGAATTTGTAGGTTTTATGAAAGTCCATGGAAAGAAGTTTCGTTGTATATTATCGACTGAAAATTCGGAATCGAAGAATGATTCATCATAATTTAGAACATGATGGTATTGATTTAAGTCCACGAAAATAATTTGATAACTTACAAAGTGACATATCTATTAAATTCCTTTATGAATTCAGAATTGTCAATCAAGGAATTTTAATGTTTTACGAAAGTCCATGGAAAGGAGTTTCGTGGTATTTTCATAATCAACAAGAAAGAAAAGTACAGTCGAGCGCGCCCGACCGTATAATACTCTCTGCATTTGTCCCGATTAAATTATTAAAATCGGTATCGACATATTACAATGTGAATTACTTGCATTAAAACACGTTGAAACAAAAACAATCTAAGCATAATCAAACACTCATCTGTTTGTTTGTATTCGAATACACATACGTTTGGCAATATGTACATGATGCATATATGTATGTATGTATGTGTGTATTCGGTGCGGCCAGCGACCGCTGGCAGCGCTGCCGACACACAAGCAGCGAAAACGTTGGAACATGTGCTTGTGTGTTTCTATCTCGCTTGCACCTATGGGTTGATATTGCGTTCAATTATCAATATTGTAACGCTTCTAGTTTTCATGTTTATAGTCCGATTTTAATGCGCCTTTCAGGATAGCTTAATATAGTTAGTCTCCACACCAGTTATAAACTACAATACTGTACGATACGGAAAAAACGGTATTGAAGCTTGAAAACTATTTTATAAATTGTGGGAAAAGTGGGCGTGGCAGTCAAAAATTTTAAATGGCAATGTAACTATGCTCTCGCAAAGAACACCCGTACCAGAATTGGAGATCCTAGGTGCCATAGTTACTGAGATATTTGCCGAAAACACCAATTTTTCACGAGGTGTGTCCAGTTTTTTGCTTATTGTGGGCGAATGGGGCGTGGCATCGAAAAAAAAAAAGATTCTTGTATTGACTGACTAAATATCTGATCGTTTGACACCAAGCTCGAACTTGTAGCTCTTACCATCTCTGAAATCTGTTTGTTCATACGGACAGACAGACAGACAGACGGACAGACAGACAGACGGACAGACAGACAGACGGACAGACGGACAGACGGACATGGCTATATCGACTCGGCTTGTGATGCTGATCAAGAATATATATACTTTATGGGGTCTGCCACGCCTCCTTCTGCCTGTTACATACATTTGCACAAACCCAATATACTCTTGCAGAGAGTATAAAAATTCGGAATTGAAGAATGATTTATTTGTTGACGTTAAAAATTGCTTGATAACTTATGTAGTGACAAATTCATAAAATTCCTTAATGAATTCCATATTGTCAATCGAGGAATTTTTAGGTTTTATGAAAGTCCACGAAAATAATCTGATAACTTACATAGTGACATATCTATAAAATTCCTTAATGAATTCCTTATTGTCAATCGAGGAATTTTTAGGTTTTAAGAAAGTCCACGAAAATAATTTGATAACTTACATAGTGACATATCTATAAAATTCCTTAATGAATTCCTTATTGTCAATCGAGAAATTTTTATGTTATATGAAAGTCCACGAAAATAATTTGATAACTTACATAGTGACATCTCTATACAATTCTTTAATGGATTCCTTGTTGTCAATCGAGGAATTTTAAGGTTTTACGAAAGTCCATGGCAAGTAGTTTCGTGGTTTATTATCTACTAAAAATTCGGAATTAAAGAAAAACGTATCATAATTTAGAACTTCAGGTCATTAATTATTTTGAAAGTAATTTTATGACTTATGTAGTGACAAGTCCATAAAATTCCTTAATGAATTCCTTATTGTCAATCGATGAATTTTTAGGTTTTATGAAAGTAAACGAAAATAATTTGATAAGTTACATAGTGACATATATATAAAATTCCTTAATGAATTCCGTTCCTCGCCGCTAGATGGCTTTACCGCCGGAGGGGGAGGGAAATTCCCGGTTGCCTATATTCTAACTACCTCTCTTTTTTTCCTTTTTAGACCCCGTACTCTAAAAAAGAGTATAGGGCTCTATTAGGTTTGTCAGATGCGAAATGTGCGTAACAGGCAGAAGGAGGCGTGGCCGACCCCATAAAGTATATATATTCTAGATCAGCATCAACAGCCGAGTCGATATAGCAATGTCCGTCTGTCCGTCTGTCTGTCCGTCCGTCCGTCCGTATGAACACCTGCATCTTTTAAACTATAAGAGCTAGAGCCACCAAATTTGGAATGAAAGTCCGTCTATATTGCAGGCAGGTTAAGTTTATTTCAAATTTTTGCCACGCCCCCCACGGCCCCGCAAATTGTAAAAAACAGTTTTCATTGCACTACAACTTGAAACTATGAAAGCTATTGTAACCAAATTTACACAGTAGGTGTATGGTACAACTATAACTATCCTCACCAAGTTTCATCAAGATCGGACAACTATAGCTTATAGCTCCCATAGGACAAATCGGTCAAAAACAAAAAATTTGTATGAAGACATGTAGTATTTACTAAGTGATCGCAACCAAACTCACACAGAATGTGTACATAATTATTAAAACTAACTTCACCAAATTTGGTCCAACTCGGACAACTACAACATGTGAAACAAATTGGTCAAAAATGTTAAAAATTGTAATTTATGTACGTGTTGGAAGAAAAGTTGTAAATCAATGTTTATCTACTTTAGCCGTCCTGATTGTCAACAGTGCTGTGGTCCAAGTGATGTGACATGCATTAGAGAAACATGAGGTCTGCGGTTCGAACCCCAGCACAGACAGGCATTTTTTTCTTTTCCTATAACAAAACATTATTATATGTAAATGCAGATAATCAGCAGTACCTGCAAATTGAGGTGTGGTGCATATGGTAGAGTGGCGACATGTGAGAATCCTGTGTCTGATACCGCGGGTTCGATTGCAGATAGCGCATAACTTTTTTTTACTTTTTTAAATTTTAATTTAAACTATTATCTTTTTTTAAATTTGTATTTTAAAATATGAATCAGTCTACTGCTTCTTCTTTTAAGTTTGTAAGTATTTTTGTATGCGCACTACAAGGAGTACGGGGTCTTATACAGTCGGCACGTCGACTGTAGCCTTTCTTACTTGTTTCCTTTAATGTATGTCACCTGCATAACAATTAAATACTAGGGTCACCCAATAATGATTTTCGGATACCTCTGAAAAACAACTCTGATTGAACTTGTTGACGAACCAATGGTATAAAAGTAAAAATCGCCTGCTGTAGGAGTTCAGTTGGTGCTACGTTCAGAACCGATAACCGTGTTTCGAACTCTTTTTAAACAAAAACAGTAATCTCCTATAAACAAATTCAAAACTTTAAACATAAAATTGCTAACAATTTTAAGTTACCCGCGTTCGTCAGTGGAAACTATTTTGTTTAAAATCGAACATTTATTTATTAACAAAAAAACATTTGTTGTTAAAATTTCATACAAAACTAAAAACAAAAAAAAATAGATAAAAAATGTGCTCCAAAACTGTTTGTGATATGTGCAACCGTGCTTTTGACGGGGTGGATGCTTTCGCTGTGCATTATAGCAAGTGCACCGAACCTGTAAACGCTTTTAGAATAATGATGGAGGCGTCAAGGAACCAAGATTCGAGTGATCGTCCCTCTTCAACATCAACTTTAGACGTCGAACCTACTACATCTGCCAGAGCCTTCAAAAGAGCAGGAGCTATAATTAATCAACCCGCTAAGAAAATGAAAAGCGATGATATTCATTGTCAAGTATGCAATGTTTCAATTAATGCATATAAAATGCACTTGCGCACTGATACGCATAAAAATGCGCAAGTTGCTCAAATAGTGAGAAACACTAATGTAGTATTAATTTCAACAGAAACCAAATTCTCTGTTGAAACATATCGTGTTTTTAATGAAAATGAAAATGTAATTATTCTTCGTGATTTTTACAATCAAATAAAAAGAAACATTTTCGAAATAATTGAACTCTGTTTAGCTTAATATACCGCCATAAAAATTTCGATTAAACTTTATGGCACATATATAACGCAAACAGATGATGGAGAATTAATTGAATCAACTAAGCATTTTGTAACATCATATCAGTGTCTCTATGGTTTAGAAACATATCAGTGTCTCTATGGTTTTGAAACAGCTGATGATGTTTTGGAAAACAAAATCGATTATATAAATTTATTAACTAGTGAGTTCCAAGAAAAAGATAGTGGATGGGCTATCCAATCATTTAACTATTGTGATTTAACAATAGTTAAACTGGAACATATTCCTTCTGGAGGATACTGTGAAATGCCCGAAACGATTAGAAAGAGGAATGCAACTGTCAATATTAACAAGAAAGAAAAGTACAGTCGAGCACGCCCGACCGTATAATACTCTCTGCATTTGTTCCCGATTAAATTATTAAAATCGGTATCCAGATATTACAATGCGTAGTACTTGAATTAAAATAGGTTGAACCAAAAACAATCTAAGCATAATCAAACATTCATCTGTTTGTTTGCATGCGAATACACATACATATGTACGTTTGACAATATATGCTGCATATATGCATGTATGTGTGTATTCGGCGCAGCCAGCTTCCGCGGGCAGCGCTGCCGACTCACAGGCAGCGAAAACGTTCGAACATGTGCTTGTGTGTTTGTGTCTCGCTTGCACCAATGGGTTGATATTGCGTTCAATTATCAATATTGTAATGCTTCTAGTTTTCTTTTTTATACTCTCTGCAAGAGTATATTGGGTTTGTGCAAAAGTATGTAACAGGCAGAAGGAGGCGTGGCAGACCCCATAAAGTATATATATTCTTGATCAGCATCACAAGCCGAGTCGATATAGCCATGTCCGTCTGTCCGTCTGTCCGTCTGTCTGTCTGTCTGTCCGTATGAACAAACAGATTTCAGAGATGGTAAGAGCTACAAGTTCGAGCTTGGTGTCAAACGATCAGATATTTAGTCAGTCAATACAAGAATCTTTTTTTTTTTCGATGCCACGCCCCATTCGCCCACAATAAGCAAAAAACTGGACACACCTCGTGAAAAATTAGTGTTTTCGGCAAATATCTCAGTAACTATGGCACCTAGGATCACCAATTCTGGTACGGATGTTCCTTGCGAGAGCATAGTTACATTGCCATTTAAAATTTTTGACTGCCACGCCCACTTTTCCCACAATTTATAAAATAGTTTTCAAGCTTCAATGCCGTTTTTTCCGTATCGTACAGTATTTTAGTTTATAACTGGTGTGGAGACTAACTATATTAAACTATCCTGAAAGGCCCATTAAAATCGGACTATAAACAAGAAAACTAGAAGCGTTACAATATTGATAATTGAACGCAATACCAACCCATAGGTGCAAGCGAGATAGAAACACACAAGCACATGTTCGAACGTTTTTGCTGCCTGTGTGTCGGCAGCGCTGCCCGCGGTCGCTGGCTGCGCCGAATACACACATGCATACATACATATTTGCATCATATACATATTGCCAAACGTATGTGTATTCGCATGCAAACAAACAGATGTGTGTTTGATTATGCTTAGATTGTTTTTGTTTCAACGTGTTTTAATGCAAGTAAAACACATTGTAATATCTCGATACCGATTTTAATAATTTAATCGGGACAAATGCAGAGAGTATTATACGGTCGGGCGCGCTCGACTGTACTTTTCTTTCTTGTTATACTCTCTGCAAGAGTATATTGGGTTTGTGCAAAAGTATGTAACAGGCAGAATGAGGCGTGGCAGACCCCATAAAGTATATATATTCTTGATCAGCATCACAAGCCGAGTCGATATAGCCATGTCCGTCTGTCCGTCTGTCTGTCTGTCCGTCTGTCCGTCTGTCTGTCTGTCTGTCCGTATGAACAAACAGATTTCACAGATGGTAAGAGCTACAAGTTCGAGCTTGGTGTCAAACGATCAGATATTTAGTCAGTCAATACAAGAATCTTTTTTTTTTTCGATGCCACGCCCCATTCGCCCACAATAAGCAAAAAACTGGACACACCTCGGAAAAAATTGGTGTTTTCGGCAAATATCTCAGTAACTATGGCACCTAGGATCACCAATTCTGGAACGGGAGGTTCGTAGCGACGGCATAGTTGCATTGCCATTTAAAATTTTGGACTGCCACGCCCACTTTTCCCACATTTGATAAAAAAGGCTGGAACCTTCAATGCCGGGTTTGGCGAACTTGTTCGTATCGTACAGTATTGTAATTATATAGTTCGTGTGGAGATTAACTATATTAAACTATCCTGAAAGGCGCATTAAAATCGGACTATAAACAAGAAAACTAGAAGCGTTACAATATTGATAATTGAACGCAATATCAACCCACAGGTGCAAGCGAGATAGAAACACACAAGCACATGTTCGAACGTTTTCGCTGCCTGTGTGTCGGCAGCACTGCCTGCGGTCGCTGGCTGCGCCGAATACAAACATACATACATACATATTTGCATCATATACATATTGCCAAACGTATGTGTATTCGAATACAAACAAACTGATGTGTGTTTGATTATGCTTAGATTGTTTTTGTTTCAACGTGTTTAAATGCAAGTAATTCACATTGTAATATCTCGATACCGATTTTAATAATTTAATCGGGACAAATGCAGAGAGTATTATACGGTCGGGCGCCCTCGACTGTACTTTTCTTTCTTGTTATAGTCCTATTTTAATGCGCCTTTCAAGATAGTTTATTATAGTTAATCTCCACACGAATTATAATTAAACAATACTGTATGATACGAACAAGTTCGCACAAAACGGCATTTGAAGTTTTTTCAAGTGTGGGAAAAGGGGGCGTGGCAGTCCAAACTTTTAAATGGCAATGCAACTATGCTGTCGCTAGGAACCTCCGTACCCAAATTGGTGATCGCAGATGCCATAGTTACTGAGATATTTGCCGAAACCACCAATTTTTCACGAGGTGTGTCCAGTTTTTTGCTTATTGTGGGCGAATGGGGCGTGGCATCGAAAAAAAAAAAGATTCTTGTATTGACTGACTAAATATCTGATCGTTTGACACCAAGCTCGAACTTGTAGCTCTTACCATCTCTGAAATCTGTTTGTTCATACGGACAGACAGACAGACAGACGGACAGACAGACAGACGGACAGACGGACATGGCTATATCGACTCGGCTTGTGATGCTGATCAATAATATATATACTTTATGGGGTCTGCCACGCCTCCTTCTGCCTGTTACATACTTTTGCACAAACCCAATATACTCTTGCAGAGAGTATAAAAACAACGATGTTTTTTGTTTTAAATGGTGCATACAGGCATCAATCGAATACGAGTTCATTGAAAATGCCACCTACAATGATAACGACAAAAAAAAAAATATGGAGGAATCTCAAGAACACTTCTTGCTATAACATAAGCAACGTCGCTGCTCCTTTTATTACTTATAGGGGCAGCGACTTAACTTCACGGATATAGAATTCCCAGTCAACTCAAAAGGCGTTAAGCTTTTTGGAAAACTAAATCCCCAATTTAGTATAAATGTAAACGAAATTGACTGTAGCAGAAAGAAACAAGAGATGATTGTTGGACCCACAATTCGAGCAGACAGTCTACGGGAAAAACATATAAGTCTCCTGGGTATATACAATGAGGCTGAAATGATAATGCATTACGCCTACATAACAAATATGTCTACGTTGGCTAAATCGCAATTTACTAAGAGCCATACGCCAGGAGACTTTTGTCATAACTGTTTGCAATGGTATACTTGCAATAGTAAAATGCATACCAAAAGTTGCGGCAAAGTTGTATCTACTTTTCCTACTTTTCATTACTTTTGCTAATAGGGATCGATTGCATCAAAAAGTTTTGTCAAGCCTTTGATGAGAAAACAAGAATGCTTTACAGCCCCCAACCATTTGCTGGACATTGACGAAGAGTGTATGCAGGAATACAACAAATGTACGGCCTGTGAAGACTTGATCGATGATGCTGAAAAGGATAAATTCTTTAATTTCTTTACCGGAAAATATGAGGGTCCCATATATAACAAATGTAAGTTAACTTATAAGTTTAGATTTCCAGTAATACCTGTTGTGTTCCATAACTTAACTAAATATGACGTACATTTATTTATAACTGAGCTTGGTGGGGACTTAAGTATAATTCCTTGCAATAAGGAATTTTATATATCCATTACTAAAAAAGTCACAATAGACAAAAAATATTTATACAATATTCAGTTTATTGACTCTAATAGATTTTTAAACTCTAGTTTAGAAAAACTTTCTAGCTATCTTAACGATGAAGACTTCAAGCAAATGCGTCGGAAGGGCGTTTTCCATTATGACTATCTAGTAGATAGTTTTTCTAAACTAGCCGCGAGATAACTCCCATGTAGAGAACTATTTTATAACGCGCTAAACGATGAGGAGTGTAGCGTTAAAAACTATGAGTTTGCACAACAGGTATGGGATAGTTTTAAGTGTCAAACATTGTCAGACTACTTAAAACTTTATATATCAGGCGTACAAATTGAAAACCGCCGTTTTGCAATAGATGACGCCAGCGGTAAACTCTGGAGATAAATGTCAGATCAGATGCGTGTCATTGAAGGTTAGGCATATCTTAACAACTTCTCATTGTTACAGAGTTTGATTGTTATTGACTTTATATATAGTTTAGTGTGCGAAAACGTATACTTTTGAGCCAAGTAAGCGTAATTTGCGGGAAGTGTTGCTTTTTGCCTTCAATTCAAAAAAATCGGCGGCTGAGGCGCATCGAATGATTGTGAACACTTATGGTGACGCTGTAATTAGTGAAAGAACTTGCCGCGAATGGTTTTAAAGGTACAAAAGTGGTGATTTGAACGTAGAAGACAAGGAGCGTCCCGGGCAGGTGAAAAAATTCGAAGATGCAGAATTAATTGCGTTGCTGGAAGAAGACTCGTGTCAAACACAACATGAGCTTGCAAACTCATTAGGGGTGACTCAACAATCAATTTCTCATCGTCTCACTATTTTTGAACAATAAAACATTAAATTTAAAAAAAAAAACGGCGGTTTTCAATTTGTACTCCTAATAGAAAGTGATGTAATTATTCTGGCAGATGTTTTTGAAAATTTTAGAGCCATCTGTCATAAAATTTATAAGTTAGACACAATTAATTACGTAACGGCTCCTTCAATCTCTTGGGATGCAATGCTTAAGTTTACCAAAGTTAAACTCGAGCTGATTAGTGACCCTGACACCTATAATTTTCTTAAATTAGCTGTTCGTGGCTTGCACCTATGGGTTGGTATTGCATTCAATTATCAATATTGTAACGCTTCTAGTTTTCTTGTTTATAGTCCGATTTTAATGCGCCTTTCAGTATAGTTTAATATAGTTAGTCTCCACACGAATTATATAATTACAATACTGTACGATACGAACAAGTTCGCCAAAAACGGCATTGAAGGTTCTAGACTTTTTTATCAAATGTGGGAAAAAAAGTGGACGTGGCAGTCCAAAATTTTAAATGGCAACGCAACTATGCTGTCGCTAGGAACTCCGGTACCAGAATTGGTGACCCTAGGTGCCATCGTTACTGAGATATTTGCGGAAAACACCAATTTTTTCCGAGGTGTGTCCAGTTTTTTGCTTATTGTGGGCGAATGGGGCGTGGCATCGAAAAAAAAAGATTCTTGTATTGACTGACTAAATATCTTATCGTTTGACACCAAGCTCGAACTTGTAGCTCTTACCATCTCTGAAATCTCTTTGTTCATACGGACAGACAGACAGACAGACAGACGGACAGACGGACATGGCTATATCGACTCGGCTTGTGATGATGATCAAGAATATATATACTTTATGGGGTCTGTCACGCCTCCTTCTGCCTGTTACATACTTTTGCACAATCCCAATATACTCTTGCAGAGAGTATAAAAATGTGTGCCAAAACTAACACGAAAGATCTCTGATTTAAAGGGAGGCATGAATGGAAGGGATTCCAAACATACTGCTCATGGAAATCAGAGATTTAACGGAGTTGGGTGAAAAGTGAAGCTTTAAGTTGGAAAAGAGAGAGAGATGTATCAATTATTGTATAGTATTGATTATAATTAACGCATAGTACCCGAAAACGATTGTGCAAAGCGTAGTCAGTAGTGCATGTAGTGTATTTGAGTACATTCTATCTCTTCACCCACAAAACCCACTTCGGCGGCATCGCTCGCCCATACACAAGGGTTAAAATGCTTTTCAAATCGAGAATCGACTTCCTGCTGTTGTTCGAGGTCGCTTAGAAAGGTCTTTAATTGTTTCAGACATTCCATGTGCCCATGGAAAACCATATCTTCGAACTGAATTAAAAATATTTCAATTTGCTTTGAAAACATTTTGTTTGCATTTGTGGTGATTTGAAACAGATTATTTTAAATATCATTATATTTATTTATTTATTTAATGTCTGACTATTAACAGTCGACACAAAAAGAAAAATGAATTAAATTAATGTAATTACGTATAAGAAAATAATTAAAAGTAAGATTTACATTAAATTTAAAAACAAAAGAGAAAAAAAAGCTTTGAAATTAACATTATAATTAAATTTAAGTTTAATTAATGAACTTAACTTACTGGGGAAGTATTAAAAAAATTAAAAACAATTAAGAAACGTTGGTCCAACATTCGTTGCAAGGGTTAGGAAAACCCCAGAAAAACACTAACCAGACCAACCAAACAAAATTAAATAAAATTTAAGTCAAATGTTAGTAACGCGTTGATCAACGGTAAGGCACGCGATTCGATATGTAGGAGAGAATTGATATTCTAAGTGTTGATAAAGAAGTGGCTCCACACACTACATGAGAAAAACTATTATAGTTAGTACATAGGATATGAAACGGATTATTTAAAGCATAATTCGTGGTACAACGTTAAAGGGACAAAGGAAGAAAGTTTATAGTATTTCGCAAATCTAATAAAAAAGCTAGTTGGGAGACAACAAAGCAAGTGCACAAACAAACAAACAACTTGCTTTGGCTAAGCTTTGTTTTGGTAAATATTGCAAAGAAATTATTAAATATGTTAGTTAGTGTATTTAAACCTTGCGTTTTTCGCGCGAATAACTTGCATAGATGCAGTCCCTAAGAGCAAAAATCTGACTTTGTTTTGCCATGGACGTGACCACTAAAGGAACAGGGAAATTGAGCCTAACAAACAGATCATTGCATCGTGCTATCTTACGTTTATGCGAGAAAACTGCTACCGTATTCAAATGACTTTTAACAAGGAAATTTTTCATCGGCATGTCAGTTGGTGACTTTGTGCGAAAAACGTGCATTTTTCACGCAAATAAGTGACTTTTCAAAAGAGAAATTGTTTTCGGTTTTTATAATTGCTTCCTTCATTATCCTCTTGTAATCAGTGAAACTTGTCCCTTCACTTTTAACTTTTCTCGGCTCCCACCAGATATATCCGACGTCTAAAATGGCCTTCAGACCTTCAGGCCAAAATGGAAGTATGATCAGGAACGTCAACTTTCTTCCGCATGTCATGCGTAAAATAAGAACGCCGGTAACTCCATTTACGAGGACATCTGATATATCAATATTGACTGCTTTGCAGGGAATTCATAGGGAACTTCGTTTGCGTTGTAAATTCGTGTCCTAAGTAAGTCAATGTCGCAGACCGATACTTGACCAGATGCCATGTTATTAAGTGCAATTGTTGATCATCAGGCTGTCTCATTATTTCTGTGAGCTCGAAATGCTGAAACCTGTCCCACAAGGAAGACGCAAGTATAGCGCTGTATGGATTGAGGGATGCAAAGGATGAAAACTCCACCGGTCTTCAACAGGCCGAAGTTGTCTAAGATCACCAAATACAACTACAGGTATGCCTCCAAAAGGTGTCTCATTATTGCAGAATATTTGCTTAAGCCGTAGGTCCAGAAATGAAAACATTTTCGCACCCACCATAGAAATTTCATCAATTACTATCAGTTTTAAATCTATTAGTTTCATGTGAATAGTGTTAAGCTAATCAGGACCAAAATTCAGGACCCTGAATCACAGGGAAAGAAAACATTGAATGGAGGGTTGAGCCACCAATTCCAAATTCAACTTTTCCACCCACGAACTCATAAAATATTTCCCTATTCTTTATATTATGAAGAAAGTGTGTCAAGAAAGTTTTTTGATTCAAATTTAGAGATATAAGTAAATTTGACAAATGTTCTTGAGAGACGATTGGTGGCAGTCGTACTATCCTAACCATGATCATTGTCAACTAAATTAAATACATTAATTTGTTCAACATGTTCATTGTATCTGTCTTCACAATTTCTAGCAATTATTTCTTCTTCCTCGTTTGTCCATGGGAAAAATAAAATAACCAACACTCTAAAGTAATTGTGTCTGTGGAGTTAATGTTCCTCCTTTCCCTTATAAAACCATTCGAAGTGCCATAAAAACTTGACCTGTAATTTCGTTTTCTTCGTCGGTTTCAATATCACTATTATTGCCATCCGACTCCTCTCTTCTAATGATGTAAGACCGCTCAGAGAACGTAGTATTGTTGGAAAATCGAACCCATTTCTAATTGCACTCTTTGGCTTCCTTTTAGCTTTAATATTGCTGTGACAAGTTTTGCGACATTTTAGGCTGTTGCTATCACACCGAAATTGTCAATCAACGCACAGTGGGGCAGCGGTTTTGAGGTTATTTTTACAAATTAGCATTTTGTGGTCGATTTTCCTTAAAATAATCTTCAACAGTTGGCTTAATATCTAATAAACCTTTCATTTCGGAGCTATAATTGCTCTCTTCCAAATCCTTGCTGGTTCGCACGTTTCTAAACGATGTGACAAGTGGATCTGAAGATGCTGCCAGCATGTTGAACAAGTCTTCATTCTGCCTTTTTCGAGAGATCTTGCAGGTGTTTGAGTATCTACATTTTGTGTAGTCCTTGTTTTGGCCCTCCTGTGCTTCTTCGAACAGCTCTTCAATTGGTTAGCATTGATACTCAATTAATTCCTTTCCATGAGCCAAAATCCTGTGTAATGTTGGTTTATGTTTTTTCTCCGGATACATTTGCATAATAAGTTTTGATGTTATTAATGCGTATTCAGAAAATGTTGTACCTTTAATTTTTTCTTTGCAATTAATAACATTAAGAATTACTGCCAGCCTTCGAATTACTTTAAAATTCACACCTGATGACAACTCAGCATTCCATTAAAAAATTTCCTAGATGTGTTTCCATCGTTTGTATTTCCGTATCCGTGCTTGGGACAGTCAACTTTTATGCCACTTTTAGATATAAGTTCACCTTGTATTATTTTCTTCCTTCTCTGTATGTCCTGGGGCCTTTGAAGCGTATATGCAAGCTTCAAAATAAACTCCATACATTTAATTCTAGAATGCAGTGGTGAAATTCCATAATCGTCGAATCGTCCAAACTATGAAAATCAACGTTAAAAATCTCATTACAAAACTCATAATTATTTTCTAAAAAACTTCAAGAAAGTCTAGCTATTTGCTTGGGAAACCAAAGGCCCTTACAACATAGACAAATTTGATCAGGTCCTAATAGACCATCCAGCAATGCTCGTGCCAGACTCCTTTGCTCAGTATTTCTATTCTGTTCCTGCCTTCTACAATTTCGGTCTAGTCTTTTAAAAACCTTCGTAGACTATGGAGCTCTTGTTCGCATACTCGGATAGTTTCATGTGTTGTTCAGTATTTCTTGCTTGCTCCTCTTTTCAATTGCTTTACATGCCTTCGTATTGCATCAATTAACCTTTCGCTATCACGGAACACTTCATTAGACCTGTTCCTGTGTGTTTCTATTCTGTTCTACAGCTCTATACGTGTTATTTTGTCTTCTGGTATTCCGACGACTAGTATCTGCAGCTTGTTCCCTAGTACGAAATTCTTCATCGGACCGTCTTTCACTATGTTCCTGCGTGTTTCTATTTTGTTCTACAGCTCTATAAGTATCATTTTGTCTTCTGGTATTCCGACAATTTTCCGGCAATTTTAAAGGCCAAATGGTTTTGGCCATAAAATCATGTTCATATTCCATTCTTCGTTTGAGGTGGAGCCTTGTAAAATGCTCGTGGAAGAGATGTTATGATATTGGGAACTGATATGGGGACATTAACAACTGCTCCTTTAAGTGAGTTTTGACGCTCATGATATATTGCCTTTATAATCTGGTATTGTTGGAAAATCGAACCCATTTGTAATTGCACTCCATGAATACAGATTTAAGTTTCTGGTATACGTTTCTAGCAGTTGATCTCTGGAAGTTCATTGGGTTACGGCCCTTTTTAAAATGAAGTGTGACTCCCAAAAAGTTTTTTTTGACATAATTGTCAGTCCACAAATACAATGATCAACCAATGCTAATCACCTTCAATTTCTTGCTGCTCGCAGTCTTATGTTCTTCCTAGGATAAAGTTTTAGTGCATTGCAATTAAAATTTTTGGGCTATCACGCCACTTTTTCCCACAATTAATAAACTAATTATGTAACTTCCATACGCTTTTTAAGGTATTTTTTCTCATCGTACAGTATTGTAATTTATAATTTTTAATAAGACTAACTATATTAAACTATCCTGAAAGGTGCATTAAAATCGGACTGTAAATAAAAATACTAGAAGCGTAACAATACTGATAATTGAACGCAATCTCAATGCATGAGTGCAAACGAGACAGAAACATACAAGCACAAACATATGTTTGTTTGATTATGCTTAGATTGTTATTGTTTCAACGTGTTTTAATGCAAGTACTACTGATTGTATTATCTGGATACCGATTTTAATAATTTAATCGGGAAAAAATGCAGATCGGGCGTGCCCGACTGTACTTTTCTTTCTTGTTTTTTAGACCCCGTACTCTAAAAAAGAGTATAGGGGTCTATTAGGTTTGTCAAAAGCGAAATGTGCGTAACAGGCAGAAGGAGGCGTGGCAGACCCCATAAAGTATATATATTCTTGATCAGCATCAACAGCCGAGTCGATATAGCAATGTCCGTCCGTATGAACACCTGGATCTTTAAACTTCAAAAGCTAGAGCCACCAAATTTATAATGAAATTGCGTTATTAAGTCAGGCAGGTTAAGTTTATTTCAAATTTTTGCCACGCCCCTTACCGACCCCGCAATGAGCAAAAAACCAGACACACACGTCGAAAAAAAAATGTAGTTTTAGGCCAATAACTCAGTAACTATGCCACTTAGGAACACAATTTCTGGTAAGCAGGTTGCTAGAGACAGCCTTTATGCTATGCCATTTCTCATGAGATCTAACCAATCTATTATACTTTAATGCAGTTTTTGGGGCATTTTTAAAATCAAACTATTCTGAAAGTGGCATCAAAATACTACCTTTAACAAAAGAGCCATCCACGTTACAAAGTGTGTTCTTTAAGAGAAACATACAAACACATGTTCGAACGTTCTCGATGCTTGTGTGGCGACAGCGCTGCCGGCAGACGCTGGCCTCGCCGAATACACACATATATACATATAATTTCAAACGAATGTGTGTTTGTATGAATAATATGTAACTGCTGATATTCAAAGAATTCTTGAAACTGGCGCGTGGTGCAACTGATAGAGTTTGTCTGAGGTTGTAGGTTCGAATGCTGGCAATGCGAACTGTTAAATTATTTTTTTTAATTTCAATTCAAAATGAATACAAATGTGCACTACTATGAGAGTACGGGGTCTTTTATAGTCGGCTCGGTCGACTGTAGCCTTTCTTACTTGTTTTTTAATGTCATCTGTTCTACGCCTAATAAATTTATTTTTATTAGCTCCATTTTCCATGCATAAGATTTTGTACTTATTCCTAACGCTTCTTTTACTCTTTCCATTAGTTTTGCTAACAGATGAGCTGCACATAACTCTAACTTAGGGATCGTTTTTCTTTTTTTTTTTTTTGCGATTTTTGGGATTTTTTTAGCCTCTTGTACTGTATTAGTGCCTGTCATTAGATCGTCCGTATAAAAATCATTTTTTATTATTTCACTACTGTTTTCATTGCTACATTTGTAAGCAATTTCTAACAAAGTTCTGGTCGCTAAATATGGGGCTGATGCGGTTCCGTAAGTAACTGTTGTCAGTTTGTAAGTTTTTAATCTATCCAGCGGACAGTCTCTCCAGAACACATTCAGATATTTTTGGTCATCTTCATTAATATTTATTTGTCTGTACATTTTTTCTATATCAGAGGAAACTACAACTGGCCATTTACGCCATTTTAACAGAATATCAAAAATATCTCTTTGGACTCTTGGTCCTGTCCACATGATGTCATTTAGGCTTTTCCCATTTGTACTTTTTGCTGAAGCATCAAATTCAACTCTTAATTTTGTTGTTAAGCTACTATACCTTAGGATGAGGAAGATAATATTTTCCTACTTCGTTTGATTCAACCATATGTCCTAACTCCATGCACTCCCTCATAAACTGAATATAATTTTCTTTCAGCTTTAGATTTTTATGAAATTTCTTTTCTAAATTGTGAAAACATGCTAAAGCTTGCGTTTTAGAATCTCCTAAGTTCGTATTTTCTTTAAATGGGATTTTTACAATAAATCTACCATTGCTATCTTTTCTTGTTGTTGTTGTATAATTCTTTTCACAATATTCTGCTTCTAAGTCGTCATTATCTTCATCTTCTAATTCCCAAAATCGATCCATGTCTTTAACCTCGATTGTAGTTGTTGTTATTACAGAATTTCCCTTTGATTTGGTGCAGCCTGATACTAACCAACCAAATTCCGTATTTTGACCCAGGAGTCCGTCTATTTTAATAATACCATTTTTCATTATTTGTGTATATAGATCGGCTCCAATTATCATATCTACTCTGCTCGGTTTGTCAAAATGTGGGTCAGCCAAAACGTAATTCTGCCATTTATATTTATTTATCTTTATAGTTTGAATTGGCAGTGCTTTCATTAATTTTGGCAAAACGATTGCTTCCGTATAAAAATTTTGTTTTTCATAATTATAGGATTTTAAACACAAGTTGACCTTGTATTTTGATGAGCTTGAGTTATTTGCTGAAACTCCACTTATTTTTGTTATTTTTTTAATTCTAAATAAGTTTAGAGTTTGAACAGCTTCTTCTGAAATAATAGTGCATTGCGATCCACTATCGATTAATGCTCTTAATTGCTCAAAATTACCATTATTGGTTTGCACTTTCACTATTGCTGTAGCTAATAGTGCTTGTTTTTCAGCAACACAAGTGTTCACTTTCTCGTTAGAAATGTGTAACATTGTATTGTGTGATTTTCTGCAAAAAGTATATAATATTTCGCACGAGCATCTTTTATTCCTTTTGAATTTTAAGCATTTCATACATAATTGCACTTTTCTTACTGCGTCGATTCTCTCTACTGGACTCATGGCTTTGAATGTGTAGCACTGTACTGCATGATGTCCCGGTTTCTTACAAATCGGGCAGTTTTCAATTCTATGTTGCTGAACATTAGAATTTTTCTTTTCATCGTTTTTTAATGAACTAATGGAACCATATCGCTGTTCCAAAAATTCTTTGACATCTGACAACTCTTGGATTTCTTTTGTCTTTCTGACGTAAGATTCGTAGAGTTGTAGTGACTCGTTATTAAATTTACGCAATATAATATGCGCAAAGATACTGTCTACTTCATTAGACAGATTTGCTTTTAATTTTATAATGTGCATAGCCTCATTGCTAGCATCAATAAAATTTTTTATCTGCTTTTCAGATTCAATATTTAGTGAAGGTAAATCAATTAACCTATTTAATTGATCTGAAAAAATTTTCCTTTTATTTTCGAACCGTTTGGTCAACAGTTCCCACACCACATCATAATTATTTACTGAGCCAGTTAGCAAATGTGATACCATGCTCCTGACTTCACCTTTTAATGCTGATTTTAAATAATTAAATTTGACCGAAAGACTTAGGTCCTCTCTATCACGAATTATTTCCATAAATAATTCAAAAAATTAATCCCACTCTCTGGGTTCCCCATAAAAAGTGGGTACCTTAATTTTAGGTAGAGCTGGAAGATCTTCTGTCTTCACGGTTACCTTATTATTGTTGAGACTTATATGCTCCAATATGTCAACCATATTGTTAGCATCAAACTCTAATTCTGAAACATCTTCGTTGCATTGAATATTTTGTTTTTCAAAGAAATTAATTTTTTCTTGGATTCTATTCCAGAGAAAATTAATTTTATTTTTTCTAATGCTACTCCATTCCGGAGTAGCATTTTTTAATTCTTTTTCAGTTTCCTGAATATAATTTTTAAGTTGCAACAAGTTTTCGTCTAACTTATCTGCAATCTTATTATTTTCAACTTTTTCTGGAACATTTTCTGTTCCAGGATCAATAATTTTCTTCGAACATAAATATTGTTCACTAATTGATTTAATTGTTAATATTGTTTTGTCAAATATTTTTTTATTGAAGTAGCCGTGATCGACTGCTCCAATTTTTAAAAGAATAGAGTTGTTTGTTACAAATTTATCTTTCAACTCTGTCAATATTTCAATAGATTGGCTGGAAATAATTCCAGCTTCAATCTCCTGAACTTTTTTAACTATTACTGCTTGCTTTTCCAGCAAATTAATTGTTGCTTCTGACAACATTTTAACAATATATTTTTAAAAAATTTAGTTTCATGCACTTATCTTATGTTGTGATGAAGCTGACTCTGCTGCTGATGCTGATGCTGACGCTGCTGCTGATGCTGACGCTGCTGCTCTGCTGATGCTGCTGCTGATGACTCTGCCCACGCTGCTGCTGATGCCTCTGCTCATGCTGCTGCTTATGTCGCTGCTATGTTTGCGGACGTTGTTTCTGGCTCTTGGGGTTGTAAGTCCTCTAGCCACTCCGATTTCCGATTCTATTGCTTTAGAATCGACCTCGTACTTTTCTTTTTCACTTTCCGATGTAAGCCTCGGAAACGCTATAATATTTTCCTGTCGATTTACTTTTTCGAACGCACACAATTTCGACGTAAAGCCTCGGAAACGGTAAATTTTTTACCGTCGAGTTAGATTGTCGATCGTACACAATTCCGACGTAAAGCCTCGGAAACGCTAAATTTTTTTTTTATTCCGTGCCTCTTTTCCTTTAGAGCGCTAGAGTTTTTTTTTAATCCTCTTCGGATATTTATTATCTCTGTCTCACAAGAGAACTAGAGCAATCAGTTCTGTGCTTCTTATCACTGGTGGAGGATAGCAACAGACCAATTTATTTTGCAACCTTAAGTATTTCACTATAAGGTGCTGGTTTAAAGTTCTGTGTCTCTTACGACTGGTGGGGGAAAACAACAGAATGCTCGAAGGACCAATGAATAAATGGACGTCAAGACTTGTATGGTTGATCACAAAAATTGAACTGACTTTATTTCTTAAAATCCTAGGCCTTATATAGCTACAAAATTACATCGGAACACAGATCTCCTCTAAGAAATTGTACCCCCCGTACAGGATAGAGCGTGGCTTTATATTTAGATTCGTTGCCAAGCATGGGAACGGGTCGCCAGCTTAGATACAAATATATTCTTAGATTATACATTTTTGAGTTTACATAGTCTCTTAAAATAATCTCTCCGGTGTTCTAGTTTCATTGCTTGAACATTCAATATAGTCAGAGTGGGACATTTTTTTTGCAGCGCTTTCTTTGACACCTTTAATTTTTTTGTCCGTGGTCCCTTCACTGTTTTCTACCTTGAAGGAATAAGCTTTTGCTTTTAAGCCTGCAAAAGATTTCATAATCTTTCCTGCATTTTCATCTTTAAATAAACCCAACTCCTTGTTGTTTGCTGGAGTTATGTTAATTGTATTCGTAGATCTATAATTGGAGGTATCAAAACTTTCTGGATTTGTTTTTATGAGGTTACATACATCTTCAACAGAGTATTGAACGCCTTTTCTCTAAGTTTTCCATAGTTTTGGCGTAAACGGCATTATTCATCAACTGGAAAAAAATTTTAATCTTATTTATTGCTGATTTTCTATGAGAATGAATTTTTAATAATTTTAAGCCTTGTTGCATGCAGAGTTGCAATTGCTTCAAATGGATAATATAATTGGTGTTATTATTTAAGACTGCAATATATTTAACTTGTTTTCCTCCAAGAGAGACTTTATTTTCACGACAGAATGGTAGACAATTTTGTTTGTCATGAATCTCTTTAGGATATTGCAAATCTACTTCTAAAATATATCCGACATCATCATCAACTGAAATATTTGACAAAGAGAGTTTTGATATTTTATCTTCAGATAAGAATTTAAAATATTCTAATGGCAGCACTTGACACATTGCCCACCCATATATGTTTGTTTGCATCTATATATGAAAGATAGTTTGTGTCAAGGTTAGGATTAAAATCTTTTTGATGAGGATTATTAGCAACTGAAATACGTTGACTACATTGTGTCAAACCGCCACGAACAGCTAATTTAAGAAAATTATAGGTGTCAGGGTCACTAATCAGCTCGAGTTTAACTTTGGTAAACTTAAGCATTGCATCCCAAGAGATTGAAGGAGCCGTTACGTTATTAATTGCGTCTAACTTATAAATTTTATGACAGATGGCTCTAAAATTTTCAAAAACATCTGCCAGAATAATTACATCACTTTCTATATAAAGTTTTAAGTAGTCTGACAATGTTTGACACTTAAAACTATCCCATACCTGTTGTGCAAACTCATAGTTTTTAACGCTACACTCCTCATCGTTTAGCGCGTTATAAAATAGTTCTCTACATGGGAGTTATCTCGCGGCTAGTTTAGAAAAACTATCTACTAGATAGTCATAATGGAAAACGCCCTTCCGACGCATTTGCTTGAAAGAAAAGTACAGTCGAGCGCGCCCGACCGTATAATACTCTCTGCATTTGTCCCGATTAAATCATTAAAATCGGTATCGAGATATTACAATGTGAATAACTTGCATTAAAACACGTTGAAACAAAAACAATCCAAACATAATCAAACACACATCTGTTTGTTTGTATTCGAATACACATACGTTTGGCAATATGTATATGATGCAAATATGTATGTATGTATGTGTGTATTCGGCGCAGCCAGCGACCGCGGGCAGCGCTGCCGACACACAGGCAGCGAAAACGTTCGAACATGTGCTTGTGTGTTTCTATCTCGCTTGCACCTATGGGTTGATATTGCGTTCAATTATCAATATTGTAACGCTTCTAGTTTTCTTGTTTATAGTCAGATTTTAATGCGCCTTTCAGGATAGTTTAATATAGTTAGTCTCCACACGTATTATATAATTACAATACTGTACGATACGAACAAGTCCGCTAAAAACGGCATTGAAGGTTCAAGACTATTTTATCAAATGTGGGAAAAGTGGGCGTGGCAGTCCAAAATTTTAAATGGCAATGCAACTATGCCGTCGCTACGAACCTCCCGTTCCAGAATTGGTGATCCTAGGTGCCATAGTTACTGAGATATTTGCCGAAAACACTAATTTTTTCCGAGGTGTGTCCAGTTTTTTGCTTATTGTGGGCGAATGGGGCGTGGCATCGAAAAAAAAAAAGATTCTTGTATTGACTGACTAAATATGTGATCGTTTGACACCAAGCTCGAACTTGTAGCTCTTACCATCTCTGAAATCTGTTTGTTCATACGGACAGACAGACAGACAGACAGACAGACGGACAGACAGACAGCCGGACAGACGGACAGACGGACAGACGGACATGGCTATATCGACTCGGCTTGTGATGCTGATCAAGAATATATATACTTTATGGGGTCTGCCACGCCTCCTTCTGCCTGTTACATACTTTTGCACAAACCCAATATACTCTTGCAGAGAGTATAAAAAAGATAATAGTTTAAATTAAAATTTAAAAAAGTAAAAAAAAGTTATGCGCTAGTTGCAATCGAACCCGCGGTATCAGACTCAGGATTCTCACATGTCGCCACTCTACCATATGCACCACACCTCAATTTGCAGGTACTGCTGATTATCTGCATTTACATATATTAATGTTTTGTTATAGAAAAAGAAAACAAATGCCTGTCTGTGCTGGGGTTCGAACCGCAGACCTCATGTTTCTCTAATGCATGTCCCATCACTTGGACCACAGCACTGTTGACAATCAGGACGGCTAAAGTAGATAAACATTGATTTACAACTTTTCTTCCAACACGTACATAAATTACAATTTTTAACATTTTTGACCAATTTGTTTCACATATTGTAGTTGTCCGATTTGGACCAAATTTGGTGAAGTTACTTTTAATAATTATGTACACATTCTGTGTGAGTTTGGTTGCGATCACTTAGCAAATACTACATGTCTTCATACAATTTTTATACCCGTTACTCGTAGAGTAAAAGGGTATATTGTAATCGTTGGAATGTATGTAACAGGCAGAAGGAGGCGTATCAGACCCCATAAAGTATATATATTCTTGATCAGCATCAATAGCCGAGTCGATATAGCCATGTCCGTCTGTCCGTCTGTCCGTCCGTCCGTCCGTCTGTATGAACAAAAGGATCTCAGAGACTATAAGAGCTAGAAAAATGATAGTGGTCGCAAATGAAAGGTACAATACCCAAGCAGTACAAGTTTGTTTTTGTTTTTTGACACGCCCACTTTAGGGCGTTTTATTTGCATATAAAGGTAAATGTACAGGTAAACGTAGAATGTTTTAGTACAGAAAACTTTTTTGTTAGCTATTCTATCTGAACCAAATTTACACGGAAAGTACATATCTAGGAAGTACATGTACTGACCAAGTTTGATCCAAATCGGACAACTATATCGTATAGCTCCCATAGTGCCGATCGGTCAGAAATACGCTCCAAATATGAATACGTATGAAAAACTTTTGCGTTAACTAAGCTAGATTAACGAAACTCACACAGAATACATCTGCCAAAAATATATATATACTGACCAAATTTAATCCAAATCGGACAACTATATCGTATAGCTCCCATAGGGCCGATCGGTCATAAATACGCTACAAATTTGAATACGTATGAAAAAGGGTATAGGTTAACTAAGCTAGATTAAGCAAACTCACACAGAATACATCTGCCAATAATATATATATACTGACCAAGTTTGACCCAAATCGGACAACTATATCGTATAGCTCCCATAGGGCCGATCGGTCGAAAATATGCTCTAAACATGAATTTCTATGAAAATGTTCTGTGTTTGCCAAGCTATTATATCCATCACCATTGTTAATAACAAATTGAAACTGAGTAACGGGTATCCTAAAGTCGCGAGGCGACTATAGCATTCTTTCTTGTTTTGTTTTTGACCGATTTGTCCTATGGGAGCTATAAGCTAAAGTTGTCCGATCTTGATGAAACTTGGTGAGGATAGTTATAGTTGTACCATACACCTACTGTGTAAATTTGGTCACGACAGCTTTCATAGTTTCAAAGTTGTAGTGCAAGGAAAACTGTTTTTTACAATTTTCGGGGGCGGTAGGGGGCGTGGCCAAAATTTGAAATAAACTTAACCTGCCTGCAATATAGACGGACTTTCATTCCAAATTTGGTGGCTCTAGCTCTTATAGTTTAAAAGATCTAGGTGTTCATACGGACGGACTGACGGACAGACAGACGGACAGACAGACAGACGGACATTGCTATATCGACTCGGCTGTTTATGCTGATCTAGAATATATATACTTTATGGGGTCGACCACGCCTCCTTCTGCCTGTTACGCACATTTCGCTTCTGACAAACCTAATAGACCCCTTTATACTCTTTTTTAGAGTGCGAGGTCTAAAAACTGCTTCTGCACCGACTCAATTAAATCTTGAGTATGTGCATGTTGAGGAGACCAGACACATGAACAATATTCAAGAATGGGCCGGACAAGGGATGTATAAAGAAGTTTAGTGACGAAGGGATCATTAAATTCCTTAGACCAGCGTTTAATAAATCCAAGAGTGCCCTTGGCTTTATTAACAATTGTGGAGATATGATGTCTGAAACTTAATTTATTATCAAAGAGAACACCAAGATCTTCAACTAATAGTATGCGTTTTAAGGGTACACTGTCGATATAGTAATTGGCTATGTAAGGAGTAACCCTGTTAAAAGTCATAAACAGGCATTTAGAGAAATTGAGGTGCAAGTGATTGGTTATGCACCAGTTATGCATTGTGTTTAAATCATCTTGTAATATCGCATGATCCGAAGGGTTCTTATAAGATAATAATAATTTCACATCATCTGCATACATAAGTATGCGACAATGGGATAGCGAACAGGGAAGGTGGTTTATAAAAAGATTAAAGAGTAAAGCTCCTAGGTGACTACCCTGGGGAACTCTAGAAGTAACAAAAACAGATTAAGAGATGGCTGATCTAAGCATAACCCTTTGGGTCCTACCTGTTAGATATGAAGATATCCATAGAAGAATGGAAGGTGGTAAGCCTAAAATACTAAGTTTGTGTAAAAGGAGGTTATGATTCACAGAGTCAAATGCTTTGCTAAAGTCAGTATAGATGACATCAGTTTGCATTCTATTAAGGAATGCCTCATTTATAAAAGAGGTAAATTCCAATAGATTGGTCGAGGTCGACCGACTCTTAACGAATCCGTGTTGGGCAGGGGAGATAATTGACTTGCAGATATGTTGCAACGTCATAGTAATTATTTTTTCGAAGAGCTTAGGGATTGCGGACAACTTCGCAATATTCTTGATTAGCATCACAAGCCGAGTCGATATAGCTATGTCCGTCTGTCCGTCCTTATGAACAAACAGATTTCAGAGATGGTAAGAGCTACAAGTTCGAGCTTGGTGTCAATCGATCACATATTTAGTCAGTCAATACATAAATCTTTTTTTTTCGATGCAACGCCCCATTCGCACACAATAAGCAAAAAACTGGAAAAAATTGGTGTTTTCGGCAAATATCTCAGTAACTATGGCAGCTAGGATCACCAATTCTGGTACCGGAGTTCCTAGCGACAGCATAGTTGCATTGCCATTTAAAATTTTGGACTGCCACGCCCACTTTTCCCACATTTGATAAAATAGTCTTGAACCTTCAATGCCGTTTTTAGCGGACTTGTTCTTATCGTACAGTATTGTAGTTTATAATTCGTGTGGAGACTAACTATATTAAACTATCCTGAAAGGCGCATTAAAAGCGGACTATAAACAAGAAAACTAGAAGCCTTACAATAAATGAACGCAATATCAACCCATTGGTGCAAGCGAGACAGAAACACACAATCACATGTTCGAACGGTTTCTCTGCCTGTGTGGCGGCAGCGCTGCCTTCGGAAGCTGGCTGCGCCGAATACACACATACATACATACATATCTGCATCATATACATATTGTCAAACGTATGTGTATTCGAATACAAACAAGCAGATGTATGTATGTTTGATTATGCTTAGATTGTTTTTGTATTTTAATGCAAGTAATTCACATTGTAATACCTCCATACCGATTTTAATAATTTAATCGGGACAAATGCAGAGAGTATTATACGGTCGGGCGCGCTCGACTGTACTTTTCTCTCTTGTTATCATAGGCTTCGTTGCCAAGTATGGAAACGGGTCGTAAGCATAGATGGACCAATATATTCTTAAATTAGGAATTTTGGGTTTACATAGTTTCTTAAAATAATCGCTCCGGTGTTCTAGTTTCATTGCTTAATATGTTCATGCTTGAACAAAAATCATTCTTCAATTCCGAATTTTTAGTGGATAATATACCACGAATCTTCTTTTCGTGGACTTTCGTAAAACTTAACATTCCTTGATTGACAATGCGGAATTCACTAAAGTACTTTATAGATATGTCACTATGTAAGTTACCAAATTATTTTCTTGGACTTTCATAAAAACTAAAAATTCCTCGATTGACAAAAAAGATTTCATTAAGGAATTTTATTGATTTGTCACTACTTAAGTTATCAAATTATTTTTAACGTTAACAAATAAATCATTCTTCAATTCCGAATTTTTGATTATTAAAATACCACAAAACTCCTTTCCGTTGACTTTCATAAAACCTAAAAATTCCTCGATTGACAATTCGGAATTCATTAAGGAATTTTATGAATTTGTCACAACATAAGTTATCAAGCCATTTTTAACGTTAACAAAAATCAATACCATCAAGTTCTAAATTATGATAAGTCATTCTTTAATTCCAAGTTTTTAGTCGATAATACACCACGAAACTTCTTTCCATGGACTTTCATTAAACCTAAAAATTCATCGATTGACAATACGGAATTCATTAAGGAATTTTATAGATATGTCACTACATAAATTATCAAATTATTTCCAAAATCCTCGATTGACAATATGGAATTCATTAAGGAATTTTATGAATTTGTCACTACATAAGTTATCAAGCAATTTTTAACGTTAACAAATAAATCATTCTTCAATTCCGAATTTTTGATTATTAAAATACCACGAAACTCCTTTCCGTGGACTTTCGTAAAACCTTAAAATTCCTTGATTGACAAGTCGGAATTCATTAAGGAATTTTATAGATATGTCACTATGTAAGTTATCAAATTATTTTCGTGGACTTTCATAAAACCTAAAAATTCCTCGATTGACAATAAGGAATTCATTAAGGAATTTTATGGACTTGTCACTACATAAGTTTTCAAATTATTTTTAACGTTAACAAAAATCAATACCATCATGTTCTAAATTACGATAAATCTTTCTTCAATTCCGAATTTTCAGTCGATAATATACAACGAAACTTCTTTTCATGGAATTTCGTAATACCTTAAAACTCATCGATTGACAATAAGGAATTCATTAAGGAATTTTATAGTTATGTCACTATGTAAGTTATCAAATTATTTTCGTGGACTTTCATAAAACCTAAAAATTCCTCGATTGACAATAAGGAATTCATTAAGGAATTCTATGTATTTGTCACTTTTTAAGTTATCAAATTATTTTTAACGTTAACAAAAATCAATACCATCATGTTCTAAATTATGATAAATCTTTCTTCAATTCCGAATTTTTAGTCGATAATATACCACGAAACTTCTTTCCATGGACTTTCATTAAACCTAAAAATTCCTCGATTGACAATAAGGAATTCATTAAGGAATTTTATAGATATGTCACTATGTAAGTTATCAAATTATTTTCGTGGACTTTCATAAAACCTAAAAATTGCTCGATTGACAATAAGGAATTCATTAAGGAATTTTATGGACTTGTCACTACATAAGTTTTCAAATTATTTTTAACTTTAACAAAAATCAATACCATCATGTTCTAAATTACGATAAATCTTTCTTCAATTCCGAATTTTCAGTCGATAATATACAACGAAACTTCTTTTCTTGGAATTTCGTAATACCTTAAAATTCATCGATTGACAATAAGGAATTCATTCAGGAATTTTATAGTTATGTCACTATGTAAGTTATCAAATTATTTTCGTGGACTTTCATAAAACCTAAAAATTCCTCGATTGACAATAAGGAATTCATTAAGGAATTCTATGTATTTGTCACTTTTTAAGTTATCAAATTATTTTTAACGTTAACAAAAATCAATACCATCATGTTCTAAATTATGATAAATCTTTATTCAATTCCGAATTTTTAGTCGATAATATACCACGAAACTTCTTTCCATGGACTTTCATAAAACCTAAAAATTCCTCGATTGACAATAAGGATTATATTTAGGAATTCTATGCATTTGCCACTTCTTAAGTTATCAAATTATTTTTAACGTTAACAAAAATCAATACCATCATGTTCTAAATTACGATAAATCTTTCTTCAATTCCGAATTTTTAGTCGATAATATACCACGGAACTTCTTTCCATGGACTTTCATAAAACCTAAAAATTCCTCGATTGACAATAAGGAATTCATTAAGGAATTTTATAGATATGTCACTATGTAAGTTATCAAATTATTTTCGTGGACTTTCATAAAACCTAAAAATTCCTCGATTGACAATAAGGAATTCATTAAGGAATTTTATGGACTTGTCACTACATAAGTTTTCAAATTATTTTTAACTTTAACAAAAATCAATACCATCATGTTCTAAATTACGATAAATCTTTCTTCAATTCCGAATTTTCAGTCGATAATATACAACGAAACTTCTTTTCATGGAATTTCGTAATACCTTAAAATTCATCGATTGACAATAAGGAATTCATTAAGGAATTTTATAGTTATGTCACTATGTAAGTTATCAAATTATTTTCGTGGACTTTCATAAAACCTAAAAATTCCTCGATTGACAATAAGGAATTCATTAAGGAATTCTATGTATTTGTCACTTTTTAAGTTATCAAATTATTTTTAACGTTAACAAAAATCAATACCATCATGTTCTAAATTGTGATAAATCTTTCTTCAATTACGAATTTTTAGTCGATAATATACCACGAAACTTCTTTCCATGGACTTTCATAAAACCTAAAAATTCCTCGATTGACAATAAGGAATTCATTAAGGAATTTTATAGATAAGTCACTATGTAAGTTATCAAATTATTTTCGTGGACTTTCATAAAATCTTAAAATTCCTCGATTGACAACAAGGATTTCATTAAGGAATTTTATGAATTTGTCACTGCTTAAGTTATCAAATTATTTTAACGTTAACAAAAGTCAATACCATCATCTTCTAAATTATGATAAATCTTTCTTCAATTCGGAATTTTTAGTCGATAATATACCACGAAACTTCTTTCCATGGACTTTCATAAAACCTAAAAATTCCTCGATTGACAATAAGGAATTCATTAAGGAATTTTATAGATATGTCACTATGAAAGTTATCAAATTATTTTCGTGGACTTTCATAAAACCTAAAAATTCCTCGATTGACAATAAGGAATTCATTAAGGAATTTTAAGGACTTGTCACTACATAAGTTTTCAAATTATTTTTAACTTTAACAAAAATCAATACCATCATGTTCTAAATTACGATAAATCTTTCTTCAATTCCGAATTTTCAGTCGATAATATACAACGAAACTTCTTTTCATGGAATTTCGTAATACCTTAAAATTCATCGATTGACAATAAGGAATTCATTCAGGAATTTTATAGTTATGTCACTATGTAAGTTATCAAATTATTTTCGTGGACTTTCATAAAACCTAAAAATTCCTCGATTGACAATAAGGAATTCATTAAGGAATTTTAAGGACTTGTCACTACATAAGTTTTCAAATTATTTTTAACTTTAACAAAAATCAATACCATCATGTTCTAAATTACGATAAATCTTTCTTCAATTCCGAATTTTCAGTCGATAATATACAACGAAACTTCTTTTCATGGAATTTCGTAATACCTTAAAATTCATCGATTGACAATAAGGAATTCATTCAGGAATTTTATAGTTATGTCACTATGTAAGTTATCAAATTATTTTCGTGGACTTTCATAAAACCTAAAAATTGCTCGATTGACAATAAGGAATTCATTAAGGAATTTTATGGACTTGTCACTACATAAGTTTTCAAATTATTTTTAACTTTAACAAAAATCAATACCATAAAGTTCTAAATTATGATAAGTCATTCATTAATTCCGAATTTTCATTAGATAATATACCACGAAACTACTTGCCATGGACTTTCGTAAAACCTTAAAATTCCTTGACTGACATTACGGAATTCATTAAGGAATTTTATAGAAATGTCAGTATGTAAGATATCAAATTATGTTTAACGTTAAAAAGTATGTTATTCTTTAATTTCGAATTTTTGATTATTTAAATACCACGAAACTACTTTCCTTGGACTTTCGTAAAACCTTAAAATTCCTTGATTGACAATAAGGAATTCATTAAGGAATTTTATAGATATGTCACTATGTAAGTTATCAAATTATTTTCGTGGACTTTCATAAAACCTACAAATTCCTCGATTGACAGTAAGGAATTCATTAAGGAATTTTATAGATATGTCACTATGTAAGTTATCAAATTATTTTCGTGGACTTTCATAAAACCTAACAAGTAAGAAAGGCTACAGTCGACGTGCCGACTGTATAAGACCCCGTACTCCTTGTAGTGCGCATACAAAAATACTTACAAACTTAAAAGAAGAAGCAGTAGACTGATTCATATTTTAAAATACAAATTTAAAAAAGATAATAGTTTAAATTAAAATTTAAAAAAAGAAAAAAAAAGTTACGCGCTAGGCTAGCTGCGATCGATCCCGCGGTATCAGACACAGGATTCTCACATGTCGCCACTCTACCATATGCACCACACCTCAATTTGCAGGTACTGCTGATTATCTGCATTTACATATAATAATGTTTTGTTATAGAAAAAGAAAACAAATGCCTGTCTGTGCTGGTGTTCGAACCGCAGACCTCATGTTTCTCTAATGCATGTCCCATCACTTGGACCACAGCACTGTTGACAATCAGGACGGCTAAAGTAGATAAACATTGATTTACTACTTTTCTTCAAACACGTACATAAATTACAATTTTTAACATTTTTGACCAATTTGTTTCACATGTTGTAATTGTCCGATTTGGACCAAATTTGGTGAAGTTACTTTTAATAATTATGTACACATTCTGTACGAGTTTGGCTGTGATCACTTAGCAAATACTACATGTCTTCATACAAATTTTTTGTTTTTGACCGATTTGTCCTATGGGAGCTATAAGCTATAGTTGTCCGATCTTGATGAAACTTGGTGAGGATAGTTATTGTTGTACCATACTAGGTGTTCATACGGACGGACGGACGGACAGACAGACACACAGACGGACAGACGGACATTGCTATATCGACTCGGCTGTTGATGCTGATCTAGAATATATATACTTTATGGGGTCGGCCACGCCTCCTTCTGCCTGTTACGCACATTTCGCTTCTGACAAACCTAATAGACCCCAATACTCTTTTTTAGAGTACGGGGTCTAAAAATTCCTCGATTGACAATAAGGAATTCATTAAGGAATTTTATAGATATGTCACTATGTAAGTTATCAAATTATTTTCGTGGACTTTCATAAAACCTACAAAATCCTCGATTGACAATATGGAATTCATTAAGGAATTTTATAGATATGTCACTATGTAAGTTATCAAATTATTTTCGTGGACTTTCATAAAATCTTAAAATTCCTCGATTGACAGTAAGGAATTCATTAAGGAATTTTATGAATTTGTCACTGCTTAAGTTATCAAATTATTTTAACGTTAACAAAAATTAATACCATCATGTTCTAAATTATGATAAATCTTTCTTCAATTCCGAATTTTTAGTCGATAATATACCACGAAATGACTTTCATAAAACCTAAAAATTCCTCGATTGACAATACGGAATTCATTAAGGAATTTTATAGATATGTCACTATGTAAGTTATCAAATTATTTTCGTGGACTTTCATAAAACCTACAAATTCCTCGATTGACAGTAAGGAATTCATTAAGGAATTTTATAGATATGTCACTATGTAAGTTATCAAATTATTTTCGTGGACTTTCATAAAATCTTAAAATTCCTCGATTGACAGTAAGGAATTCATTAAGGAATTTTATAGATTTGTCACTACTTAAGTTATCAGATTATTTTTAGACCCCGTACTCTAAACAAAAAAGAAAAGTACAATCGAGCGCGCCTGACCGTATAATACTCTCTGCATTTGTCCCGATTAAATTATTAAAATCGGTATCGGGATATTACAATTTGAATTACTTGCATTAAAACACGTTGAAACAAAAACAATCTAAGCATAATCAAACATACATACAACTGTTTGTTTGTATTCGAATACACATACGTTTGGCAATATGTATATGATGCAAATATGTATGTATGTATGTGTGTATTCGGCGCAGCCAGCGACGGCGGGCAGCGCTGCCGACACACAAGCAGCAAAACGTTTGAACATGTGCTTGTGTGTTTCTATCTCGCTTGCACCTATGGGTTGATATTGCGTTCAATTATCAACATTGTAAGGCTTCTAGTTTTCTTGTTTATAGTCCGATTTTAATGCTCCTTTCAGTGTAGTGTAATATAGTTAGTCTCCACACGAATTATATAATTACAATACTGTACGATACGAACAAGTTCGCCAAAAACGGCATTGAAGGTTCAAGACTATTTTATCAAATGTGGGAAAAGTGGGCGTGGCAGTCCAAAATTTTAAATGGCAATGCAACTATGCTGTCGCTAGGAAGTCCGGTACCAGAATTGGTGATCCTGGGTGACATAGTTACTGAGATATTTGCCGAAAACACCAATTTTTTCCGAGGTGTGTCCAGTTTCTTGTATTGACTGACTAAATATCTGATCGTTTGACACCAAGCTCGAACTTGTAGCTCTTACCATCTCTGAAATCTGTTTGTTCATACGGACAGACGGACAGACAGACAGACGGACAGACGGACATGGCTATATCGACTCGGCTTGTGATGCTGATCAATAATATATATACTTTATGGGGTCTGCCACGCCTCCTTCTGCCTGTTACATACATTTGCACAAACCCAATATACTCTTGCAGAGAGTATAAAAACTGACATAAAAACCTTTCTCCACCGGTGACCATCTAAGCTGATATTGAAGATGTCTTGGAAACCTTTGTGCAGTTTCATTCAACTTTGCACATAAATATAGTCCCGAGCTAAACGAAATGTGGACTTACGAAGTAATATACCTTCGTTTGCGCTTTTAATCTTTTAAAACACATACTAATTATTTTTGTTTATTACTTTTGCAATTAGGAGTCGATTGCATCAAAAAATGTTGACAATCCCTTGACGAGGAATCAAGAAAGCATTACAATAAATATTGGAAAACATATAAAGCCTCCAACCATTGGCTGGATGTTGACGAGGGTTCCATGCAGGAATACAACAAATGTGCTGCCTGTGAAGACGTGATCGATGATGCCGAAAGGAGAATTTTTATAAATTATTTACTGGAAAATATGAGAATCCCATATATAAGAAATGTAAGTTAACTTATAAGTTTATATTTCCAGTAATACTGTTGTGTTCCATAATTTAACGAAATATGACATACTTTTATTTATAACCGAGCTTGTTGGGGATTTAAGTACAATTCCTTGCAATAAGGAATTATATATATCAAGTACTAAAAAAGTCACAATAGACAACAAATATTTATACAATATTCAGTTTAAAAATCTATTAGAGCCAACAAACTCTAGTTTAGAAAAACTTTCTAGTTATGTTAACGATGAAGATTTCTAGCTTGTAAGTAGAAAGTTTGAAGGTATACAATTTAAGCAAATGCGTCGGAAAGGAGTTTTCCCCTTATGACTATCTAGATAGTTTTTCTAAACTAGTCGCAAGACAACTCCCATCTAGAGAACTATTTTATAACGCGCTAAATGATGAGGAGTGTAGCATTAAAAACTGTTAGTTTGCACAACAGGTATGGGATAGTTTTAAGTGTCAAGCATTGTCATATGCAGAGCCTGTGAAGAATAAATCAGCTACAGATATAGTTTTAGCAATTAAAAAAGTATTTGAAACTGCAAAGAAAATACCTAAAAATATTCAGAGTGATCAGGGTAAAGAATTTTTTAATAAGGAATTTCTTCAACTAATGAATAAATTGGAAATAAATCATTATCACACCTATACTCATTTAAAAGCATCAATTTGTGAACGATTTAATAGAACCCTTAAGAATCTAATGTGGAAAATGTTTAGCTACCATGGAAATTACATTTGGGTGTCCAAGTTGCAGCAATTACTAAAAACTTACAACAATACATATCACCGTACTATAAAAATGAAACCCAGTGAAGTAGACAGAAAGAATGAAAAATTTATTTTAAAGTCGGTGTACAATCATCCTAAAATTTTTCCTAAACACAAATACTCTGTTAACGATTTTGTTCGAATAAGTAAGTTTTTTATTTTTATTTTTATTATTTATTTAGAATATTTTTTTTTTTTAGTTATACATATTTACAAGCAGTATATATATTTACAAGTGTTATATAATAAGTCTTATCTTTGAATAAAATGTTTTTACATATTTTACAAATTTTCTCTGTTCAAACTTATTTTATAATGCCCCCAAGCCAGTGTGGTTATTGAACTTGATGTTACAAATCTTTTGTCATCTTTATAATTTAAAGAGATTTTGTTAACAATTTCTGTAAACAGTTTATGCCCCCTTTACTTCTTTTTACTCTCTGTTCACCATAATAAGTTATTCGTTTTCGAATACATTCAATATAGTCAGAGTTGGAGAGCTTTTTAGCACCGCTTTGTTGTCGGTTTTCTCTTCACTGTTTTCTACCTAGTAGGAATAAGCTTTTGCTTTTAAGCCTGCAAATTATTTCATAATCTTTCCTGCATTTTCATCTTTAAATAAACCCAACTCTTTGTTGTTTGCTGGAATTATGTTAAATGGATTCCTAGAGCTATAATTGCAGGTATCAAAACGTTCTGGATTTATTTTAATAAGGTTACATACATCTTCAACAGAGGATGTAATTAAATAAATAATCTTAGTCGAGGGTCTTTTTATGCTTAAGAAATTATAATAATAATCATAAATAAGCCATTTCGACTATTCTAAGACAGTTTCTCTTATATAGATTGGTTTCTCATAATGAATGAGCGATGTTGTATGCTCAAGTACTGCTAAGTCATTACCGAAAAGGCTCATGCTATGGAAATTGTTCATTGCGACTAAAGCCTTGAGAATTTTGCTTGGAATGGTAATCAGTAACTAACCGTATTGAACGCCTTTTCTCTAAGTTTTCCATAGTTTTGGCGTAAACGGCATTATTCATCAACTGGAAAAAAATTTTAATCTTATTTATTGCTGATTTTCTATGAGAATGAATTTTTAATAATTTTAAGCCTTGTTGCATGCAGAGTTGCAATTGCTTCAAATGGATAATATAATTGGTGTTATTATTTAAGACTGCAATATATTTCACTTGTTTTCCTCCAAGAGAGACTTTATTTTCACGACAGAATGGTAGACAATTTTGTTTGTCATGAATCTCTTTAGGATATTGCAAATCTACTTCTAAAATATATCCGACATCATCATCAACTGAAATATTTGACAAAGAGAGTTTTGATATTTTATCTTCAGATAAGAATTTAAAATTTTCTAATGGCAGCACTTGACACATTGCCCACCCATATATGTTTGTTTGCATCTATATATGAAAGATAGTTTGTGTCAAGGTTAGGCTTCAAATCTTTTTGATGAGGATTATTAGCAACTGAAATACGTTGACTAGTCAAACCGCCACGAACAGCTAATTTAAGAAAATTATAGGTGTCAGGGTCACTAATCAGCTCGAGTTAAACTTTGGTAAACTTAAGCATTGCATCCCAAGAGATTGAAGGAGCCGTTACGTTATTTATTGCGTCTAACTTATACATTTTATGACAGATGGCTCTAAAATTTTCAAAAACATCTGCCAGAATAATTACATCACTTTCGATATATAGTTTTAAGTAGTCTGACAATGTTTGACACTTAAAACTATCCCATACCTGTTGTGCAAACTCATAGTTTTTAACGCTACACTCCTCATCGTTTAGCGCGTTATAAAATAGTTCTCTACATGGGAGTTATCTCGCGGCTAGTTTAGAAAAACTATCTAGATAGTCATAATGGAAAACGCCCTTCCGACGCATTTGCTTGAAATCTTCATCGTTAAGATAGCTAGAAAGTTTTTCTAAACTAGAGTTTAAAAATCTATTAGAGTCAATAAACTGAATATTGTATAAATATTTTTTGTCTATTGTGACTTTTTTAGTAATGGATATATAAAATTCCTTTTTGCAAGGAATTATACTTAAGTCCCCACCAAGCTCAGTTATAAATAAATGTACGTCATATTTAGTTAAGTTATGGAACACAACAGGTATTACTGGAAATCTAAACTTATAAGTTAACTTACATTTGTTATATATGGGACCCTCATATTTTCCGGTAAAGAAATTAAAGAATTTATCCTTTTCAGCATCATCGATCAAGTCTTCACAGGCCGTACATTTGTTGTATTCCTGCATACACTCTTCGTCAATGTCCAGCAAATGGTTGGGGGCTGTAAAGCATTCTTGTTTTCTCATCAAGGGCTTGACAAAACTTTTTGATGCAATCGATCCCTATTAGCAAAAGTAATGAAAAGTAGGAAAAGTAGATACAACTTTGCCGCAACTTTTGGTATGCATTTTACTATTGCAAGTATACCATTGCAAACAGTTATGACAAAAGTCTCCTGGCGTATGGCTCTTAGTAAATTGCGATTTAGCCAACGTAGACATATTTGTTATGTAGGCGTAATGCATTATCATTTCAGCCTCATTGTATATACCCAGGAGACTTATATGTTTTTCCCGTAGACTGTCTGCTCGAATTGTGGGTCCAACAATCATCTCTTGTTTCTTTCTGCTACAGTCAATTTCGTATACATTTATACTAAATTGGGGATTTAGTTTTCCAAAAAGCTTAACGCCTTTTGAGTTGACTGGGAATTCTATATCCCTGAAGTTAAGTCGCTGCCCCTATAAGTAATAAAAAGAGCAGCGACGTTGCTTATGTTATAGCAAGAAGTGTTCTTGAGATTCCTCCTTATTTTTTTTTTTTTGTCGTTATCATTGTAGGTGGCATTTTCAATGAACTCGTATTCGATTGATGCCTGTATGCACCATTTAAAACAAAAAACATCGTTGTTTTTAATATTGACAGTTGCATTCCTCTTTCTAATCGTTTCGGGCATTTCACAGTATCCTCCAGAAGGAATATGTTCCAGTTTAACTATTGTTAAATCACAATAGTTAAATGATTGGATAGCCCATCCACTATCTTTTTCTTGGAACTCACTAGTTAATAAATTTAAATAATCGATTTTGTTTTCCAAAACATCATCAGCTGTTTCAAAACCATAGAGACACTGATATGTTTCTAAACCATAGAGACACTGATATGATGTTACAAAATGCTTAGTTGATTCAATTAATTCTCCATCATCTGTTTGCGTTATATATGTGCCATAAAGTTTAATCGAAATTTTTATGGCGGTATATTAAGCTAAACAGAGTTCAATTATTTCGAAAATGTTTCTTTTTATTTGATTGTAAAAATCACGAAGAATAATTACATTTTCATTTTCATTAAAAAACACGATATGTTTCAACAGGGAATTTGGTTTCTGTTGAAATTAATACTACATTAGTGTTTCTCACTATTTGAGCAACTTGCGCATTTTTATGCGTATCAGTGCGCAAGTGCATTTTATATGCATTTCTTTTAATTGAAACATTGCATACTTGACAATGAATATCATCGCTTTTCATTTTCTTAGCGGGTTGATTAATTATAGCTCCTGCTCTTTTGAAGGCTCTGGCAGATGTAGTAGGTTCGACGTCTAAAGTTGATGTTGAAGAGGGACGATCACTCGAATCTTGGTTCCTTGACGCCTCCATCATTATTCTAAAAGCGTTTACAGGTTCGGTGCACTTGCTATAATGCACAGCGAAAGCATCCACCCCGTCAAAAGCACGGTTGCACATATCACAAACAGTTTTGGAGCACATTTTTTATCTATTTTTTTTTTGTTTTTAGTTTTGTATGAAATTTTAACAACAAATGTTTTTTTGTTAATAAATAAATTTTCGATTTTAAACAAAATAGTTTCCACTGACGAACGCGGGTAACTTAAAATTGTTAGCAATTTTATGTTTAAAGTTTTGAATTTGTTTATAGGAGATTACTGTTTTTGTTTAAAAAGAGTTCGAAACACGGTTATCGGTTCTGAACGTAGCACCAACTGAACTCCTACAGCAGGCGATTTTTACTTTTATACCATTGGTTCGTCAACAAGTTCAATCAGAGTTGTTTTTCAGAGGTATCCGAAAATCATTATTGGGTGACCCTAGTATTTAATTGTTATGCAGGTGACATACATTAAAGGAAATAAGTAAGAAAGGCTACAGTCGACGTGCCGACTGTATAAGACCCCGTACTCCTTGTAGTGCGCATACAAAAATACTTACAAACTTAAAAGAAGAAGCAGTAGACTGATTCATATTTTAAAATACAAATTTAAACAAGTAAGAAAGGCTACAGTCGACCGAGCCGACTATAAAAGACCCCGTACTCTCATAGTAGTGCACATTTGTATTCAATTTGAATTGAAATTTAAAAAAAATAATTTAACAATTCGCATTGCGAGCATTCGAACCTACAACCTCAGACAAACTCTATCAGTTGCACCACGCGCCACTTTCAAGAATTCTCCGAATATTCATACAAACACATATTCGTTTGAAATTATATGTAGGCATGTATGTATGTATGTGTGTATTCGGCGCGGCCAGCGTCTGCCGGCAGCGCTGTCGCCACAGCGTCTGCCGACAGCGCTGTCGCCACACAAGCATCGAAAACGTTCGAACATGTGTTTGTATGTTTCTGTCTCGCTCTCGCGCGTAAGTGATATTGTAGTTAAATAACAAACTTTCTAACGCAGTAGCTCTTTTGTTAAAGGTAGTATGTTGATGCCCCTTTCAGTATAGTTTGATTTTATATGTCTCTATACGAATGTTGAATTACAACACTCTACTATATGAATAAATGCCTTAAACATGGCATTAAAGTGAAAACGTTTGGTTAACTCTCAGGAGAAAAGGGGGCGTGGCAGCTCAAAATTTTTAATGGCATTGCATTAAGGGTGTCACTAGCAACCTGTTTACCAGAAATGGTGTTCCTAAGTGCCATAGTTACTGAGTTATTGGCCTAAAAGTAAATTTTTTTCGAGGTGTGTCTTGTTTTTTGCTCATTGCGGGGGCGGTAAGGGGCGTGGCAACGATTTGAAATAAACTTGATCTGCTCGCGAAGATAACGGACTTTCATTCCAAATTTGGTGTCTCTAGCTTTTGTAGTTTAAAAGATCCAGGTGTTCATACGGACGGACGGACAGACAGACAGACAGACAGACGGACAGACGGACAGACGGACAGACGGACATTGCTATATCGACTCGGCTGTTGATGCTGATCTAGAATATATATACTTTATGGGGTCGGCCACGCCTCCTTCTGCCTGTTACGCACATTTCGCTTCTGACAAACCTAATAGACCCCTATACTCTTTTTTAGAGTACGGGGTCTAAAAAAGATAATAGTTTAAATTAAAATTTAAAAAAAGAAAAAAAAAGTTACGCGCTAGGCTAGCTGCGATCGATCCCGCGGTATCAGACACAGGATTCTCACATGTCGCCACTCTACCATATGCACCACACCTCAATTTGCAGGTACTGCTGATTATTTGCATTTACATATAATAATGTTTTGTTATAGAAAAAGAAAACAAATGCCTGTCTGTGCTGGTGTTCGAACCGCAGACCTCATGTTTCTCTAATGCATGTCCCATCACTTGGACCACAGCACTGTTGACAATCAGGACGGCTAAAGTAGATAAACATTGATTTACTACTTTTCTTCAAACACGTACATAAATTACAATTTTTAACATTTTTGACCAATTTGTTTCACATGTTGTAATTGTCCGATTTGGACCAAATTTGGTGAAGTTACTTTTAATAATTATGTACACATTCTGTACGAGTTTGGCTGTGATCACTTAGCAAATACTACATGTCTTCATACAAATTTTTTGTTTTTGACCGATTTGTCCTATGGGAGCTATAAGCTATAGTTGTCCGATGAGGTGAGGATAGTTATAGTTGTACCATACACCTACTGTGTAAATTTGGTCACGATAGCTTTCATAGTTTCAAAGTTGTAGTGCAATGAAAACTGTTTTTTACAATTTGCGGGGGCGGTAGGGGGCGTGGCAAAAATTTGAAATAAACTTAACCTGCCTGCAATATAGACGGACTTTCATTCCAAATTTGGTGGCTCTAGCTCTTATAGTTTAAAAGATCCAGGTGTTCATACGGACGGACAAGGAGTTTGCTTAATATGTTGTTCTTTAGGTTTTTGTTTTTTATTTTTTTTTTTTATTGTTTTTTTTTGGTGTTTTTTTGCTTTTTGCGGTTGTTGGGGCTTTTTTGTTCCTGATAAAAATTTTTAATTTTTTTTATATTTTGGGGGATAAAAAGGGTTTTAAAAGGGAAAAAAAAGAAAAAAGGTATTGTGATTTAGAAAAAGAGGGGGTTTTTTTCCTTCCTTCGCCCGGGGGGGGAAGGCCAATCAGAGGGGAGGAACGGAATTCATTAAGGAATTTTATAGAGATGTCACTATGCTGATCTATCAAATTATTTTAGCGGTCGGCCACCTCCTTCTGCCTGTTACGCACATTTCGCTTCTGACAATAATTTTTTTTTATTAATATATTTTTTATTTTTTTTTTTGTTTTTTAAGATTTTTTTTGTGTATTTTTAAAAAAATTAAAAATTTCTCGATTGACAATAAGGAGGAATTCATTAAGAATTTTATAGATATTTCACTATGTAAGTTATCAGATTATTTTCGTGTACTTTCATAAAACCTAGAAATTCCACGATTGACAAAAAGGATTTCATTAAGGAATTTTATGAATTTGTCACTACATAAGTCATAAAATTATTTTCAAAATAATTAATGCCATGAAGTTCTAAATTATGATAAATCTTTCTTGAATTCCGAATTTTTAGTCGATAATAAACCACGAAACTTCTTTCCATGGACTTTCGTATAACCTTAAAATTCACTGACTGACAATACGGAATTCCTTAAGGAATTTTATAGATATGTCACTATGTAAGTTATCAATTTATTTTCGTGGACTTTCTTAAAACCTAAAAATTTCCTCGATTGATAATAAGGAATTCATTAAGGAATTTTATAGATATGTCACTATGTAAGTTATCAGATTATTTTCGTGTACTTTCATAAAACCTAGAAATTCCACGATTGACAAAAAGGAATTTTATGAATTTGTCACTACATAAGTCATAAAATTATTTTCAAAATAATTAATGCCATGAAGTTCTAAATTATGATAAATCTTTCTTCAATTCCGAATTTTTAGTCGATAACATACCACGAAACTTCTTTCCAAGGACTATCGCATAACCTTAAAATTCCTCGATTGACAACAAGGAATTTTATGGATTTGTCACTACATAAGTTATCAAATTATTTGTAACGGTTACAAAAATCAGTATTATCAAGTTCATTAATTCCAAATTTTTAGTGGATAATATACCACGAAACTTCTTTCCATGGACTTTCGTAAGACCTTCAAATTCCTTGAGTGACAACAAGGAATTCATTAAGGAATTTTATAGATATGTCTCTATATAAGATATCAAATTATTTCCGTGGACTTTCATAAAACCTTAAACTTACCCGATTGACAGTAAGGAATTCTTTAAGGAATTTTATGGATTTGTCACTACTTAAGTTTTCAAATTATTTTTAACCTTAACAAGTAAGCCATTCTTCAATTTCGAATTTGAAGTCGATAATATACCACAAAACTACTTTCCATGGACTTTCGTAACACCTTAAAATTCCTCGATTGACAACAAGGAATTAATTAAGGAATTTTATGGATTTGTCACCATGTAAGTTACCAAATTATTTAAGTGGACTTTCATAAAATCTATCAAGAAAAAACGGTTATCTTCGGCTCGCGGAAGATTAAATACCATTGCAGTCATGAATATTGCATTAATTTGATTTTAATAACCGATTGTTCCTATGGGAGCTATATGATATAGTAGTACGATTTGGACTAAGCATACTAAGCATTTTCAACCGATTGTTCCTATGGGAGCTATATGATATAGTGGTCCGATCTGGCTTTTTACTGGATTTTTACATATGAACTGCGTGCAGAGAGAATACAGGTCTGTACCAAATTTCATTAAGATAGCTTTAAAACTGAGAGACTAGTTCGCATAGAAACAGACGGACAGACAGACGGACATGGCTATATCGACTCGGCTGTTGATGCTGATCAAGAATATATACACTTTATGTGGTCGGAAACGCTTCCTTCAATGCGTTACAAACTTCGTGACAAAAACAATATACCCTCTGCAAGGGTAGAAAAAGGAAATATAATTCACCCGCTAAAAAAATGAAAATCGATGATATTGACTGTAAAGTTTGCAACTTTTTAATTAAAGCAAATGCCTATAAAATGCTCTTCCACACCGATAAGTAAGTTGTTCAAATAGTGAGAAACACGAATGTTGTATTTATTTCAAAAGATCGTGTTTTTAATGAAAATGAACATGTAATTATTCTTCGTGATTTTTACAACCAAATAAAAAGAAACATTTTCGAAATTATTGAAATGTCTTTAGCTAACAATACCGCCATCAAAATTTCGATTAAACTTTATGGCACATATATAAAGCAAACAGATGATAGAGAATGAATTGAATCAACTAAGCATTTTGTTACATCATATCAGTGTCTCTATGGTTTTGAAACAGCTACTGATGTTTTGGAAAACAGATAATGATGTTTTGGAAAACAGCTAATGATGTTTTGGAAAACAAAATTGATTACTTAAATTTATTAACAGTGAGTTCCAAGAGAAAGATAGTGGATGGGCAATTCAATCATTTAACTATTGTGATTTAACAATAGTGAAACTGGAACATATTCCTTCTGTCGGTTACTGTGATATGCCCGAAACGATTCGAAAGAGGAATATAACCGTTAATATTAAAAACAATGATGTTTTTTGTTTTAAATGGTGCATACAGGCATCAATAGAATACGAGTTCAATGAAAATGCGAACTACAGTGAAAACGACAAAAACTACTGTGGAGGAATCTCAAGAATACTTCTTGCTATAACATAAGCAACGTCGCTGCTCCTTTTATTACTTATAGGGGGCAGCGACTTAACTTCACGGATATAGAATTCCCAGTCAACTCAAAAGGCGTTAAGCTTTTTGGAAAACTAAATCCCCAATTAAGTATAAATGTATACGAAATTGACTGTAGCAGAAAGAAACAAGAGATGATTGTTGGACCCACAATTCGAGCAGACAGTCTACGGGAAAAACATATAAGTCTCCTGGGTATATACAATGAGGCTGAAATGATAATGCATTACGCCTACATAACAAATATGTCTACGTTGGCTAAATCGCAATTTACTAAGAGTCATACGCCAGGTGACTTTTGTTATAACCGTTTGCAATGGTATACTTGCAATAGTAAAATGCACACCAAAAGTTGCGGCAAAGTTGTAACCACATTTCCCAAAAGGGGTTCATATGCCAGCTTCAAAAACTGACATAAAAACCTTTCTCCACCGGTGACCATCTACGCTGATATTGAAGATGTCTTGGAAACGTTTGTGCAGTTTCATTCTACTTTGCACATAAATATAGTCCCGAGCTAAACGAAATGTGGACTTACAAAGGTATATTAACATTATGCTTTTAATCTTTTAAAACACATACTAATTATTTTTCATTACTTTTGCTATTAGGAGTCGATTGCATCAAAAAACATTAAGTTAGACGCAACTAATTACGGTTCCTTCAATCTCTTGGGATGCAATGATCAAGTTTACCAAAGTCAAACTCGAGCTGATTAGTGACCCTGACACCTACAACTTTCTTAAATTAGCTGTTTGTTGAGGTTTGACCCAATGTAGTCAACGTATTTCAATTGCTTATAATCCTCATCTAAAAGATTTGAAGCCTAACCTTGACACTATCTTTCATATATGAATGCAAAAAGTGCATATGGACAATGTGTCACATGCTGCCATTAGAGAATTTTACATTTATATCTGAAGACTAGATATGAAAAACTCTCTTTGGCAATTATTTCAGTTGATGGTGCTGAAGGATATACAAAACTTATACAAAACTGTGCTCCAAAAGGCTTTTTCGCAGTTTTCGGACATCTTTAATCATATTCCGTGGACATTCCAGCATGGCAACGTTCCCATCCACACTGCCAGGATTGTAAAGCAGTGGATTAGGGATCAAAATGTGGAATTGCTCGATTGGCCACCATACTCACCGGACTTAAACATAAGCGAAAACATCTTGGAACTTTTGTCCAGGAGAGTATATGAATGTGGTACACAATTTAGCGACACCACTAACTTAGTTGAAGGAATTAAGCAGGCGTGGTCAACAATTTCACTTAGTGAAATTGAAAAACATAAGTCTCTGCCATCTTGAATATTTGAAGTTATTAAAAATAAGGGAGGTCATACAAAATACTAAATTATACAATAATGATATATTTTATTACTTAAGTTAAGAATTGCCATTAAATTTTGCTTTAAATTATTTTTATAGTCTCTGCAAGAGTATATTGGGTTTGTGCAAAAGTATGTAACAGGCAGAAGGAGGCGTGGCAGACCCCATAAAGTATATATATTCTCGATCAGTATCACAAGCCGAGTCGATATAGCCATGTCCGTCTGTCCGTCTGTCTGTCCGTCCGTATAAACACCTGGATCTTTTAAGGTACAAAAGTTAGAGCCACCAAATTTATAATGAAAGTCCGTTATTAAGCAGGCAGGTTCAGTTTATGAGCAATGAGCAAAAAACCACACACACCTCGAAAAAATGTAGTTTTAGGCCAATAACTCAGTAACTATGGCACTTAGGAACACCATTTCTGGTAAGCAGGTTGCTAGAGACAGCCTTAATGCAATGCCATTAAAAATTTTGAGCTGCCACGCCCCCTTTTCTCATGAGAGTTAACCAAACTATTGCACTTTAATGCCGTTTTTAAGGCATTTATTCATATAGTAGAGTGTTGTAATTCAACATTCGTATAGAGACATATCAAATCAAACTATTCTGAAAGTGGCATCAAAATACTACCTTTAACAAAAGAGCATTTACGTTCTAAATTTTGCTTCTCTGGAGATATTATTTCTTTCACTTGGCGCAGATACTCTCTGCTTAATTAATTGCTTATCCGCATGGGTCATCTTGGCGTTTGGCATATTATTTAATGCGAAATTAAAGTTAATTCAAAGTATTTAAATAAATTCCATAATGTTGGTCCGACAATAGCACTGTAGGTATAATAATTTGACAATATATTGAAACTTCATCAATAATTATTAGCTTAACATTCATAAGGCTTGAATGCATAGAATTTACAACATCGTAGCTTAGAGGTCTTAACTCACTTGATGACTTAAGAGAATGCTCCTTTTCCAGTTGGTGCATAGAGTAGTACTTTCGGCGTATCAGGATTAATACCAGCTCTACCAGTCGTCCTTAAAATTAGTGATTTAATACCTTCAGCTCCTCCTCCATAAAATATCTGCTTTGCATTCATGCTAATCATTACATGTGCATAATATTGACGTTATATACAGTTAAGTGATCGTATTATAGCTTGAAGGTCTTTATGAGCTATCACTGCTACTAGTTTTATCATTCGGATAGTGTTTTCTTCAGAGATATTTTCCCGGATTCCCCTATTGTCATTGAAAACGTTAACATTTTGTCCAACTTCTGGTATGCCAAACCAAATAAATTCGTCGTCTAATAAGTGAGAAGCTCCAACATCTTCTGCGTTATTTCAATTATTTCCCTCTTGAAATTCTTCTAATATGTTTAGAAACTGTGACTCGTCCAAATGTTCATATTTTCTTCTATTTCCTTCAATATATTCAATATAAGTAGCTCACTTTCCTCATTTCGCCAAGGATAAAAAAGCATAATTAGCTCCATAAAATAATCCGATCTAGATGTATTAATGATGAATCTTCCCCACCGCAAAATAAGTGTATTTTTTCTTTGCTTTAATGAGCCCCTTCCATTTTGCATTACTAAGTGTCGACTTACTGTAAAGTCGTTGTCGCGATCGTCATCTCCATCATTTTTAGCATACTCTTCTCTTTCATTAGCTGCCCTATGATTAGCGGACTTGGAGTATTTGAATAAAGCAAAGAAGTCAGCTATACATACGTTCTCCGATTCAGTCGGTCTTTCCATGTAATGATCTATCATTCTTGGTACAAAAATATCATTGGAATCAACGGGGAGTCATTCTAAATCATTTTTTGATGCAACAATTGGCGAGCCGGTAGCTCAAAGTTCTAAGAAAGAAATTTAAAAAAAAAAAAAAAAAATCGATCCTTTAATATGGATGAGGTGTTAATAAAAATATCACCTCCTCTGACATGTAAAAACCAAAAATATTGTAAGTTGCCTCTTGGACAGTTATTTCAGTGCCATTAATACATTCATTTTCAATATTTTGCAGTTTTTGTTTAACTGAAAAATTGTTGGAATTTATTTCAGACATTGCTTTACGTCACAGCTTGGATACTCCTCTATTTGACTTATTTATATAGCTTATTATATAACTACAACAGGCAAATGCATCTAAGATAAATTAAATATCCATATTAGCTTTATAAAGTTTTAAAATGTATTTGTAATATTTTATCGGAATATTTTCTTTTTAGAAATATGTGGGGTTCTTAGAGACTAGATCGCAAAGCAATAATAATAATTATAGTCAACATCTAATTTTGACAAAAAATAATTAAAATCATTTAGCTGTTCAGTTTCAGCATCCGTAACGGTGCAACCTAAAAGCTCTTTTATTTTCTTCCACAAATCTTTATGCCTACTAGAGCTTGGGTGACCTTCTTCAAGCGGTTACAATACTTCTGTCTGCGGCATGGGGGGGATATGGCATAATGACCATAATCACCATCACCTTGAGTAGTTATAAATCGATCAATAAATTGGATGACCTCTCCCATGCTTTCGGAATTGTTTGCTTTTAATTTTGGGGCATTATTAAGCCAATACATTCCATGTGTATGTGGAGAGCTCCGGTGCTGAAATTCTATCCTCCAATAATAATTTAGCTGAAAGAGTTATAGAAAAGTTTGGCACGCCGAATTGACGAATCATTGCAAGCATCTTTTTCTATTCAGCTTCCCAATGAGCTGGTGACGAACGAAGGCCCTTAAGAATATGGTAACCGTCATCTTGTTGTACCAGGTGAAAAATCCAATCGAAAATGGTTTGGAATAAAACAATTATAAGTTCTTAGAACGTTACAAATTTTAATGGACTTGTCGAAACGCGGAGAGACTGGCAGCGTGCGTGCGGTGTTTGCGAAATAAACTTAACAACTGACTCGTCGCTCCCGCCAGCAGCACTCCCGAATACAATTCGAGCTTACAGACTAGCTTACAATATAAGAGAACTAATTCATTTCGTGTCTTAACTACTACTTAACTAATACTTCAATCTGATCTTATACTAACTTATGCTATAATCCAACACCAGGTTATCTACAAAAGTTTCGTCCTGCATATCGTGGGCTGTCACATTATTATTTCCAGATTCTTTTCGCAAACAAATGGAAATGGCACTCTTGATTCGCGTAAGCTCATAGCATTTGTACATATATAGTACCTTTGGAACTTTTGCGCACCTGCGGTCATAAAATCTAATTTGGGATTTAGCTTTACGTACATAAGTCGTTTTACACCTAAATAGGTGAAAGCTCTTCAGCATCTTCATCAGTTGTCATGCCTATTGGATGCCGACCTTCGCCGGGAGCTAATGCTATACGCCGAATAATAGCATTGTTTTCAAGTAGCTCGTTGTCTAGTAATATTTCTTGACCACCAAGATTTAGATTTTCCTCTTGGCCAGACACATTTCGAGTTTCCTCATTACCTTCTGTTCGTTGACGAAGAAGTTGCTCTACAGTAATCGTATCTGCTGGATCAGCAACAAAGGGATCTTCTTCTTGATCGCCAAGTGAACGCAACCAATCAGCAGAAATAGCTATTTCGTGCTTTCGATATAGCTCTGTGTTTACTAAAAGACGCAAAGCCTCAAGAACCAAAGCAGGTCTTATTATGTCTGTCATGAAATCATGTGTGTATTCCAATTTTCGTTTCAAATGTATCTGCACAATATGACCATTTTTAAAGGTTCGGGGCAGAGCTGTTACAGTTTCTGAAACTGAAATGCGTACATTGACAACAGCGCCTCTAACTGCACACTGCCTTTCAAAGCCAAGGAAAATTATTCGCATCAAAGGAGCTCTCGGGGAAACAAGGCGTTCTTCAAGGCAGGCTAGATTTTGTAAGCAAGCCCGAATAAACAAATATTGGGAATTTTACCTAAAGAAATGCTCGTTCGATATGTGAAGCACATTAAATAGTTAATATTTTCACTTGGAAATTTATCGGCAAGATAAAATACCTTAGAAATATCTTAATGTGGAAATTTGATAGATATAGCATTCAAATTCAATCCCCTAACCTAATTTGGAAACCATGTTCCTCCACAAGAAACACAAATTTCTGTAGGATCTGTCTTTCAGTTTTCTAGGTAATGACTTCTGGCAGCTGAGATTCGATACTGCCTTTGTAAGTCCCGTTGTCGTTCACTCTATTCAGGTGTCATTGCCTCCCTAGTAGAGATGGGCATGGGCATTGCCGTGTCCGTGCCGTGCAGTGCCTTTAAAAAAAAACACCGTGTTGGGCGCTTTACAAAAAATTGCCGTGTTTTACCGTGCCAAAGTCCATAGGCACGGTAGGCACGGTTTGGCAAGGTAGGCACGGTAGGCATGTTTTACACAAAAACTTGTACTTTGGTTAAACATTTATTAACTTTCATTAATAAAATCTTATTAAAAACTGTAAAAAAAATCTTTTTGAAAAATGTTAAAATTTGTTAAATTGCATTAATAAAATTTACTTAAATACACAAAAAACAAGTAAGAAAGGCTACAGTCGATCGAGCCGACTGTAAAAGACCCCGTACTCCCATAGTAGTGCACATTTGTATTCAATTTGAATTCAAATTTTCAAATGAAATTTAAAAATTTTAATTTTATATGTACATTTTGAATTGAAATTTAAAAAAAAAATTAAATTAACAATTCGCATTGCCAGCATTCGAACCTACCTCAGACCAACGCTCCGCAACTCTATCAGTTGCACCACGCGCCACTTTCAAACAAGATAGAAAAGTACAGTCGAGCACGCCCGACCGTGTAATACGCTCTGCCGACACACAAGTAGCGAAAACGTTCGAACATGTGCTTGTGTGTTTCTATCTCGCTTGCACCAATGGGTTGATATTGCGTTCAAGTATCAATATTGTAACGCTTCTAGTTTTCTTGCTTATAGTCCGATTTTCAGGATAGTTTAATATAGTTAGTCTCCACACGAATTATAAACTACAATACTGTATGATAAGAACAAGTTCGCTAAAAACGGCATTGAAGATTCCAGACTTTTTTATCAAATGTGGGCAAAGTGGGCGTGGCAGTCCAAAATTATAAATGGCAATGCAACTATGTCGTCGCTAGCAACCTCCCATACCAGAATTGGTGATCCTAGGTGCCATAGCTATTGAGGTGTGTCCAGTTTTTTGCTTATTGTGGGCGAATGGGGCGTGGCATCGAAAAAAAAAAAGATTCTTGTATTGACTGACTAAATATGTGATCGTTTGACACCAATCTCGAACTTGTAGCTCTTACCATCTCTGATATCTGTTTGTTCATACGGACAGACAGACAGACGGACGTGGCTATATCGACTCGCCTTGTGATGCTGATCAAGAATATATATACTTTATGGGGTCTGCCACGCCTCCTTCTGCCTGTTACATACTTTTGCACAAACCCAATATACTCTTGCAGAGAGTATAAAAATCTCCGATTATCAGCATTTACATAGCATTCATACAAACACATTCGTTTGAAATTATATGTTTGCATATACGTATGTATGTATGTGTGTCAGCGTCTGCCGGCAGCGCTGTCGCCACACAAGCATCGAGAACGTTCAAACATGTGTTTGTATGTTTCTATCTCGCTCTCGCGCGTAAGTTATATTGCAGTTGAATAACAAACGGCATGAAAGTTTAAAAGTTTGGTTAGCTCTCATGAGAAAAGGGGGCGTGGCAGCTAAAAATTTTTAATGGCATTGCATTAAGGCTGTCTCTGGGATTGAAAAAATACTTGACTGAAAAAATTATAAAATCTGAAAAAAATAAAGTTTTTTTTAGGTGGTTAGGCTTTGATGAGTCACATACTTCCTGGATTGATAAAAAAAAATATAATTAAATAAAAGACTTTTCTTTATTTTTATTTTTTTGATTTAATTAGAATTTTATTTTTATTACTTATACATATTTACAAGCACTAAATATCTATTATATAATAAGATGTTTCGACGATTAGCTTATTAAAAAAATATAAACTTTATTTAACAAACTCGAAACTTCGGAGTACAAAACTAGACTACTTATCCTATGTTCTGATGACGTTAAGCAAACCTCGGTTTGCAGCTTTCATTTATTGGACTTTGGACTCTTTGAGCTTTTAGCTCTTATATAAACAGAGAAAGATCTCGATCTTGAAGAGATTGAGAGTGTTCGGCTAGGATTTGTTTAACGTCAGCAGTTTTAACCCCAATGATGGGAATAACGATTCTGGCAATTGTTTATGATATTTAATGCATTCGTGGGAAGCCAGAATTGTTATTGTCACCATTTGATTTTTTTCGAAAGTGTTTACATTAAGTTCTTGTGGTGTTATTGTCACCATTTGATTTTCTGAGAGTGTTTACATTAATCTTTGGTGCGAAAGAAATCTTTGACATAAATAATAAGTGTTGTGTATGTGGTGTATGTGGTGTATGGGGTGTATGGGTTTAGGTACGTATGTATCTACATATGTCACTTCCCCATCCTTAAGAAATGAGCCTGTCCTCAGGCGGTTAATTTTGGATATAGTGTTGGATCTATTACAATTTCTTCGGTATCGTTTTCAATTACATTTGGATATATTTCTGTATCATTTTGAATATTTGATTGTATGTTTGGGGTTAATTCTTTTTTATTCTTATAATTAACAATAATTTTTCTTGGGATATTTTTATATTTAAAGATAATGTACAATATAAGTATGATTAAAATAATTGTTAAAGTTGTTATAGTTATAATTTGGAACGTGTTGTACAATTTTGTTTGTTGTTGGATAATTTCTTTGGTTTGGACATATGACAATGGTTCTAGTTTGGTTATATTATTATTTATGTAGACTGTTTGTGTGTAATCTAACATAGTATTAGTTATTTGAATTTCATCTAATTGGATTGAACAGTTTATAGCTTTTATCATATTGTTTCCTTCAATAATAATTTCTCGGTTGATACAATTTTGGTTTAATACAATTTTTGGTAAGTTCCATGTTAACATAATGTTTGGTTCTACATACTTGATTTCATAATTTTTATGGGATTTTGAATATCTACATTCTGTTTTATCTTGCTTTAATATTCCAGTAATACATTTGTTCATAACTATATTTTTATTGGTTGCTGTGAATGCTTTGTTGTTTTGTAAGTAGTAAGTGTCATGTATAGTTTCGGTCAAAATGTCTTTGTTTTCGTCAGGGTATGGAATAATGTCGTATAGTGCAGTATTTATAATTTCGCGTGGAATATGGGAAATAATTAAAATTTCGTTAGTAGTTGTTTTTAGCCAAGTTGATGTTTTAATATTTATTATTTTTTCAACGTTTAAATGTTTTAGTGATTCATATTTTAGTAATTTAGGGTTGAATATACCAAGCCTGGTTAATTGCATACCTAACTCAATGTCTTCGACATATTCTGTGAATTCTTGTAAGTTAAAAATTAGTAATTCGAGTCGTTGCTCTGCCTTATGTGTCATACTTAGTTTGTTCATTACTTCTATTCCTTTGTTAACAGCTTTTATTACTTCATTTAGTTCATTGACTTGAACACTATTTTCTGAAAGGTTATCTATTTTTGATTGTAATTCTTCTTTGTCTTCTTGATCTAAGGTTCCGAAAAGGTATTTATAAAATGTGCCCATGAAATTTACAAGTCCTCTTTTATTTCGTTTTACTAGTCTTAAACCGTTCATTTCTCTGTCCAGTTTTTCTGTTAAGTACTGTATTTTTACTAATGGTTCAAATTCTTTTGTTTGTTCCATTAAATTATTATAAGTTTCTTCAGTTTTTGTTATATTAATTGTTAAATAGTGGTATTCGTATTTTATAGGTAAATTGATTGTTCCTGTTTGAAATATAAGATATCCGTTTTTTGGAGTTAATTGGGTTGATTTCCAAATTTTGACCTTTTATTGGCCATACAAAGTTGAGTAGCATGAGTGTTATAATTATAGCTGTTAAATTATGATGGGTTATCATCTTGATTCGGGTTATTAGTTGATCTGGAATTATCATATTTACTTTCATTAGTTACTTTCTTTCTTTTATATTTTGATTTATAGTGTGTTATTTTTCTACCTCTGTTTACTTCTTCATAATGTTTTTCATCTATTTGTGTTATGTTTCCTGTTTGTTTAAATGGGTTTGTGGATTTAGATTTTACTAAAGGTGATTCCCTATATCTAGTATCTATTTCAAATTCGGTTCTTTTTTCATTAAGTCTTTCTATTTGCCTTTTCTTATTTAGCTGTGTATCATACTCAGGTGTTCCTGCGTAAATGAAAATGTCTGCTGGTGTTCTACCAGTTGAATTATGTTTGGTTTTATGGTTATAAGTGTAAAGTATTACTTCAAATTTGGTTAATTTGTTTTCCTGGTTAGTATCAGAATTAACAATTCTTAATTTTTCATTTATTGTTTTATGGAATCTTTCTATGTCGGATATACCGTTTTTGCTAGTTGTGATGGATATATTTACGTCTTCTGATTTTAACCACATTTGTAGTGCGGAGCACAAGAAAGCTGAGTCTTTGTCTGCTTTTATTTCTATTGGTTTGCCCATGTCATTAAATACTTTTAAAAGAGCTCTTTTGGCTTCTAACCAATCTCGACCATTTACTTCTATTAAAGTTGCGTATTTGGAGTATAAGTCTATACAAGATAGAAATTGTTTATTGTCTACCATATAAAAATCAATGACATATTTTTCTCTTGGATTATAGATTTCTGGAGTTAATTCAAAAGCTAACTTAGTGTTTCTGTGTTCTGTTTTTGCTATATTACAAACTTTGCATTCGTTAATTATGTTTTGTATTAAGTTTTGATAATCTGGATAATAATATTTTTCTTTAAATAATAATGTCATTTTCTCTATTCCTGGATGTAATAACTTTTCGTGTGTGTTAATAATAAATTCTTTGAATTCGGCATATGTCTGGAGGTCTATTAGTTTGTTAGTTGATCTCATTACTTTTGTAATGTTATTGGGACTAATTACTTCAACGAAAGCATTCTGGAATGTAAGAAAGTCGGCTTCGTTGCTGAAGTATATAACACTATTTTTTGAACATAAGTATTCTTTAATTAATTCTTTTGCATGGTTGTGTGTCATTTCGACATAATTTATTAAGATTTTTGTTTTATGAAAATAATTAATGACGTTTATGTTATTTGAGTTACTTTTTACAAATTCTATTTGTCTTTTAAAATAATTGATTGGTCTTTCTGTGATTGAAATATAATATTGGTTATCTTCTTGAGCGCTGTGGATTGTTGCTACTGTTACATCGGAAGCTTCTCCTAACAAGTTTTCTTCAATTTTAATTCTAGACAAAGCATCTGCAACATAGTTTTCTTTACCTGGTACATATTTAATGTGATAATCAAATTCATTTAATTTTATTTTCCAGCGTTGTAATTTCATATTTGGTTCTTTAATATTATTAAGCCAAACAAGTGGTTTGTGGTCACTGAGAATCTCGAATTTTCTACCGTAGAGATAAGGTCGGAAATATTTGGTTGCCCAAACGATAGCTAAAAGTTCCTTTTCAATTGCTGCATAGTTAATTTCATGTTCGTTTAAGGTTCTACTTGCGAAACAAATTGGTTTTTGATTTTGAGACAAAACAGCTCCAATAGCTATGTTACTGGCATCAGTTGTAAGACAAAATGGTTTTTCGAAATTTGGATAAACTAATATTGGATCGGATGTTATAAGTACTTTTAATTTTTCAAAAGCAGAAATGTAATTGGGTTCTTTTATATTTATAGTTGCACCTTTCTTTAATTTTAAAGTCATTGGCTTTACAACGTGTGCAAAATTAGGAATGAATTTTCTGTAATAACCACAAAGACCTAAAAACGATTTTATTTCTTTGGGTGTTTTTGGAATGGGAAAATGTTGTATGGCAGAGATTTTAGTTGGGTTTGGTTGTATTCCTTCTGTTGTTATTATGTGACCTAGGAATTCAGTTTCTTTTTTCATGAATTCGCATTTGTCTAATTGCAATTTTAGATTGGCTTCACGCAGTTTTGTAAATACCCTTTTTAATGATAATAAATGTTCTTCCAATGAAGTGGAATACACTATTATATCATCCATGTATACTAAACAATCTTTGTAAATTAGATCTTCTAATAGATTGTTCATGCAACGTTGAAATGTTGCTGGGGCGTTTTTCAATCCAAAAGGCATTCGAGTGTATTCGTAATGTCCATTTTTAGTTGAAAAAGCTGTTTTTGGTATACTTTGTGGGTCCATTTGTATCTGATGAAATCCTTTCGCTAAGTCAATTGTAGTGAAATACTGACATTTTCCAAGTTTGTCTAGTATATCATCCATGACTGGGATAGGATATTTATCATCGATTGTTATTTTATTTAAGTTTCGATAGTCAATAACTATACGGAACTTTTCTTTACCCGATGCGTCACGTTTCTTTGGCACAATCCAAATTGGTGAGCAATAAGGTGATTTTGATTTACGTATTATACCTTGTTCAATCATTTCTTTGATTTGTTTTTCGACTTCTTCGTCGAATGTTTGCGCATACTTGTATGGACGCTTTTGGATTGGGTCTTCGTGTTTAGTTTGGATGACATGCTTAATTGTACTGGTGAAAGTCAAATTTTCACTTTCTTTGTACTGAATGTCACTAAACTCGAAAAGAATTTTGGTTAGTTTACATTTTTCTTCATCGTTTAGATGTTCTAATCGAAATTGATTTGTTTCATTTAATTCATTGTTGATAGCATAATTTATTGCTATGTCTTTTGTTTGGGGCGGATCAAGGCATTGAAATGCGGTCTTGTCCTTGACAGAATTCTCACGGTCATATCTCATTGAGAATAGATGATCGTTTAGAATAACTGTTTTTTGTTTATAATCAATTTTTGCTTCACAAGATTCCAGATATTCTCTACCTAATAAGATATCGTATTTATCAGAAAAGTTGTGTAAGTAAAATGTTTGATGGGTGGGGCATAGTTTACTAGGGGCAAAAGATACACAATTCTTTAATTGAACAATACCATTTATTGTTTGTACGTTCAATTGACAAGTTTTTGTAGGAAATTTTAAAAAGTTTTCTTTAATTAGATTTATGGATGAACCTGTGTCAATTACACAGTTAAAATTTTGTCCATTCATAATTAATCTGATGAAGGGATTGGTTCTTCGTTGTCCGAGGCTTCTTGATGAAAATTTTCTGATGTGTCCATTTTAGAATGGCCACTAGTTTCTCTCTGTCTTTTATGAGAATGATTGGGAGGTCTTTGACTCTGATTTTGGTAATTCATTGGGTTTTGTGATCTAGCTTGATCGAGGTTTTGTTTGAATTCTTTATGTAATGCCTCAGCATTTTCTTTTGGTTTATGATTTGAGTTAGCGTTATTTGAATAATTTGGAGTAGGGTAATAATTCTGATTATTTCCCTTTCCACGGTTTTCAGTGCTTTGTGTTTTATTTGTTTTCGAATTGTCATTGCTTTGGTTATTACGTTCGTTATAACCATTTTCGTACAATCCTTCGCGTTGAGCTACTTGTTTTAATTTTGAGACTGTTGTAATGTCATATCGTGCTAATGTCATAAAAATTCGGTCCGGTAATTTTTTTGTAATAACGTCTTTAATAGTATTATTCATTGCATTAGTGTACAATAGAGTGTTCTGGACCTGATTCTCTAACATTAACTTATTAGATATTACAAAGGATTTATACTCTAGATCTTCAACAAACTTACGGATACTATTATTAAAGTTGGTGTTATAGAGACGTCGTAGAAGCTCTTCATAAGGGGTCTGTGTTTTGAATTCGTCGATGAGGGCGCTCCTCAACTCTCCCCAGGTTGTGGCTGCTGTCAGCTGCGACACTCGTTGTGCGGATCCGGTGGTCTGCATCTCGATTGCTCCGAATAGGACACTATGTTGTCTCACATCCTGTGTTGGATATAACTGCATGATGAAATCAATCCTCCTTATGAATGCAGTTAGTTCCACGGTTTTTCCGTCGAACACTGGCACTTGTCGAATTTGTCCAAGCGCTTGTTTCAGATGTATTTCTGATAGTTCCATTGGTGGGTTGGTTGCCATGGTGTTGTTGTAGATTTGTTTTATTTGTTGGCAATTGTCACTTCAGGTTTTTGTTTTAATTGTCACTTTTGTTGAATTGTTTTGTTGAATTATAAGAGACTTACGTTTACAGGGATCAATAAATTGATGTGTAAAGCCCAGATATAAGCTCTTTAATTACAGTTGTTCAAATAGTCCAGAGGATCTATTTTTTGGTTGAACACTGTTTGGTGTTTTGCGCGGTTTTTCTTTTAATAGCAATTATCTTTGGTGGCGGTCGCACATTTAAATATGGGCCACGACTGATAATTGGGTTATGAGTCACACACGCTTAGGTTCTTTGGCGGATATTAAGATAATATTCTTTTCCAAAATTGTAATGTTTTAACCGTTTCCTTGCCGCGGAAAATTCGCGAGCTCAAATCCTAGAAATTCCTTGGTCGTACAAGGATTCCTTTTCAATGGATTGAAAATAAAGGACGATTACTTTATTACGAGGATATTTATTATCAATATCCTACCGGCTGCGCCAATAAGATGTTTCGACGATTAGCTTATTAAAAAAATATAAACTTTATTTAACAAACTCGAAACTTCGGAGTACAAAACTAGACTACTTATCCTATGTTCTGATGACGTTAAGCAAACCTCGGTTTGCAGCTTTCATTTATTGGACTTTGGACTCTTTGAGCTTTTAGCTCTTATATAAACAGAGAAAGATCTCGATCTTGAAGAGATTGAGAGTGTTCGGCTAGGATTTGTTTAACGTCAGCAGTTTTAACCCCAATGATGGGAATAACGATTCTGGCAATTGTTTATGATATTTAATGCATTCGTGGGAAGCCAGAATTGTTATTGTCACCATTTGATTTTTTCGAAAGTGTTTACATTAAGTTCTTGTGGTGTTATTGTCACCATTTGATTTTCTGAGAGTGTTTACATTAATCTTTGGTGCGAAAGAAATCTTTGACATAAATAATAAGTGTTGTGTATGTGGTGTATGTGGTGTATGGGGTGTATGGGTTTAGGTACGTATGTATCTACATATGTCACTATATATATATTTATTTACAAGTGTTATATATTAAGTCTTATTTTTGAATAAAATGTTTTTCATATTTAGAAATTTTCTCAGATCATGCACTTTTTTACAGAGGAGATTGCTTCTAGATCCTCAGATTTTGGCTCACACATTTATTGCTTAACTTTTGCAATTGATGGCAGGAAAAACCAGAGGGACGAAATCCGAAATTGATTTTAGCATTCTATAATTAGAATTCCATACATTCGGAAAATCTTTCTTATAGAAGTTTAAAAACATGTAATATATTGGTTTTCTAGAAATATTTCACCAATTTTTGGCAATAATTTATAAGCTCGGATAGTAGTTTTGTGTCATCAAAAGATTTGGCCAAAACATTGGAAAGTAAATGACTACTACAATTGATTTGAGCTGTAAAAGAGAATGAGACTAGTCTTCGGGCCAGATGACAATTATTTTAACAGATTTATTTTACCTATCGTATAAGCAAATCTGACTCGTTAAACGTCGGTGAAAAAAGAGAGTTGCAAGATGAAAATAGCGTGCCCAACTTCTCTTTTTCCTGGGATTCCATAACGCGTGCAGCCGATCTTAAAATACTAGAAAATACTACATTTAACATTGCGTCTTTTAACAATACTTAATTCTAATCGATACCAGCAAACTTATTCTAAACATCGATTGTTAATTCAAGCCTCTTACAGAAAACACATTTCTAGAGCCTTGACAGTATTAGTACCCTTATCTGTTATGAATTTTATCGGACTAATATCTTCTACACCAAATTCACTAAACAAGCTAGCCAATTTCCTAACTATATACTCAGTCGTGGATTTCTCGAAGTCCATCAACTTCATACCTAATATCATGTCGATGAATCGGAAATTCTTCTCATAGTGAAACGTAAAACCTAAGACGTTTCCCTTGACTTAATTGTGCCTCCATATGTCCAGAGTTGCTGATGCTCCTCCGGTGCTCACAATACTGCGAAGTTTGTCTCTTAGTTGGATCCGGAATTAAATCGTCAACATCCACAAACTCTGCATACTCTACTTTACTAGTTTAATAAATCACGGCCCACTAAATGGTGAAAACGGCCTACAGGCTTCTGTTATCCATAAATCATACTTATCCAATACTTCTGCCTTGTCGGTGGGGGAAACAATCTGCAAAAATGGTTGCTTTTTTAATAATTTTGCTGCAGTAATGCTTTAGAAGATTTGCTGTTTCCGCATTGTAATACTTAGTCTATAATAACAACACAAAAAGATAAAGAAAATATAATAAATTAAATAAAAACTGCAACATAAACATTAATTAAAAATAAAATAAAAACAATAAGAACGGAAAAATTATTTTAATAAAAACAATAAAGAATGCTATAGTCGCCTTTCGACTTTAGGATACCCCTTACTCAGTTTCAATTTGTTATTAACAATGGTGATGGATATAATAGCTTGGCAAACACAGAATATTTTCACACAAATTCATGTTAAGAGCATATTTTCGACCGATCGTTCCTATGGGAGCATACGATATAGTTGTCCGATTTGGATCAAACTTGGTCAGTATATATATTATTGGCAGATGTATTCTGTGTGAGTTTGATTAATATAGCTTAGGTAACGCAAAAGTTTTCCATACTAACTCATATTTAGAGCGTATTTTTGACCGATCGGCCCTATGGGAGCTATACGATATAGTAGTCCGATTTGGATCAAACTTGGTCAGTATATATATATTATTGGCAGACGTATTCTGTGTGAGTTTTATTAATATAGCTTATTTGACGCAAAAGTTTTTCATACTAATTCATATTTGGAGCGTATTTTTGACCGATCGGAGGTATACGATATAGTTGTCCGATTTGAATCAAACTTGGTAAGCACATGTACTTCCTAGACATGTGTTTTCCGTTACTTTGGTTCAGATAGCATAGCTAACAAAAAAGTTTTCTATGCTAAAACATTCTACCTGTACATTTACCTTTATATGCAAATAAAACGCCCTAAAGTCTGCGTGTCAAAAAACTTGTACTGCTTGGGTATTGTACCTTTCATTTGCGACCACTATCACCTTTCTAGCTCTTATAGTCTCTGAGATCCATTTGTTCATACAGACGGACAGACGGACATGGCTATATCGACTCGGCTATTGATGCTGATCAAGAATATATATACTTTATGGGGTCTGCCACGCCTCCTTCTTCCTGTTACATACATTCCAACGATTACAATATACCCTTTTACTCTACGAGTAACGGGTATAAAAAATTAATTAATGGCGTACTTTTGTAAAAAATTGGCATTTACAGTTTGACTGCGGCCAATTTCACGCGAAATTTTCCTCCCATCCATTCCACAGTTATTCATTGCTAAAATCTTTCCCTTTTCATTGACAGAAAATGAAGCGCCACACGACATTTTGTCAATATTAATAGATTTATGAAATCAAATAAATTGATGCAAAGGGGACCACATGTCTAGTTTACAATAAGCACAGTACCGTAAGATTGGCGTGGACTAGCTGTACATGAATTCTTTTCGTTTCTTCTATACACATTGAATTCCGCTGCAGCCAGTAGCTTTCGATTTATTGCAATTTATAAGGTAATTTTACAAATATGACAAGGAGTTTATTATCAGGCATTTCTACCACATGGACCACACTTCGCTTGATAATTTTCACGGCTAATGTAAATAAACATTGAAGAAGGCGTGGCAAACCCCATAAGAAATATATACATTCTTGATCAGCATCAATAGCCGAGTAGATATAGCCATGCTCGTCCGTCCGTCTGTATGACCAAATATGAATCTCAGAGACTATAAAAGCTAGAAAAAGAAAGAAAAGTACAGTCAAGCACGCCCGACCGTATAACACTCTCTGCATTTTTTCCCGATTAAATTATTAAAATCGGTATTCAAATATTACAATGTGTACTACTTACATCAAACATACATCTGTTTGTTTGAATGCGAATATACATACGTTTGACAATATGTATATGATGCAAATATGTATGTATGTGTGTATTCGGCGCAGCCAGCGACAGCGTGCAGCGCTGCTGACACACATGCAGCGAAAACGTTCGAACATGTGCTTGTATGTTTCTATCTCGCTTGCATCAATGGGTTGATATTGCGTTATCATCAATATTGCAACGCTTCTCTTTTTCTTGTTTATAGTCCGATTTTGATGCGCCTTTCAGGATAGTTTAATATAGTTAGTCTCCACAAGAATTATAAACTACAATACTGTACGATAAGAACAAGTTCGCTAAAAACGGCATTGAAGTTTGAAGACTATTTTATTAAATGTGGGAAAAGTGAGCGTGGCAGTCCAAAATTTTAAATGGCAACGCATCTATGCTGTCGCTAGGAACTCCGGTACCAGAATTGGTGATCCTAGGTGCCATAGTTACTGAGATATTTGCCGAAAACACAAATTTTTCCCGAGGTGTGTCCAGTTTTATGCTTATTGTGGGCGAATGCGGCGTGGCATCGAGAAAAAGATTCTTGTATTGACTGACTAAATATGTGATCGATTGATACCAAGCTCGAACTTGTAGCTCTTACCATCTCTGAAATCTGTTTGTTCTTACGGACAGACGGACATGGCTATACCGACTCGGCTTGTGATGCTGATCAAGAATATATATACTTTTTGGGGTCTGTCACTCCTCCTTCTGCCAGTTACATACCTTTGCATAAACCCAATATACTCTTGCAGAGAGTATAACAAAGCATAATCGGACACACATATGTATATTTCTCTTTATGCACATACAGGGGGCGCCATCTCTTGCAAAGCATTTAAAACTTGCCTTTTTCATCATTTATGGTTTGACGTATTAACATATATAGTGGCTTGTTCGACGCGTAAATTTAGACTATTTTGTGCCATGAATCAATTTAGACCGATACAGTGAGCAGATATCGTCGAATTGCATTTTGAAAATGAGTCCTTCATTGACAAAACGCAACGTGCCTACCAACGTTAATATCCGCGCACACCAGATTTGAGACCATCGGACATCTCTTTGTGGGGTATTTAAAGAGCAAAGTATACGGTGCCAAGGCGCAGTCCATAGCTCAGCTCAAAACCAATATTTGCAGGGAAATATCGCTTATTACCACCGAGATTCTGGATAATGTGACGAGTATCTTTTTGCATAAAAAATACAGGTGGTCATTTGTTAGATATTATTTTTAAAACATAATGTAAATAAAATGTAAAGGAACAAAGAAAGTTTCTGTTAAAAAAAAATTAAGTTATCATATCCAATGTTATTAAGGTTTCAAAAGCTATCGCAACAGATGGGGCACCCTATACATATACTTTAGTAATTCATATTACTAATTAAATTTATTTGCTTAGACACTACAATGTTAAAAGTCAACAGTTGGTTTTATGTTTTAGAAATAGATAATGCTTCGAGTTGACGCATGCAGAAGTGAGTCCGTTTTTTGTATCGAGAGTTATCGATATATTCAATGTGGTGTTGCCACAGCTACCCCCTCCTCAGTGATCAGGTCGGGAGCGAAATTAACTTTACGAGGCTTTTCGTAAGTGCGCAGAAATTTCGGTTGGCTGGAGTCGTTGCCAGGTTCTAACTCCTTTAGAACAAACGCCGGCTTGAAACGCTCTGTTGAAACTGCAATTTCTTTACCATTAATGTTAATAACAAATACTCGGTCTGTTGATTGTTTAACCACTTCGTATGGGCCAATGTAAGGTGGCTCTAACGGTTGTCGAACTGAATCTGTCCTCAGCATGACATGCGAGCAGTCATTCATATGCTTGAGAACAAACATACTTTTGCTAGAACTTCTGTGATGTGCTGCTGCCGCCGGTCGAACTAAACGCATGCTCTCGAATCTTTTCGATGAAGTTCTTCGGGTGAATCGGTTTTGTTGGATCATCGTAGAATTCATTGCGAAGTCGAACGTGGCTTCCGTACAACATTTCCGCTGCAGAAGCACCTAAATCGTCCTTGTAGCACGTTCTAAAGCCAAGCAGTACTGTCGGGATAAGATCAACCCAGGGTGTTTGTGGGTGGCACATGAAAGCTGCTTTAAATGAGCGTTGCCATCGCTCAATCATACCGTTTGACTGGGGGTGGTAAGCTCTTGTATGTATACGCTTGCTACCCACCAAATCACTTAGAGCTCCAAACAGAGCAGATTCAAACTGAGACCCTTGATCGGTGGTGATAGTCTGTGGGCATCCGAAGCGCGTGATCCAATGTGTCCAAAACATCGATGCTACAGTTTCGGCTGACATTTCTTTGAGAGGAATCGCTTCGGGCCATCTTGAAAATCTGTCGATCATAGTGAGGCAGTAGCGGTAGTTGTCAACACAGGGCATAATGACTATGTCCAAGTGTACATGGTCGAATCGATTGTCAGGCATTCCGGGCAGGCATTCAGGCATTTTCAGGGTTTAAGTTATTATGGCGGTATATTTTGGCTCTTTGGCAGCATAAACAATTCCGAGCCCATGATGTAATATCCTTTCTCATCTCAGGCCAGACATATCTCACAGACATGTCGGACAGTCGATCTTCCACTGGGATGAGACAATCCGTGTACCGAAGCGAATACGTCATATATGGACGTTGATGTACTAACGGGACAGTACATTCAAGTGGCCCAGCAACACCAAGCAACGTGCTTGTTAGCGCGCGGAACCCTGCAAATAATGCAGCCACCTCCCAAGCGACTGAGGGGTACACCGCATAACGCACGGCTAGCGATAAACGCGAATCGAATTTATTAGTTAGAACATAAAATATAAAATAACTAAAAACGAAATATAATACATCTTAAATTATTAAACTAAGTTAATTAAGATCTAGACAGGTGACAGAGAAGAGAAGTTCTAATTAAGGGGAACGAAGTAGAACTACCTACAACTCGAGAAAGTTTGTTGTAGTTACTACATAGGACTCGGAAATGATTATGGATAGCAAAGTTGGTAGAACAAGGTTGAAGAAGAGCAGAAGAAAGTTTCTAGTCGGTCTAATCGGAACAGCAAAACTAATCTGGCTGAGTAATTCTGATGAATCAATTTCACCATTGATTAGTTTGTGTAATTAATTAGTAAAAGTCTACTACGATAGAAAGGTAAGCGTATGTTAGTATTCCAGTTGAGAGCCCTTAGTGCAAAAAGAAGAAATTGTTTTTGTACAGATACAAATACATGATCCATATTCAATAATAGGCCGTATCAAGGCAGTAAAAAGTGTTTTCGTTAAATAGGGATCGTTAAATTCTTTCGACCAGCGCTTTATGAAGCCAGGACACTAAAAGCACGATTAGTAATTGACAATACATGCCTATCGAACTTGAGTTTAGGATACCCAAATCAGTGACCGACTCAATTCTTTTAAGAGAGTTGGCATTCAGAATGTAAATGTTTTGGAAAGGGAGGCGCCTACTGAAGGACATTACGTTACACTTACTAAAGTTAAGGTTTAATACCCCTATAGTTGCAAACATCGGATTTATTTCCTTTTTTGTGAAGAGGAATAATGTAAGATGATTTCCAAACTTCAGAGAAACAACATGTTTCAACGGACAATGTAAATAGTTTATACAAGGGCTTTAAAAGGCCGTCTGCACAGTTTTTAAGTACACAGCCAGGGACTCCGTCTGGACCAGGTGAAAAAAACAGATTTAGTAGCCTTTAAAGAGAGAGCTTTCGGTGATGACTGGTGTAAAATTACAATTGAAGGAATTTAAATGATAAGGATAGGGTGAGTCACAGTTATACTCGTGCTTACTATAAGTTGTTTAAAAAAAATCGGCAAATAAGTCGGCGATAGCCTTATCCGAATTAGCAGATTCTCTTTCAAAGAAAACACTAGATGGAAGCGTTGATGATTTACGCTTCGAATTAACGAAGTTATAAAACCTTCTCGTATTCCTTCTGAGCTGTTGAACACAGTCAGTAAGGTATTCCTTATAACGACGGTCACTCAAAACATAGAAATCAGATCGGGCAATCAGATATCGAAAGAGATACAAGGAAGAGCCAGTTTCCCTGGATCTCTTATAGAATTTCGACTTTCTATTTTTGAGCAATGTTAACTCACGGGTAAACCAAATAGGCTTGTTAGACCTGGTTGGAAGACAGAGCGGAACACAGACATCAATTAAGGGTTTCAAGGTATCATAAAAGATTGTGATTGCACTATAAATATCTCTACACATGAACAGTCGGGACCTGTCAGTCTGGGATAGCAGATTTAACTTATTAAAGTCGGCTTTCCGAAACTAACGAGACCGTTTAGTAGATATACTATTAGTACGGGTCACCCGGTCAGTTAAATCAATAAACACTTTCCAATTCGGGTGATAAGGATCTTCAGGATTCGATAAGGGTTTTATGCGGGAAACAGAAACACAGGAAGGATCCAAAACAAAAATCAGATCAAGCATTCTATTTAAAGAGTTTGGCATAGCATTGATTTGAGGCAATGAAATTCCAAACAGCTCATCAAGAAAATCGTGCTGAGCCGTGGGGGTCAACACGGCAGAGTCGGGACACGAAATCTATGTAGTACCAGCAATATTAAAATCGCCAAGAACAACAAGAAAGTCATTATCAGATAACATAGACGAAACAGATTTAATAGCCGAAAAGTGTAATAAATAAAGAGAAGAGTCAGAATAAGGAGGAATATAGGAGCAGGTAATGAAAACTCTAACGTTATTTAGGCTCTATTAGGCATCAATTGTTACTACTTCCGAGGATAAGTTAACATCGACGGCAATAAGCACACCACCACCTCGGCGGGATGTACGATCTTTTCTATAGATAGCGAATTTATTGAAAAGGATTTCAGAATCTAAAACATCGGGCCTTAACCATGTTTCAGAAAAGGCCACGACATGAAATGAAAAAGACAGACTATTTAAATACATATTACTAAGCTTACTACGAAGACCTCTTACATTTTGATAGGCAAACGAGAGGGAGCAAGTTAGTTTTTACCGGAATCAGAGGCCGGGACAGGGTTAGACGGCAGTGCAATCGGAGTCCGATTTCTTTTCTTAGCTGTATACTCCTTTATTATTAAATGGTCCGGCCAAAATTCTTTTCAACAAATTGTATTAAAATATTTGGCAGGAACACTTACTTTAAATGAAGAAATTTCCCGATGATATGAGAACTTAAATTTCTCCACCGTAATATTAGCTTCAGATTTAGCCTGAATAAAGGCCTTGACATCATCCGATGTGGTATCAGGGGCAAGCCTAGAAACAAATAATTGTTTCATTGGTGGAACACCTACAAGAGTCTTTTTATCGGACACTGTAATAACTTCCGCAACAGCTCTGATAGACTCATTGCTTGATTCACCAACTGCAACAGTATTGACAACTAACGAATCAGGAATAATTACTTCGGGAGTCGTGGGGACAACTTTTGTGGGTAAGATAAAGTTGTCATCACTACTAACAATTATATTTGGAAATGGGGATTAAAAAAGTATTAGAGAAGGTGCGGACGTTGTGGGTATGTGATGAGGGACTGCAAGTTCGTTAGGGCCAATCGACAATCTAAAATTGGCCTTTTTACGCTTTGGAGAATCATTTAAGACTTTTAGGCCTTTAAACTCCTTATCCCAAGCTGCGAAACTATTAGTCAGACTTTTAAATCTGCCAAATAGATCCCCAAAGCCTCTTTTAGTGTGTCGCATGAAGCTCATAATGTCTGTTTCGACATCCCTACAAGCTTCACAAGTCCACTTTAAACCTGATTTAGACTCAATCAGGTCAATAATCCGGCCGTTGAGGCCTGCACATTTTTCATGTGAAACATTTTCACATAGCCAGCAGCAAACAAAACCCATCTTAACATTTGTTCGCGCCTGGCAATTTGAACTATAACAGACGTACATAATGGAGGTAATTAGTATTAGCAATGAATGTAATAAAATGGAATATACAGAAGCTAATAAGCACTGTTGAAATAAAAAGTAAGTTGAAAAATAACAAGTAAGAAAGGCTACAGTCGACGTACCGACTGTATAAGACCCCGTACTCCTTGTAGTGCACATACAAAAATACTTACAAACTTAAAAGAAGAAGCAGTAGACTGATTCATATTTTAAAATACAAATTTAAAAAAAGATAATAGTTTAAATTAAAATTTAAAAAAGTAAAAAAAAGTTATGCGCTAGTTGCAATCGAACCCGCGGTATCAGACTCAGGATTCTCACATGTCGCCACTCTACCATATGCACCACACCTCAATTTGCAGGTACTGCTGATTATCTGCATTTACATATATTAATGTTTTGTTATAGAAAAAGAAAACAAATGCCTGTCTGTGCTGGGGTTCGAACCGCAGACCTCATGTTTCTCTAATGCATGTCACACCACTTGGACTGTTGACAATCAGGACGGCTAAAGTAGATAAACATTGATTTACCACTTTTCTTCAAACACGTGTACAATTTTTAACATTTTTGACCAATTTGTTTCACAAGTTGTAGTTGTCCGATTTGGACCAAATTTGGTGAAGTTACTTTTAATTAGTAGAAATATTATTTCTAATTTTTATCAGTTCTAACTTCTTATAGTTGAAAAATAGCTTATCAGTCCTGCAAGCTCTTCTGTCGACATTTCGAAGCTCTGATCTAACTATTGTAGAAAAACTCTCTGAAGACTGTCTTTTAATACCTGCATATATACTAGGAAAAGCCAGTTCTTCAGAGTCAGCATCAAGAATTACATCGAGAGGCCTTTGGCCTTCTCCAGGAGCTATCGTGATTCTCTGCATATTTACATCGGCTGGGTTCATATTCTCAAGAAGAGTTTCAAGACCCCCAGGATATAACTCATCTGCTTCTTGATTTTCACCCGATTGAACCAGATAACTGTTTTCATTCTGATCTGATCTTTCAATTAGCCCATTGACTATAGGTGAGTCTTCTTCAGAAGCTACGAACGGCACTGTATCGGATGAGTAATTACAAATCCAGTGCTCGTTGATGGATTCATTATGTTTCCTATACATTTCAGTGTTTATTAAGTATCTTATTGCTTCAGCAATTTTAAATGGTTTCGGCCATAAAATCATGACCATACTCCATTCTTCGCTTGAGGTGAAGCTGAATGACCTCTGCCTCGTGAAATGCTTGTGGAAGAGATGTAACTATATTGGGAACTGATATGGGGACGTTAACAACTGCTCCTTTAAGAGAGTTTTGACGCTCATGACCTATCGCCTTTATAACCATAAAAGGAAGGCGAAGAGAAATTAATCTCTCTTCTAAAGATGTTAGACCTCTTGGAGAATCTGGCAATGCTGGAAAATCTAAACCATTTGTAATGGCACTCTTTGGCTTCCTTTTAGCTTTAATATTGCTATGACAAGTTTTACAAAACTTTAAGCTGTTGCTATCAGACGGAAATTGTCGATCAACGTTAAAAATCGCATCACAAAACTCATAATTATTTTCTAAATAACTGCGAGAAAGTCTAGCTACTTGCTTAGGAAACCAAAGACCCTTACAGCATAGGCAAATTTGATCGGGTCCTAATTTAACAAGCCTATTAAAGACTGAAATGTGATTATCGAACTTCCGTATTCTGATTCTAGGCTGTACACCTTCCTGAACATCTAAAGCTCTTTGCCCTTGAATTCGTAGAGCGTTTCGCAGGGTTTCTGCTTCCCTGTTTTTAGAAATATTCCTAAATTGTCTTACTCTGTGGCGAACATTTCTGTTTGCATCAAGGGCTGATTGCCTTTCATTTTCTCTAGCTTGTCTACGAGCGGCAGTGTTTCGCAACTGTTCTATAATTTCGGTCTAGTCTTTTTAAAAATCTTCGTAGACTATCGAGCTCTTGTTCGTATGCTCGGATAGTTTCATTTAATCGCCTATTACTGTGTTGTTCCGTATTTCTTTCTTGCTGCTCTTTTCGAATAGCTACATTCAGTCGCTTTACATGCCTTCGTATCAATTGACCTTTCACTATCACGATAAACTTCATTAGAGCGTCTATCGCTATGCTCCTGTGTTTTTTGACTCTGCTCAATTCTTTCCCTATGTTCCTGCGTGTTTCTAAACTGTTCTAGAGCTCTATAATTGGCATTTTCTCTTCTAATATTCCGACGCCTAGTATTTTCAGCTTGTTCCCTATTATGAAATTCTTCATCGGCCCGTCTTTCCCTATGTTCCTGCGTGTTTCTAAACTGTTCTACAGCTCTATAATTGGCATTTTCTCAACTTGTTCCCTAGTACGAAAATCGGGATTTTCTCGGCGTACAGAGCGATCCTGAGCATTTAATATTCGTTCTTCTCGCTCAAGTCGAGTATTATACCGGCGCCTAACTCGACGCCTTTGGCTGACCAAAGATTGCTCAACTTCCCTAACACCTTCAATTGTCCTACGCTCGCGCTGTGACTCTGCATTAATTTCCCTTTCTATATCTACATATTCGGAATTATTTCTGTTTGATGTATTCCTCAACCTATGTCTTCAGGCTATTTGAGCAGCAGATTGTCTACGTAACCGTGGCATTTTAAACTTTGAATTTAATAATATTTAAATAAAGATAATATTTCTTACAAATTATGTAAATGGTAAATATTAAAAATTTAAATATGAAAAAAAAATTAATTGTTAAGAAGTTATGATGAACTAAAGGTATGACAATAAAATTATAAAAAAAAAAGAAAGAATGCTATAGTCCGCATCGCGACTTAGGTAATTATTGTAAGCAATGAATGTAATAAAATGGAATATACAGAAGCTAATAAGCACTGTTGAAATAAAAAGTTAGTTGAAAAATAAAAAGGCAAGCTAGGGTTAATGTGCAAGCTACTGATGTTTACTTACGACAATAACAAATGTAATGCACAAAAAACAAATTATGCGCGGGCGCGGCGACCGAAAACAAGAAAAACGGAATTACCGGCCAACACCAAAAATAAGATAAGCGCGGTAAAACAGATGAGAGCGCGACGGTACCGTAAATATAGAAGAGAGCACGAAGATAGCGCCGAGAGAATGCTTACACAAACAAAGTGTTAGCACAAGCAACGGCGTAAAATTACAAGAACAAATTACACAGCGACAAACAAACGCAGAAATATGTAAACAGAATGTTTAGCTGTGGAATTGTTATTGCTTAGAAAACAAAATTATTAAAAATTGGCTTTAAAGTTTATTAAAAAAATGTGTATCAATACAACCGATGTAGCACACAATGTAGCAAAGGAATTAAGCCAGAAATATGATACGAATTAGAGCGTTTAATCGAGGAAAACTTGAAATGAAATAGTAGCGATGTAAAATACGTCCATCAGCGAAAGCGAATCGAATCGAATGAAATTAAATATTTAAAATCGGTATTCAAATATTACAATGGATAGTACTTGCATTAAAACACGTTGAAACAAAAACAATCTAAACATATCAAACATACATCTGTTTGTTTGTATGCGAATACACATAAAGTTCGACACGAAGTGTTTTCACAATGCACTATGGGTCAAACGCCCGATTTTTAGGAATAAAGTCTTATTTTCAAGGTGATTAAATTAACATAATTTTGTTCACAATCCATTAGGAATACCCCAAATGTAAAAGTTACATACCCAGAATTTTAACAGGGGCGCATTCTGTTAAGATAACAGTTCCTTAACATAGCTGTTGTACACAACGCGCACGTGTTAACGTTTGTAAGCAAACTATACGTAAGTTCAAAACAACTTTTGACCCAAAAATAAAATAAATATTGTTGAAATCTTTAATGGATAGGAAAGAATGAGGTTTTTACTTAATGTTAATGTGTTTGTTTCATCAAAAATCTGCGTGCTATGTGGAGTTTTAAATTAAACAAAAAGTAACCTCAAACATAAATTTTGCAATGAAATTTCATCTTTGAGAGAAAAAAACTTGTGTTTGTAGCATTTTGTAGCAATGAAACTATATACATTTTGTAGACCAATTAATTACGAATTCAGACCTAAAAGCTCAAGGTGCACTTTTGTGCACTTTTTGCAGAATTTAAGTTTTTAGCAACTAACCTCGGTGTATGCAGTGCAATTTTCTTTGAAGTTTAGCGGCGACATGTGAGCTAGCAACGCAGGCAATACACCGTTTTCAATGTTTTAAAAGCTTGTAATGGCCAGATATAAAGTTTTATTGCAAAATTGTATAAGAAAACAACAAATTTATGTTGATTTAACTTATATTTTAGCTTAAATCATAATAAAACGGCGTATTTGCCAAAATAGCTGATTTGAGGTACTTTTTTATCAATAACTTATGATATAGTTAACCGATTTTGACCATTTTTTCACAGGGTCTTCAGATAATGAAAAGTCACCTTATATGTAGATTTGGTGATCATAGCTTGATTAACAAAAAAGTTATGGCAGCTAAAAATTTAAAGGAGGGGCGGTGCCACGCCCATTTTTCTGTCATATATGCGTCTTGAAATCAAAGGTCAAATACAAAAAACCAAATTTAAATATCTTGTTTGGTTCTTAAGATATTAATAAATTCTTAAAAATCGGGCGTTTGACCCATAGTGCAATGCATACAGCAAGACGTTTTTTCGACGAAAATTCAAATTTTTTATAGAAAGTAAACCTATTTTAATAATAAAATTTGAAAAGTATATACTTTGACTAAAATGAATCAAAAGGATTTAATTTTTTTGATGCATCATTGTAATTTTGCCAGCCCTTCAAAGTCAGCTGTTTGATTGCATGCGGGCGGGAAAGTTTTTGTTTACTTGAGAGCGTGCCAAAATTATTTGTGGTTTAAAAAACTTCAATCAAATTATGGAGAAACAAGAAAGAAAAGTACAGTCGAGCGCGCCCGACCGTATAATACTCTCTGCATTTTCCCGATTAAATTATTAAAATCGGTATCCAGATATTACAATGTGAATTACTTGCATTAAAACACGTTGAAACAAAAACAATCTAAGCATAATCAAACACACATCTGTTTGTTTGTATTCGAATACACATACGTTTGGCAATATGTATATGATGCAAATATGCATGCATGTATGTGTGTATTCGGCGCAGCCAGCGACCGCGGGCAGCGCTGCCGACACACAGGCAGCGAAAACGTTCGAACATGTGCTTTTGTGTTTCTGTCTCGCGTGCACCAATGGGTTGATATTGCGTTCAATTAACAATATTGTAACGCTTCTAGTTTTCTTGTTTATAGTCCGATTTTAATGCGCCTTTCAGGATAGTTTAATATAGTTAGTCTCCACACGAAATATAAATAACCATACGAACAAAATCACTAAAAAAGGCATTGCAGTTGGAAAACTATTTTATCAAATGTGGGAAAAGGGGGCGTGGCAGTCCAAATTTATAGATGGCAATGCAACTATGCTGTCGCTAGGAACTCCCGTACCAGAATTGGTGATCCTAGGTGCCATAGTTACTGAGATATTTGCCGAAAACACCAATTTTTACCGAGGTGTGTCCAGTTTTTTGCTTTTTGTGGGCGAATGGGGCGTGGCGTCGAAAAAAAAAAGATTCTTGTATTGACTGACTAAATATCTGATCGTTTGACACCAAGCTCGAAATCTCTGAAATCTGTTTGTTCATACGGACAGACAGACAGACAGACGGACAGACAGACGGACACGACTCGGCTTGTGATGCTGATCAAGAATATATATACTTTATGGGGTGTGTCTGTCTGTTACATACTTTGCACAAACCCAATATACAGCTAACCCGTCTGTTGTGAATTATAACTAATTTTGTGCCAAGTTGTCCCAAAAAGTAATTATGTGTCATTACAGTGCAAAGTGGCCAGATTTAAGACAAAGCATACCGAATGGCTTTTGTCCAATATGGCTATAACAGTAAGTTCAATGTTGCCTTCAAATCCAAAGCCGTCAACATCAAAACCATACAACTGACAGGAGGTTACACACCCGAAAGAGTGCACGACAGAACGACATGGCAGACGTTTTCCACAAAGCAATGGACTCCTCAGATCCTCTTGTGTCGAGCATCTATCTAACAAAAAGATTGGGTCAGCAAAATAAACTACCCCTACCAGCAGACGTAATCGAACTATTGGAATCACAACACAGTTAGGTGTTGGCTTTTGGCTTTTTACAATTGTGCAAAGGTGTTGGATACCCCAGCACAAAGCCCCGACCTTAATCCCATAGAAAATCTGTGGGCTGATCTCAAGAAAAGGACAGCCAAGCGAGGTCCAACAAACCAAAGAGATCTGAAGACATTTATATTGGAGGAATTGGAAAAGACGCCGGTGGAATATATCCAAAAACTAATATAATCCATGAATAGACGGCTGGAAACGGTCATTGATGCCAAGGGGTGTCATACAAAATACTAATTTTGATATTTAATATAGTTAATATTGCCTTATATTTGCGTAATATTTTTACACCCGTTACTCGTAGAGTAAAAGTATATATTCTTGATCAGCATCAATAGCCTAATCGATATAGCCATGTCCGTCTGTCCGTCTGCATGAACAAAACGATCTCAGAGAATATAAGAGCTAGAAAGATGATAGGTACAATACCCAAGCAGTACAAGTTAGTTTTTGTTTTTTTACACGCCCACTTTAGGGCGTTCTATCTTCATATAAAGGTAAATGTACAGGTAGAACAAGAATGTTTTAATATAGAAAACTTGGTTAGCTTTGCTATCTGAACCAAATTTACACGGATAGTAAGTGTCTATGAAGTACATGTACTAACCAAGTTTGATTCAAGTCTGACAACTCTATCGTATAGCTCCCATATGGCCGATCGGTCAAAAATACGCTCCAAATATGAAACTCACACAGAGTTTATATGCCAATAATATATATATACTGACCAAGTTTGATCCAAATTGGACTACCGTGTCGTATAGCTCCCATAGGAACGATCAATCAAAAACATGCTCAAAACATGAATTTGTATGAAAATTTTCTGTGTTTGCCAAGCTATCTTATTTATAAACTAATCTATTGCACTAATATTAATATCATATCCCTGTAATAATTACATATTGAAACTGAGTAACGGGTATCCTAAAGTCGCGAGGCGACTATAGCATTCGTTCTTGTTTTTTACTTGATCGTTTTGTGTGTGTGTCGTCATGCGCCGATCTTTTGTTTTGGTCTTCTAAAATGTCATGGAATTCGTAAATGTACTTTAAATAATAAGAAAAGAAAGTTGTATAAGTAAAAGTAAATAATTTGATTAACTTTTCGTCCAAATCTTAAATCCAAAATATTGAACTTAATGCATATGCTTAATTATTGACATATTTGTTTCTATAAATAGAATGTAAAAATAGTAAGCTATCTAAAGTTTTCGGACATAATCTATTTCGTTTTTCGGTTATGATATTGCCTGCAAGGGACAAAGCTCGCTCGGCGGCTGCGCTACTTCCAGGGATAGAATGAATTTGCAAAGCCAGTTTTGATAAGGAGGGATAAGCATTTTGATTAGTCTTCCACCAATTAATTACGTCAAAATCTTCCGCCATTACAACCTTTTCCCTGCAATACTTTTCAAGCGCCTCCCAAGGTGTTTTCTTTTCAGCGTTTGCGTTTCTCAATAACGTTGGGAAAAAAAATAATTTTTCTTTCCAGCAGAATGCTTGTCAGGCGTTGTGGCCGGGCTTCTTCCACAGCCGGTGACGGGCTCTTGACCATGTCATATTTTTCCATTTCTGATATACAAAAGCCTTTGATCTCGTCTGTAAGTTAACGAGTGCCCCTCGCACATTGTTGTGTAATATAAATAATTGCAAAAATGTTAGCCAGCAGTTACGCTGAAGTTGCCGTCTCAGCGAAAATTCAGTTCAGCGCCCTAGATTCGACGGTCAACCGACGGTAACCTGATATCTTGCACATGCTGCAAGATCAGCGTTATCACTTATGCCCAGTCGGCTCGCCGGCTGTAGTTTTGTAGCTTTAAGTACGTATATTTTATATCTTTGTATTCCTTAGCAACTAAGTACTTTTGGTTTAGCTTACGCCCCAGCTTGCTGGTGGTTCCAAATTCAGTTTTGTTCTTACAACGAAAGCGAAAAGCTCGTTCAATAAACTCTGCTCCGGCAACTAGCCGTAAAATACCTTGAAATAATTATTTCTGCATTGCTGTGGCACAAGCCCAGTGATACGAGAGACAAGTAATCTCTCCACCATAATCATCCTAAAAAACGGAACCCTTACTCCCACATCAGCAGCTGCAGCTCTGGACAGCAACGTGGGACAACACAACGACTTAATTTGTACACTCTGGTTGCATGTTTACTGCAGCTAAATACAGGAAAAAGGCCGCTTTATGCCACATATTTAAATTGCTTTCCCAAATATCTTTAACATTGCGATCAATGTTTGCTTTTAAGTATGACACAGCTTCAATATCATTACTTTTCGGTGTGCTTATGCTTTTAATCTTATGTATTGATGGCAATACAAAGCGTAGCGAGGCTGAACTGCATGTCTGCTGTTCTTTGAAAATAATTTCAAAATTTTTGCACATGTCAACTATAACCTGTAAAGTATCTATATTAATGCGTAGTGACTCCCAGAAAGTTTCTTCTGACATAGTTGTCAGTACACAAATCCAACGTGGCCGCTGCTGACTTCCTGCCTCCTTCTTACATTTCCGGGCTACGGTAGTGGCATCAGGTAACATATCATCAATATCTACGATGTTTCCGTAGGTAGCTCCAATATTTATAAATAATTTAATCATAGACTTGAATCCAGATCCAGCCACTGATGAAAATGGACGGCAGTCCTCAACAACCCACTTCCTTTTTTTCTTCCTTTTGTGTTTTGCAACATTTATGTCGGCCTAAGTTCGATGTTTGATGTCCCACGCATTTCATAACTTTTCGGCATAAACGACAAAAAACCACACCATCCAGAGTTTCCCCATCGTTCTTAACGATTTCAGATAGTACGTTTCATACATGGCTTTCAGATTTCCGACGAGGTGCCAAAGAATACACACCTGTGGAAATTTGCTCCGCAATTTCTGCATAGTTCGACATTTTAAGAATTATATTTCGTGGATTTCGGTTTGCGTTAGTAACAACGGTGATTGAACAAACATACGCACACACAGGGTACCCGCTTATGTGCAGATTTGAAGAAAACGACAAGCAAAGGTCAAAAACCACCACCGAACAACCGTCGATCAAAACGAATAGCGGAATCAAGAGAACGGCAATATGTAGATAAGTATGTATATGTATATGCACGCATAAATATATTTACACAAATTTGATTTAAGTTTGAGTATATTTCTTTATTTTTAGTTTTTTCTCGTTAAATGTTTTGCTTCGAATTGTTCTATAAATCACATTTATCAGTGCCGAAACGCAAAGTCTGTTATGTGCAATAAAGGGAGCGGTACTTAATTATGTACATATGTATTATTTGCCGTTTCTATGCACTTTCACCTATGCATCAGAAGAGTCGCTCATTGGCTCAATTCTGGGCATTATATTCCAAATATTTTCCGCAACAATAGTGGTCCAACTCCAGAGTTCGTCTTCGTCCAGCTCGAAAGGGAACAGCTCCAAAACTCAGGCAGCAGCAACACCGAAACCAACACACACGCACACCAAGCCTCGAAATGTCTAATAATTAGACCGACAACCGCGTAAGAAAGTCCCTGCTCGGGCGCCAATGAAAAATCCAATCGAAAAATGGTTTGAAATAAAACACTTGTAATTTCTTAAAACGTTACAAAATTTACTGACTTGTCGAAATGCGGAGAGACTGGCAGCGTGCGTGCCGTGTTTACGAAGTAAAATTAAGAACTGACTCGTCGCTGCCTCCAGCAGCACTCCCGAATACAATTTGAGCTTACAGACTAGCTTACAGTATAAGAGAATCAATTCATTTTGTGTCTTAACTACTACTTAACTAATACTTCAATATGATCTTATACTAACTTATGCTATAATCCAACAAATTACTTTTAAAAAATATTGACTTGACACTTTCGAATAACAAGTTAAACTTCCTTTGTCAATTTTGTCGCGGCTTATAAATATAAATATATAAGAAGGGCAACAGGTTACAGGCGATGTTGTGTTTTGTACATTCATCGAATACCTGTAAAAATTTTGCTACACCCTTTCATAAATGTGGGTTGTCAAGATATTTTTCCGAATACCTGTTCTTCTTTCTGTACTGTACATGGAAAAACTGTGCCATTCGGTTTTTTTTTATCAAAACCCAAAAAAACACAACAACCGTCCATTAATGTATTCTACCTAATTTCTACTTACCGCAGTAACCATTTTTTCATCAAACTACGCTCAATACAATTTCCCGACGGCAAACATTTTATGTATTTGTAATACTCTGTATTTGCTGCATATTCATTTTTTTATGCTTCAAAAAAAGTATTGACCATACTCGTATTTCATGTAAAACAAGTAAGAAAGGCTACAGTCGATCGAGCCGACTGTAAAAGACCCCGTACTCCCATAGTAGTGCACATTTGTATTCAATTTGAATTAAAATTTTCAAATGAAATTTAAAAATTTTAATTTTATGTGTATATTTTGAATTACAACACTGTACTATTTAAATAAATGCCTTAACAACGGCATTGAACATAGCTCGCAAATAACTGTCGACCGTTTTTCTTCTTGCGCTCTCGTTGCGAGCATAACCAAACATGAAAGAAAAGTACAGTCGAGCGCGCCCGACCGTATAATACTCTCTGCATTTGTCCCGATTAAATTATTAAAATCGGTATCGAGATATTACTATGTGTTTTACTTGCATTAAAACACGTTGAAACAAAAACAATCTAAGCATTATCAAACATTCATCTGTTTCTTTGTATTCGAATACACATACGTTTGGCAATATGTATATGATGCAAATATGTATGTATGTGTGTATTCGGAGCAGCCAGCGACCGCGGGCAGCACTGCCGACACACAGGCAGCGAAAACGTTCGAACATGTGCTTGTGTGTTTCTATCTCGCTTGCACCTATGGGTTGATATTGCGTTCAATTATCAATATTGTAACGCTTCTAGTTTTCTTGTTTATAGTCCAATTTTAATGCGCCTTTCAGGATAGTTTAATATAGTTAGTCTCCACACCAGTTATAAACTACAATACTGTACGATACGGAAAAAACGGCATTGAAGCTTGAAAACTATTTTATAAATTGTGGAAAAGTGGGCGTGGCAGTCAAAAATTTTAAATGGCAACTATGCTCTCGCAAAGAACACCCGTACCAGAATTGGTGATCCTAGGTGCCATAGTTACTGAGATATTTGCCGAAAACACCAATTTTTCACGAGGTGTGCCAGTTTTTTGCTTATTGTGGGCAAATGGGGCGTGGCATCGAAAAAAAAAAGATTCTTGTATTGACTGACTAAATATCTGATCGTTTGACACCAAGCTCGAACTTGTAGCTCTTACCATCTCTGAAATCTGTTTGTTCATACGGACAGACAGACAGACAGACAGACAGACAGACAGACAGACAGACGGACAGACGGACATGGCTATATCGACTCGGCTTGTGATGCTGATCAAGAATATATATACTTTATGGGGTCTGCCACGCCTCCTTCTGCCTGTTATATACTTTTGCACAAACCCAATATACTCTTGCAGAGAGTATAAAAAGTTCATACTCTCTCGCTATCGCGCTGAGCAAGAGACTTTTGGTGTCTTCATTTTCTGTTGAGCTCTTTTCGTTGAGCACTTTGCATGTCGCTCTTTCAGTGAGCATTGCGTAAAGAGCGGAACGAGAAACGCTCGCACATTGAGACTCAGCAAAAGACCGATTGACCGAAAAACTCAAAGCAAACGGTCTTCAAATTTATTTTCGTTGTTGTAAAGAAGAAATATTATTATTATTTAACAAAACAATTTAAATTTATATTTATTCAATTTAATACTATATTTAGTTAATAAGAGTTTTAACGAGAGTTTTAATTATATTATACAGTATGTCAAAGAATTATTTGCAAAAGAAAAATTGCAACTAAAATGAATTTTTAAATGTCTTTTTATGTCTTATATATTAGTTTTTTCAAATTTTTTTCATATTTATGTATATTAATTAATATACAATGTATGCATTACGTCTGCAAAACAGACGATTACCGATTTGCTTGCCTATGCGTGTGAGTGTATACCAATACATGCACAAAAGACTTTTTGTTTCACGGAGCACGACTAAACTGTCTTGGAACAACGAGAACAAAACAGAATAGAAAAGAAGAAAGAAAAGTACAGTCGAGCACGCCCGACTGTATAATACTCTCTGCACTTTTCCCGATTAAAATATTAAAATCGGTATCCAGATATTACAATGTGTTGCACTTGCATTACAACACGTTGAAACAAAAACAATCTAAGCATAATCAAACATACATACATCAAACATGCTGCATATACAGTGGCGAGCAAAAGTGAGTGAATGTTTGCAACTTTGACTTTGGTCGTCCAGCAAACCCAAACCATGCAAGCAAATCCAAAAAATTTTTTTGTTTTGTATTTAATATATTATTATCAACAAATAAGTATAAAGAAACAAAGTGAATTAGATGATAACAAAGAGTATGAGAAAAAAAACCAAAAAAAGCCACATAAATTCATTTTTGCACGTTTGATGAATTCCACCAATTTTCGCTTTTCCGTTATGTTTATCACCAAAAACCATGCAGATTCACCGTTATATTTTCTCAGAATTAATTTCTGTTGATCGTAGATCAGTTGTAAACGTTTGTCGTGCGAATCGAACCAAAATTTTCAATTGTTGGCAAATTTTGACAATTTTTTTGAAAAACTTCATAAAAATGAAAAAAATATCGGTAGAACTGGAAAATAGTGTTGTGTGTCTGACCGAGAAGGGCTGTTCTTCCAGATCTATAGCAAAGACACTTGATATAAGTCAATCAGCTGTGCTCGCAGCACAAAAAAAGCGGAATGTGACCCCCAAACCGCAGGTGAAAGGTCGCAAAAAATTATTAACCGACTCCGATGCTCGACTGATGATATCAGAAATGAGAAAGGACAAGCTGCTAACACCAAAGGGTGCTTCCCTGGCGGTTAATAAAAATGTTAGCGAATGGACCGCTAGAAGAGCACAACATCGGATATGCCTCATCGGTGAAAGTGAACAAACCTGCATTGTCCGATAAAAACATTAAAGCGCGTTTAAAATTTGCAAAAGATCATAGAAATTGGACTGTTGATGATTGGAAACGCGTTATCTGGTCTGATGAGTCCAAGTTCAACCGCTTCCAGTCGGATGGGAAGCAATACTGCTGGCGTAGACCTGGTGAAAGTCTACAAAAGCACCATGTAAAGCAAACTGTCAAACACGGCGGTGGAAATATAATGGTTTGGGGTTGCTTTACATGGTGGAATCTTGGTCCTCTCCACCTAGTAGAAGGCATCATGCGTAAGGAGGACTATTTGGAGATATTGCAAACCCAACTTCCCAATTTTGTAGATCGATGTGCGTATCCCGAGGAGGAGATGGTTTTCCAACAAGACGGAGATCCCAAGCACACGTCAAAAATTGTCAAGGAATGGATTGGGAAACAACGTTTTCAGTCGATGGAGTGGCCAGCACAAAGTCCTGACCTCAATCCGATTGAGAATCTATGGTCAATCGTGAAGAGACGGCTCGGGCAGTACCACGCCGCCCCAACAAACATGGGTGACCTTTGGGAGCGGGTTAAAGCGGAATGGCATGGAATTCCAAAAGAAATTCTTCATAACTTGGTAGAGAGCATGCCAAACCGCATTAATCAAGTGCTTTCCCATAAAGGTTTATGGACAAAGTATTAAAATTTCTTCGAGTTTACTATTTTTTTGAAAACGTGCAAAAATGAATTTATGTGGCTTTTTTTGGTTTTTTTTCTCATACTCTTTGTTATCATCTAATTCACTTTGTTTCTTTATTCTTATTTGTTGATAATAATATATTAAATACAAAACAAAAAAATTTTTGGATTTGCTTGCATGGTTTGGGTTTGCTGGACGACCAAAGTCAAAGTTGTAAACATTCACTCACTTTTGCTCGCCACTGTATGTATGTATGTGTGTATTCAGCGGGCAGCGCAGCGAAACACACACGCAGCGAAAACGTTCAAACATGTGCTTGTGTGTTTCTGTCTCGCTTGCACCAATGGGTTGATATTGCGTTCAATTATCAATAATGTAACGCTTCTAGTTTTCTTGCTTATAGTCCGATTTTAATGCGCCTTTCAGAATAGTTTAATATAGTTAATCTCCACACGAATTATAAATAACAATACTGTATGATAAGAACAAGTTCGCAAAAAACGGCATTTGAAGTTTTTTCAAGTGTCCAAAATTTTAAATGGCAATGCAACTATGCTGTCGCTAGGAACCTCCGTACACAAATTAGTGATCCTAGCTGCCATAGTTACTGAGATATTTGCCGTGGTGTGTCCAGTTTTTTGCTTATTGTGGGCAAATGGGGCGTGGCATCGAAAAAAAAAAGATTCTTGTATTGACTGACTAAATATCTGATCGTTTGACACCAAGCTCGAACTTGTAGCTCTTAAAATCTCTGAAATCTGTTTTTTCATACGGACAGACAGACAGACGGACATGGCTATATCGACTCGGTTTGTGACGCTGATCAAGAATATATATACTTTATGGGGTCTGCCACGCCTCCTTCTCCCTGTTACATACTTTTGCACAAACCCAATATACTCTTGCAGAGAGTATAAAAACGGTTTCGCTCCGAGCGCGAGTGAGCTTATTTAAGAACCGATAAATCGGTGGCTCGCTGAGTCTTTTCGTAGATTGAGAAAAAGACACTTATTTGCAGACAACAAGAAACGGTCGACAGTTATTTGCGAGCTATGGCATTGAAGTTTAAAAGTTTTTTAGCTCTTATGAAACGGGCTCAAAATGTTGAATGGCATTGCATTAAAGCTGTCTCTAGGAACCTGCATACCAGAAATGGTTTTCCTAAATGCCATAGTTACTGAGTTATTGGCCTAAAACTACATTTTTTTCGAGGTGTGTCTGGTTTTTTGCTTATTGCGAGGGCGGTAAGGAGCGTGGCAATAATTTGAAATAAACTTAACCTGCCAGACTTAATAACGGACTTTCATTATAAATTTGGTGGCTTTAGCTTTTGTAGTTTAAAAGATCCAGGTGTTCATACGGACAGACGGACATGGCTATATATATTCGTCTTTCGGTGAACAGGGCTTTCTACGAAGAGCTCGCCATGCATTCCACTCACTTACGGACTTGTTAATGGCCATAGAGCTTTCCTCTGGTGTTGTCTAGTGCTAGGTGATATTTGCTACTAATGAATTTGTTTAAAACAGGAAAGAAAAGTACAGTCGAGCGCGCCCGACCGTATAATACTCTATGCATTTTATTACCGATTAAATTATTAAAATCGGTATCGAGATATTACAATGTGAATTACTTGCATTAAAACACGTTGAAACAAAAACAATCTAAGCATAATCAAACACACATCTGTTTGTTTGCATGCGAATACACATACATATGTACATTTGACAATATATGATGCATATATGTATGTATGTGTGTATTCGGTGCGGCCAGCGACTGCGGGCAGCGCTGCCGACACACAAGCAGCGAAAACGTTCGAACATGTGCTTGTGTGTTTCTATCTCGCTTGCACCTATGGGTTGATATTGCGTTCAATTATCAATATTGTAACGCTTCTAGTTTTCTTGTTTATAGTCCGATTTTAATGCGCCTTTCAGTATAGTTTAATATAGTTAGTCTCCACACGAATTATAAAATTACAATACTGTACGATACGAACAAGTTCGAAAAACCCGGTATTGAAGGTTCCAGACTTTTTTATCAAATGTGGGAAAAGTGGGCGTGGCAGTCCAAAATTTTAAATGGCAATGCAACTATGCCGTCGCTACGAACCTCCCGTTCCAGAATTGGTGATCCTAGGTGCCATAGTTACTGAGATATTCGCCGAAAACACCAATTTTTTCCGAGGTGTGACGGACAGACGGACATGGCTATATCGACTCGGCTTGTGATACTGATCAAGAATATATATACTTTATGGGGTCTGCCACGCCTCCTTCTGCCTGTTACATACTTTTGCACAAACCCATGTCCGTCTGTCCGTATGAACAAACAGATTTCAGAGATGGTAAGAGCTACAAGTTCGAGCTTGGTGTCAAACGATCAGAAATTTAGTCAGTCAATACAAGAATCTTTTTTTTTTCGATGCCACGCCCCATTCGCACACAATAAGCAAAAAACTGGACACACCTCGTGAAAAATTGGTATTTTCGGCAAATATCTCAGTAACTATGGCACCTAGGATCACCAATTCTGGTACGGGTGTTCTTTGCGAGAGCATAGTTGCCATTTAAAATTTTTGACTGCCACGCCCACTTTTCCACAATTTATAAAATAGTTTTCAAGCTTCAATGCCGTTTTTTCCGTATCGTACAGTATTGTAGTTTATAACTGGTGTGGAGACTAACTATATTAAACTATCCTGAAAGGCGCATTAAAATTGGACTATAAACAAGAAAACTAGAAGCGTTACAATATTGTTAATTGAACGCAATATCAACCTATAGGTGCAAGCGAGACAGAAACACACAATCACATGTTCGAACGTTTTCGCTGCCTGTGAGTCGGGCGCTGCCCGCGGAAGCTGGCTGCGCCGAATACACTCATACATACATATATGCAGCATATATTGTCAAACGTACATATTTATGTGTATTCGCATGCAAACAAACAGATGTGTATTTGATTATGCTTAGATTGTTTTTGTTTCAACATATTTTAATGCGAGTACTACGCATTGTAATATCTGGATATCGATTTCAATAATTTAATCGGGAACAAATGCAGAGAGTATTATACGGTCGGGCGTGCTCGACTGTACTTTTCTTTCTTGTTTTTTTTTTTGGACGCACAAAAAGAACATTATTACTGGACTCCCAAAACTACATACCGAACGTTCACCAAACGCACAACAAAACTTTCTTATTGATCCAGTCACGCAACTGCTCGTGCCGATCTCGAAAAGCAAACTCCCTTGTTGACTCTAAGGCCACCTGTTGCTAAGCAAAATTCAAAATTCTAATAGTCTAATTCCCTCTTCCATGCAACGGTTCCCTAGAGTCAACGGCCGCCCCCGCTCAGCCACTATGCTCTCTCTCTCTCTTTATTCTTCCTACTCTTATAACCTACTTCTTATAACCTAACTCTTATACTAATAACCCACCGTCCCGCCAAGTATGGCCACTTCCAGCTGAGCAGTTTGCGATGAATTCTCAACACTTATCGATATTCCGATTCTGCTCAGCCCCAGATGCAACATCACTCGAAGATTTGCACCCGGCTCGCAGGAGTTTACGCCCGCGAGGGAAGTGGTGCCAATATTCGAGCGCATGGGCGCTATCCGCTCTGGGTATGCCGCGCCCAACGTAGGCCATAGCCAAAACCCTGAGTCTCATGCTCTACCGACTGCGCTAGCCGGGCTTACAGTCGGATGTCTTTGGTATGAAAGATACCTATCGGTCGCCCACTCTCGTTCTCCAGTTCGAACATGTTTGCGCCCACTGCTCGTATGACGCGAGCTTTCAGGAACTTTCGGGCGAATTTTGCATTGAACGCATTTTTAAAATTGCTCAATACAAAATTACGCCGAAAGACCTCCTGCCCTGGAACCAAATGGAGTTCTCTTGCTCGCTCATTATAGCGCAGCCTGCTCCGCTCATACGCCTGATGAAGATGTTTCTGAATTTTCTCCTGGATGAGCCGTTGCTTATCGGCTCGGCCTAACGTAGCCATTCCGTGCTCACACAGAGACTTTAGCTTACGAGCCAAAGCGTACTGAGCTCCGTGCAGCATCAAGTTTTGCCCGAACACTGCAAAGACCGGAGTGACTCCTGTTGCGGCATGGACACTGTTACGCAGCGCTGCCTCAATCTCCGGGAGGCAAAGATCCCATTCGCGATGGTCGTTCTCCAAATACGCCCTAATCGCTGCTAGGACTGACCGATTCACTCGCTCCGCAGCATTGCTTTGGGGAGAGTAAATGGCAGTCCTTACATGAGTAATCCCATACGCCTGCGTCATCTCCTCAATAATCTTTCCTATAAACTGCCTGCCATTATCCGAATGTATCACCTCGGGCACTCCAAACTTTAAGAACACCTCGTGCACCAGGAATTCCACTACTGACTTTGTTGTCGCTTCGCGCATAGTTTTCAAAAATATGAATTTGGAAAAGTGATCAACCACACTAAAGATCCATGCATGACCCCTTTTTGACCTCGGATGCTTCCCCAAGAAATCAATATATAACTTCTGGAATGGCCTTTTCGTCACTACTTCGGTCCCTATTCCCACTTGCATCCTAAAATTCGTAGCCTTGACTTCTTTACACACGTCGCAACATCGGATGAAATCGGCCACTTGTACTGCCATCTTTGGCCAAAAGTATTGCCGCCGCAAAGCATGCAATGTCTTTACCATTCCTCCATGTGCCGACGTATGCTCTTCGTGCGCTCTCCGGATAAGCTCATGGGTGAGCGATGCGGGAACCCAAAGCTTCCAAACACAGCCCTCAAGTTCGTCTTCCAACTTACTATGTGGCATGTGTTTGAAAATTACGCCCCCTTCCACTTTTAGGTCAGGCGATTGCTGTTTATTTTCTTCGACTTCCTGAACTAGCTACCTATATTCCTCCGTGTCGAATTCGTTCGTCTGGAACCCCAAAATCGCGCTAGGATCCAATTCTTCCTTTACTTCGGCCACTACCGCATCTAGACTTCGTGAGAGCGTGTCGGCCACTACATTCTCTGACCCTTTCAGGTGCTCAATCACGAAGTCCAACGCCTGCAGATGCCTGCCTGACGCCCCCTCGTCGACCGCTCAACCCTATGGTCACTCCACTGCGACGTCGTCGGATTTCTCCATGTCCGCGTTTGCGGATCGGCTGGCCTAAACCTAATGGGCTCATCCGGCGTCACCATTCGTGGTGGCTTAGGGAATGGATTAGGTGGACCATCCACCGAACCTCCGCTTCTCCTCGTTCCTATACCGGAAACAAGCTCTGGCTCTGCCTCACCGTCGAACGCCATCAGTTCATCCTCATTGTTGCCCGCATGGAAGCGAGGCAAGCCCTCGGCTACCGTCGGTTCTTGCCGTTCGCGAGGCAGTTGGTCTGCGATCGGCCGGAGAACATCGTTTATGGCCTTCATCACCTCCATGAAGCCTAGCCGCATCTCTTGCTGGATTGTCTGGCAGATGCCATCGGCTTGGGACTTCATGAATGTAAGATGTGCCTGGGCGAGCATTGCATTTACCGCCGATGCCTCCTCCGATCGCAGTTCCGGCTTCGGCTCCTCCCCTTTCGCCCTAGCTGCCTCCGGAGGCGGTGTTCGTGCCACTGCACCATACACCCCTTGTGGCAGATCGCTCTCCCACGAGCTGTCCCTATGGACTGCCTTATTTCGGGTATTATACCCGTGCGCGCCCTCTCCTTCAGCCATGATCACAAAAAAAAAAAACTAAGTTCTACCAAAATAAATAATTAAATAAATAAATAAAGGACCCGCCCCTATGCAAGTGAGAAAATAATAAATAACAAATGAAATAAATATAAATAATAAATAACAAGTATAATTTAATAAATCCTAAGTAACAAAACATAAATTAAATAAATTACCAATTCGTAGATAATAAATATAAATGAACAAATATTTAATAATAAATGTACACACATACACGTTAAATATCAAATACAAATAAATAAATACCAATTAATAATTACCAACGTGTAATTATTAAATAATATCTATAAATAAATATACATTAAATAACTTCAAATGCACAAATATTACCAAATAATTATAAATAAACAAATACCGCATAAATAACTTATAACTATCGCCAAATATATCACACCAAAAAGATAAACAAACAGATATATTTTATTACACAAAATAAGAAGGGGATTGCATCCTGCCGGTTCGAGCTGACTAAAACTACGTTAACCCTCGACAGTCAAGAGATCTCCGTGAGCCAGGCTTACTCTTCTATTGTGTTTTCTTTTGGTTCTGGCTGCCCACGGTGGGATAGTGTCCAATGATGCAGCGCGTACTAGAGTTCTTCCCTGTACGGGTCACCATTGCCCATTATGCACCACCTAGCCAACCATCGTCGTCACGATGCATCGCGTGCTGGAGATTTTATTCCCCGCACGGGTCACCGTTGTCAGCCAATAGTTTTGGTCGGACAGCCAAATCCAGAAAACACAAAAAGACGCTTTACTTTAAAAAACCATTTAAACAAAACGACAAAGATGTTTGATTTGTAGATCGTATCCTTCATGTACAATTGAAGGCGAGCGTATATGCTCCCGACAAGACCAAATGAAGGACCGGTCTGCAAACCAAAACATACTAACACGTGAGATTCGACAATCTTATGTGTTATTTTTTTTTTTTTTTCTGGGCCGTATGCTACGACGAGGCGCACCTGGTCGAGCTCCATTTCCAGATTGGGCGCCATATTGTTACGTCTCGGCTTGTCTTTCCTGGGGCTACCACGGCTAGCTCATTCGCCTCAGCTCGGGGTTGTTAACCAGAGCCCACCGAGCGTACAATCCACAATCATCGATTGTAGAACCTCTACATCGCTACTACTACACTCTACGAAACCATACCAACACTAAACAACTATCGGCCATCTCTATCGGCGGCATCGATGTTTTGCCGCAACGTACCCACCCTACCTGTGCACTATGGGTCAAACGCCCGATTTTTAGGAATAAAGTCTTATTTTCAAGGTGATTAAATTAACATAATTTTGTTCACAATCCATTAGGAATACCCCAAATGTAAAAGTTACATACCCAGAATTTTAACAGGGGCGCATTCTGTTAAGATAACAGTTCCTTAACATAGCTGTTGTACACAACGCGCACGTGTTAACGTTTGTAAGCAAACTATACGTAAGTTCAAAACAACTTTTGACCCAAAAATAAAATAAATATTGTTGAAATCTTTAATGGATAGGAAAGAATGAGGTTTTTACTTAATGTTAATGTGTTTGTTTCATCAAAAATCTGCGTGCTATGTGGAGTTTTAAATTAAACAAAAAGTAACCTCAAACATAAATTTTGCAATGAAATTTCATCTTTGAGAGAAAAAAACTTGTGTTTGTAGCATTTTGTAGCAATGAAACTATATACATTTTGTAGACCAATTAATTACGAATTCAGACCTAAAAGCTCAAGGTGCACTTTTGTGCACTTTTTGCAGAATTTAAGTTTTTAGCAACTAACCTCGGTGTATGCAGTGCAATTTTCTTTGAAGTTTAGCGGCGACATGTGAGCTAGCAACGCAGGCAATACACCGTTTTCAATGTTTTAAAAGCTTGTAATGGCCAGATATAAAGTTTTATTGCAAAATTGTATAAGAAAACAACAAATTTATGTTGATTTAACTTATATTTTAGCTTAAATCATAATAAAACGGCGTATTTGCCAAAATAGCTGATTTGAGGTACTTTTTTATCAATAACTTATGATATAGTTAACCGATTTTGACCATTTTTTCACAGGGTCTTCAGATAATGAAAAGTCACCTTATATGTAGATTTGGTGATCATAGCTTGATTAACAAAAAAGTTATGGCAGCTAAAAATTTAAAGGAGGGGCGGTGCCACGCCCATTTTTCTGTCATATATGCGTCTTGAAATCAAAGGTCAAATACAAAAAACCAAATTTAAATATCTTGTTTGGTTCTTAAGATATTAATAAATTCTTAAAAATCGGGCGTTTGACCCATAGTGCTGTGGCGGCAACATTCAAATTGTTACGTTGCGCCACCCATAATCAAAAGTCTACGCCAGCTCGCTTAATCCATGCTACGCAATCCCCCTCCCATCAACAAATTACTCACACATATTCATTGTGTTTCCAATCAACTTATACATATTTATTTATATTAAATTTTCTATACATAGTTTTCCTTATAAACTTCCCTATCTTATTTAGTTTTTAATTTACATTTTATTTATATTTTTATTTTGTTTATATTACTTTTCTTTCTGTCTTTTCCTTTTCATTAGTGTCGGTTGCCTTAGATTTATATAGAGCGGGGGTCTCGGGGGTATCTGATACTACCTAAGAGCTCTAAGGGGGTATTGGGGGGGCCAGACACTGCCAAAACAATTTATTGGCAGGTACTAAATGTACCTATGACTACCAGCAACTCAGATAAAACACCACGAAGAAAAAGGGGCCGACCAGAAAATATGAGCAAAACAATTTAATTTAAGTAAGAGCAAAAATTTGAGTTTACAATCTGCACTACAAAAACTTATAAATATACATATATACACAAACTACATAGACTGGGGACAAAACAAAACAAAACTACAGCTGTCCGTGTGACACAGCTCACCGCGTCCGTCCACTGTGCTAGCGCGCACAGCCGATGCTGCGTGACGTATTAACTTTATATTTGTTGTAGCGGCTGTTGCAAATATGTTGTTTGGGTTTTTGTTGCCGTTGTTTTGCTGTTTGTCGTTATTCATTTAAACGTAGTTATTTTAAATGTCTTTAAATTTGGCGTTTTGGTTTTTGGTGGTTGCGTGTCGTTGCACCGTGGTTGTCTAACATATATTGCGTTTAAAAAGTTTGTGTAGTTTTGCATGTGCAATGGGTTGCTATTGTTGCACATTTGGTCACTTGTCTTAATTGTCGCACTGTGGTTGTTGCTGATGCATGTTCATTTTAGTTAACATGTTAGTTAACGTTTTTTACGTTTAAATTTAATTCAATTCAAAAAAGTTTTTTTTTTTTTTTGGACGCACAAAAAGAACATTATTACTGGACTCCCAAAACTACATACCGAACGTTCACCAAACGCACAACAAAACTTTCTTATTGATCCAGTCACGCAACTTCTCGTGCCGATCTCGAAAAGCAAACTCCCCCGTTCACTCTCAGGCCACCTGTTGCTAAGCAAAATTCAAAATTCAAATCCTCCAATTCCCTCTTCCATGCAACGGTTCCCTTGAGTCAACGGCCGCCCCCGCTCAGCCACTATGCTCTCTCTCTCTCTTTATTCTTCCTACTCTTATAACCTACTTCTTATAACCTAACTCTTATACTAATATCCCCCCGTCCCGCCAAGTATGGCCACCTCCAGCTGAGCAGTGTGCGATGAATTCTCAACACTTATCGATAGTCCGATTTTGCTCAGCCCCAGATGCAACACGCACTTATTGTATATTTCACTAATTTACTTATATATTAATATTAACTGTATTAATATTTGCTATTCTTTATTCCTAATAAAAATTACGTTTTGTTACGGTTTGTTCGCAATTAAAATCACGTTTTTTTACTATTATATCGAAATCGACGACAAAAATGTATATCGATGCACGATTACAACCTCTCAATCGAAACGTTTGCAACGCATTAAGTCAAAGCGAACGCCAAAATTACAGATTTGATTATGGGAGAGGATTTCTCGCTCCCAGAAATTAGACAAATAGAGTGCGAGTCGTTACTTTTTACGCGCGCTAAAGCAGCGCTGGCAGAATCTCCGATGAAAAATAGCTAGATAAGTTAACTTATTTATAAAATCAACTAGAATGTATTTAAAAATTCAGACTTTTTAAATATATATATATATATATATATATATATATATATTAAAATTATATATATATATATATATATATATATATACTATATATGCTGTTTATTTATTTATTTATTGTCAGACTATTAACAGTCGACACAAAAAGAAAAATGAATTAAATTAATGTAATTACGTATAAGAAAATAATTAAAAGTAAGATTTACATTAAATTTAAAAACAAGAGAAAAAAAAAGGTTTGAAATTGACATTATAATTAAATTTAAGTTTAATTAATGAACTTAACTTAACTTACTGGGTAAGAATTAAAAAACAATTAAGAAACGTTGGTCCAACATTCGTTGCAAGGGTTAGAAAAACCCCAGAAAAACACTAACCAGACCAACCAAAAAAAATTAAATAAAATTTAAGTCAAATGTTAGTAACGCGTTGATCAACGGTAAGGCACGCGATTAGATATGTAGGAGAGAAGTGATATTCTAAGTGTTGATAAAGAAGTGGTAAATGAGAAAAACTATTATAGTTAATACATAGGATACGAAACGGATTATGTAAAGCATAATTCGTGGTACAACGTTGAAGGGACAAAGGAAGAAAGTTTCTAGTATTTCGGATCGGAACAGCAAATCTAATTTGGCTAATTAGATACGAGGAATCTATCTGACCATTAATTAGTTTATGTAAGAAAACTACTCCAAGCAGGGTTCTACGATCCGAAAGAGAAGGAAGGTTAATCAATAAAAGTCTACTACGATACGATGGTTGTCTAATATTAGTATTCCAGCTAAGGCCCCTAAGGGCAAACAGAAGAAATTGTTTTTGTACAGATTCTAATCTGTCCTGATGAATCATGTATTGGGGAGACCATACACACGATCCATATTCAAGAATAGGGCGTACAAGTGAAATATAATGAGTTAGGTAAGGATCGTCGAATTCCTTAGACCACCGCTTTATGAAACCCAAGACACCGAATGCTCGATTAGCAACAGAAGAGATGTGCTTATCAAACTTTAGTTTTGGATCGAAAAGGATACCCAAATCATTAACCGACTCTATTCTCTGAAGAGGCTTGCCGTCAAGAAAGTAGTTATTATAGGTTGGAATTCGCATACTATAGGACATTACGTTACATTTACTAAAATTGAGATGTAGTAAATTAACTTTACACCAGGCTTGAAGTGTGTTGAGATCTCTTTGTAGACCGTGACTCAGGCAAGAGTCAGTTCGTGACAAAGTTTTACATCATCGGCATACATCAGAACCCGGGAACTAGAAATCGCTGAAGGCAAATCATTAATGAATAGTGAAACAAGTAAGAAAGGCTTCAGTCGATCGAGCCGACTGTAAAAGACCCCGTACTCCCATAGAAGTGCGCAATTGTATTCAATTTAAGTTCAAATTTTCGAATGAAATTTAAAAATTTTAATTTTATATGTACATTTTGAATTGAAATTTAAAAAAAATTAAATTAACAATTCGCATTGCCGCAACTCTATTAGTTGCACCACGCGCCACTTTCAAGAATTCTCCGAATATCAGCATTTATGTACATATTATTCATACAAACACACGTTCGTTTGAAATTATATGTATGCATGTATGTATGTGTGTATTCGGCGCGGCCAGCGTCTGCCGGCAGCGCTGTCGCCACACAAGCATCGAGAACGTTCGAACATGTGTTTGTATGTTTCTGTCTCGCTCTCGCGCGTAAGTGATATTGCAGTTAAATAACAAACTTTGTAACGCAGTAGCTCTTTTGTTAAAAGTAGTATGTTGATGCCACTTTCAGAATAGTTTGATTTTATATGTCTCTATAAGAATGTTGAATTACAACACTCTACTATATGAATAAATGCCTTAAAAACGGCATTAAAGCGTAAAAGTTTTTTAGCTGATGTGGGGAAAAGGGGTGTGGCAGCTCAAAATTTTTAATGGCATTGCATTAAGGCTGTCTCTAGCAACCTGCTTACCAGAAATGGTGTTCCTAAATGCCATAGTTACTGAGTTATTGGCCTAAAAGTACATTTTTTTCGAGGTATGTCTGGTTTTTTGCTCATTGCGGGGGCGGTAAGGGGCGTGGCAACAATTTAAAATAAACTTGATCTGCTCGCGAAGATAACGGACTTTCATTCCAAATTTGGTGTCTTTAGCTTTTGTAGTTTAAAAGATCCAGGTGTTCATACGGACGGACGGACAGACAGACAGACGGACATTGCTATATCGACTCGGCTGTTGATGCTGATCTAGAATATATATACTTTATGGGGTCGGCCACGCCTCCTTCTGCCTGTTACGCACATTTCGCTTCTGACAAACCTAATAGACCCCTATACTCTTTTTTAGAGTACGGGGTCTAAAAAGTAAAGGCCCAAGATGGCTTTCTTGAGGAACCCCAGAGGTAACACGCACGGGCTTGGATAACGTGCCATTAAAGTTAACTTTTTGAGTTCTAGAACATAAATAGTTCGCAATCAAAAGAATTAATTTATCTGGAAATCCAAGCAAATGAAGTTTATGTATTAAAAGACAATGCTAAAATCAGTGTAAATGACATCTGTTTGCAATTTATTTTGAAACCCCTGTATAACAATGGAAGTAAATTCTAATAAGTTAGTGGTAGTAGATCTATATTTCATAAACCCGTGCTGGCAAGGTGAAACAATAGATCTTCAAAGATGTTGCAATTGAGAAGTTATTAATTTCTCAAAAGTTTTAGGAATTGCAGACAACTTTGAGATACCCCTATAGTTACAAGTGTCACATTTAGTACCCTTTTTATGAAGGGGAATAATAAAAGATGCTTTCCAGATGTCAGGAAAGCAGCACGACTCAACAGACAAATTAAATAATGTATACAAAGGTTTCAAGAGTTGGTCGGCACAGTTTCTGAGCATGCAACCTGGAACTCCATCCGGGCCCGGGGAAAGAACAGGTTTAACAGCCTTTAGATCACTCGAAAGCGATTCTTCAGTGATCAATGGCCTAAAATTACAATTAGAAGCATTTACACGATAAGGATAAGGCAAGTTTAGATTATTTTTATGAATGCAATATGTTGATTGGAAAAATCAGCAAATAAATCGGCTATAGCCTGATCAGAGTTAGCAGTCTTATTTTCAAAGACCATTGAGGAAGGAAGTGTTGATAATTTGCGCTTCGCATTAAAGAAGTTAAAAGAAGAGCCAGATTCCCTGAATTTCTTATAAAATTTAGATTTAATGTTTTTTAAACGAGTCAATTCACGTGTAAACCAAATCGGGTTTTTAGAGATACTAGGAACACATGATGGAAGTTCAAATAAATTATTTAGAGTAAGATAAAAAAAATGCAACTGCTTCATCCATATCCCTGCACTTGAAGAGCCATGACCAGTCAGTCTGGGATAAAAACTGATTTAACTTATTAAAATCAGCCTTCCGAAACTGGCGAATACGCTTGCTGGGTCTCGAGCTGGACTTACCCATTTGGGTAGGCGAATCCGTCAACAATTCCAAATTCGGGTGATATGGATCTTCAGGAATAGAAAGGGGAGCAATACGGGAAACAGATAGAAATGATGGGTCTAATACAAAAATAAGATCAAGCATCTTATTTAAAGAATTGGGAATGCCATTTATTTTAAATAGAGAAATCCCAAATAAATGATCAAGGAAATCACTCTGGGTCGTGGAAGTCAATACAGCAGAGCCTGGAGTGGATAACCAAGTAGTTCCTGCAATGTTAAAATCACCCAGAACCACGAGGATATCCCGATCGGAAATTAGGGAAGAAAGAGATTTGATAGCTACGAAATGTTCAAAATAAACAGAACTATCAGAAGAAGGAGGAATATAAGAGCAAGTAACAAATTGGAAACATTGAAAATATAAATCTTTATCGCAATAAATTCTAATTCCGTAGAAATACTAAAATTAACTACTTCAGAGGAAAGATCAGCATTAACAGCAATCAGAACACCACCACCACGACGAGAAGTGCGTTCCTTTCTAAAATGGGAAAAGTTATCGCAGAATATCTCTGTATTAAGAATGTCAGGCCTTAACCAAGTTTCAGTAGAGGCAATGACATAAAATATTAATAATATTAGTTCATCGAGATCCCTTATAAAAGCTTTTTTTAGATCTAGCAACTAAGTGTCTTAACTGGTAGCACTGATGGTAAGCGTTGCCTTTTGCCGCCAAAAGTAACGACTTTTTCGCTACTGTCCTCTCTCTCAATCCTGCATGCATTTGCAATGCATAGAAAACAAGAAAGAAAAGTACAGTCGAGCGCGCCCGACCGTATAATACTCTCTGCATTTGTCCCGATTAAATTATTAAAATCGGTATCGAGATATTACAATGTGAATTACTTGCACATTGCAATTAAAACACATTGAAACAAAAACAATCCAAACATAATCAAACACACATCTGTTTTCTTGTATTCGAATACACATACGTTTGACATTATACGTGTGTATGTAATAAATACATATGTATTACATATGTATGTTTGACAATATATGCTGCATATGTGTATGTACATATGTGCGTATTCGTCGCAGCCAGCTTCCGCGGGCAGCGCTGCCGACACACAAGCACCGAAAACGTTCGAACATGTGCTTGTGTGTTTCTATCTCGCTTGCACCTATGGGTTGATATTGCGTTCAATTATCAATATTGTAACGCTTCTAGTTTTCTTGTTTATAGTCCGATTTTAATGCGCCTTTCAGAATAGTTTAATATAGTTAGTCTTCACACGAATTATATAATTACAATACTGTACGATATAAACAAGTTCGCCAAAAACGGCATTGAAGGTTCCAGACTTTTATATCAAATGTGGGAAAAGTGGGCGTGGCAGTCCAAAATTTTAGATGGCAATGCAACTATGCTGTCGCTAGGAACCTCCCGTACCAGAATTGGTGATCCTAGGTGCCATAGCTATTGAGGTGTGTCCAGTTTTTTGCTTATTGTGGGCGAATGGGGCGTGGCATCGAAAAAAAAAGATTCTTGTATTGACTGACTAAATATGTGATCGTTTGACACCAAGCTCGAACTTGTAGCTCTTAAAATCTCTGAAATCTGTTTGTTCATACGGACAGACAGACAGACAGACGGACAGACGGACATGGCTATATCGACTCGGCTTGTGATGCTGATCAAGAATATATATACTTTATGGGGTCTGCCACGCCTCCTTCTGCCTGTTACATACTTTTGCACAAACCCAATATACTCTTGCAGAGAGTATAAAAAATGACGCCAACTGAATTTTCAATATATCTTTTAACAGATATCAAAAGTGAAAGAAACAGTAAAAAGTACAAATTTTAAAAAGTCAAATTCTTTTTTTTTACATCAGCTGAAATACCAGGCAAGCAGAAAGATCAGCAGGTCGCAATATAAAAATTATTAAGCGTTAACAGCATTTTTATAGCTACTGTTAACTGTCTGTTGACACTGTTCGAGTGACGTCAGCGGCTGCTCTGTTAGCGTCCAGACTCTGTAATTCACTTAAATTCTGTCGCTTGCTGATGATTCTGTTCGCCTGGTGAATCAGTTGGATAATTTTTAATATTTAGCTGTCCGTTGATGTCTTTGGATAATTTTTCAGAGCCACCACAGAGCATATATTTTAGAAGAAATACTAGGAAACAGAATAAACAGTTAAATGTGCTACCACTAACATTATCTTCCTCTTAGTCAAAGTAAATTCCAACGTCCTCTGTTTTTAGTTCTTTATTTTTGTCTGATTTTCTGCTTTTTAACGGATATGATGTATCTTACTGTGGACTTCTATTTGCCTGAGAATTCAACTGGGAATTTGCATGTTCCAGCTGTAATACCAGGCAAACAGAACTTTCAGTAGATCTGAAAGCGAAACAGAAACAAAGAAAAGAATTCACTGACTAAATAAATCGTGTTTAACGTTGTTTCCGGCGCCTACTTCTACCTCTTTCATACATTCCAACGAATACCCTTTTACTCTACGAGTAACGGTTGCCGTGGAAAACTTGACAGAAAGCAAATTGGGTTTCAATTCTTCATTGCATTTTCCATCACAACTCGAAAGAAAAGTGTGCTCATTTTCACCTGCAAATACACAGAACTAATAAAAAACTAAAGAAAATTTTTTATTTTTACACATTAATACAATATTTTCAAAAAATTAAGTTTCAAAAAAGAAAAAAAATTTCGACAACTGAATTTTCAATATTTCTTTTAACAGATATCAAAAGTGAAAGAAACAGTAAAAATTTTAAAATGTCAAAGTCGTTTTATTATATCTGCGATAGGGCCCAAAATCATCAGTAATTCTTGGTGAAATACCAGGCAAACAGAAAGATTAGCAGGTCGCAAAACAAAAATTATTTAATATTAACAGCGCTTTTACAGCTGCAGAAGCAACTCCAGCTCTGTCAACTGTTAATGCTCTGCTTGTTGACTCTCTGTTGACATCAACGAACAATCACTGAAACAGACTCTGTAATTCGAAACATTTTTGCAATGTTTTCAAAAAGCTGTTTGTTATGCCACGCCTCGTTATCCCTGTTCCACATGGGCAGTGGGTGGGGTAAAAATGCTGCTAGCTGCAGAGTTTGCAAGCGGCAGAAATACAAGGCAAACAGAATGAGCAATAGGACATAATTTGCAGTTACATAGGCCACTTAAGGTCTCGTAACTGTTAATTCTGTTCTTTCGATCTCCTTGCTGTTTGTGTGTTTATGCGTAACCAGAAGCGTCACACACACACTCTCAAGCTCCCGCTCTCTACACTTACTGCGCTCAGAGATCTCTGCCGCTGTTTGTTTGAATGTTCGCGGACGCCAGCAGAGCACTCAAACGTTTTGTGTGTTTGTTCGCTGTCATCTGCTGCGCACACACTGTCACCACGGTTGCCACATAATTTTTTTAAAAATTGCCAAAAAAAATTAAAAAAGAGCCAATTTTAATAAAATGGAGCCAAAAATACTGGTTTCTTAGCAATTCATATTTAAATAAAAAATAATAATTTTTTCATTTAGTAAAGACAGTTCATTTGATTAATTTCTTATAGATATGTGTGCATGGGCTTAATAACAAAATAAACGATTTCATTAAAGATTATTTAAACTGATGTTGTTTTCTTAAAATTCTTCATTTTCTCCCTTAACTTTTAAAAAAATGAATAAATATTGAAATCAAATAATCGTCAACAAAAGGAGCCAATTACAAAAAAAAAGAGCCAGGGAGCCAAACGGTAAAAAAATAGCCAGTTTTGGTTCCAAATCGCCAAGTATGGCAACCGTGACTGTCACACTCACGCTCCCGCTCGCTCTCTCTGTTAACTGCGCTCAGAGATCCCTGCCGCTGTTTGTGTAAATGTTCGCGGATGCCAGCAGAGCGCACAAACGTTTTGTGTGTTTGTTCGCTGTCATGTGCGGCGCTAATATGCTCACGCACACTAATCTTTTTAATTGCGCTTAAATACTGTTGCCTGCTTCTGATTCTGTTCGCCTGAGAGTTCATATCGTGGAATCTACGTTTTTGGCCTTTCGCTGATACTTTTTTGGCATCTGCGATAGGTCCCAAAATCGTAATAATTCTCGGTGAAATACCAGGCCAACAGAAAGTTTAGCAGGTTGCAATGCAAAAATTATTTAACATTAACAGCGCTTTTACAGCTGCAGAAGCAACTCCAGCTCTGCCACTGTAATTGCTCAGCTGCTGTTAACTCTCTGTTGTCATTATTTGAGTGACGTCAGCAGACGCCTCTGTAGGAGATCTAACAGACTCTGTTATTGGTGCTTGAAATGAATGCTGCTGCTTGCTGCTGATTCTGTTCGCCTGGTTAATTAGGTCCCAAAATCATTAGTAATTCTCGCTGAAATACCAGGCCAACAGAAAGTTTAGCAGGTCGTAATGCAAAAATTATTTAACATTAACAGCGCTTTTACAGCTGCAGAAGCAACTCCAGCTCTGACACTGTAATTGCTCAGCTGCTGTTAACTCTCTGTTGTCATTATTTGAGTGACGTCAGCAGACGCCTCTGTAGGAGATCTAACAGACTCTGTTATTGGTGCTTGAAATGAATGCTGCTGCTTGCTGCTGATTCTGTTCGCCTGGTTAATTAGGTCCCAAAATCGTTAGTAATTCTCGCTGAAATACCAGGCCAACAGAAAGTTTAGCAGGTCGTAATGCAAAAATTATTTAACATTAACAGCGCTTTTACAGCTGCAGAAGCAACTCCAGCTCTGACACTGTAATTGCTCAGCTGCTGTTAACTCTCTGTTGTCATTATTTGAGTGACGTCAGCAGACGCCTCTGTGGGAGATCTAACAGACTCTGTTATTAGTGCTTGAATTGAATGCTGTTGCTTGCTGCTGATTTTGTTCGCCTGGTTAGCCAGCTAGATAAATTTTAATTTTTAGCTGTGCACCAATGAGTTTCGCTGATTTGTTTTGACCGGGGTCTTATACAGTCGGCACGTCGACTGTAGCCTTTCTTACTTATTTATTTTCAAAAAAGTAACTAAAAACAAGAAAGAATGCTATAGTCGCCTCGCGACTTTAGGATACCCGTTACTCAGTTTCAATTTATTATTAACAATGGTGATGGATATAATAGCTTGGCAAACACAGAACATTTTCATAGAAATTCATGTTTAGAGCATATTTTCGACCGATCGGCCCTATGGGAGCTATACGATATAGTAGTCCGATTTGGATCAAACTTGGTCAGTATATATATATTATTGCCAGACGTATTCTGTGTGAGTTTGATTAATATAGCTTAGTTAACGCAAAAGTTTTCCATACTAACTCATATTTAGAGCGTATTTTTCACCGATCGGCCCTATGGGAGCTATACGATATAGTTGTCCGATTTGGATCAAACTTGGTCAATACATGTACTTCCTAGATATGTATATTCCGTGTAAATTTAGTTCAGATAGCGAAACTAACAAAAAAGTTTTCTATACTAAAACATTCTATTTTTACCTGTACATTTACCTTTATATGCAAATAAAACGCCCTAAAGTGGGCGTGTCAAAAAACAAAAACAAACTTGTACTGCTTGGGTATTGTACCTTTCATTTGCGACCACTATCATTTTTCTAGCTCTTATAGTCTCTGAGATCCTTTTGTTCATACAGACGGACGGACGGACGGACAGACGGACATGGCTATATCGACTCGGCTATTGATGCTGATCAAGAATATATATACTTTATGGGGTCTGCCACGCCTCCTTCTGCCTGTTACATACATTCCAACGATTACAATATACCCTTTTACTCTACGAGTAACGGGTATAACAAGAAAGAAAAGTACAGTCGAGCACGCCCGACTGTATAATACTCTCTGCACTTTTCCCGATTAAAATATTAAAATCGGTATCCAGATATTACAATGTGTAGTACTTGCATTAAAAAAGTTGAAACAAAAACAATCTAAGCATAATCAAACACACATCTGTTTGTTTGCATGCGAATACACATAAATATGTACGTTTGACAATATTTGCTGCATATATGTATGTGTGTGTGTATTCGTCGCAGCCAGCGACCGCGGGCAGCGCTGCCGGCACACAGGCAGCGAAAACGTTCGAACATGTGCTTGTGTGTTTCTATCTCGCTTGCACCTATGGGTTGATATTGCGTTCAATTATCAATATTGTAACGCTTCTAGTTTTCTTGTTTATGGTCCGATTTTAATGCGCCTTTCAGGATAGTTTAATATAGTTAGTCTCCACACGAATTATAAATAACAATACGAAGAAAATCGCTAAAAACGGCATTGATGTTTGAAAACTATTTTATCAAATGTGGGAAAAGGGGGCGTGGCAGTCCAAATTTTTATATGGCAATGCAACTATGCTGTCGCTAGGAACCTCCGTACCCAAATTGGTGATCCTAGGTGCCATAGTTACTGAGATATTTGCCGAAAACATCGATTTTTACCGAGGTGTGTCTAGTTTTTTGCTCATTGTGGGCGAACGGGGCGTGGCATCGAAAAAAAAAAAGATTCTTGTATTGACTGACTAAATATGTGTTCGTTTGCAACCAAGCTCGAACTTGTAGCTCTTACCATCTCTGAAATCTGTTTGTTCATACGGACGGACAGACAGACAGACGGACATGGCTATAACGACTCGGCTTGTGATGCTGATCAAGAATATATATACTTTATGGGGTCTGCCACGCCTCCTTCTGCCTGTTACATACTTTTGCACAAACCCAATATACTCTTGCAGATAGTATATGTAAAACCCAAACGAAAGAAGAACGAGTGCCCCACAAAAAACGGTAAATTTCAAAACGAAATTCCGTAGGCTCAGCGACGCAACGAAAGACGAAAATACCCAGTAGGAAATTTTGCACGATAAATGTACATTTTCCGCGCTCATAACTCACACAGAAGTAGTACCAACTACACCCTGCCTAACTTCGTTTTCCCGTGGGCATGTCCATCAACGTAACTAGGAAATTGATCTAAACCAACAGATCGTTCCGTCGTGCAGTAGCACTTTTGTGTGAGAACGCCGCTACCGCGTACAAGAGACTTTTCACACAAGGAATTTTTGTTCTGCGGCATTCCAATTGGATTTCTTGCTAGAATTCCAGTTGGATTTTGATTCCCTTACTATAAATTCATTTTATTCATTTTTTTTAATAAATTTATTCATTCATTTGAAAAATCAAAACAAAACTTAAGTAATAACTTAAACTTGGCAATGACAACTTACATATTAATTTAATAAAGAAATTAAAGCTAAATTAACCAATAAAAGTAAAGAAATTAAAATAAAAAAGTTAAGTAAAAAAAATGATGTAAATGAAAATAAAAACTATAAAAGATGAAAGTAAACAAATATAATAAGGTAAAAAAAAGGAAATGAAAACGTAAATTTAATTATTGTCATTACTTGTGGACATTCTCTTTACTTTGGCCTGGGCGTTTGTTTTGTATTGCCGGTTTTTCGACCTAATAATGGCTTCCCTCATAATCCTTTTGTAATCAGAGAAGCTCGTCCACTCAATTTTAATAGCGTCTGAAAAGAAAGAACTTTTATAACGGGCTTAAGATGGAATGTAAATTGTAACACTTACTATAAATGGAATTGTTAATGTTCGAAAATTTATCTAGGGCCAATTTTCCTTGCCCACCGCCATAAGTAAGGTTCATGATAGAGTTTCTTGTGAATAACCTTTCTATGTTTTTTACCAGTCCTTCAGCCCCTATAAATTTTCGAAAGAGGTCAACCTGAAATTAAGAGCATTAGTATCATTTAATTTAAATAATGTGATATCTATCTTACATATTTTGTTGGCGCCTCTCCAGCCTTTACGTCAGCCTTCTCTAGAGCCTCTTCGCTGTCTAACGGAAATTCCGGAGCTGGCGCCACTATTCTGCCATGAATGGCCTCCATGAACGTTATAATCCTTGCATTCGAATGTGCAACAATGTCTAAATTATATAATAAAAGTTAAATTAGTTAGACTCATGGAATTTAAGAATATATATTTACTTACTTTGGAGATCTTTTATTTGTTGTTGCAATATTTCGTTGCCGCCTTATTATGAAATATATATATATATATATATATATATATATATATATATAAAAAATATACAATTATAGGCAATTAACACCAATTATCTAGCGTAAACAATGAAGTTGTCCTAACTCCACTTATACATTCTTTGTCCGATTGAACTTACTTTAAATGCGTAAAATAATTGCACTAACTGTAAATGTACACAGGCACATACACATATACGGAGACTCAGAAAAAGTGGCAAAGTTTATATTAAACATAAAATTAGTAATATTAAATTTAGGAGTATTGTTTGCACATAAAAACCATTGAATATATATAATAAATAAAAACTTACCTTCTTTAAATTGTTATACACTTTTATTTTTCTCTCAAATACGCGGCATACACAAAGGAAGGGTTGCAATTTCAATGAAAATGTATCGAACACCCGATACACGCATTAGCAGCCCTGAGTATTTATCGATGAGAGCGATCGTTTCACTTTTCACTTATTAAAATTCAAATAATGCATTTATTTTATTTTAAGCTACTTATTAAATTAATAAATAATTTTTAAAATGCATAAAATAGTTTTGAATTGTTTGGCAACACCGTGAAATGTATAAATGGTGTTACCGATTTTCGATAGTCAACCGGTCGTACTTATCGGCAATTGTTATCATGGACTTGTAAAAATTCCATATAAGAATTGTTAATATAATATAATTAATTTTAATTTCAATAAATATAATTGAATAATTTTTATTGTTATTTTAATATGATAATTATATAGAACATTTCTATTTTGGCATTATGTAAATATAATAAAATAATATATTAATAATACAATATATGTTTTACTATTACTGAAAAAATCTGAACAACAAAACCAACAGCTAAATGCTTATACATACATTTCAATGGGAATTTCATTCAAGAAAATTTTAAAATTAATTTACAGTAATTCAGTCAAAGACTGCAAATTTTCCAATGAGCATAAAGTAGAAATTAATAGACGCAGCCTTTCTATAGCAGCTTTTGTTCCGTGTGAGTTCCACAGAAAACCCCGAAGTCCACTGTCGATATTTTATACACTTTAATAGTGCTCCTTAAAGATTTAGTACCAAAAGATTTTTATTATATTATAATTTACTCCTGTTGCACACTGGTTATAGGCTGTTATTAACAAAATCTGATTAAAATACTAATATAGAAATAATTCAACAAATTTTTGAATACTTTGTGAGCACGTTTGCTCTTAAATATGGCATATTTGCATATTGCATATTTGTGAGTCTGTCCAAGAAATGGGATATGTTCAGGACTTAACTGCATATAAATTTGAAAATTTTATGCAAGAAGTCAAAAAATCAATCAAATGTCCGATTAACATTCCGCAGCAAATTAATAATAAATATTCCTTTAAAGAAACTAAAAATGCCAAATGCAGTACTTCATTCCATAGAAACAAAGCAGGGCAAATAATGAAGTGGGTTTCTCTAAAATTCACACTTTCAACTAAAAGTCCCAATAATTATTGCTGCATCCCACCTTGTTGTCCGTTCGCTATAGTACAATTCGTTGAAATTGACAACGAAAAGTTCGCTCAATGTCGACGCTTTGAGGATCCTCAGCCCTTTTACACTGAGCCAATTAACTCTAAAACAATAGGTCTTCTTCAAACAACAACAAAACTTCAAGACGAAGAACTTGTTCCTCTTAGCAAAATAAAATATAAATACATGTGCTTGCCATATAAAGAACATTTAGTTTTTATTCCAATTTTACACTCGCAGACATAATTATTATTAACTAATTAATTATACTCTCTGCAAGAGTATATTGGGTTTGTGCAAATGTATGTAACAGGCAGAAGGAGGCGTGGCAGACCCCATAAAGTATATATATTCTTGATCAGCATCACAAGCCGAGTCGATATAGCCATGTCCGTCTGTCTGTCCGTCTGACCGTCTGTCCGTCTGACCGTCTGTCCGTCTGTCCGTATGAACAAACAGATTTCAGAGATGGTAAGAGCTACAAGTTCGAGCTTGGTGTCAAACGATCAGATATTTAGTCAGTCAATACAAGAATCTTTTTGTTTTTCGATGCCACGCCCCATTCGCCCACAATAAGCAAAAAACTGGACACACCTCGGAAAAAATTGGTGTTTTCGGCAAATATCTCAGTAACTATGGCACCTAGGATCACCAATTCTGGTACGGATGTTCCTAGCGAGAGCATAGTTACATTGCCATTTAAAATTGTTGACTGCCACGCCCACTTTACCCACAATTTATAAAATAGTTTTCAAGCTTCAATGCCGTTTTTTCCGTATCGTACAGTATTGTAGTTTATAACTGGTGTGGAGACTAACTATATTAAACTATCCTGAAAGGCGCATTAAAATTGGACAATAAACATGAAAACTAGAAGCGTTACAATATTGATAATTGAACGCAATATCAACCCATAGGTGCAAGCGAGATAGAAACACACAAGCACATGTTCGAACGTTTTCGCTGCCTGTGTGGCGGCAGCGCTGCCCGCGGTCGCTGGCTGCGCCGAATACACACATGCATACATATTTGCATCATATACATATTGCCAAACGTATGTGTATTCGAATACAAACAAACAGATGTGTGTTTGATTATGCTTAGATTGTTTTTGTTTCAACGTGTTTTAATGCAAGTAAAACACATAGTAATATGTGGATACCGATTTTAATAATTTAATCGGGACAAATGCAGAGAGTATTATACGGTCGGGCGCGCTCGACTGTACTTTTCTTTCTTGTTTTTTTTTTAAGATATGTTCAAGAAACAATTTTCAGTTGGATCTTCGGATTTTAATATGGATGACACCAAAGGCAACCGTTTGGGGAGGCTTGAAGAAGACGTGAAGGATATTAAGAAGACGCTGTCTAACATCGAAAATCGACAGTTAGAAATTAAAAAAATTAAAAAAAAAACTAACTGTCGATGACACGCCATCGTCATCAAACTTCTTCCCAATCCAAACAATTGATGACCTTCCGAAAGTCGATTATCTTAATAAAGATGACAAACAAACTTTTGTAAGTACCTGATGTCTTTAATGTAAAATAATTGAACTTAACGATTTCTTCTTTAAATTGTATATACAGGTGCGAATTCTTCAAAAAATTTCCAAAGGCAATATAGTGAAAAACTTCGACTCGGTTATTGGAAGCAATATAATTCCAAAGCTGAATTATGACGGCCTTAACGGAAAAGAACCGTTCAAGCTGTTCAAATATTTGAACGATGCTCTATCTGGTATGTATAAATTATCTTAATTTTAATGACAAAAAGTTAATAATGTTTAATTAACAGATGCTATAGAAACCGAAGGCTGGACCCACAAAAGCTATGTCACCACCATTAGGAAGTGCTTTCGGGTGCAAAAAGGTCGGCTGGCGAACCAAAAATTTGATACTAAAACTAAAATTAAGAATGTAAAAATAGATATAAATATGTAAATATAGATTAAGTAAACATAGATTTTAAGCAGCGTCTGCCGGCAGCGCTGTCGCCACACAAGCATCGAAAACGTTCGAACATGTGCTTGTATGCTTCTGTCTCGCTCTCGCGCGTAAGTGATATTGCAGTTAAATAACAAACTTTGTAACGTAGTAGCTCTTTTGTTAAAAGTAGTATGATGATGCCACTTTCAGAATATTTTGATTTTATATGTCTCTATACTTATGTTGAATTACAACACCCTACTATATGAATAAATGCTTTAAACATGGCATTAAAGCGTAAACGTTTGGTTAACTATAATGAGGAAAGGGGCGTGGCAGCTCAAAATTTTTAATGGCATTGCATTAAGGCTGTCTCTAGCAACCTGTTTACCAGAAATGGTGTTCCTAAGTGCCATAGATACTGAGTTATTGGCCTAAAACTACATTTTTTTTCGAGGTGTGTCTGGTTTTTTGCTCATTGCGGGGGCGGTAAGGGGCGTGGCAAAAATTTGAAATAAACTTAACCTGCCTGGGTTAATAACGGACTTTCATTATAAATTTGGTGGCTCTAGCTTTTGTAGTTTAAAAGATCCAGGTGTTCATACGGACGGACAGACAGACGGACATTGCTATATCGACTCGGCTGTTGATGCTGATCTAGAATATATATACTTTATGGGGTCGGCCACGCCTCCTTCTGCCTGTTACGCACATTTCGCTTCTGACAAACCTAATAGACCCCTCTACTCTTTTTTAGAGTACGGGGTCTAAAAATATACTACATTACTGAAGCGTTTATATATTTCCATTAGTAATCAATTATTTCAGCAATTACTTTACAAAAAAGTAAGCCATTTTATATAGTGAGAATATCGGTAGCAGGTATATTGTGTTATAATGTACGTACATTACTAACCCATAAGCGATTTTGAAATCGTATGCTACGTTTTCTTCAGGTTGCGGAATTTCTGTGTTACAGTAACTAAAAAAGCATATGCTTAGGTAATGGAAAACCGAATGAATCTTCGTCACTTCATTACTTTCTGCATTACTAAATTCAATAATTTCATGCACCCGGTAGAAAACGCAGCCATTCGTTAAGAAAGTAATGGAGGTTGTATTGGATTTTTTCATGCACACAGGCGAGAAGTAATCCATTAGTAATCGATGGAATAATCAGCATTTCCGCCACTGGGATGTCTTGAAAAGCGTCGTTCTCTTCTGCAGTCAAGGGGCGGTGCCGTTGCCGTGCCCAAAAGGACCTTTGCAAGGAATCCGCTCTTGCATTGTAAGAGCACGTTAGGTCTTTGCCGTTGGCAATTGAGCTTCTAGGAACTTATCTTATGTTATGTTGCTATGCTTAATAAAAGTTACAATTCTTTTGCATTTTGCAACTATTATTTGCACATTATCTACGCCGAGGCAATTCTTCACTATCAGGTTAAGTGTACGCCCAAAGTCATCATTCTATCATTATCAGTGACAATTGCTGCAACTTTATTAAATATAAGCCACTCATTCAATAATGAGTCTGCAATATTTTGTGCACTTTGATTGGTTCCATAATTTAATGTGTTGGTCGATAGCATAGCAGAACGAAATATAAATTGTTTGTCTATAAAATAGCATGTCACTGTTATGTAGTACTCACTTGCCAAAGATGTCCACATGTCAGTCGTGATGGTCACATTTTCCATCGAGTCCAGCATATTCACGAACTCGGACTTCATTGACACATAGATGTTCTCCACTGTTCTAGACGGCAACTCGTAGTGTGGGTCAAGCACTCGACAAAATTTGCGTAAGCCTTGCTCGTCTACCAGGATAAACAGCTGCATGCTCGTTGCCACAAACTCCGACAATGCGGCATCAATTTTAATTTTGCGTTGCGAATTTGCCTCATCCTTTTTGTTTGTAAAGTGAAGAACACCTCCAGATTTAACTGTTAATTCCGCCTCTCGCAGCGCTGGATGCATGTGGGCTAGGTGGTTATAAAGATTTATGGAATTTTCACTAGTCTTACAGACCTTCCCGCACTTTCGACACACCATCCTTCGTCTTGTCAAAAAACTCCAAACCTTAGTTCCCTTGTTATTGTTCTCGCTTTTTAGGTTCACTCCAATAAACTGTGCGATTTCGCAATGTCATGAAAATAGTTCCTTTCATTTTAAATAAAATATATATAAGTTAAGATAACTCACCGTTGCTAGAAGGAATTTCTCGGCGCGGGCGAGCCGCATTGTATACTTACAATGTTTTAGTGAACAAAAAAGAACTCATATTATGATATAACGTTGTAATTCTTTGTTCAAGTTATTTGGATACTTTAAATTGACAACAGGTACTTTTCTGGTGCGAACTGCAACTGCTGGCCCAGTCGTCGGCCAAGGGTTCTTATCTTTTCTTTCCGCCACGACATCGACATCGCAGCGTCAGAGCGGCCACGGCAACTGCAACGGTGTCAGCAGTTTCCGAGTTGCTGTTGCTGAATCCGCGGATCGGTTTCCGTTGTCAACTCCGCTTTGTTGCAAAAGCTGACGCTTGCAAAGAGACGGAGTTGGGCCGGTAACTTGATCCGGGTTGTTGACTTGGCGAGAGGTTGGCAGGGAGGTGAGAGTGGCGTGGAAGTCGCTGTACCGCTGCTTAGGGCAAAGGTCGACGGTGTCCGAACGGGGTAAGGGGGACGAGGGGGTGTTCGGCATTAGCTGGTGTTAACTTATACATGAAAATCTTAGTTCGAGTTGGCTGTGGTTTGAAATGGGATGTGAGAGTTTTGATTATACTTGTGTTGTTTATAAACAACTGAAATTCAATGTAAACTTTGATTTTAAAAAATACATTTTTGTACCCGTCACTCGTAGAGTGAAAACCCTAAATATAGAAGAAATAGTTGTGTCAAACTTCAGATTTTTTGAAAGCAAACTCTTGACTACTCGTGAACCCCCAGAGAGCTTCGGCCAAATGCCGAGCGTCATAGCGCCACGGAGAGCCGATCGCCTCTCAACAAATTGGTCTATGGTTAGTGAACAAATATATGTATGTTCGATTAATGTTTTTATACCCTTGCAGAGCGAATTATGTTTTTTGTCACAAAGTTTGAAACGCATTTTTTCTTGTTAGACCCCGTACTCTAAAGAAGAGTAGAGGGGTCTATTAGGTTTGTCAGAAGCGAAATGTGCGTAACAGGCAGAAGGAGGCGTGGCAGACCCCATAAAGTATATATATTCTTGATCAGCATCACAAGCCGAGTCGATATAGCCATGTCCGTCTGTCTGTCTGTCTGTCCGTCCGTATGAACACCTGGATCTTTTAAGGTACAAAAGCTAGAGCCACCAAATTTATAATGAAAGTCCGTTATAAAGCAGGCAGGTTAAGTTTATGAGCAATGAGCAAAAAACCACACACACCTCGAAAAATGTAAAAATGAAAAAATGTTTTAGGCCAATAACTCAGTAACTATGGCACTTAGAAACACCATTTCTGGTAAGCAGGTTGCTAGAGACAGCCTTAATGCAATGCCATTAAAAATTTTGAGTTGCCCCGCCCCCTTTTTTCATGAGAGCTAACCAAACTCTCAAACTTGAATCCCGTTTTTAAGGCATTTATTCATATAGTAGAGTGTTGTAATTCAACATTCGTATAGAGACATATCAAATCAAAGTATTCTGAAAGTGGCATCAAAATACTACCTTTAACAAAAGAGCTACTGCCTTAGAAAGTTTGTTATTTAACTGCAATACCACTTACGCTCTAGAGCGAGACAGAAACACACAAGCACATGTTCGAACGTTTTCGCTGCCTGTGTGGCGGCAGCGCTGGCTTCGGACGCTGGCCGCGCCGAATACACACATACACACATGTATGCATCATATATTGTCAAATGTACAGTGGCGAGCAAAAGTGAGTGAATGTTTACAACTTTGACTTTGGTCGTCCAGCAAACCCGAACCATGTAAGCAAATCCAAAAAAATGTATTTGTTTTGTATTTAATATTTAATTTTTAATAAATAAGATTAAAGAAACAAAGAAAATTAGATAAAAACAAAGAGTATGAGAAAAAAAAAACGAAATTAATTCACATAAATTCATTTTTGCACGCTTGATGAACTCCACCTATTTTCGCTTCTCCACTATGCTTATCACTAAAAACCATGCAGATTCACCGCTATATTTTTTCTTGAATTATTTCTGTCGATTGTCTCGTTCGAATAGAATAAAATTTTTCAATTGTTAGAAAATTTTGAAAAAACGTTAAAATGAAAAAAATATCGGTAGAGATTGAAAATAGTGTTGTGTGTCTGACCGAGAAGGGCTGTTCTTCACGATTAATGGCAAATAAGCTTGGCATTAGCCAATCAGCTGTGCTCGCAGCTCAAAAAAGGCGGAATGTGACCCCCAAACCGCAGGTGAAGGTCGCAAAAAATTATTAAGCGACTCCGATACTCGACTGATGATAGCAGAAATGAGAAAGAACAAGCTAGTAACACCAAAGGACGCTTCAATGGCGGTTAACAAAAATATTAGTGAATGGACTGCTAGAAGAGCGCTTCACGACATAGGATATACCTCATCGATGAAAGTGATCAAACCTGCATTGTCCGATAAGAACATAAAAGCGCGTTTGAAATTTGCAAGAGATCACAAAAATTGGACCGTTGATGATTGGAAACGCGTTATCTGGTCCGATGAGTCCAAATTCAACCGCTTCCAGTCAGATGGAAAGCAATACTGCGCAGACCCGGTGATCGTCTTCAAAAACACCATGTAAGGCACATCGTCAAACTCGGCGGTGGAAATATAATGATTGGGGTTGCTTTACATGGTGAAATATTGGTCCTCTCCACTTAGTAGAATGCATCATGCGAAAAGAGGACTATTTGAAGATTTTGCAAACCCAACTACCCAATTTCGTAGATCAATGTGCTTATCCCGAGGAGGAAATGGTTTTTCAACAAGACGGAGATCCCAAGCACACAGCGAAAATTGTCAAGGAATGGATTGGGAAACAACGTTATAAGTTGATGGAGTGGCCAGCACAAAGTCCTGACCTCAATCCGGCAGTACCACGCCGCCCCAACAAACTTGGGTGACCTATGGGACCAGGTTAAAGCGGAATGGCATGGAATTCCAAAAGAAATTATTCATAACTTGGTAGAGAGCACAGAGTGGCCAGCACAAAGTCCTGACCTCAATCCGGCAGTACCACGCCGCCCCAACAAACTTGGGTGACCTATGGGACCAGGTTAAAGCGGAATGGCATGGAATTCCAAAAGAAATTATTCATAACTTGGTAGAGAGCATGACTAACCGCATTAATCAAGTGATTTCCAGTCAAGGTTTATGGACAAAATATTAAAATTTCTTCCAGTTTGTTATTTTTTTTAAAACGTGCAAAAATGAATTTATGTGGATTAATTTCCTTTTTTCTCATACTCTTTGTTTTTATCTAATTTTCTTTGTTTCTTTATTCTTATTTGTTAAAAGTTAAATACAAAACAAAAACATTTTTTGGATTTGCTTGCATGGTTCGGGTTTGCTGGACGACCAAAGTCAAAGTTGTAAACATTCACTCACTTTTGCTCGCCACGTATGTGTATTCGCATACAAACAAACAGATGTATGTTTGATTATGCTAAGATTGTTTTTGTTTCAACATGTTTTAATGCAAGTAATTCACATTGTAATATTTCGATACCGATTTTAATAATTTAATCGGGAAAATGCAGAGAGTATTATACGGTCGGGCGCGCTCGACTGTACTTTTCTTTCTTGTTTTAAGTTAATATTTTGTTAAAATAACTGCAGCTCTTACCACAAGACTAACCAATGCAAAGTGCGTCTATTCAAAATAACAACAAAAATGCACGTTTTTAAATAGAAATTTCTAGAAACTTCGAAAGCACCGTTATACTTGCTCGAATGCACAAACAATTAGCATAATTTTTTCGAACAAGATTCGAACTTTAATTAGAAAAATATTTTCGACATGTAATGCAAGCCAAATAGTAAATAGAACAGATTATTGAAGAAAGCATTTGGTGCGTCTAACCTATGACTCGCAGTGTAATTAGTCTCCATACGAATTATAATTTACAATACTGTACTAAATCAACAAATGCCTTAGAAACGGAACAAAAGTTAAGAATTATTTTTATCAATTCTGAGAAAAGGTGGCGTGGCAGTCCAAAATTGTAAATGACAATACATTTATGCTGACGCTAGAAACATCTGATCACCAGAATTGGTGATCCTAGGTGCCACAGTTACTGATATTCGCCGAAAACACCGATTTTTTTCCGAGCTTTGTCTAGTTTTTTGCTCATTGTGGGCGAATAGGGTGTGGCATCGAAAAACAAGAAAGAAAAGTACAGTCGAGTGCGCCCGACCGTATAATATTCTCTGCATTTGTCCCGATTAAATTATTAAAATCGGTATCGAAATATTACAATGTGAATTACTTGCATTAAAACACGTTGAAACAAAAACAATCTTAGCATAATCAAACATACATCTGTTTATTTGCATGCAAATACACATACGTTTGACATTATGTATATGATGCAAATATATATGTATGTATGTGTGTATTCGGCGCAGCCAGCGACCGCGGGCAGCGCTGCCGACACACAGGCAGCGAAAACGTTCGAACATGTGCTTGTGTGTTTCTACCTCGCTTGCACCAATGGGTTGATATTGCGTTCAATTATCAATATTGTAACGCTTCTAGTTTTCTTGTTTATAGTGCGATTTTAATGCACTTCGAAAACAAAGCAAAAGCCAATGCCAAAAAAAAGACAAGAGCACCGATATGGAAAACTGGTACTTGCCACCGTATTCGGATGAGAACTTTCCATTTGAAGGAAATACCGGCAGACTTTTTTAATTGTACCCGTTACTCGTAGAGTAAAAGGGTATATTGCAATAGTTGGAATGTATGTAACAGGCAGAAGGAAGCGTGGCAGACCCCATAAAGTATATATATTCTTGATCAGCATATATAGCCGAGTCGATATAGCCATGTCCGTCCGTCCGTCTGTATGAAGAAAAGGATCGCAGAGACTATAAAAGCTAGAAAAATGATAGGGGTCGCAAATGAAAGGTACAATACCTAAGCAGTACAAGTTTGTTTTTGTTTTTTGACACGCCCACTTTAGGGCGTTCTATCTTCATATAAAGGTAAATGTACAGTTAAAACTAGAATGTTTTAGTACAGAAAACATTTTTGGTAGCTATGCTATCTGAACCAAATTTACACGGAAAGTACATGTCTAGGAAGTACATGTACTGACCAAGTTTGATCCAAATCGGACAACTATATCGTATAGCTCCCATAGGGCCGATCGGTCAAAAATACGCTCCAAATATGAATTAGTATGAAAAACTTTTGCTTTAACTAAGCTATATTAATCAAACTCACACAGAATACATCTGCCATCAATATATACATACTGACCAAGTTTTATCCAAATCGGACTACTATATCGTATAGCTCCAATATATGCTCCAAATATGCTCTAAACATGAATTTGTATGAAAATGTTCTGTGTTTTCCAAGCTATTATATCCATTACCATTGTTAATAACAAATTGAAACTGAGTAACGGGTATCCTAAAGTCGCGAGGCGACTATAAAATTCTTTCTTGTTTTATTCCTTGTTTGCAAACAATCGATTACATCCTTTACGGATGACGTTGGTTGAGTGGTATATCGTTTAAAGCGCTTCAATGGAGGCTTTCCATCATCAACGGCAGGAATAAATACGATAGATTGATTCAATTCATCATTGCACTCGTAATCAATATGCGATTCTGGAGCCTCTGCGCATTGAAAAGTTTCCGTGAATGAAGATGGTTCAGAATGTCATCTTTGTTCTAGGCAACTTTTCAATGTTTTGTTGGACAAATTGAAATAGAGTTTGGCGATTTTGAAGTGGTGTAGGTGGCTCTACTGCATGGACTGTGGAATCTAATTTATAATTTTTCAAGGCGGTCATCTCGTTTCCTAACGGTTTTTTGGAAAGTATAGCATTGTTGGGAGAACGGAAGCCTTGCTTCTTAAACCTGGGATCTAAGAGAGTGGTAATTCATGGCAACGACCATTCTTCATATTTAAACTTCCGTGAAATTATACCTTCCGTTAGAAATTTGCAGGCTTCTAAACCTTCGGTAGTCTTAAGGCTCGACTTGGTAGAGTCCACAGTATGCAAAAGGCCACAAGTAATTGGAATGCATACTGAGATTGTAACCGATGTACTGGAAGATACTTGTTTCGTAGCAGTATCAAACGGAGCAAGTAACTTTGATAAATCCGATAGGATGTCCAATTCGTCCACAGTAAATGATTGTGGTGCTTTTGACGTACTTACAAAAACTTTCCCGATAGCCTCGTGTGTTTTCAATATTCTCTCCATCATATAAAACGCGCTGTTCCATCGAGTAGGAGCTTCCTGGTTTAGACTATATTTTTTCCCCCATCTTGGTAGTTTTTCAGCTTTTCAATTTTATGGCTTTCTTCTCATATTGATCTGCTTTTTTTTTTTAGCACATTTCGCATTGTCCCGCGAGATGGTAATTTGTAGCGTGGATCAAACACGTGTAACATATCGGCAAATTTATCGTCGTCCACAACTAAAAGAGGACGCATGTCTTTAGCTACATATATACCTCATGTCTGCAGTGTCGTCGCTACATCTCCAGCTTTCAGTGTGCAATGCGCACGTTTCACATGGTCGAAAAGATTTTATGTTTCCGCTCGTTTTATAAACTTTATAGCAGGAAAGACATTTCGCCGACTTACCATCATTGGATTTAGTAAAAAAGTCCCACACTTTTGATTTTCCAACTCTTTTTCTCTTAATTTCGTTATTTTCTTCATCTGAGTTGCCATCTTCTACATTATTTTCTACGCATACATACAAAGATATGTGTATAAATATCACTACACATTGTTTAAAAAGCTCAAATTTACACTTACCCTTTCTTTTCAGATTTATCAGATATTTCCATGCTTAGAGCCACCCACACCAATTTAAGTTAAGCCATAATGCATTTTTATTACAAAAGTGGTTATATTTATAAATTGTTTGCATTTTCTTATCCAAATTTCTCTAGCGAAGCCTTGTGCGTTACGCCAATTGTAGTGAACAGTAAATATAAAAAACGCTCTTCACCATCGATAGTGACAAAATACTTTCGATAGACTATCGCTGGAAAAATGTTAATTTCTCGTGCAAATTCTCCAACTGGGATGCGATGACCCCCTCTTGCTCCTCGACTGTCGACAAGACCTTAATCGCACGTTTAGGTTTGCAGAACAAATTTCGCTGAGAAGACGGGACATGCGAGAACGGGAGCCGTTAAGCCTTAAGCTGATTCAAGGCCTCATCTTGTTCGTCGTCTCTTTATCGTTCTTTCAGTGCCTTTTTCAAAGGATTTTCATTGGCTCAACCAAGCCGAAAAATATAACTTAAAAACTTAGAAATATAACAATAATAATAATAACGAGTAACGGGTATAAATAATATTAAATACTTGTTTCACAAACGAAAAAATATTAGGAAATATATATGTAAATGCTGTTCATTGCAAAAAACATGGCAAATTTTTCTTAACCCTGGAATGTTTGCCGATTGATCCCATTTTTTTGTTTTGTTTGATGTTATAACAATTTTGCCTGCTTCAAGATACATAATTCAAATCCCGAAAACATTGTTTTTCGCGCATTCGTAGAAATCAAATTCATTGTGTAGTAAGACTCTTTTAGTTTTCGTTATATGCCAAACTTTCATCCCTTGCCATGAAAATGCAAAAAAAAAGTTCCACTCAAGTTCATTGCATTAAAATTCAATTATCAAAACAGTTAAGCTGTTAAGAATAAGCTTATTTTTAAATTCCAAACGGAAAAACCGTCCGAAAATACCTGAAATTTTTTAATAATTTGCTTCATTAATGAAGAAAAAATAAATTTTAAAATGTTCATGTTAGTTAATTGTGGTTTAGATAACATTTTTAATACTTTTTTATAAAAACAATAACAAAAAATTTCAGTTTAAGGCAGAGTTATTCTAAAAACTAATCAAAAACCCAATATACTCTTGCAGAGAGTATAACAAAAACGAGATATTTTTCGCACCCACATTATTCGTACAGTGCGTAAACTTATAACTTAAAAAAAAAAAATGATTTAATATTTTGTTGGGCCACCTTTTGCATCAATGACAGCTTTCAAACGCCGTTGTGTACTTTTAACTAAATTTTGGGTGTCATTAACACCGATTTTGGCCCATTCAGCACGTAGAGCAGCTTTTAAAGACTCCTTTGAAGTAATGGAGTGTTTCCGAATCATTTTCTCCAAAAAATTCCACACATGCTCTATGGGATTTAAATCTGGAGACTGGGGTGCACTTTTTAACTGCTTGCAGTGGTAAATCAGCCACTCCTGTACCATAAAAACCGTGTGTTTTGGGTTGTTATATTGTTGGAATAAAAACGTTTTTGGATTAAGAATATCTTGATCTTGATCTCAAGATGATCATGAACATCTTGTCAAAGCTCTGAAGATAAAATTTTTTGATTTTTGGCCACAGAAGATACCAAAATCCGTTTTTCACTCTCAGTTAATATACTCGGTCTGCCAGCTTTTTTGTGTTTTGTACCAAGTTCGCCAGTGATTGTGTAAGTTTTTATAACACTGTGCACTGTTGAGTGTGGCGTGTCCACTAGTCTTCCAATTTCGCGAAGAATTCGATTCTCCAAATAAAATTTCAAGATTAGTTTGCGAATTTCTAGAGGAACATCCTTTCATCGGCCCATTTTGATAATTTTGCTTTATCTAGTGTATATAATAAATTAAATTATTTTCTTCAGCATTCAAAAGTAGCAGTTGAAGTTAAAAAATATATGTAGGTGTACGAATAAATGTTGTTCTGCCTGTACATCCATATATCATCAACATATTTTTGTCTCAAAATTGGCAACCATAAGCATTTACCAACCCCTGTATAAAATACACAAAAATACATATGTATGTACATACATAAATATGTGTACGTACATATATATAAAATTACGGTAAAAAAAATTACTAGGCACAGTCGCATACGCACCAAAAAGGCACCTTTTCATTTATGTTCTATTCCTTTTTACTTAAAAATACACTTTAAAAAATTGTGAGATTTTTGACGTTTGCTGTAGATACGTACTCTACCAACTAACGAAATAATTGCGTGAATTTCAAAAATTTTTGTCAGTGTGGTAGGCTTGCGGCGAAAGCGTGCTGAATAAGAAGTGTTGCCATTATAGCTTTTTTCCGGGTGACTTTAATTTGTTATCATAAGCGGGAAAAAATATGAATCATTCTCTTTTCAGATATCAGTTTATTTTTGGTGGAAAATATTTAAATTGTTATATTTATACCCTTGCAGAGGATTTATTGTTTTTGTCACGAAGTTTGTAACACATTGAAGGAGGCGTTTCCGACCACATAAAGAATATATATTCTTGATCAGCATCAACAGCCGAGTCGATATAGACCCTGAGAAGAAAAACAACCCCACACCATGACGGACAATTTTCCAAACTTTACTGTTTGCACTATATTCTTCTGGTGGAGTGCTGTATTGGGCTTCCTCCAAACATTAGCTGGTCCATCATAGTAATATATCATTATCTTCGTCTCGTCACAGAAGAGTACATATTTCCGTTGCCAATATCGTAATTCAGCCGTCTCTCAATATTTAGTGCTGATACTAGTGTCTTCTTTCTCGTTGTCCTCGATGAATTTTTGCGTATTTAGCGCTTTCGTGACAATCTAATGGCTTATGGAATTCTTGCAGTCAGTTTACAGGTCCGAGACCAACTGCCTAAGGCTGATTTGCGGATTTTTGCTGACCTCCTTCATAATTTTCCTATTGTCGCGATTGTTTAATTTGGGGGTCCTGCCCACGGAGTGCTTCAGTTCCAGCCTATTCCGCTTCTCTGCTCGATTTATAATATGATATTATAAGTTGTTCTCAATTTGATTGAGAACATTTCAGCCAATTCTTTAGCGGATTTCCCCTTGAAATGGTGGAAATAGACCAATCGAATCAAATTTTCATTAACTAACTTTTCAGGCATAGTTAAATTGGCCACTGTACGAAAAATATTAAAGCTTCAACTCCAAAAATCAACACGACAAGTACGGCAATGTTTCACAATTCGTTTTGCTTTTTTTTAGCATCCGTTTTTCTTCTAATTGAAATTACCGTTTTATAGGCGAATCTAAAAAATGTTTCACATTATGTCTATAAACATAAGTTTTTCAGTTGAATACATAAAATGGCCTATGAATCCACTTACTCGCTTTAAGTATTTTAAAAAATTTTAAATTGTCTAATATTTTGTCCAAAGACCTTTAGCTTTGATGGCATACTGCGTGCCAAAATTTTTATACTCTACAAACAAAACAAAACCCCCAAACAAAAAATAAAACGGAAAAAAAACTGCAAGAGTATATTGGGTTTGTGCAAAAGTGGGACAAAAAATATATCACAGCACAACAGCCAGAAAACCCAAAAAAAACCCCACACCAGACGGACAATTCCAAACCACTCACAATCCGGGGAGTGCGTAGGGCCCCAAACATAGCGGCCACAAGTAAAACATTATCTCGCTCGCACAGAAGAGACACTCCGCCAAACGAATCAGCCCCCAAATTAGCGAGCCTCGGTCCCGAGAATTTTGCGTATTAGCGCTGGACAACAAGGCAGGAACGCAGTCAGTTTACAGGCCAGACCAACTGCCTAATATTTGGGTTTTTCTGACCCTTCATAATTCCTATTGTCGCGATTGATTAATTGGGGTCCGCCCACGGAGTGCTTCAGTTCCAGCCTATTCATTCCCCCTCGCTCGATGCCACCCCCATTCGCCCACAAAAAAAAATTGACAAAGAAAAAATTGTTTTCGCAAAATCCAGTAACAGGCACCAGGTTCACCAATCGGTACGGGAGGTTCCACGACAGCATAGGCATGCCATCTAAAATTTGGACGCCACGCCCCCTTTCCAACACAAAAACTCCAATGCCGTTTTTGCGAACTTGTCGATCATACAGTATTGTTATTTATAATTCGTGTGGAATTAAATATATTTAACGTCCTGAAAGGCGCATAAAATCGACTAAAACAAAAACACAATATTGATAATGAACGCAATACATAGGAAATAGAAACACACAAGCACATGTTCAACGTTCCGCTCTTTAAACACATACATACATACATATTTGCATCATATACATATTCCAATCGTATGTGACAGAATACAAACAAACAGATGTATGTTTGATTACTAGATTATTTTGTTTCAACGTGTTTTAATGCAAGTCTACACATTGTAATACTGGATATTTTAATAATTTAATCGGAAAATGCAAAGAGTATTATACGGTCGGGCGCGCTCGACTGTACTTTTCTTTCTTGTTGTAGTTGCTTATTCAAATAAATACAATTATTATTTATTTAGTTTTACAAATTATAAATCAGTTCATTCAGGAGTCACTTTATATGTTAAGCTGCGCTGGCTGTTAGGAACCAAGTAAGTAAGAAGGACTATGAATAAGAAAGCCGCGCAAAAGCCATTCAGTAACTTGTACCGCGGAGCTTTCGGTGTTGTTCGCCTTCCACAGAAAGCTCTCTTGGCACGGGTCTCCACAATATTTACAATGTATAATATATTTACACTATATTTCAAGTCAATACTTGCCATTGCACAGTGGTTCCGCCAGAGGTCATAAATCAAAATATCATTTTTGCAAATAACGCCAAATAGCGAAACCCAACCGATGAAATCCAAACCTGCGTTAAGCTAGAAATAAAGATCAACTTTCAAGTGTTCAATTTAAGCAAATAATTTGATAAATAAATTGGAATCAATGAATATTAAAAACAGAGGTAGTTTCTTTAGTTATATGTGTCAGACAACGTTTAAAAACTTTATGCTTACTTCGTCTTTATTAGTTATTTTAAGGTAAAGTTTTAATTGTGAATTGGGGTGTTGATATTATAAAAAATATCAATATCGATGATATTTGATATGATAAAAATATTATTTTTTAATGATGTTTAAAAAAATATCGATATTAGCGATGATATTTATATCTAGGTATTGATTTAAATTTTTATCACAGGGGATTGTTATAAACCAAAATCGTCACTTCAACTTTAATTAAAACCCATGTATTACGATGCACATGACATTTTAAAAGTGCAGCGTAGTGCTTGTTTTTGAGATGCGATTTCAAATTGGTGGTATTTCCCCTTGTTTTTATTACCTTGTTGCAAGACTTGCATTTGAAGATGTACCATCTATTTTATCAAAAAAGATTTTACTCGATGATATTTTGATTGATACAAATATTATTTTTTAATGATGTTTATAAACCAAAAATCGTCACTTCAACTGTAATTAAAACCCATGTATTACGATGCACATGACATTTTAAAAGTGCAGCGTAGTGCTTGTTTTTAGATGCGATTTCAAATTGGGTATTTCCCCTTGTTTTTATTACCTTGTTGCAAGACTTGCATTTTGAAGATGTACCATCTATTTTATCAAAAAAAGATTTTACTTCCATGGTAAACGAAAAGCAACGGTAAAATATACATATATCGAATTTTTATCGATATTGATTATCGCCACAAAAAATATCACCCAAAAATATATACGATATATCAATAATTTTACGACAACCCCGAAGGAGAAAGCGCGAGACAAACGTCCGTTTTTCACTGATTTAGTCACAGGGTTGTACACCCTATTTGGAAAAACATTATTCGCTTTAACATGGGCGTGCCACGAATGTCAATAGCAAATTTATCCAAACCAACTGACAGGTCAGCCATGCAGTATTTCGTTTGTGGACGCCGCCGCTGACCGTGTGCATAAACTTGGGTTGTGGGTTATTTCGTCACAAATGTTCCAGTTGGAATTCTCATTGTAATTCCAACTCTATTTAAATAGGGATCCCCCTCCCCTAATATAAATTCTATTTATTTTTATTTATTTTAAAAATTTTATTAAAATTTAATGGGCTTAACAAATACAATAAATTTCAAAATAATAATATTAAGACATCCATCTACTGAAAAAAACATCTGAAACCGAGATTTTAACTTTGTTAAAATTATTTATTATTTGAATTTTATTACCAATATATAAAACTTACATTTTTATCTGAGAAAATTCGGAAAATTCGAAAGTTGTGTTATTTTCGAATCACGCTTTAGCGACGCAATTGGCAAGCTTGAATTTCACCACCCGTGGCAAAAGCTGATAGAAACAATTAAAATATGCAAATTGTAAAATTTTTATATCAGTACTAAAGACAGAAGTAATTGAAGCACTTTAATGTTCAATTATTTAAATATCACTCACCTATTCACATTTTTACAATCTGTTAATCACTCAGCATATTGCTAGAACAAAGGCCCGAGCTCAATGAAAATTATCGAAAAGCCGATACAAGCATTAGCAGCCCTGAGTATTTATCGATGACAGCGATCGTTGCACTTTTCACTTATTAAAACAAATAATGCATTTATTTTATTTTAAACTACTTATTACATCAATAAATAATTTTAAAATTCATCAAATAGTTTTAAATTATTTGGCAACACCAAAAAATTTATAATTAGTGTTACCGATTTTCGATAGTCAATCTGACGTACTTATCGGCAATTGTCATCATGGACTTGTAAAAATGGCATACAACAATTGTTAATATAATATAAATTGTTTTCTTAATTAAATTGAAAATGTCTTAATTCACCAAATATTTCCTTACAGTTCCCCAAGAATATGAATTTGGATAATAGCTTAAATTGTTTTTCAATACATATATAAAAATATTATTAGACCCCGTACTCAAAAAAAGTATAGGGGTCTATTAGGTTTGTCAGAAGCGAAATGTGCGTAACAGGCAGAAGGAGGCGTGGCCGACCCCATAAAGTATATATATTCTAGATCAGCATCAACAGCCGAGTCGATATAGCAATGTCCGTCTGTCCGTCTGTCTGTCTGTCCGTCCGTCCGTCCGTATGAACACCTGGATCTTTTAAACTATAAGAGCTAGAGCCACCAAATTTGGAATGAAAGTCCGTCTATATTGCAGGCAGGTTAAGTTTATTTCAAATTTTTGCCACGCCCCCTACCGCCCCCGCAAATTGTAAAAAACTTTTTTCATTGCACTACAACTTGAAACAGAAAGCTATCGGACCAAATTTACACAGTAGGTGTATGGTACAACTATAACTATCCTCACCAAGTTTCATCAAGATCGGACAACTATAGCTTATAGCCCCATAGGACAAATCGGTCAAAAACAAAAATTTGTATGAAGACATGTAGTATTTGCTAAGTTATCGCAACCAAACTCACACAGAATGTGTACATAATTATTAAACGTAACTTCACCAAATTTGGTCTAAATCGGACAACTACAACATGGAAACAAATTGGTCAAAAATGTTAATAATTGTAATTTATGTACGTGTTTGAAGAGAAGTGTAAATCAATGTTTATCTACTTTAGCCGTCCTGATTGTCAACAGTGCTGTGGTCCAAGGGATGTGACATGCATTAGAGAAACATGAGGTCTGCGGTTCGAACCCCGGCACAGACTTTTTGTACTTTTTAAATTTTAATTTAAACTATTATATTTTTTAAATTTGTATTTTAAAATATGAAGCAGTCTACTGCTTCTTCTTTAAGTTTGAAAGTATTTTTGTATGCGCACTACAAGGAGTACGGGGTCTTATACAGTCGGCACGTCGACTGTAGCCTTTCTCACTTGTTTATTTTTATTATCGACTGTTAACAATATTAAATCTAATAGAAAACTTCAATATGTGCAAAAATATTATAAATATAAACATAACTTTAATCATTCCATTAATAATATGACATAGGAAATACTCTTAGCAGCAAATCTACACCCAAGGCTGTTCAAATGTTTCAGCTATTTGCGCGATAAGATATCGACAGTCAGTGGGTTTTTCCCACGTAGAGTCAAAAAATTTTAAGCAGCGAAACTAACAGCCAAGTATATAAAAATGTCAATAGGATATGTGATTATGTCGCCAGTATTTTTTCTGCGCATCAAAATAATTCCAAGCAGCAAAACCAATAGTCGAAGTCAGGAAAAGTCTTTGAAAAGCGAGACTGGCAAGCGGACCAGAGCAGCGGATAACTCACATCAGCAAAACGTAAAATTCTAACTGAGAAATTTCCGTTCACCGAGGGATGTAGTACCAAAACCTGACAATGTCAGTACTGCAGCCGTACAGACTTTGTCAATATCCAACTGGATATTTTTGTAGAATAAGTTAATATTTTGATATTATAAAATCATTACATTTAGCTGCCACAAAGTGCCACAGTGCGTTGTAAAATTTGCGAAGCGAATTTGCGAACATAGATTTTATCAACACTTTACTTTTAAGATCGGATCCATTCATAATAGGACAAAGAGAACTTCCCAAAAAAGACAAGTCAAATTTGTTAACGTCTGTGTATGAGTTGTTAGACGATTCTGTCCAATTTAATCTAATTAGTATTAATTTGTTATGTCTGATTGTTGTTCTTTCTTTAATATATTTAAGTGTTTTTAGACCCCGTACTCTAAAAAAAGTAAAGGGGTCTATTAGGTTTGTCAGAAGCGAAATGTGCGTAACAGGCAGAAGGAGGCGTGGCGACCCCATAAAGTATATATATTCTAGATCAGCATCACAAGCCGAGTCGATATAGCCATGTCCGTCTGTCTGTCCGTCCGTCCGTCCGTATGAACACCTGGATCTTTAAACTACAAAAGCTAGAGACACCAAATTTGGAATGAAACGATCCGTTATCTTCGGAGCAGATCAAGTTTATTTCAAATTTTTTTTTCGATGCCACGCCCCATTCGCCCACAATAAGGAAAAATCTGGACAAACCTCGGAAAAAATTGGTGTTTTCGGCAAATATCTCAGTAACTATGGCACCTAGGTTCACCAATTCTGGTACGGGAGGTTCCTAGCGACAGCACAGTTGCATTGCCATCTAAAATTTGGGACTGCCACGCCCACTTTTCTAACACTTGAAAAAACTTCCAAATGCCGTTTTTTGCGAACTTGTTCGTATCATACAGTATTGTTATTTATAATTCGTGTGGAGATTAAATATATTTAACTGCCCTGAAAGGCGCATTAAAATCGGACTATAAACAATAAAACTAGAAGCGTTACAATATTGATAATTGAACGCAATATCAACCCATAGGTGCAAGCGAGATAGAAACACACAAGCACATGTTCGAACGTTCTCGATGCTTGTGTGGCGACAGCGCTGCCCGCAGTCGCTGGCCGCGCCGAATACACACATACATACATATATGTATCATATATTGTCAAGCGTACATATGTATGTGTATTCGCATGCAAACAAACAGATGTGTGTTTGATTATGCTTAGATTGTTTTTGTTTCAACATATTTTAATGCAAATACTACGCATTGTAATATCTGGATACCGATTTTAATAATTTAATCGGGAACATATGCAGAGTATTATTAGGTCGGGCGTGCTCGACTGTACTTTTATTTCTTGTTTCTAAGTACCGTTGCATTTAACGAAGCGAAAATGAATGCCAAAGTAAAGTGCACATTAATAACTGTAAATTTTCGAAATATTTTGCCTATTATGTTTTGTCAGTTTTTTCTGCAGATGAAAAATGCTTGAAGACAACGATTATTGCAGAGGCATAAGTATTTTGACACTGCGAGATTTCGTTGTTTTTTGGCTGACTTTGAAGTGTTTATAAAGAAATTTTTGAGAAATTCTCTTTTGATTTAATAAATCCGTATATTTATACCCGTTACTCGTAGAGTAAAAGGGTATATTGTAATCGTTGGAATTTATGTAACAGGCAAAAGGAGGCGTGGCAGACCCCATAAAGTATATATATTCTTTATGGCATTCTATCTTCATATAAAGGTAAATGTACAGTTAAAACTAGAATGTTTTAGTATAGAAAACTTTTTTGTTAGCTATGCTATCTGAAATAAATTTATACGGAAAGTACATGTCTTGGAAGTTCATGTACTGACCATGTACTGTTTGATCGAAATCGGACTACTATATCGCATAGCTCCCATAGGAACGATCTGTCGAAAATATGCTCTAATCATCAATTTGTATAAAAATGTTCTGTGTTTTCCAAGCTATTATATCCATCACCATTGTTAATTACAAATTGAAACTGAGTAACGGGTATCCTAAAGTCGCGAGGCGACATTTTTTCTTGTTCGTAATGTTGTTTTTATTATTAATTATATTAAGCTTTTGATTTTATTTATTGAAAAGATATGTTAATATGTATTTAGTAAAAGGTTTAAATAATCAAATATAAAAAAATAAGTCCAATATCTTATTTTTTTCCAGCCCTATTAATGGTCAAACTTCAAAAAAGTATTTTTTTTTACAAAGAGAGAGCAAGTGTATACATATTTGAGCTGTCACACCCCCTCTTCTCATAAGAACTAAAAAACTTTAAAACTTCAATGCCGTTTTTAAGGCATTTATTCAAATAATACATTGTTGTAATTAACATTCGTTTGGAGACATATCATATCAAACTATCCTGAAAGTTTGCAAAATTTTCTACTTTGAACAAAAGATCTATCACGGAACAAAGTTTATGTTATTTAACTGCAATATCGCGAGAGTGAGACAGAAACATACAAACTAACAATATTAACTAAATTAAGGATATTAACTTTTAAAAATAATATTTTGTATAACCCCCCTTGGCATCAATGAGCGCTTCCAACCGTCTATTCATTGAATAAATAAGTTTTTGGACATATTCCACCGGTGTCTTCTCCCATTCCTCCAATATGTATTTCTTGAGATCAGTTTTGTTTGTTGGACCTCGATTCTCTATGGGATTAAGGTCGGGGCTTTGTGCTGGGGTATCCAACACCTTTGCACAATTGTAAAGAAGCCAACACCTGACTGTGTTGGCTTTGTGTCATTGGCTTTGGGGTCATTATCTTGGTAAAACCTAAATGTTGGTTTACCATCCCTATAAAATGAAAACATGCGGGCACTGGATATGCGTGCGCAAGATCTCCAAATATTGTTTGACATCCATTGTATTTTCAATGAAGCACAACTCTCCAACTCCTTTACTAGAGATACACCCCCAGACCATCACGGAAAGTTTCCCGAACTTAACAGTTGGAATTATGTTTTTCCGTTCAAGGGCTTTCAACGGCTTTCGCCACACACGGCTGGGTCCATCGTTGTAATACAACATCATCTTCGTCTCGTCGCAGAATATTGTATCATCCCAATATGACTCCACATGTCCCACATGCATCCTGGCGAATGTTAGACGTCTTTTCTCGTGATCCGCCGACAACAATGGCTTTTTTCGGGCAACTCGTGATGAAAAGGCGTTACTTTTTAGGGCTCTGCGGACACTTTCGCGGGATATGTCAATATCACATTATTCCTGCAGCTCCCTGGCAAGCGTTCTGGTCGAAATTGTTGGATTGGCGTTAACTTTTCTGGCCAAAACACGTTCTGCCCTATCAGTTAACGCCCGAGGTCGTCCAGTTGTACGCTTTGGTTCCAGTGTTTCATCGTTCTCTGCGCGGCTTAGAATATTATAGACGGTCCTCCTCGATATTAAAAACATTTCCGTATCTCCGAGACCGATTTCCCCTTGGTATGGTTATAATACACCAATTGAATCATGTCAAACGATAATCTTTTCCCTGGCATATTTAATTTTTTCAAAGATGTTCAAAAATGCAATCAACGTGTATGAATTCTCTCAAAATGTGATGAAATTCATTAGAACATAGTACCAGACACAGCTGTGCACAGCGAAATCGCCGAAAATAACGGTAAATGGGAATTTAGGAATGAAAAGAAATAAAGAATAGCATGTGCGCAAACACTTTCGTGTCACTTAAATTTAAATACATACGTTTTTATTTGTTACTGTTTTTTATGCCTATGTTAATACTTTTTTAATTTTTATTAATTATTTTTGTAAGACAAACATGTGAAAAAAATAATATTATTTTTAAAAATTTGAAATCTCACGCTTACTATTTTTTTTTTTATGTTAAAGAACAAAAATAAAATTTTTTTCGCTTGTGAAAACACTTTCGTGTCAAACTGTATTTACACAAATTTGATTTAAATTTGAATATATGTATTTCTTTATTTTTAGTTTTTTCTCGTTAAATGTTTTGCTTCGAATTGTTCTATAAATCACATTTATCAGTGCCGAAACGCAAGGTCTGTTATGTGCAATAAAGGGAGCGGTACTTAATTATGTACATATGTATTATTTGCCGTTTCTATGCACTTTCACCTATGCATCAGAAGAGTCGCTCATTGGCTCAATTCTGGGCATTATATTCCAAATATTTTCCGCAACAATAGTGGTCCAACTCCAGAGTTCGTCTTCGTCCAGCTCGAAAGGGAACAGCTCCAAAACTCAGGCAGCAGCAACACCGAAACCAACACACACGCACACCAAGCCTCGAAATGTCTAATAATTAGACCGACAACCGCGTAAGAAAGTCCCTGCTCGGGCGCCAATGAAAAATCCAATCGAAAAATGGTTTGAAATAAAACACTTGTAATTTCTTAAAACGTTACAAAATTTACTGACTTGTCGAAACGCGGAGAGACTGGCAGCGTGCGTGCGGTGTTTACGAAGTAAAATTAAGAACTGACTCGTCGCTGCCGCCAGCAGCACTCCCGAATACAATTTGAGCTTACAGACTAGATTACAGTATAAGAGAATCAATTCATTTTGTGTCTTAACTACTACTTAACTAATACTTCAATATGATCTTATACTAACTTATGCTATAATCCAACAAATTACTTTTAAAAAATATTGACTTGACACTTTCGAATAACAAGTTAAACTTCCTTTGTCAATTTTGTCGCGGCTTATAAATATAAATATATAAGAAGGGCAACAGGTTACAGGCGATGTTGTGTTTTGTACATTCATCGAATACCTGTAAAAATTTTGCTACACCCTTTCATAAATGTGGGTTGTCAAGATATTTTTCCGAATACCTGTTCTTCTTTCTGTACTGTACATGGAAAAACTGTGCCATTCGGTTTTTTTTTATCAAAACCCAAAAAAACACAACAACCGCCCATTAATGTATTCTACCTAATTTCTACTTACCGCAGTAACCATTTTTTCATCAAACTACGCTCAATACAATTTCCCGACGGATAACCGTTGCTCAAATACACACATTTTATGTATTTGTAATACTCTGTATTTGCTGCATATTAATTTTTTTATGCTTCAAAAAAAGTATTGACCATACTCGTATTTCATGTAAAACAAGTAAGAAAGGCTACAGTCGATCGAGCCGACTGTAAAAGACCCCGTACTCCCATAGTAGTGCACATTTGTATTCAATTTGAATTAAAATTTTCAAATTAAATTTATATATGTACATTTTGAATTGAAATTAAAAAAAAATTAAATTAACAATTCTCATTGCCAGCATTCGAACCTACTACAACCTCAGACCAACGCGCCGCAACTCTATGAGTTGCACCACGCGCCACTTCCAAGAATTCTCCGATTATCAGCGTTTACATGTTATTCATAAAAATACACATTCGTTTAAAATTATATGTATGCATATATGTATGTGTGTATTCGGCGCGGCCAGCGTCTGCCGGCAGCGCTGTCGCCATACAAGCATCGAGAACGTTCGAACATGTGTTTGTATGTTTCTGTATCGCTCTCACACGTATGTGATATTGCAGTTAAAAAACAGTTAAAGGTAGTATTTTGATGCCACTTTCAGAATAGTTTGATTTGATATGTCTTTATACGAATGTTGAATTACAACACTCTACTATATGAATAAATGTCTTAAAAACGGCATTAAAGGGCAATAGTTTGGTTAACTCTCATGAGAAAAGGGGGCGTGGCAGCTCAAAATTTTTAATGGCATTGCATTAAGCAATGTCTCTAGCAACCTGTTTACCAGAAATGGTGTTCCTAAGTGCCATAGTTACTGAGTTATTGGCCTAAAACTACATTTTTTCGAGGTGTGTCTGATTTTTTGCTCATTGCGGGGGCGATAAAAGGCGTGGCAAAAATTTGAAATAAACTTAACCTGCCTGACTTAATAACGGACTTTCAAGGCTGTTGATGCTGATCAAGAATATATATACTTTATGGGGTCTGCCACGCCTCCTTCTGCCTGTTACATACATTCCAACGATTACAATATACCCTTTTACTCTACGAGTAACGGGTATAACAAGAAAGAAAAGTACAGTCGAGCACGCCCGACTGTATAATACTCTCTGCATTTGTTCCCGATTAAAATATTAAAATCGGTATCCAGATATTACAATGTGTAGTACTTGCATTAAAAAATGTTGAAACAAAAACAATCTAAGCATAATCAAACACACATCTGTTTGTTTGCATGCGAATACACATAAATATGTACGTTTGACAATATATGCTGCATATATGTATGTATGTGTGTATTCGGCGCAGCCAGCGACCGCGGGCAGCGCTGCCGACTCACAGGCAGCGAAAACGTTCGAACATGTGCTTGTGTGTTTCTATCTCGCTTGCACCTATGGGTTGGTATTGCGTTCAATTATCAATATTGTAACGCTTCTAGTTTGCTTGTTTATAGTCCAATTTTAATGCGCCTTTCAGGATAGTTTAATATAGTTAGTCTCCACACCAGTTATATAACTACAATACTGTACGATACGGAAAAAAAACCGGCATTGAAGGTTGCAAACTATTTTATAAAATGTGGGAAAAGTGGGCGTGGCAGTCAAAAATTTTAAATGGCAATGCAACTATGCCCTCGCAAAGAACACCCGTACCAGAATTGGTGATCCTAGGTGCCATAGTTACTGAGATATTTGCCGAAAACACCAATTTTTTCCGAGGTGTGTCCAGTTTTTTGCTTATTGTGGGCGAATGGGGCGTGGCATCGAAAAAGAAAATAAAAAAAAAAAAAAAAAAAAAAAAAAAAAGATTCTTGTATTGACTGACTAAATATGTGATCGTTTGACACCAAGCTCGAACTTGTAGCTCTTACCATCTCTGAAATCTGTTTGTTCATACGGACAGACAGACAGACGGACAGACGGACATGGCTATATCGACTCGGCTTGTGATGCTGATCAAGAATATATATACTTTATGGGGTCTGCCACGCCTCCTTCTGCCTGTTACATACTTTTGCACAAACCCAATATACTCTTGCAGAGAGTATAAAAAGACAAGAGCACCGATATGGAAAACTGGTCACTTGCCACCGTATTCGGATGAGAACTTTCCATTTGAAGGAAATACCGACAGACTTTTTTAATTATACCCGTTACTTGTAGAGTAAAAGGGTATATTGCAATAGTTGGAATGTATGTAACAGGCAGAAGGAAGCGTGGCAGACCCCATAAAGTATATATATTCTTGATCAGCATATATAGCCGAGTCGATATAGCCATATCCGTCCGTCCGTCTGTATGAACAAAAGGATCGCAGAGACTATAAGAGCTAGAGAGATGGTAGGGGTCGCAAATGAAAGGTACAATACCTAAGCAGTACAAGTTTGTTTTTGTTTTTTGACACGCCCACTTTATGTCGTTCTATCTTCATATAAAGGTAAATGTACAGTTAAAACTAGAATGTTTTAGTACAGAATTGGATTTAGTGAAAAAGCCCCACACTTTTGATTTTAAAACTCTTGTTCTCTTAATTTCGTTATTTTCTTCATCTGAGTTGCCATCTTCTACATTATTTTCTACGCATACATACATACAAAGATATGTGTATAAATATCACTACACATTGTTTAAAAAGCTCAAATTTACACTTACCCTTTCTTTTCAGATTCATCAGATATTTCTCCATGCTTAGAGCCACCCACACCAATTTAAGTTAAGCCATAATGCATTTTTATTACAAAAGTTGTTATATTTATAAATTGTTTGCATTTTCTTATCCAAATTTCTCTAGCGAAGCCTTGTGCGTTACGCCAATTGTAGTGAACAGTAAATATAAAAAACGCTCTTCACCATCGATAGTGACAAAATACTATCGATAGACTATCGCTGGAAAAATGTTAATTTCTCGTGCAAATTCTCCAACTGGGATGCGATGACCCCCTCTTGCTCCTCGACTGTCGACAAGACCTTAATCGCACGTTTAGGTTTGCAGAACAAATTTCGCCGAGAAGACGGGACATGCGAGAACGGGAGCCGTTAAGCCTTAAGCTGATTCAAGGCCTCATCTTGTTCGTCGTCTCTTTATCGTTCTTTCAGTGCCTTTTTCAAAGGATTTTCATTGGCTCAACCAAGCCGAAAAATATAACTTAAAAACTTAGAAATATAACAATAATAATAATAACGAGTAACGGGTATAAATAATATTAAATACTTGTTTCACAAACGAAAAAATATTAGGAAATATATATGTAAATGCTGTTCATTGCAAAAAACATGGCAAATTTTTCTTAACCCTGGAATGTTTGCCGATTGATCCCATTTTTTTGTTTTGTTTGATGTTATTACAATTTTGCCTGCTTCAAGATACACAATTCAAATCCCGAAAACATTGTTTTTCGCGCATTCGTAGAAATCAAATTCATTGTGTAGTAAGACTCTTTTAGTTTTCGTTATATGCCAAACTTTCATCCCTTGCCATGAAAATGCAAAAAAAAAGTTCCACTCAAGTTCATTGCATTAAAATTCAATTATCAAAACAGTTAAGCTGTTAAGAATAAGCTTATTTTTAAATTCCGAACGGAAAAACCGTCCGAAAATACCTGAAATTTTTTAATAATTTGCTTCATTAATGAAGAAAAAATAAATTTTAAAATGTTCATGTTAGTTAATTGTGGTTTAGATAACATTTTTAATACTTTTTTATAAAAACAATAACAAAAAATTTCAGTTTAAGGCAGAGTTATTCTAAAAACTAATCAAAAACGAGATATTTTTCGCACCCACATTATTCGTACAGTGCGTAAACTTATAACTTAAAAAAAAAAAATGATTTAATATTTTGTTGGGCCACCTTTTGCATCAATGACAGCTTTCAAACGCCGTTGTGTACTTTTAACTAAATTTTGGGTGTCATTAACACCGATTTTGGCCCATTCAGCACGTAGAGCAGCTTTTAAAGACTCCTTTGAAGTAATGGAGTGTTTCCGAATCATTTTCTCCAAAAAATTCCACACATGCTCTATGGGATTTAAATCTGGAGACTGGGGTGCACTTTTTAACTGCTTGCAGTGGTAAATCAGCCACTCCTGTACCATATAAACCGTGTGTTTTGGGTCGTTATATTGTTGGAATAAAAACGTTTTGGATTAAGAATATCTTGATCTTGATCTCAAGATGATCATGAACATCTTGTCAAAGCTCTGAAGATAAAATTTTTTGATTTTTGGCCACAGAAGATACCAAAATCCGTTTTTCACTCTCAGTCAATATACTCGGTCTGCCAGCTTTTTTGTGTTTTGTACCAAGTTCGCCAGTGATTGTGTAAGTTTTTATAACACTGTGCACTGTTGAGTGTGGCGTGTCCACTAGTCTTCCAATTTCGCGAAGAATTCGATTCTCTAAATAAAATTTCAAGATTAGTTTGCGAATTTCTAGAGGAACATCCTTTCATCGGCCCATTTTGATAATTTTCTTTATCTAGTGTATATAATAAATTAAATTATTTTCTTCAGCATTCAAAAGTAGCAGTTGAAGTTAAAAAATATATGTAGGTGTACGAATAAATGTTGTTCTGCCTGTACATCCATATATCATCAACATATTTTTGTCTCAAAATTGGCAACCATAAGCATTTACCAACCCCTGTATAAAATACACAAAAATACATACAGTGGGGTGCAAAAGTGAGTACATGTTTGCATATTTCACATATTTGAGCGAATTATGAAAAAAAAGTAAGGCAATTGAAAAAAAATTTTTATACTCTTTATTCAATATATATTAAACTATACATTAACAAAAAAAAAAACAACGAAGAGGTGCACAAAGAAGAAAAGAAAACACAAAAACAAAAACAACTCGCATGTACTCATTTATGCACCTTTGAGATTTTCATGTGCTAATCTGCAAACAAGAAAGTTAAATTTAATTTTATTTTAATATTAATATTTGGTCCATAGGCCCTTATTTTTTATGACGCTTTCCACACGTTTTGGCATACTTTCCACAAGATTTTGTAAAATTTCTTTGGGTATAAGACGCCACTCTTCAATCACCCTTTCCCATAAGGCAGCTTTTTTCCGGCTGACTTTCATTTGTTATCATCAGCGGGAAAAAATATGAATCATTCTCTTTTCAGATATCAATTTATTTTTGGTGGAAAATATTTAAACTGTTATATTTATTTCCTTGCAGAGGATTTATTGTTTTTGTCACGAAGTTAGTAACACATTGAAGGAGGCGTTTCCGACCACATAAAGAATATATGTATATTCTTGATCAGCATCAACAGCCGAGTCGATATAGACCCTGAGAAGAAAAAACAACCCCACACCATGACGGACAATTTTCCAAACTTCACTGTTTGCACTATATTCTTCTGGTGGAGTGCTGTATTGGGCTTCCTCCAAACATTAGCTGGTCCATCATAGTAATATATCATTATCTTCGTCTCGTCACAGAAGAGTACATCTTTCCGTTGCCAATATCGTAATTCAGACGGCTCTCAATATATAGTGCTGATAGTAGTGTCTTCTTTCTCGTTGTCCTCGATGAATTTTTGCGTATTTAGCGCTTTCGGGACAATCTAATGGTTTATGGAATTCTTGCAGTCAGTTTACAGGTCCGAGACCAACTGCCTAAGGCTGATTTGCGGGTTTTTGCTGACCTCCTTCATAATTTTCCTATTGTCGCGATTGTTTAATTTGGGGGTCCTGCCCACGGAGTGCTTTAGTTCCAGCCTATTCTGCTTCTCTGCTCGATTTATAATATAATATTATAAATTTTTCTCAATTTGATTGAGAACATTTCAGCCAATTCTTTAGCGGATTTCCCCTTGAAATGGTGGAAATAGACCAATCGAATCAAATTTTCATTAACTAACTTTTCAGGCATAGTTAAATTGGCCACTGTACGAAAAATATTAAAGCTTCAACTCCAAAAATCAACACGACAAGTACGGCAATGCTTCACAATTCGTTTTGATTTTTTTTTAGCATCCGTTTTTCTTCTAATTGAAATTACCGTTTTATAGGCGAATCCAAAAAATTTTTCACATTATGTCTATAAACATAAGTTTTTCAGCTGAACACATAAAATGGCCTATTAATCCACTTACTCGCTTTAAGTATTTTAAAAAATTTGAAATTGTCTAATATTTTGTCCAAAGACCTTTAGCTTTGATGGCATACTGCGCAGCAATTTTTATACTCTCTGCAAGAGTATATTGGGTTTGTGCAATTGAAAAAAATTTTTATACTCTTTATTCAATATATATTAAACTATACATTAACAAAAAAAAAAACAACGAAGAGGTGCACAAAGAAGAAAAGAAAACACAAAAACAAAAACAACTCGCATGTACTCATTTATGCACCTTTGAGATTTTCATGTGCTAATCTGCAAACAAGAAAGTTAAATTTAATTTTATTTTAATATTAATATTTGGTCCATAGGCCCTTATTTTTTATGACGCTTTCCACACGTTTTGGCATACTTTCCACAAGATTTTGTAAAATTTCTTTGGGTATAAGACGCCACTCTTCAATCACCCTTTCCCATAAGGCAGCTTTTTTCCGGCTGACTTTCATTTGTTATCATCAGCGGGAAAAAAATATGAATCATTCTCTTTTCAGATATCAATTTATTTTTGGTGGAAAATATTTAAACTGTTATATTTATTTCCTTGCAGAGGATTTATTGTTTTTGTCACGAAGTTAGTAACACATTGAAGGAGGCGTTTCCGACCACATAAAGAATATATGTATATTCTTGATCAGCATCAACAGCCGAGTCGATATAGACCCTGAGAAGAAAAACAACCCCACACCATGACGGACAATTTTCCAAACTTCACTGTTTGCACTATATTCTTCTGGTGGAGTGCTGTATTGGGCTTCCTCCAAACATTAGCTGGTCCATCATAGTAATATATCATTATCTTCGTCTCGTCACAGAAGAGTACATCTTTCCGTTGCCAATATCGTAATTCAGACGGCTCTCAATATATAGTGCTGATAGTAGTGTCTTCTTTCTCGTTGTCCTCGATGAATTTTTGCGTATTTAGCGCTTTCGGGACAATCTAATGGCTTATGGAATTCTTGCAGTCAGTTTACAGGTCCGAGACCAACTGCCTAAGGCTGATTTGCGGGTTTTTGCTGACCTCCTTCATAATTTTCCTATTGTCGCGATTGTTTAATTTGGGGGTCCTGCCCACGGAGTGCTTTAGTTCCAGCCTATTCTGCTTCTCTGCTCGATTTATAATATAATATTATAAATTTTTCTCAATTTGATTGAGAACATTTCAGCCAATTCTTTAGCGGATTTCCCCTTGAAATGGTGGAAATAGACCAATCGAATCAAATTTTCATTAACTAACTTTTCAGGCATAGTTAAATTGGCCACTGTACGAAAAAATATTAAAGCTTCAACTCCAAAAATCAACACGACAAGTACGGCAATGCTTCACAATTCGTTTTGATTTTTTTTAGCATCCGTTTTTCTTCTAATTGAAATTACCGTTTTATAGGCGAATCCAAAAAATTTTTCACATTATGTCTATAAACATAAGTTTTTCAGCTGAACACATAAAATGGCCTATTAATCCACTTACTCGCTTTAAGTATTTTAAAAAATTTGAAATTGTCTAATATTTTGTCCAAAGACCTTTAGCTTTGATGGCATACTGCGCAGCAATTTTTATACTCTCTGCAAGAGTATATTGGGTTTGTGCAATTGAAAAAAATTTTTATACTCTTTATTCAATATATATTAAACTATACATTAACAAAAAAAAAACAACGAAGAGGTGCACAAAGAAGAAAAGAAAACACAAAAACAAAAACAACTCGCATGTACTCATTTATGCACCTTTGAGATTTTCATGTGCTAATCTGCAAACAAGAAAGTTAAATTTAATTTTATTTTAATATTAATATTTGGTCCATAGGCCCTTATTTTTTATGACGCTTTCCACACGTTTTGGCATACTTTCCACAAGATTTTGTAAAATTTCTTTGGGTATAAGACGCCACTCTTCAATCACCCTTTCCCATAAGGCAGCTTTTTTCCGGCTGACTTTCATTTGTTATCATCAGCGGGAAAAAATATGAATCATTCTCTTTTCAGATATCAATTTATTTTTGGTGGAAAATATTTAAACTGTTATATTTATTTCCTTGCAGAGGATTTATTGTTTTTGTCACGAAGTTAGTAACACATTGAAGGAGGCGTTTCCGACCACATAAAGAATATATGTATATTCTTGATCAGCATCAACAGCCGAGTCGATATAGACCCTGAGAAGAAAAACAACCCCACACCATGACGGACAATTTTCCAAACTTCACTGTTTGCACTATATTCTTCTGGTGGAGTGCTGTATTGGGCTTCCTCCAAACATTAGCTGGTCCATCATAGTAATATATCATTATCTTCGTCTCGTCACAGAAGAGTACATCTTTCCGTTGCCAATATCGTAATTCAGACGGCTCTCAATATATAGTGCTGATAGTAGTGTCTTCTTTCTCGTTGTCCTCGATGAATTTTTGCGTATTTAGCGCTTTCGGGACAATCTAATGGCTTATGGAATTCTTGCAGTCAGTTTACAGGTCCGAGACCAACTGCCTAAGGCTGATTTGCGGGTTTTTGCTGACCTCCTTCATAATTTTCCTATTGTCGCGATTGTTTAATTTGGGGGTCCTGCCCACGGAGTGCTTTAGTTCCAGCCTATTCTGCTTCTCTGCTCGATTTATAATATAATATTATAAGTTGTTCTCAATTTGATTGAGAACATTTCAGCCAATTCTTTAGCGGATTTCCCCTTGAAATGGTGGAAATAGACCAATCGAATCAAATTTTCATTAACTAACTTTTCAGGCATAGTTAAATTGGCCACTGTACGAAAAATATTAAAGCTTCAACTCCAAAAATCAACACGACAAGTACGGCAATGCTTCACAATTCGTTTTGATTTTTTTTAGCATCCGTTTTTCTTCTAATTGAAATTACCGTTTTATAGGCGAATCCAAAAAATTTTTCACATTATGTCTATAAACATAAGTTTTTCAGCTGAACACATAAAATGGCCTATTAATCCACTTACTCGCTTTAAGTATTTTAAAAAATTTTAAATTGTCTAATATTTTGTCCAAAGACCTTTAGCTTTGATGGCATACTGCGCAGCAATTTTTATACTCTCTGCAAGAGTATATTGGGTTTGTGCAAAAGTATGTAACAGGCAGAAGGAGGCGTGGCCGACCCCATAAAGTATATATATTCTTGATCGGCGTCACAAGCCGAGTCGATATAGCCATGTCCGTCTGTCTGTCTGTCCGTATGAACAAACAGGTTTCAGAGATGGTAAGAGCTACAAGTTCGAGCTTGGTGTCAAACGGTCAGATATTTAGTCAGTCAATACAAGAATATTTTTTTTTTCGATGCCACGCCCCATTCGCCCACAATAAGAAAAAATCTGGACAAACCTCGGAAAAAATTGTCGGCAAATATCTCAGTAACTATTGCACCTAGGTTCATCAATTCTGGAACGGGAGGTTCTTAGCGACAGCATAGTTGCATTGCCATCTAAAATTTTGGACTGCCACGCCCCCTTTTTCAAAACTTGAAAAAACTTCCAATGCCGTTTTTTGCGAACTTGTTCGTATCATACAGTATTGTTATTTATAATTCGTGTGGAGATTAAATATATTTAACTGTCCTGAAAGGCGCATTAAAATCGGACTATAAACAATAAAACTAGAAGCGTTACAATATTGATAATTGAACGCAATATCAACCCATAGGTGCAAGCGAGATAGAAACACACAAGCACATGTTCCAACGTTTTCGCTGCCTGTGTGTCGGCAGCGCTGCCCGCGGTCGCTGGCTGCGCCGAATACACACATACATATTTGCATCATATTACATCGAATACAAACAAACAGATGTGTGTTTGATTATGCTTAGATTGTTTTTGTTTCAACGTGTTTTAATGCAAGTAATTCACATTGTAATATCTCGATACCGATTTTAATAATTTAATCGGGACAAATGCAGAGAGTATTATACGGTCGGGCGCGCTCGACTGTACTTTTCTTTCTTGTTGTAGTTGCTTATTCAAGTCAATACAATTATTATTTATTTAGTTTTTACAAATTATAAATCAGTTCATTCAGGAGTCACTTTATATGTTAAGCTGCCTCGCTGTTAGGAACCAAGTAAGTAAGAAGGGACTATGAATAAGAAAGCTCGTGCGCAGAAGCTCATTCAGTAACTTGTGCCGCGGAGCTTTCTGTGTGTTGTTCGCCTTCCACAGAAAGCTCTCTTGGCACGGGTCTCCACAATATTTACAATGTATAATATATTTACACTATATTTCAAGTCAATACTTGCCATTGCACAGTGGTTCCGCCAGAGGTCATAAATGCAAAATATCTTTTTTGCAAATAACGCCAAATGAGCGAAGACCTAACCGATGAAATGCAAACCTGCGTTAAGCTAGAAATAAAGATCAACTTTCAAGTGTTCAATTTAAGCAAATAATTTGATAAATAAATTCGAATCAATGAATATTAAAAACAGAGGTAGTTTCTTTAGTTATATGTGTCAGACAACGTTTAAAAACTTTATGCTTACTAATAAATCGTTTGTTTTTGTTAGCGTGTCAATATGTGTTCTGTCGTCTTTATTAGTTATTTTCAGGTAAAGTTTTAATTGTGAATTGGGGTGTTGATATTATAAAAAATATCAATATCGATGATATTTTGATATGAAACAAATATTATTATTTAATGATGTTTATAAACCAAAAATCGTCACTTCAACTTTAATTAAAACCCATGTATTACGATGCACATGACATTTTAAAAGTGCAGCGTAGTGCTTGTTTTTGAGATGCGATTTCAAATTGGTGGTATTTCCCCTTGTTTTTATTACCTTGTTGCAAGACTTGCATTTTGAAGATGTACCATCTATTTTATCAAAAAAAGATTTTACTTCGATGATATTTTGATTGATACAAATATTATTTTTTAATGATGTTTATAAACCAAAAATCGTCACTTCAACTGTAATTAAAACCCATGTATTACGATGCACATGACATTTTAAAAGTGCAGCGTAGTGCTTGTTTTTGAGATGCGATTTCAAATTGGTGGTATTTCCCCTTGTTTTTATTACCTTGTTGCAAGACTTGCATTTTGAAGATGTACCATCTATTTTATCAAAAAAAGATTTTACTTCGATGATATTTTGATTGATACAAATATTATTTTTTAATGATGTTTATAAACCAAAAATCGTCACTTCAACTGTAATTAAAACCCATGTATTACGATGCACATGACATTTTAAAAGTGCAGCGTAGTGCTTGTTTTTGAGATGCGATTTCAAATTGGTGGTATTTCCCCTTGTTTTTATTACCTTGTTGCAAGACTTGCATTTTGAAGATGTACCATCTATTTTATCAAAAAAAGATTTTACTTCCATGGTAAACTGAAAAGCAACGGTAAAATATACATATATCGAATTTTTTTATCGATATTGATTATCGCCACAAAAAAATATCACCCAAAAATATATATCGATATATCAATAATTTTACGACAACCCAGAAGGAGAAAGCGCGAGACAAACGTCCGTTTTTCACTTGATTTAGTCACAGGGTTGTACACCCTATTTGTGAAAAACCTTATTCCCTTTAACATGGGCGTGTCCACGAATGTCAATAGGAAATTTATCCAAACCAACTGACAGGTCAGCCATGCAGTATTTCGTTTGTGTGACGCCGCCGCTGACCGTGTGCATAAACTTGGGTTGTGGGTTATTTCGTCACAAATGTTCCAGTTGGAATTCTCATTGTAATTCCAACTCTATTTAAATAGGGATCCCCCTCCCCTTAATATAAATTCTATTTATTTTTATTTATTTTAAAAATTTTATTTATAATTCTAATGGGCTTAACAAATACAATAAATTACAAAATAATAATATTAAGACATCCATCTACTGAAAAAAACATCTGAAACCGAGATTTTAACTTTTGTTAAAATTATTTATTATTTGAATTTTATTACCTATATATAATACTTACATTTTTATCTGGAGAAAATTCGGAAAATTCGAAAGTTGTGTTATTTTCGAATCACGCTTTAGCGACGCAATTGGCAAGCTTGAATTTCACCACCCACAGCTGATAGAAACATTTAAAATATGCAAATTGTAAAATTTTTTATTTGTTATGTCTGATTGTTGTTATACTCTCTGCAAGAGTATATTGGGTTTGTGCAAAAGTATGTAACAGCCAGAAGGAGGCGTGGCAGACCCCATAAAGTATATATATTCTTGATCAGCATCAACAGCCGAGTCGATATAGCAATGTCCGTCTGTCTGTCCGTCCGTATGAACACCTGTATCTTTTAAACTAAAAAAGCTAGAGCCACCAAATTTATAATGAAAGTCCGTTATTAAGTCAGGCAGGTTAAGTTTATTTCAAATTTTTGCCACGCCCCTTACCGCCCCCGCAATAAGCAAAAAACCAGACACACCGAAAAAAAATGTAGTTTTAGGCCAATAACTAAGTAACTATGGCACTTAGGAACAATTTTGCTGGTAAACAGGTTGCTAGAGACAGCCTTAATGCAATGCCATTAAAAATTTTAAGCTGCCACGCCCCCTTTTCTCATGAGAGTTAACCAAACTATTGCGCTTTAATGCCGTTTTTAAGGCATTTATTCATATAGTAGAGTGTTGTAATTCAACATTCGTATAGAGACATATCAAATCAAACTATTCTGAAAGTGGCATCAAAATACTACCTTTAACAAAAGAGCTACTGCGTTAGAAAGTTTGTTATTTAACTGCAATATCACTTACGCGCGAGAGCGAGACAGAAACATACAAACACATGTTCGAACGTTCTCGATGCTTGTGTGGCGACAGCGCTGCCCGCAGTCGCTGGCCGCGCCGAATACACACATACATACATATATGTATCATATATTGTCAAGCGTACATATGTATGTGTATTCGCATGCAAACAAACAGATGTGTGTTTGATTATGCTTAGATTGTTTTTGTTTCAACATATTTTAATGCAAATACTACGCATTGTAATATCTGGATACCGATTTTAATAATTTAATCGGGAACATATGCAGAGTATTATACGGTCGGGCGTGCTCGAATGTACTTTTATTTCTTGTTTCTAAGTACCGTTGCATTTAACGAAGCGAAAATGAATGCCAAAGTAAAGTGCACATTAATAACTGTAAATTTTCGAAATATTTTGCCTATTATGTTTTGTCAGTTTTTTCTGCAGATGAAAAATGCTTGAAGACAACGATTATTGCAGAGGCATAAGTATTTTGACACTGCGAGATTTCGTTGTTTTTTGGCTGACTTTGAAGTGTTTATAAAGAAATTTTTGAGAAATTCTCTTTTGATTTAATAAATCCGTATATTTATACCCGTTACTCGTAGAGTAAAAGGGTATATTGTAATCGTTGGAATTTATGTAACAGGCAAAAGGAGGCGTGGCAGACCCCATAAAGTATATATATTCTTGATCCGTCCGTCTGTCCGTCCGTCCGTCCGTCTGTATGAACAAAAGGATCTCAGAGACTATAAGAGCTAGAAAAATGATAGTGGCCGCAAATGAAAGGTACAATACCCAAGCAGTACAAGTTTGTTTTTGTTTTTTGACACGCCCACTTTATGGCATTCTATCTTCATATAAAGGTAAATGTACAGTTAAAACTAGAATGTTTTAGTATAAAAACTTTTTTGTTAGCTAAGCTATCTGAACCAAATTTACACGGAAAGTACATGTCTAGGAAGTACATGTGCTGACCAAGTTTGATTCAAATCGGACTACTATATCGTATAGCTACCATAGGGCCGATCGGTCAAAAATACCTCCAAATTTGAATTAGTATATATTAATCAAACTCACACAGAATACATCTGCCATCAATATATACATACTGACCAAGTTTTATCCAAATCGGACTACTATATCGTATAGCTCCAATAGGATCCATCGGTCGAAAATATGCTCTAAACATGAATTTGTATGAAAATGTTCTGTGTTTTCCAAGCTATTATATCCATCACCATTGTTAATAACAAATTGAAACTGAGTAACGGGTATCCTAAAGTCGCGAGGCGACTATAAAATTCTTTCTTGTTCTATTCCTTGTTTGCAAACAATCGATTACATCCTTTACGGATGACGTTGGTTGAGTGGTATATCGTTTAAAGCGCTTCAATGGAGGCTTTCCATCATCAACGGCAGGAATAAATACGATAGATTGATTCAATTTTTCATTGCACTCGTAATCAATATGCGATTCTGGAGCCTCTGCGCATTGAAAAGTTTCCGTGAATGAAGATGGTTCAGAATGTCATCTTTGTTCTAGGCAACTTTTCAATGTTTTGTTGGACAAATTGAAATAGAGTTTGGCGATTTTGAAGTGGTGTAGGTGGCTCTACTGCATGGACTTTGGAATCTTCTTTAGAATTTTTCAAGGCGGTCATCTCGTTTGCTAACAGTTTTTTGGAAAGTATAGCATTGTTGGGAGAACGGAAGCCTTGCTTCTTAAACCTGGGATCTAAGAGAGTGGTAATTCGTGGCAACGACCATTCTTCATATTTAAACTTCCGTGAAATTATACCTTCCGTTAGAAATTTGCAGGCTTCTAAACCTTCGGTAGTCTTAAGGCTCGACTTGGTAGAGTCCACAGTGTGCAAAAGGCCACAAGTAATTGGAATGCATAGTGAGATTGTAACCGATGTACTGGAAGATACTTGTTTCGTAGCAGTATCAAACGGAGCAAGTAACTTTGATAAATCCGATAGGATGTCCAATTCGTCCACAGTAAATGATTGTGGTGCTTTTGACGTACTTACAAAAACTTTCCCAATAGCCTCGTGTGTTTTCAATATTCTCTCCATCATATAAAATGCGCTGTTCCATCGAGTAGGAGCTTCCTGGTTTAGACTATACTTTTTTTCCCCATCTTGGTAGTTTTTCAGCTTTTCAACTTTATGGCTTTCTTCTCATATTGATCTGCTTTTTTTTTAGCACATTTCGCATTGTCACGCGAGATGGTAATTTGTAGCGTGGATCAAACACGTGTAACATATCGGCAAATTTATCGTCGTCCACAACTAAAAGAGGACGCATGTCTTTAGCTACATATATACCTCATGTCTGCAGTGTCGTCGCTACATCTCCAGCTTTCAGTGTGCAATGCGCACGCTTCACATGGTCGAAAAGATTTTATGTGTTTCCGCTCGTTTTATAAACTTTATAGCAGGAAAGACATTTCGCCGACTTACCATCATTGGATTTAGTGAAAAAGCCCCACACTTTTGATTTTAAAACTCTTGTTCTCTTAATTTCGTTATTTTCTTCATCTGAGTTGCCATCTTCTACATTATTTTCTACGCATACATACATACAAAGATATGTGTATAAATATCACTACACATTGTTTAAAAAGCTCAAATTTACACTTACCCTTTCTTTTCAGATTCATCAGATATTTCTCCATGCTTAGAGCCACCCACACCAATTTAAGTTAAGCCATAATGCATTTTTATTACAAAAGTTGTTATATTTATAAATTGTTTGCATTTTCTTATCCAAATTTCTCTAGCGAAGCCTTGTGCGTTACGCCAATTGTAGTGAGCAGTAAATATAAAAAATGCTGTTCACCATCGATAGTGACAAAATACTATCGATAGACTATCGCTGGAAAAATGTTAATTTCTCGTGCAAATTCTCCAAGTGGGATGCGATGATCCCCTCTTGCTCCTGGACTGTCGACAAGACCTTAATCGCACGTTTAGGTTTGCAGAACAAATTTCGCCGAGAAGACGGGACATGCGAGAACGGGAGCCGTTAAGCCTTAAGCTGATTCAAGGCCTCATCTTGTTCGTCGTCTCTTTATCGTTTTTTCCGTGCCTTTTTCAAAGGATTTTCATCGGCTCGACCAAGCCGACAAATGTAACTTAAAAACTTAGAAATATAACAATAATAATAATAACGAGTAACGGGTATAAATAATATTAAATACTTGTTTCACAAACGAAAAAATATTAGGAAATATATATGTAAATGCTGTTCATTGCAAAAAACATGGCAAATTTTTCTTAACCCTGGAATGTTTGCCGATTGATCCCATTTTTTTGTTTTGTTTGATGTTATTACAATTTTGCCTGCTTCAAGATACACAATTCAAATCCCGAAAACATTGTTTTTCGCGCATTCGTAGAAATCAAATTCATTGTGTAGTAAGACTCTTTTAGTTTTCGTTATATGCCAAACTTTCATCCCTTGCCATGAAAATGCAAAAAAAAAGTTCCACTCAAGTTCATTGCATTAAAATTCAATTATCAAAACAGTTAAGCTGTTAAGAATAAGCTTATTTTTAAATTCCGAACGGAAAAACCGTCCGAAAATACCTGAAATTTTTTAATAATTTGCTTCATTAATGAAGAAAAAATAAATTTTAAAATGTTCATGTTAGTTAATTGTGGTTTAGATAACATTTTTAATACTTTTTTATAAAAACAATAACAAAAAATTTCAGTTTAAGGCAGAGTTATTCTAAAAACTAATAAAAAACGAGATATTTTTCGCACCCACATTATTCGTACAGTGCGTAAACTTATAACTTAAAAAAAAAAAATGATTTAATATTTTGTTGGGCCACCTTTTGCATCAATGACAGCTTTCAAACGCCGTTGTGTACTTTTAACTAAATTTTGGGTGTCATTAACACCGATTTTGGCCCATTCAGCACGTAGAGCAGCTTTTAAAGACTCCTTTGAAGTAATGGAGTGTTTCCGAATCATTTTCTCCAAAAAATTCCACACATGCTCTATGGGATTTAAATCTGGAGACTGGGGTGCACTTTTTAACTGCTTGCAGTGGTAAATCAGCCACTCCTGTACCATATAAACCGTGTGTTTTGGGTCGTTATATTGTTGGAATAAAAACGTTTTGGATTAAGAATATCTTGATCTTGATCTCAAGATGATCATGAACATCTTGTCAAAGCTCTGAAGATAAAATTTTTTGATTTTTGGCCACAGAAGATACCAAAATCCGTTTTTCACTCTCAGTCAATATACTCGGTCTGCCAGCTTTTTTGTGTTTTGTACCAAGTTCGCCAGTGATTGTGTAAGTTTTTATAACACTGTGCACTGTTGAGTGTGGCGTGTCCACTAGTCTTCCAATTTCGCGAAGAATTCGATTCTCTAAATAAAATTTCAAGATTAGTTTGCGAATTTCTAGAGGAACATCCTTTCATCGGCCCATTTTGATAATTTTGGCGATTTTAGGGGTAATTGAATTAAAAACAAGAAAAAACGGTTATCTTCGGCTCGCCGAAGATTATATACCCTTGCAGTCATGAATATTGCATTAATTTGGTTTTTTTAACCAATTATTTCTATGGTAGTTATATGATATAGTAGTCCGATTTGAAATTTGGTCAACAGATGGGGACAATGAGAAATACATTCTGAGTGAATTTCGTTGAAATCGGTCAATAGACACCGAAAATGTTCATACTAAGCATTTTCAACCGATTGTTCCTATGAAAGCTATATGATATAGTGGTCCGATTTATATGAAAATGTTCATACTAAGCATTTTCAACCGATTGTTCCTATGGGAGCTATATGATATAATGGTCCGATCTGGCCGATTTTTACATATGAACTGCGTGCAGAGAGAATACAGGTCTGTACCAAATTTCATTAAGATATCTTTGAAACTGAGAGACTAGTTCGCATAGAAACAGACAGACAGACAGACGGACAGACGGACATGGCTATATCGACTCGGCTGTTGATGCTGATCAAGAATATATATACTTTATGTGGTCGGAAACGCTTCCTTCAATGCGTTACAAACTTCGTGACAAAAACAATATACCCTCTGCAAGGGTATAATTAGCAATGCTTCAAACGAATTTGCGTGTTTTTATGAAATGCAAAGCACTCAAAGTACTCAAAAAAAAAACAAGAAAGAATGCTATAGTCGCCTCGCGACTTTAGGATACCCGTTACTCAGTTTCAATTTGTTATTAACAATGGTGATGGATATAATAGCTTGGCAAACACAGAATATTTTCATAGAAATTCATGTTTAGAGCATATTTTCGACCGATCGTTCCTATGGAAGCTATACGATATAGTTGTCCGATTTGTATCAAAATTGGTCAGTATATACATATATATTATTGGCAGATGTATTTTGTGTGAGTTTGATTAATATAGCTTAGTTAACGCAAAAGTTTTTCATACAAACTCATATTTAGAGCATATTTTCGACCGATCGGCCCTATGGGAGCTATACGATATAGTTGTCCGATTTGGGTCAAACTTGGTCAGTATATATATGTATATTATTGGCAGATGTATTCTGTGTGAGTTTGCTTAATCTAGCTTGGTTAACGCAAAAGTTTTTCATACGTATTCAAATTTGGAGCGTATTTTTGACCGATCGGCCCTATGGGAGCTATACGATATAGTTGTCCGATTTGGATCAAACTTGGTCAGTACATGTACTTCCTAGATAAGTACTTTCCGTGTAAATTTGGATCAGATAGCATAGCTAACAAAAAAGTTTTCTGTACTAAAACATTCTACGTTTACCTGTACATTTACCTTTATATGCAAATAAAACGCCCTAAAGTGGGCGTGTCAAAAAACAAAAACAAACTTGTACTGCTTAGGTATTGTACATTTCATTTGCGACCACTATCATTTTTCTAGCTCTTATAGTCTCTGAGATCCTTTTGTTCATACAGACGGACGGACGGACAGACGGACATGGCTATATCGACTCGGCTATTGATGCTGATCAAGAATATATATACTTTATGGGGTCTGCCACGCCTCCTTCTGCCTGTTACATACATTCCAACGATTACAATATACCCTTTTACTCTACGAGTAACGGGTATAAAAATGTTAAAAAACGGTAAATGGAAGTGTTGGGAACAGTTAAATATTAAGTGTACGAATAATTGTTTTGCGTATTTTGCAGCACTTTTATACTCTCTGCAAGAGTATATTGGGTTTGTGCAAAAGTATGTAACAGGCAGAAGGAGGCTTGGCCGACCACATAAAGAATATATATTCTTGATCAGCATCAACAGCCGAGTCGATATAGACCCTGAGAAGAAAAACAACCCCACACCATGACGGACAATTTTCCAAACTTCACTGTTTGCACTATATTCTTCTGGTGGAGTGCTGTATTGGGCTTCCTCCAAACATTAGCTGGTCCATCATAGTAATATATCATTATCTTCGTCTCGTCACAGAAGAGTACATCTTTCCGTTGCCAATATCGTAATTCAGCCGTCTCTCAATATTTAGTGCTGATAGTAGTGTCTTCTTTCTCGTTGTCCTCGATGAATTTTTGCGTATTTAGCGCTTTCGGGACAATCTAATGGCTTATGGAATTCTTGCAGTCAGTTTACAGGTCCGAGACCAACTGCCTAAGGCTGATTTGCGGGTTTTTGCTGACCTCCTTCATAATTTTCCTATTGTCGCGATTGATTAATTTGGGGGTCCTGCCCACGGAGTGCTTCAGTTCCAGCCTATTCCGATTCTCTGCTCGCTCGATGCCACGCCCCATTCGCCCACAATAAGAAAAAATCTGGACAAACCTCGGAAAAAATTGGTGTTTTCGGCAAATATCTCAGTAACTATGGCACCTAGGTTCACCAATTCTGGTACGGGAGGTTCCTAGCGACAGCATAGTTGCATTGCCATCTAAAATTTTGGACAGCCACGCCCCCTTTTCCAACACTTGAAAAAACTTCCAATGCCGTTTTTTGCGAACTTGTTCGTATCATACAGTATTGTTATTTATAATTCGTGTGGAGATTAAATATATTTAACTGTCCTGAAAGGTGCATTAAAATCGGACTATAAACAATAAAACTAGAAGCGTTACAATATTGATAATTGAACGCAATATCAACCCATAGGTGCAAGCGAGATAGAAACACACAAGCACATGTTCCAACGTTTTCGCTGCCTGTGTGTCGGCAGCGCTGCCCGCGGTCGCTGGCTGCGCCGAATACACACATACATATTTGCATCATATTACATCGAATACAAACAAACAGATGTGTGTTTGATTATGCTTAGATTGTTTTTGTTTCAACGTGTTTTAATGCAAGTAATTCACATTGTAATATCTCGATACCGATTTTAATAATTTAATCGGGACAAATGCAGAGAGTATTATACGGTCGGGCGCGCTCGACTGTACTTTTCTTTCTTGTTGTAGTTGCTTATTCAAGTCAATACAATTATTATTTATTTAGTTTTTACAAATTATAAATCAGTTCATTCAGGAGTCACTTTATATGTTAAGCTGCCTCGCTGTTAGGAACCAAGTAAGTAAGAAGGGACTATGAATAAGAAAGCTCGTGCGCAGAAGCTCATTCAGTAACTTGTGCCGCGGAGCTTTCTGTGTGTTGTTCGCCTTCCACAGAAAGCTCTCTTGGCACGGGTCTCCACAATATTTACAATGTATAATATATTTACACTATATTTCAAGTCAATACTTGCCATTGCACAGTGGTTCCGCCAGAGGTCATAAATGCAAAATATCTTTTTGCAAATAACGCCAAATGAGCGAAGACCTAACCGATGAAATGCAAACCTGCGTTAAGCTAGAAATAAAGATCAACTTTCAAGTGTTCAATTTAAGCAAATAATTTGATAAATAAATTCGAATCAATGAATATTAAAAACAGAGGTAGTTTCTTTAGTTATATGTGTCAGACAACGTTTAAAAACTTTATGCTTACTAATAAATCGTTTGCTTTTGCTAGCGTCTCAATATGTGTTCTGTCGTCTTTATTAGTTATTTTAAGGTAAAGTTTTAATTGTGAATTGGGGTGTTGATATTATAAAAAATATCAATATCGATGATATTTTGATATGATAAAAATATTATTTTTTAATGATGTTTAAAAAAAAATATCGATATTAGCGATGATATTTATATCTAGGTATTGATTTAAATTTTTTATCACAGGGGGATTGTTATAAACCAAAAATCGTCACTTCAACTTTAATTAAAACCCATGTATTACGATGCACATGACATTTTAAAAGTGCAGCGTAGTGCTTGTTTTTGAGATGCGATTTCAAATTGGTGGTATTTCCCCTTGTTTTTATTACCTTGTTGCAAGACTTGCATTTTGAAGATGTACCATCTATTTTATCAAAAAAAGATTTTACTTCCATGGTAAACTGAAAAGCAACGGTAAAATATACATATATCGAATTTTTTATCGATATTGATTATCGCCACAAAAAAATATCACCCAAAAATATATATCGATATATCAATAATTTTACGACAACCCAGAAGGAGAAAGCGCGAGACAAACGTCCGTTTTTCACTTGATTTAGTCACAGGGTTGTACACCCTATTTGTGAAAAACCTTATTCCCTTTAACATGGGCGTGTCCACGAATGTCAATAGGAAATTTATCCAAACCAACTGACAGGTCAGCCATGCAGTATTTCGTTTGTGTGACGCCGCCGCTGACCGTGTGCATAAACTTGGGTTGTGGGTTATTTCGTCACAAATGTTCCAGTTGGAATTCTCATTGTAATTCCAACTCTATTTAAATAGGGATCCCCCTCCCCTTAATATAAATTCTATTTATTTTTATTTATTTTAAAAATTTTATTAAAATTCTAATGGGCTTAACAAATACAATAAATTTCAAAATAATAATATTAAGACATCCATCTACTGAAAAAAACATCTGAAACCGAGATTTTAACTTTTGTTAAAATTATTTATTATTTGAATTTTATTACCAATATATAAAACTTACATTTTTATCTGGAGAAAATTCGGAAAATTCGAAAGTTGTGTTATTTTCGAATCACGCTTTAGCGACGCAATTGGCAAGCTTGAATTTCACCACCCGTGGCAAAAGCTGATAGAAACAATTAAAATATGCAAATTGTAAAATTTTTTATATCAGTACTAAAGACAGAAGTAATTGAAGCACTTTTAATGTCCAATTATTTAAATATCACTCACCTATTCACATTTTTTACACTCTGTTAATCACTCGCAACATATTGCTAGAACAAAGGCTGCGAACTCAATGAAAATGTATCGAAAAGCCGATACAAGCATTAGCAGCCCTGAGTATTTATCGATGACAGCGATCGTTGCACTTTTCACTTATTAAAATGCAAATAATGCATTTATTTTATTTTAAACTACTTATTACATCAATAAATAATTTTTAAAATGCATCAAATAGTTTTAAATTGTTTGGCAACACCAAAAAATTTATAATTAGTGTTACCGATTTTCGATAGTCAATCTGACGTACTTATCGGCAATTGTCATCATGGACTTGTAAAAATGGCATACAACAATTGTTAATATAATATAAATTGTTTTCTTAATTAAATTTGAAAATGTCTTAATTCACCAAATATTTTCTTACAGTTCCCCAAGAATATGAATTTGGATAACAGCTTAAATAGTTTTTTCAATACATATATAAAAATTTTATTTATTTTTATTATCGACTGTTAACAATATTAAATCTAATAGAAAACTTCAATATGTGCAAACATATTATAAATATAAACATAACTTTAATCATTCCATTAATAATATGACATAGGAAATACTCTTAGCAGCAAATCTTACACCCAAGGCTGTTCAAATGTTTCAGCTATTTGCGCGATAAGATATCGACAGTCAGTGGGTTTTTCCCACGTAGAGTCAAAAAATTTTAAGCAGCGAAACTAACAGCCAAGTATATAAAAATGTCAATAGGATATGTGATTATGTCGCCAGTATTTTTTTCTGCGCATCAAAATAATTCCAAGCAGCAAAACCAATAGTCGAAGTCAGGAAAAGTCTTTGAAAAGCGAGACTGGCAAGCGGACCAGAGCAGCGGATAACTCACATCAGCAAAACGTAAAATTCTAACTGAGAAATTTCCGTTCACCGAGGGATGTAGTACCAAAACCTGACAATGTCAGTACTGCAGCCGTACAGACTTTGTCAATATCCAACTGGATATTTTTGTAGAATAAGTTAATATTTTGATATTATAAAATCATTACATTTAGCTGCCACAAAGTGCCACAGTGCGTTGTAAAATTTGCGAAGCGAATTTGCGAACATAGATTTTATCAACACTTTACTTTTAAGATCGGATCCATTCATAATAGGACAAAGAGAACTTCCCAAAAAAGACAAGTCAAATTTGTTAACGTCTGTGTATGAGTTGTTAGACGATTCTGTCCAATTTAATCTAATTAGTATTAATTTGTTATGTCTGATTGTTGTTCTTTCTTTAATATATTTAAGTGTTTTTTAGACCCCGTACTCTAAAAAAGAGTATAGGGGTCTATTAGGTTTGTCAGAAGCGAAATGTGCGTAACAGGCAGAAGGAGGCGTGGCCGACCCCATAAAGTATATATATTCTAGATCAGCATCAACAGCCGAGTCGATATAGCAATGTCCGTCTGTCTGTCTGTCCGTCCGTCCGTATGAACACCTGGATCTTTTAAACTACAAAAGCTAGAGACACCAAATTTGGAATGAAAGTCCGTTATCTTCGCGAGCAGATCAAGTTTATTTCGAATTGTTGCCACGCCCCTTACCGCCCCCGCAATGAGCAAAAAACCAGACACACCTCGAAAAAAATTTACTTTTAGGCCAATAACTCAGTAACTATGGCACTTAGGAACACCATTTCTGGTAAACAGGTTGCTAGTGACACCCTTAATGCAATGCCATTAAAAATTTTGAGCTGCCACGCACCTTTTCCCCACATCAGCTAAAAAACTTTTACGCTTTAATGCCGTTTTTAAGGACTTTATTCATATAGTAGAGTGTTGTAATTCAACATTCGTATAGAGACATATAAAATCAAACTATTCTGAAAGTGGCATCAACATACTACCTTTAACAAAAGAGCTACTGCGTTACAAAGTTTGTTATTTAACTGCAATATCACTTACGCGCGAGAGCGAGACAGAAACATACAAACACATGTTCGAACGTTTTCGATGCTTGTGTGGCGACAGCGCTGCCGGCAGACGCTGGCCGCGCCGAATACACACATACATACATACATGCATACATATAATTTCTAACGAATGTGTGTTTGTATGAATAATATGTAAATGCTATCGGAGAATTCTTGAAAGTGGCGCGTGGTGCAACTGATAGAGTTGCGGCAATGCGAATTGTTAGTTTAATTTTTTTTAATTTCAATTCAAAATGTACATATAAAATTTTAATTTTTAAATTTCATTCAAAAATTTAAATTTAAATTGAATACAATTGCGCACTTCTATGGGAGTACGGGGTCTTTTACAGTCGGCTCGATCGACTGTAGCCTTTCTTACTTGTCATTAAAGTTTTTAATATATTTAGAGACCTTAAAAAAACATATCATAAATTCTTAAAGTAAAGCTAGAGGCTTAATTTCTTTTTTATATGTTGATATTTCGCCCCAATAATTAGACCCCGTACTCTAAAAAAGAGTAGAGGGGTCTATTAGGTTTGTCAGAAGCGAAATGTGCTTAACAGGCAGAAGGAGGCGTGGTCGACCCCATAAAGTATATATATTCTTGATCGGCATCAACAGCCGAGTCGATATAGCAATGTCCGTCTGTCTGTCCGTCCGTATGAACAAACAGATTTCAGAGATGGTAAGAGCTACAAGTTCGAGCTTGGTGTCAAACGTTCACATATTTAGTCAGTCAATACAAGAATCTTTTTTTTTTCGATGCCACGCCCCATTCGCCCACAATAAGCAAAAAACTGGACACACCTCGTGAAAAATTGGTGTTTTCGGCAAATATCTCAATAACTATGGCACTTAGGATCACCGATTCTGGTACGGGTGTTCTTTGCGAGAGCATAGTTGCATTGCCATTTAAAATTTTTGACTGCCACGCCCACTTTTCCCACAATTTATAAAATAGTTTTCAAACTTCAATGCCTTTTTTTCCGTATCGTACAGTATTGTAGTTTATAACTGGTGTGGAGACTAACTATATTAAACTATACTGAAAGGCGCATTAAAATCGGACTATAAACAAGAAAACTAGAAGCGTTACAATATTGATAATTGAACGCAATATCAACCCATTGGTGCAAGCGAGATAGAAACACACAAGCACATGTTCGAACGTTTTCGCTGCTTGTGTGTCGGCAGCGTTGCCCGCAGTCGCTGGCTGCGCCGAATACACACATATGTACATACATACATATTTGCATCATATACATATTGCCAAACGTATGTGTATTCGAATACAAACAAACAGATGTGTGTTTGATTATGCTTAGATTGTTTTTGTTTCAACGTGTTTTAATGCAAGTAATTCACATTGTAATATCTCGATACCGATTTTAATAATTTAATCGGGACAAATGCAGAGAGTATTATACGGTCGGGCGCGCTCGACTGTACTTTTCTTTCTTGTTATTATTAATTATATTAAGCTTTTGATTTTATTTATTGAAAAGATACGTTAATATGTATTTAGTAAAAGGTTTAAATAATCAAATATAAAAAAATAAGTCCAATATCTTATTTTTTTCCAGCCCTATTAATGGCCAAACTTCAAAAAAGGATTTTTTTTACAAAGAGAGAGTAAGTGTATACATATTTGAGCTGTCACGCCCCCTCTTCACATAAGAACTAAAAAACTTTAAAACTTCAATGCCGTTTTTAAGGCATTTATTCAAATAATACAGTGTTGTAATTTAACATTCGTTTGGAGACATATATCAAACTATCCTGAAAGTTGCAAAATTTTCTACTTTGAACAAAAGATCTTTCACGGAACAAAGTTTATGTTATTTAACTGCAATATCGCGAGAGTGAGACAGAAACATACCAACTAACAATATTAACTAAATTAAGGATATTAACTTTTAAAAATAATATTTTGTATAACCCCCCTTGGCATCAATGAGCGCTTCCAACCGTCTATTCATTGAATAAATAAGTTTTTGGACATATTCCACCGGTGTCTTCTCCCATTCCTCCAATATGTATTTCTTGAGATCAGTTTTGTTTGTTGGACCTCGATTCTCTATGGGATTAAGGTCGGGGCTTTGTGCTGGGGTATCCAACACCTTTGCACAATTGTAAAGAAGCCAACACCTGACTGTGTTGGCTTTGTGTCATTGGCTTTGGGGTCATTATCTTGGTAAAACCTAAATGTTGGTTTACCATCCCTATAAAATGAAAACATGCGGGCACTGGACATGCGTGCGCAAGATCTCCAAATATTGTTTGACATCCATTGTATTTTCAATGAAGCACAACTCTCCAACTCCTTTACTAGAGATACACCCCCAGACCATCACGGAAAGTTTCCCGAACTTAACAGTTGGAATTATGTTTTTCCGTTCAAGGGCTTTCAACGGCTTTCGCCACACACGGCTGGGTCCATCGTTGTAATACAACATCATCTTCGTCTCGTCGCAGAATATTGTATCATCCCAATATGACTCCACATGTCCCACATGCATCCTGGCGAATGTTAGACGTCTTTTCTCGTGATCCGCCGACAACAATGGCTTTTTCCGGGCAACTCGTGATGAAAAGGCGTTACTTTTTAGGGCTCTGCGGACACTTTCGCGGGATATGTCAATATCACATTATTCCTGCAGCTCCCTGGCAAGCGTTCTGGTCGAAATTGTTGGATTGGCGTTAACTTTTCTGGCCAAAACACGTTCTGCCCTATCAGTTAACGCCCGAGGTCGTCCAGTTGTACGCTTTGGTTCCAGTGTTTCATCGTTCTCTGCGCGGCTTAGAATTTTATAGACGGTCCTCCTCGATATTAAAAACATTTCCGCTATCTCCGAGACCGATTTCCCCTTGGTATGGTTATAATACACCAATTGAATCATGTCAAACGATAATCTTTTCCATGGCATATTTAATTTTTTCAAAGATGTTCAAAAATGCAATCAACGTGTATGAATTCTCTCAAAATGTGATGAAATTCATTAGAACATAGTACTAGACACAGCTGTGCACAGCGAAATCGCCGAAAACAACGGTAAATGGGAATTTAGGAATGAAAAGAAATAAAGAATAGCATGTGTGCAAACACTTTCGTGTCACTTAAATTTAAATACGTTTTTATTTGTTACTGTTTTTTATGCCTATGTTAATACTTTTTGCATTTTTATTAATTATTTTTGTAAGACAAACATTTGACAAACATAATATAATTTTTAAAAAATTTGAAATCTCACGCTTACTATTTTTTTATTTTATGTTAAAGAACAAAAATAAAATTTTTTTCGCTTGTGAAAACACTTTCGTGTCAAACTGTATTTACACAAATTTGATTTAAATTTGAATATATTTCTTTATTTTTAGTTTTTTCTCGTTAAATGTTTTGCTTCGAATTGTTCTATAAATCACATTTATCAGTGCCGAAACGCAAGGTCTGTTATGTGCAATAAAGGGAGCGGTACTTAATTATGTACATATGTATTATTTGCCGTTTCTATGCACTTTCACCTATGCACTGACTCGTTTGGGCACTGTTACCTGGTCATCAGAAGAGTCGCTCATTGGCTCAATTCTGGGCATTATATTCCAAGTAGTTTCCGCAACAATAGTGGTCCAACTCCAGAGTTCGTCATCGACAAGCTCCAAAGGGAACAGCTCCAAGAATCAGTCAGCAGTAACACCGAAACCAACACACACGCACACCAAGCCTCGAAATGTCTAATAATTAGACCGACAACCGCGTAAGAAAGTCCCTGCTCGGGCGCCAATGAAAAATCGAAATCGAAAATGTTTGTGAATAAAAACACTTGTAAGTTCTTGAACGTTATAAATTTATTGACTTGTCAAACGCGGAGAGACTGGCAGAGTGCGTGCGGTGTTTACGAAGTAAAATTAAGAACTGACTCGTCGCTGCCGCCAGCAGCACTCCCGAATACAATTTGAGCTTACAGACTAGCTAACAGTATAAGAGAATCAATTCATTTTTACCTAACGCTATCAACTCATTTTGTCTCTTAACTAATACTTAACTAATACTTCCTTATGATCTTATACTAACTTATGCCATGATCCAACATATGTATTAGTCCGAGCTTGGCTACCATCGACGTGTGCTTGGACTCTTTATCTTGGTAGAAAACAAAGTCTTCAATAATTCCCAATTTTTCAGCACTCTGCTTAACATTTTTTTTTTTAATGTCGAGGTACCCAAACTTATCCATAATACCATCGATAAAATGGAGATTCCCTACTCGCGCACTCGACATGCAGCCGTAAACCATCACCGAACCTCCACCATGCTTTACAGTGCCTATGGTATTTTTGGGCTCAAACTCGGTATTTGGTTTACGCCACACATACACTTTACCATCGAACCCATATAAATTGAATTTACTTTCATCAGTAAATTAAACCTATAATTTACACAATTAATAAAAAAAAAAAACAAGTAAGAAAGGCTACAGTCGATCGAGCCGACTGTAAAAGATTTAAATTCAAATTTTCGAATGAAATTTAAAAATTTTAATTTTATACATACAACAAAAATTAAAATAACAATTCGCAATGGCGCAACTCTATCAGTTCCACCACGCCCCACTTTCAAGAATTCTCCGATAATCAGCATTTACATATTATTCATACAAACACACATTCGTTTAAAATTATATGTATACATATACGGATGTATGCATGTACATAGGTATGTATGTGTGTATTCGGCGCGGCCAGAGTCCGAAGCCAGCGCTGTCGCTACACAAGCATCGAGTACGTTCGAACATGTGTTTGTGTGTTTCTGTCTCGCTCTAGCGCGTAAGTGGTATTGCAGTTAAAAACGTAGTAGCTCTTTTGTTAAAGGTAGTATTTTGATGCCACTTTCAGAATAGTTTGATTTGATATGTCTCTAAACGAATGTTGAATTACAACACTCTACTATATGAATAAATGCCTTAAAAACGGCATTAAAGTTTGAGAGTTTGGTTAGCTCTCATGAGAAAAGGGGGCATGGCAGCTCAAAATTTGTAATGACATTGCATTAAGCAATGTCTCTAGCAACCTGCTTACCAGAAATGGTGTTCATAAGTGTCATAGTTACTGAGTTATTTGCCTAAAACTACATTTTTTCGAGGTGTGTCTGATTTTTTGCTCATTGCGGGGGCGGTAAGGGACGTTGCAAAAATTTGAAATAAACTTAACCTGCCTGACTTAATAACGGACTTTCACGGCTGTTGATGCTGATCAAGAATATTAATACTTTATGGGGTCGGCCACGCCTTCTTCTGCCTGTTACGCACATTTCGCTTCTGACAAACCTAATAGACCCCTTTACTCTTTTTTAGAGTACGGGGTCTAAAAACTTTATGATAAAGTCAACCGATTTTAATCATTTTTTTACAGGGTAGAAATGAAAACACACCTAATGTATAAATTTGGTGCAAATTACTTAAAGAACAAAAAAGTTATGGTACATATTAATATGATAAAGGGGCGGTGCCACCACAAATACGAATTGAGGTCAAATGCAAAAAACCAAACTAAACTATCTTTACAGGTTCAAAAGTTATTAATTAATTCCTAAAAATCGGGCGTTTGACCCAAATTTGGAATGAAAGTCCGTCTATATTGCAGGCAGGTTAAGTTTATTTCAAATTTTTGCCACGCCCCCTACCGCCCCGGCAAATTGTAAAAAACAGTTTTCCTTGCACTACAACTTTGAAACTATGAAAGCTATCGTGACCAAATTTACACAGTAGGTGTATGGTACAACTATAACTATCACCAAGTTTCATCAAGATCGGACAACTATAGCTTATAGCTCCCATAGGACAAATCGGTCAAAAACAAAAAATTTGTATGAAGACATGTAGTATTTACTAAGTGATCGCGACCAAACTCACACGGAATGTGTACATAATTATTAAAACTAACTTCACCAAATTTGGTCCAAATCGGACAACTACAACATGTGAAACAAATTGGTCAAAAATGTTAAAAATTGTAATTTATTTACGTGTTTGAAGAAAAGTGGTAAATCAATGTTTATCTACTTTAGCCGTCCTGATTGTCAACAGTGCTATGGTCCAAGTGATGTGCCATGCATTAGAGAAACATGAGGTCTGCGGTTCGAACCCCAGCGCAGACAGGCATTTGTTTTCTTTTTCTATAGTAAAATATTATTAAATGTAAATGCAGATAATCAGCAGTACCTGCAAATTGAGGTGTGGTGCATATGGTAGAGTGGCGACATGTGAGAATCCTGTGTCTGATACCGCGGGTTCGATTGCAGCTAGCGCATAACTATTTTTTACTTTTTTAAATTTTAATTTAAACTATTATCTTTTTTTAAATTTGTATTTTAAAATATGAATCAGTCTACTGCTTCTTCTTTTAAGTTTGTAAGTATTTTTGTATGCGCACTACAAGGAGTACTGGGTCTTATACAGTCGGCACGTCGATTGTAGCCTTTCTCACTTGTTATAATAAAAGTTGGTGAAAAAACGCTTTTCTTGAAAACAAACGGATTTCTTTTGATTTTAAGCACTACACACAACAGCACAACACATTATAATATAACTTTATTATTATTCATTATCTGACGCAAACATGCCATAAAATTCAAAATTTGAAAAGTCCTGCCTTTCGGACATGCTTATTTCCTCGTCCTCCTCTGCGTTCATCATCGCATACTAGAAACTGAAGAACTTCAAGAGGCAGGCATAAGCGTTTTAGATGATATTAATGGAGGTATCCATAGCACGATGATACCCGTCGGTAAAATTGTTTAATCTATTATTTTTTCTGGCATGATACAGCCTATCCGATTTGTAAAACTTGTTTCGGCTTTCGGCAGCTTCTTCTCCAAAATTTTTAACTGGAAGGACTGTGTTCTCCATGATATCTTTTGAATGCACAAGAATTTTGTGCAGAGTTGCTGTCATTGGAAGCCAAGGGTACCTTATAACAATAAATTGAGCTGTTTTAATGCAGAACTCATCAAATTTCTCCAAATTTAACGGCAGTCGACAAGACAAACAAACTAAAATGGTTCTTAAGTTAAGAATGATTTCTTCACAAACTCCTGTGATTTCAGAAAATACTTTATAATTTTCAAAAGCTCGCCGTTCTGTACTTCCTGTATTTGTGGTTCCGAACTCTCCTTGTTTTGGTTCATCTACCCTCATTGACAGCATTTCCCGAAACCTTTGTTGAATTTGCTTCTTTCTCTCAAGTAGTTGCGTTTTCTCTTCAATATTCGCTACTCTCCATTTTTTAATTATAATTTTGTATCCGGCATGTAATACAAATTTAAAAATGCGTATCCAACAGTGAAGAGGACTTATGCGATATTTTAAGTTGCTTAAAATTGGTATGAATTTTTCGCATCTAAAATTCATATTGTAGCGAAAATCTTTTGGTGTCGATCCGCATATAGGACAAGTTTGAAATGACTTGGTGTTAGTCAATATGCTTAAGACCTTGCCATCAATCGCAGTGAGATACAGACTAAACCTTACGTAAATTATTTTAGTGTTTGGTAGAATAATTTTACATGAGTTTAAATCGTCTCTTTCAAAAACTCCAGTTTTAAAGGTCGGCAAAACCTTATTGATTGCGGAGTACGGTTGTTCCCCAATATGAGCCCGGAAGAGTCCACCAATCTAAGAGGGTTGACAGTTGTTACGAATAGTGACGAGTCCGTATTAAATTGCTGAGCTCCAAAATATGGTTGATTATAATTTGACTGACCCGTACTGCCATCAAATCTGTAGCTGAAAATAAGTTCTGTACTTAAAAACTCAGTGCTTTGCTCATTCATTACACTCTCCAGGACGTCGCTTTGTACTTCAACTATCCGAGCTGCTGTATGGGACACCAGGTTTTGCAGGATAACTCTGGCAACAGTCTCCGTAATGGTTATGCCCACTGGTCTGCAATCGTCTTTACTTTTTCGCACATCCTTATAGTGCGGGTAGACATTGCAGTTTCGTTTTCTTAAGTCGTCACGTATTACGTTGTACTGCTCTTTCGAAAGGCTCTGATCAAGCTCTAAGGATAGGGCTTCATTTGAAGAGGCCCGCACAGGTTCAGTACGGGGTCTCAACAGTAACTTTTTAACGTGTTTGTTAAGATTTTCAGCAGAGACATCAGCTCACGCCGAACGTTTCTACGGGCTGCAATTGATGCGGCTTGCCTCAACAACTTGACGTTATATTTGTGGCGTCTTGCCAAGTTCGCTGCCAGATTCCATTGAGCTCTTCCACCTTTGCATTCATGTGGCATTAATGGTCGTCCAACAATGCAATAGTACGTTTCTTAAATTGCAGGGAAGTACTCTTCTGTTGCCAGTTGAAATGCTTTTTTTTTTTAAGTTTGATGTTTCTTCGGCAATTCGTCCACCTAATGGACACATTATGGCAAATATTACGGCAGCATGCTTTTACTTGTGCCTCAAACTCGCTAGAAACAGTCTGGCCCATATATATACATGAAAAATATACTTAAAACAGCTGCTTCCTTCTCTTGCTTAGTTTTGAGCGACCGCCAAACTTCAAAAAGATCCGCGTTGCAAACGGCGGGGTTAGTTGCTGAAAAATGAAATTGCGGGAAAAGTGCACGTTTAGCTTATAGGTCCTAACTTGTAATTGAACACACTCTAATGTGTGAATAGTTTCATTGCTACAAAATGCTACAAACACAAGTTATCTCTTATCAAAGACAAAATTTTGTTTCAAAAAAATGATGTCAGAGACAGCTTGTTGAATTACACAAAACTTCAGATAACATAAAGATTTTGGACAACACAAACACATAAACACAAAGTAAACTCTGGTGCAAGACTATAGCCGCACCCTGTTTTTTAGTGTAAGTCAGGAACGAATAGAGATAGGAGAAAACCAAAACTACCGTTAGAAAGAGCATCAAAAATAACACAGAACTGAAAAGTAACAACAACAACATTCGTGCAAAATGTACCGTTTTTTTTCACATTTCGTTTTGTTTGAAGTGCATAACTATAGCCGCACTTGGTGTTATTTAAGAAAAACAAAGAAAATATCAACAATTTTATACATATTTATTTATTTTAGTAATGAGTATACCCGCCTTTGGCAGTAATTAATTCAAAAACTCTATTTGGCATAGAGTTTATTAAATTATTTAACTCTTTTTGAGAAATATTTTCCCATTCCCTAATTATAGCCAATTTAAGGCTGTTAACATTAGTAAATTTTGAGTTATTAGCATAAATCCTTCTGACTAACAAAGCCCACAAGTTCTCCATGGGATTCATGTCAGGAGAACATGCTGGCCACTTTAATAAAGAGATGCTTTTCTCATTTAGCCATGATCGGGTCTCCCGACTGACATGCACTGATGCGTTATCCTGCTGGAAAATGAACTTACTTTGTCGTTTAGTGCGAAGAAACGGCAATAAGTTCATTTTCAGTATGTCAATATACTCCTTGGAGTTCATGTGACTGCTTGGAAATGCAATCTCCAAGCATCCCGACTCACAAAAAGCAGCCCATACCATGAGTGAACCTCCTCCGAAATTTCTCTTCGAGAAATAAAGGGGATCCTTCCTCAAATCTCTCCAATAATGAGAAAATCCATCCGGTCCATCCAAATTAAATTTTTTTTCATCAGAAAAAATTATCTAATAATGTAAAGTTAGTATTTTTTTTTTTAAAAAAAATAAAAGTACCTTCTTCCAATCAGTTGCCATATTTTCTCTAGCGAACTGCATCCGCGCTTCTTTATGCCGGGGTAATAACTTAGCAGCCACCTTTAACTTTTGTCGCACTATAGTTTTGGACTTTTTTAATGCCCGGGCAACCGTCCACCGAGACACTTTTAGCCCACAGTTAGCCGCTAATTCATTAGCCGTAAGCAAAGAGTTGCTCGCAGCACGCTCCAAATGGCTCTGAGCACGTGAACTTACTTTGGATTTAGGTCCCCCTTTCCTATTTATTCCATACTCGGACTGATTTTTAAAAAAATTTCTTATAACTTTGTCCGATCGACCAAGTTTCCGTGCAATTTCACGAAAAGAGAAATTCTCACTTTTGTAAGCCAGAATTTGACCTTTCTCAATATCAGAAAGTATTGATCCCCTCGGCATATTTAGAAAAATTTACTCTGAAATTAATTATCGACTGATTTGCCAATGACACCGTCGCGAAATGATTTCAGAATGCAAAAATCATAAGTGCGGCTATAGTTATGCACTTCAAACAAAACGAAATGTAAAAAAAAACGGTACATTTTGCACGAATGTTGTTGTTGTTACTTTTCAGTTCTGTGTTATTTTTGATGCTCTTTCTAACGGTAGTTTTGGTTTTCTCCTATCTCTATTCGTTCCTGACTTACACTAAGAAACAGGGTGCGGCTATAGTCATGCACCAGAGTTTACAAACCGGATTCCATGTTATGCATCAAACATTTTAATCTTATTGCATTAATTTGTATTACAATTGGCGATTCAAATTCACGTAAACTTTGTTTACAAAATTTAACATGAGCCCGTTGTGTTTAACAACCCTGTTTAACAAGTTGTATATTAAAAGATGGCGGCTCAGTTAAAATTCTCAGTTAAAAAAGCCCAATGAATTATGGGAAGCGGACGACCTACGGAAATCGATAGCCGATGTAAAAGACAGATTCGGCGACTAGCTGTTGAAGACAACATGTCATGCACGGAGATCAAGCGCCAACTACAGCTGGACATATCAAGCAGACGTGTAAATCAAATTTTAAGGACTTACGACACCGTTACATATGCTTCCCGGGACCCTGTACCCCGACTATTAAAACGACACCTAACCGCCCGTCGGGCTTTTGGTGAAAAATATAAATTTTGGTCAGAGGAATTCCAGAAAGTGATATTTTAGGACGAAAAAAAGTTCAATCTGGATGGACCCGACTGTTGCCAAAAGTATTGGCGCGATAAAAGGCAACCACGGAAGACTTGCCATAAGCGTAACCATGGTGGAGGATCACTTATGATTTGGGCAGCGTTCGGGTATGCTGGAAAGTCTCCATTATGTTTTATTCCAACGAAGACAAATGCGGAAATCTATATAGAGTTGTTAGACACAGTACTGATTGACTTTGCTGCAGAGCTTTAATGATGAATGGATTTTCCAGCAGGATAACGCTCCAATCCACACAGCTCGCAAAACTAAAGAGTTTTTTTCGGCTAGAAAGATACCGATTTTGGAGTGGCCAGCCATTAGTCCGGATCTTAACCCAATCGAAGATCTCTGGGGTATACTGTCACGCAAGGTATACAGAAATAATCGCCAATTTGACACGATAAAGGACCTCAAAAAAGCGTTGATCGAGGAGTGGAACCAGATTGACGATACAACTCTGCAAAATTTGGCCAACTCAATGCCAAATCGCATTAGTCAAATGTTTTTAAATAAAGGAAAACATATCGACTATTAAAACGTTGAAATTCCGCGAAAAAAAAACATGTATTATTAAATTTTACCATAATTTCTTCATTATGCACATATACTTATTTCATATGAAAATTAGTTTTTTAATTTAATATTATTGGTTCCTTTAAATAAATTTAAGAAAAAATGTTATTTTTTTGTTGATGTATAACTCCACTTTAAATATAAAAAAATTTAAACTGTTCCATTTTATCTTATAAGTTATATTTTAAATAATATCAATGCACATATACTTCTTTCACTCAGGTAGTGAAGAAAAAATAAGTAGTTTGTTGTCTTATCCAATAATTTTTGTTATTTAATAGTTAATGTGTTCACCCTTATTAACAAATGACTAATTCGACTTACCATTGAACTCGACAAGTTTTGCAGAGTTGAAATGTCAATTTCATCCCATTCTTTGACTATTTTGTAGACCTTGCGTGATAGTATTTCCCAAAGATCTCCATTCCAAAATAGGTATTTTCCTATCCTCAAAAAATTTTTTTGTTATCCTCGTATGAATTGGCGCTTTGCCCTGCTGAAAAGTCCATTCATCTTTGTATATGTCTTCAGGAAAGTCAACAAGTATCATGTCTATTAGACATTGTCTAACAGTTGTACATATGTACATTTCTGCATTTGTCCTCGTGGGTAGAGATGGGCATGGGCCGTGCCGTCTTCGTGTCGTGCCGTGCCTTTTTTAAAAAAAACCGTGTTGGGCGCTTAACAAAAAATTGCAGTGTCTTACCGTGCCAAAGTCCATAGGTACGGTTTGGCACGGTTTGGCACGGTAGGCACCGTAGGCACGACAGGCACAGTAGGTACGTTTTACACAAAAACATGTACTTTGATTAAACATTTATTAACTTTCATTAATAAAATTTTATTAAAAACTGTAATAAAATCTTTTTGAAAAATGTTCAAATTTTTTAAATTGCATTATTTAAATTTACTTAAATAACCAAAAAAAAATTGGGTTTAAAATTTAATTATTTGTTACTTTTGACAGAGCCCGTGTTTGACGGTGCCGTGTCCGTGCGTGCCGTGCCTCTAGAAAAAAATTCCGTGTTGGGCCTTGTTGGTCCTCAGTTTTTAGCCGCCGTGCTTGGGCCGTGCCGTGCCTCAAAAAAGAGGCCCATGCCCATCTCTACTCGTGGGTATAAAATAGAGTGGAGACTTTCTAGCATATCCAAATGCTGCCCAAATCATTAAAGATCCTCCACCGTGGTTGCGCATTTGTCTTACATCCCGCCAACACTTGTGGAAACAGTCTGGTCCGTCTAGGTTGAACTTTTTTTCGTCGGAAAAATAACATTTTTGAGCTCTTCCGAACAAAATTTATATTTTTCACCATATATATTTGACACAGCGTTGCATTAGTTTATTTTCTTAATATTTTTTATTTCAAAAATAATCAGTTTTTAATTTTATTGTTTATGGTTACAGTGTAATGTAGAAAATTATAAATTACAAATTTTTTCAAGTTTAACATTGATTTGAATTTTTTTTTATATCTATAATCAAAGAAATTCAATAGTGGCATATATATTTTGACATTGTTATTTTTATCAACAAAACTTAATATTATGGTAAAAATACGCAATTTAAATTTTAAATTAATGGAAAATATACCCTCCTTTTGCATTTCTGACCATTTGAAGGCGGTTCGGGACGGAATCCACCAAGGTTTGGAGATGTTTTAATGGAATCCTTTCCCACTCCTTTGTGACCTCAGCGATCGTTTCAATTCTTGTCCTTGTCAGATCGCCGGGTCTATTTCGCTTTATTAGCGACCAAACATTTTCAATAATATTCAAATCTGGACTTTGGGGTGGCCAATCCAGTGTTTCCACCCCAACGTCTCTCAAAAATGTTGTTATCATTCTCGCCTTGTGGCAAGGAGCGTTGTCCTGCTGCAGAATAAATGCTTCACCGATCAATCTGTCGCCAGATGGGAACGCGAAATCGTTTAAGGTTCTTAAATATTGACCCTGGTTCATAGAACCGTCAATAGGAACCAAGTCACCCACACCATTGTAAACTTTCTTCTTCGATGAGTGGAACTCAAAAGTGCTTTCATCCGTCCACAGGACATTGCGCCAGAACGATATAGGCTTGTCAAAATACTTCTCCGCAAAATTAAGACGCTTAAGTTTGTAGATTCTTGAACTTACAATTTACAATAATTTGAAAATACAATTTAAAATGTTCTAATCACCTTCTAGTTACAAAATTATTTGTGTTTTGCTTAGTTTTTTAGAATTTTTTAGAGTTTTTTAGGAACAATTAAATTTTTTTAGGCGTTTGGGATTATTTAGGTCATAGAGAATCTATTTCGGGGAAAAAACCATTTACTTTTTGGACCAAAGCTTAATTATCAATACTTGAACTTATTAAAAATGCCAAAAGGATCGGAATTAAACGAATCGGAAAAAAAAATCATCTTGCATTTACACAATGAGGGCAAATCCAACAAATATATACATATGTAATTGAGCTATTTGAACGAAGTGTTTCGACAATCAAAAGTGTTATTACCCGAACATAAGTCGGGATTCGTTGAAAAACCTGCCACGTACCGGCAGACCAAAGAAGTTGACCGACAGAGAAGAGCGGAAAATTCTGGAAGAGAATAGGAAAAATCCGCATTTATCGGCTCCAAAAATAAATAAGGCATTAGCTACATCATTGGCAACCAACGTTTCTAACGAAACCGTCCGTAGAATCCTGAGAAACAATGATTTCCATTAAAGATGTCCGAGAAAAAAACCATTGCTTTCTGTAGTTAATGTGTCGAAGCGTCTTAACTTTGCTAAAACACACGAAAGTAAAGACGTTCAATACTGGGAACGCATTATATTTAGCGATGAAAGCAGATTTAATATATTTGGCTCGGACCGCGAAGGAAAAGTCTGAATGAAGCCTTGTGAAGCGCTAAAACTTAACAAGAAAGACAAGTAAGAAAGGCTACAGTCGATCGAGCCGACTGTAAAAGACACCGTACTCCCATAGTAGTGCGCATTTGTATTCAATTTGAATTCAAATTTTCGAATGAAATTTAAAGATTTTAATTTTATGTATATGTACATTTAGAATTGAAATTTAAAAAAAATTAAATTAACAATTCGCATTGCCGCAACTCTATCAGTTGCACCACGCGCCACTTTCAAGAATTCTCCGAATTGCCCGCAGACGCTGGCCGCGCCGAATACACGCATACATACATATACATATACACGTATAATGTGTTCGCATGCAAACAAACTGATGTATGTTTGATTATACAATGGACCAAAGTAACCGTTGAGGATACCAGAAAGCTTGTGGATTCAATGCCAAGACGACTAGCGGAGGTTCTAAAGAGAAAAGGCTATCCAACAAAATATTAAAATTCTTTGGAAAAGCGTTGTACGCAGAATTTTTTATGTTTTTTTTTTGTGTGTACGCAGACTTTTGGAAAGACTATTTTTCGTAATGTTTTTTATTATTAATTATATTAAGCTTTTGGTTTTATTTGTTGAAAAAATGTGTCAATATGTATTAAGTAAAAGGTATAAATAATCAAATATAAAAAGAATAATTCCAATATCTTATTTCTTTCGAGCGCTATTAAGGGTCAAACATAAAAAAAGTTTGTTTTTTTTTTCAAGTTTACGCAGAGATATGAGAGCAAGTGTAATTGCTTTTTTTTTTTGTTTCAACGTGTTTTAATGCAAGTACTACACATTGTAATATATGTATCTCGATACCGATTTCAATAATTTAATCGGAAAAAAATGCAGAGAGTATTATACGGTTGTGCGTGTACCTTTCTTTCTTGTTTTGTTTTGCTTAGTGCAATTCGTGTTTAAGTTCTTTAAAGTGACATTATCACAAATTATTCTTGCGAAATGAATCCACGTGGAAAGCAAACTGGTGTTGAAGCACGACAAATAATTTTAAAACTGCATTTTGATGGCAAAACTGTTAGGGAAATTGCAGATCTGGTCGGAAGGAGCAAATCTCCTGTCCATGATGAAATAAATAGGTTTCGGGAAGATGAAAGTTTGCCAAATAAAAGTCAGGAGGGCAAAATAAAGCGAATAAAATCACGAGAAGAGCGGTCAATTTTAAAAAATAAGATTGATCCCTTTAAAACCGCTAGGGAGCTAAGGTTGTCGGTGAAATCTCAATTTGAAAAGGATGTTTGTGACAAAACAGTGCGCAATAATTTTCATGTTTTTTATGGCCGAGTTGCCCAAAAAAAGCCATTTATAAGCCCTAAGAACAAGGCGTTCAGGGTAAAATTGGCAAAAGTATACTTACTAAAAATCAACGATTTTTGAAATCATGTACATAAGTGTGTTGTATATCATATTAAAATACATTTTTTTGTGTAAATTATAGGTTATGTTTACTGATGAAAGTAAATTCAATTTACATGGGTCCGATGGCAAGGTGTATGTGTGGCGAAACAAAATACCGAGTTTGACCCCAAAAATACCATAGGCTAAAGCATGGTGGATGGTTTAGGGCTGCATGTCGATTGCGGGAGTAGGGAATCTCCATTTTATCGATGGTATTGTGGATAAATTAGGGTACCTCGACATTTAAAAAAAAAATGTTAAGCAGAGTGCTGAAATATTGGAAATTCTGGAAGACTTTGCTTTCTACCAAGATAACGATCCCAAGCACACGTCGATGGTAGCTAAGCTCTGGCTAATACACAATTGCCCCAAATTGATTCAAACGCCAGCCCAGAGCCCGGATATCAATGTAATTAAGAACCTTTGGGAAGTATCGGCCAGAAAAGTGTACCAAACCCGGTATAACACTTTGGATCAATTAAAAGAGGGATTAATTGCAGCTTGGAACTCAATAGAGCCAGAAATCTGCCAAAACTTGGTAAATTCTGTACCCAATCGCTTGCAGGCTGTTGTAGCAAACAAAGGGTTTGCTACTAAATATTAAATCTTAAAGATTTCATTTGTTTAGTTATTGTTATTTTGTTTTTTTTTCATGAATTTTTTCTTTTGTCCGATTTTGCGTTGAAGCTTAAAATCGGACTTGTCATTAGTTTCGCAAAATAAAAATAATGTTACCGTTTAAAATTTTGAAATTTTTTTTGTTGTTTAACAAAGCTTAGACTTTATAGAATTAAGAAAAATTGTTAAAACTTAAAATAAATAGCTTACTGCATAAGAAAAAACGCATTAAAATAAATAAAAAGTCTTGTCCGAATTGGCGTTGGAACCACTGTAGTAGTCCGATTTGTAATTGGTATAAATTCGTAATATACATATGTATAATGTGCGAGTTTATCTAAGATACAGGGTAGCCCATCTAGTGTTTGGAGTTTGAACTACCGATTATTTGACTTTTGAAACGTCAAATGTCATTCGGAAATTGATAAATATTTAGTAAAAACATTTACATTGAAATTTACAAAATGGGGCGTAAATCGCTTGAAGAAAGTTGGGAAATATTAAAAACTTATTTTCATAGTGGTGAGTCCTCTACTCAAAGTGTTACATACTAAAACAAGTAAGAAAAGTACAGTCGAGGGCGCCCGACCGTATAATACTCTCTGCATTTGTCCCGATTAAATTATTAAAATCGGTATCGAGATATTACAATGTGAATTACTTGCATTAAAACACGTTGAAATAAAAACAATCTAAGCATAATCAAACATACAGTGGCCATCAAAAGTGATTCAATATTCGTAACTCTTGACGTTAAAGGGCTACTGTACGAATAAAGATCAAGTAGATAACACAAAACTAATTTTAAACGGTACCTTGATTATTTTCTATAAAATGATGCAAACTAGACTGTAAAGAAGCGAACACAACAAAAGAGAGAGGTGCAAAACAAAAAGAACATGCATTGGATCAGTTTTGACTATTTCTATTTTTCGCGTTTTTATCAGTAAATACATCTTAATTTACAGTTATTATGGAAAACTGTTTTTCGCTTTTGATGAATTCATATTTGTATTAAGATTTAAAGACATAAAGTCATTCGTTTTATGCAATTTGTGCAAAGTTTTATAAAATCTCGAAAAATGAAAAAAATTTCAAAGGACATTGAGGACAGCATAGTGTGCCTTGCAGAAAGGGGATCATCGTCGCGGGACATTGCCAAGTCCCTCACTGTCAGTCAGTCGACAGTAACTCGAGTGTTAAAAAGGCGTGGATTCGAGTTTAAAAGTACCTCAAACTGACGACCGAGACTGATAACTGATGGTACTGCACGGCTTATGATCTTACAGATAAAAAAAGATGGTCATATGACACCCAAGGATGCTGCCAGATCAATTGGGAAAACCGTGAGTGAATCGACAGCAAGGAGGGCATTGCGCCGTATCGGGTATATCTCAATGATAAAGAAGAAAAAACCAGCACTATCCGAAAAAAATGTAAAGGCTTGACTAAAGTTTGCCAAAATCCATCGAAATTTTACCATTGAAGATTGGAAGAAAGTAATTTGGTCAGACGAATCCAAATTCAACCGATACCAATCCGATGGAAAATTCCCGAAAAAAGGATTCAAAGGCGACACGTTAGCAAAACACGGTGGCCACGTTATGGCATGGGGATATTTAACATGGTGGAGCTCAGCAAAATTGTTCAAAATTGACGGCATTATGAAAAAAAAGGATTATTTAAACATATTGCAGACCAATCTTCCCAATTTTATTGACCGTTGTGCTTATGGAATAGATGATCTGACATTCCAGCAAGATGGTGACCCGAATCCGATGGTTGAAATTGTAAAAGATTGGTTATCCAACCAAGGATTTAAGCACAAAGTCCTGACCTCAATCCAATTGAAAATCTGTGGTCAATTGTGAAAGACGGTTGGGACAATATAAAACGGCGCAAAAAACATTGACGACTTATGGCAGCGCGTGGATGAAGACTGGTCCAAAATCCCTCTGGAAATCTTTCATAAACATGTGGAAATCATACCCTCTCGAATGTCCTCTTTAATTAAAAATAAAGGACTATGGACAAAGTATTGAAAATTTTGAAAAAACAGCATTAAAAAAAATTAGTTTAAATAGTCAAAACTGAGTCAATGCGTGTTTATATTGTAAATGAATTATCTAGGAAAAACCCGTAATATTTTGAGTTATTTTTTTACATCAACTTGTTAAAAACTTTATAATTAAATTAAAAAAGAAATTAAGAAATAAATTAAAAAATGTTTGGTTTACTTGGATTTGTTTTTGTTTTTTATACAGTGAACTCTCAAACGTAAGATTAGCCAACATTGAGTCACTTTTGACGGCCACTGTACTTTATGAGGTCTGCCACGCCTCCAAACAGTCATAAATCGCTGTCTTATCATATATCAATGCTTTGTCAGGAGAAAAATTTAAATTGTCCGCGACTCCTCTTGATGAGGCACTTCATCGGAACATTGTGTAATCTTAATATTATGTTGTTTGTACTTAAATATATTCAACACGTTTTCTTTTCAGTAGCGTTGGTCTGCATGTACAAAATGCTTTTTTAGCACACTGTTTATGTCCTTCTCCGTGCATTGATACTTTATATGACAGCGGGCAGCGCTACCGCTACACAGGCAGCGAAAACGTTCGAACATGTGCTTGTGTGTTTCTAACTCGCTTGCACCAATGGGTTGATATTGCGTTCAATTATCAATATTGTAACGCTTCTAGTTTTCTTGTTTATAGTCCGATTTAAATGCGCCTTTCAGGATAGTTTAATATAGTTAGTCTCCACACGAATTATAGACTACAATACTGTGCGATAAGAACAAGTTCGCTAAAAACGGAATTGAAGTTTAAAAACTCTTTTAGAAATTGTGGGAAAAGTGGGCGTGGCAGTCCAAAATGTTAAATGGCAATGTAACTATGCTTTCGCTAGGAACTCCCGTACCAGAATTGGTGATCCCAGGTGCCATAGTTACTAAGATATTTGCCGAAAACACAAATTTTTTCCGAGGTGTGTCCAGTTTTTTGTGGCCGAATGGGGCGTGGCATCGAAAAAAAAAAGATTCTTGTATTGACTGACTAAATATGTGATCGTTTGACACCAAGCTCGAACTTGTAGCTCTTACCATCTCTGAAATCTGTTTGTTCATACAGACGGACAGACGGACATGGCTATATCGACTCGGCTTGTGATGCTGAACAAGAATATATATACTTTATGGGGTCTGCCACGCCTCCTTCTGCCTGTTACATACTTTTGCACAAACCCAATATACTCTTGCAGAGAGTATAAAAATCTCCTGCGTGAGGCATTACACCAAGAGTGGTGCTCGCTGGATCCCAAATATATATGTAGAAGAACTGGTGCTTTCAATGCCAAATCGCCTCAGAGAGGTGATTAAGATAAAGGGTAATCCCACTAGGTATTAAATTTGAAGTTTGATTTAAAATATTGTTCCTTATAGTTAGTAAGTTTATATTAGTTTGTACGAGTACGTAGACTTTTGTTAACTCAGATATTGGAGTACCTTTTACACACATATATACACATATGCATCACATATTGCCAAACGTATTTGTATTCGCATACAAACAAACAGATGTGTGTTTGATTATGCTTAGATTGTTTTTGTTTCAGCGTATTTTAATGTAAGTACTACACATTGTAATATCTGGTACCGATTTTAATAATTTAATCGGGAAAAGTGCAAGGAGTATATACAGTCGGGCGTGCTCGACTGTACTTTTCTTTCTTGCTTACCCAACCATTATGTATTCGATTCCTTTGGCTCTAAACTTTGATTTGTGGGTCTTGTCCAAGACAATCGCTTTTGATCTCAATGTTCCGCAAGTATGCTGCTGTTCGCACTGCCTCACCCCATAGAGATTCATTAGTTTTTGAGTGTATTAACATACTTCTGGCCATCTTGATTAATGTACGGTTTGCACGTTCAGTGACTCCATTTTGATGCGGGGTGTATGGTACTGTTAGCTGCCTCTAATTCCGTTCTAAGCCAAATAATCCTCAAAGTCGCGACTCAAATTCTCGCGACCATTTTCGCTTGGAATAGCTTTTAATTCTTGTAAAGTATATATATTCTTGATCAGCATCACAAGCCGAGTCGATATAGCCATGTCCGTCTGTCCGCCTGTCCGTATAAACAATAGACATCTGCATGAATGACAGAAAATCGACGTTCGAATGAACAATGCGCAAATTGAGTTTACGTCTGTAAGCCTATATTTATACATGTATTTAGTTTACATATTTGAGTGCAAAAACATTATTTTGTTAATGTTTTCTGCATTAGTTGCAATAAGACAACGTTTTTCGGTAATGAGATTTCTTGCGTCTGAAAATGTCCTCTCAGAAGTCGCGCTGCTCGCTGGAATACAGAATATTTTGCAACTGGTTTTATAAAGGAGCAGAAAAAATTTTTTGTGCATATTCCACCAAACTAATGGATCAAAATCTACAGTATATGGAACACTTATATTTGAATATGATGCTATTTCTTGATCTATTCTAATAAGTCAGCAAACTCATTGTTATCTATTGGTGCTTGAGTTGGGCTACAAACATTTTCTATAAAGAAATGTTGCATTATATTTTTGCAATCATTGACTACATTCTCTTTTTCTGCAGTTGAAAATTGTAGCAATTTGTTTGTTGGTGGGAAAAGGTACAGAGCTATGTTATGAAATTTGGTTAAGTTTGGTATTATTGTTGTTGAGATTTGGCTATTTAATGCGGATTTGAGTAACTGAATAATTTCAATGTCAGTGTTATTGATCTGGCAACTTTTTTTTTAACTTATTTATATTTGAATAATTAGATTTATGGTTGGACGTTTAGTTGCTTCCAGTTTTTTTGAAACATTTTCAAAAGGTTCCAATATCTTTACTATTGCACCTAAATGATTAAAATTTATGCCTTCTGTTCTATCTAATTTTTTTTTATCCTCTAGAACTGTTACAAGTTCTATTGATTTTAAAAGGTAGAAAACTGTATTCCAGCGAGTGGGGCAAACACTTTTTTGCGAAAATTCCAACGAGGAATTCATTCCTGATTTTTTGAAATACTTCACCAACTTGGTGCAAGTGGACACAATGAAGCTCATGTCAGGAACAGCATCAATAGCTTTTCCACAGCGTTGTTCAGCAGATGGTTCACGCAGTGAACTTTATCCAAATCACGAAAAGCCTTTATCATGTTTGACCCTCGATCTGTTACAATAATAGGCTTGTCCTCTTCGAGATCGCATCCGAAGTTCTGCAAAGTTTCCATAATTTTGGTCCGAATATTTGAGCCTAGTTATAAAAAAAAATTGAATTTATTTTATAAACTCGTAGATTAACTTAATATACCTGTACAGGACGGCTCCTTCATTGACTTCATAGCCATTAAACGTTCCACCAAAACTCCATCCATTATATAGTGCATAGTACACGATAAATACGAAGCTCTTAAAAAATTATCCGTCCATATATCGCTAGTGATAGCATATCCAAACGCCTTATATTTTTGTATTTCGTTTTTAATTGGGCCAAAGTGTGACTCGTAAAGAGTTCCTATGTGCCGGGACACTGTAGTTGGATGTGGTAGCAATTTTTCTACATCGACGTTGGGTCCAAAAGTTGCCCCATCCTTAATTAGGAACGACGCAAACTTTTTAAGCCCCGAATCGTCAATAATTTTTAACGGACGACAATTCTTAACCACCCATTCGGTTACGACAACTACGCCCTCCTGCTTCACTTCTGAATTCACTTCAACAGTGGTCGAAGTTTTCTGCGCCCTGCTGCTGTTGACTACATAGCACTTGTGTTTTACTAAATTAGACGTACTACCTGTAAATTTATAAACTGTAAAACACATCTTACAGGCTAGTACGTCCACCAACTCCTCTCCATTTTCCTTTTTTATTTTAGAAAAAACTGCCAAACTTCGCTTCGTCCTCTCTTTTCAATTAACGCATACATGCCACTTTGAAGTTTCTCCTTTACTTCATCTGAATCATTTTCTTTTAAAAAATACATGTATATTTAAAAAAAAAACTGAATTAAATCTGAAAAAACACATAGGAAACATTTATGGACAGGTCACAAGTTCACAGTTATTAGTCTAATCACAAAGAAAACAATTTAATAACCATAATACAGATAGCATACACATAAATAACACACTTGTAACAAGAAAGAAAAGTACAGTCGAGCGCGCTCGACCGTATAATACTCTCTGCATTTGTCCCGATTAAGTTATTAAAATCGGTATTCAGATATTACAATGCTTAGCACTTGCAATAAAACATTTTGAAACAAAAACAATCTAAACATAATTAAACATACATCTGTTTGTTTGCATGCAAATACACATACGTTTGACAATATGTATATGATGCAAATATGTACCAAGACAATGACCCAAAACACACTGCGGGAATTGTTCAGACTTGGCTGATCTGGAACTATCCACACGTTATGAAACCACCAGCCCAGTCATCTGATTTAAATGTAATTGAAAATTTGTGGTCGATTTTGGAAACAAATATTCGAAAACACAAAATTTCGAACAAATCGGACCTAAAAGCTGCATTGGTTGAGGAATGGAAAAAGATTACTCCAGAAGTCATCAAAAAGTTGGTGGAATCTATCCCAAAACGGCTTAAAATGGTAGTCAACCAAAAGGTTGGTCACACCAATTATTAATTTTTTTTTTTTTAAACACTTAGTTTAAAAAATGTATTTTCATAAGCGGTTGAAATAAGAGGTGGAAAAGTTTTTGTCTCATTTTTTAGTTTCTAAGCATTATTAAATATTAAAAAAATATATTTAAAAAATAAATGAATTAATTTTGTATTAGTTTAAACATTACACTAACAACCTGCGTTTAAATTTTTTTGATATACCCAATAGTTTAGATTTTATAGCCCAATCAACTTTTTTTTAAGGTGCTGGTTGAAATAAGCTCTGAACCACTGTATGTATGTGTGTATTCGGCGCAGCCAGCTTCCGCGAGAAGCGCTGCCGCCACACAGGCAGCGAAAACGTTCGAACATGTGCTTGTGTCTTTCTATCTCGCCTATGGGTTGATATTGCGTTCAATTATCAATACGGTTCTAGTTTTCGTGTTTATAGTCCGATTTGTATGCACTGTTCAGAATAGTTTAACATAGTTAGCCTCCACACGAATAATAAATTACAATACTGTACGATAAGAACAAATACCTTAAAAATGGCATCGAAGTTAGATAATTACTTTATTAATTGTGGGAAAAAGAGGCGTGGCAGTCCAAAATTGTAAATGGGAATGCAGTTACGCTGTCGCTAGGAAGAGTACCGAAATTGGTGATTCTAGGTGCCATAGTTACTAAGATATTTGAGGAAAACACTGATTTTTCCCGAGATGTGTCCAGTTTTTTGCTTATTGTGGGCGAATGGGGCGTGGCATCCAATAAAAGAATTCTCGTATTGACTGACTAAATATGTGATCGTTTGACAAGCTCGATCTTCAAGCTCTTACCAGCTCTGAAATATGTTTGTTCATACGGACAGACAAACAGACGGACATGGCCATCAGCATCGGCTTGTGATGCTGATCAAGAATATGTATATATACTTAATGGGGTCTGCCACGCCTCCTTCTGCCTGTTACATACTTTTGCACAAGCCCAATATACTCTTGCAGAGAGTATAAAAAGATTATAATTAGAACAACAAGAAAAAACGGTTATCTTCGGCGAGCCGAAGATTAAATACGCTTGCAGTCATGAATATTGCATTAATTTGGTTTCAACAACCAATTATTTCTATGGTAGTTATATGATTTAGAAGTCCGATTTGGATGAAATTTGGCCAACAGATGGTGCCCACAATAAACCCCTACAGAACTCCATTGGTTTAAATAAAATTTAAGAATTTACAAGAATTACAAAAAAATAAAACTGTGTCGTTATTTCAAATTCACATTCATTATACATTTTTGGAAGCGATGGGAACACAATAGTGTAGCGTAAACCCAACACCGAGCTTGAAAAAAAAGCCAACCGTTAAGCATGGTGGAGGTCACGTTATGGACTGGGAATGTGTCTCCACCAAGGGAGTACGAAATCTTGTGTTACCTTAGGTAAAACTGCAGGTAGCACTCACCAAGAAACTCAGAATCAGGTTGAAAATGCTGGATTCGGAACGACGGAAGTGCATCGTCTTCGCAATGGTAGCGAATAGCGAAATAGACAAAAAGTTCTATGAATTTGTATGTTGTGGTCCAAGCGTCCACAAAAGTCGACTTATTTCGGTAATTTATCAAGCCCTTACAACTATGTTTAATAATAAAAGAGGCTTAAGTCCTGAGTCAAATAAAGTTCGTTCCAATAGTAGCATTTAGAATAGGAGGTGTACATTCCAAGTAAGACTGTCGTTTGGAGTGAAACATGCTTATCGTTAATGAAGGTAGTTGAGAAAAAACTTTATCCAAATGAGAATCGGACAGTCTCAAGAATTTCAAATCTTATGCATGCAAGGTTCAAGGAGGGATTTCAAAATACACAGGAAATGCACAGGAAAAATAAAAGGCTATATTGATCTCTGGGCTAAAACATAATGAAATTTTGTAAGCAATTTTCTTCGTTATGAAAAATGTATGAAAAAAATATAAATGAGGAAAAAAATATGCAACAGTGGCATCAGAGCTGTGCCTCTCCGCGGAGAAAAGCCGTGAGAAATGCGGTGGAATCAGTTTGGCAACTGTTAAGTCGTCATCAGTCCTGTAAAGGTAGTCTAATGGTGTGAGAAGCCGTATCATTTTATGGAACATGTGAGATGCAGTTTATTTTTGAAGTGCCCACATTAAATATATCAATCAATGAGCACAATTTTGATGATTGCCAGCGGCCAAAAGTTAGCTGGCAGTTCCGCAAAGTATTCAAGAAATTGATACTTCAATAAATGGATCGAAAGCCAAGTAGAAAAAGAAAGTAACGCTAACGACCTACATATGGACGCCAACACGACGACAAATGGACATCAACACGACGACATATGGTAATAAACTCAAATATTGTATCAGTCGATATTGGTGCTTATGAGTTCATCGATCGCCCCACAGCTGAAAATATTGGAAGTGTTGACTAGCGTATGCAACGAATGGGGCAGATCATTACAACGCAGCTAAATGATCACTATAAACAGCCAAACCGTCAAAAGATGAGAGAGTTAATTGATGAAAGATTTAACTATTTTTGTGCCAAGTGGAAGCAAACTTTATTGGACAAGAAGGTAACGCTAACGACGGATGTCGAAACAATGTCGAAACAATGTCGATGAGGAGCTTTCTGGGCATTACAGCTCAGGTACAAAACTCAAACATTGTATCAGTTAATATTGGTGCTTATGAGTTCATCGATCGCCCCACAGCTGAAAATATAGGAGCAGCATTGGCCGACATATGCAACGAATGGGGCATATCGTTATAACAGACAACGCAGCTAACTTGGCCAAAGCTGTTGATAATGTGTTCGGTAGAGGGTAAAACATACAAGGAGATAGGTAGAATTTTGGAAATGAAGCCTAACACTGTTGGTGATATTGTTCGGAGATTCCGAAATCAGGGAAGAGTTGCCTCAATAAAACAAAAATGAGCGCCAAAAAAATTGGACGAGAGAGAAGAATTAGCAATCATGCGGAAAGTGAAGGCAAATCCGAGATTGAGAGCACCAGAGATTGCAGCTGAGATGTCCGCCAATCATGGAAAGTTCGTTTCAGCACAAACAATTCGTCGTACCATTAATAAACAAGGGTACAACGGACGAATTGCTCGAAAGGAGCAATTCTTTCAAATGGAGGAAAGAAATTTGCACAGGAGTACTCCAAGATGGATAAAACCTGGTGGAATGATGTCATTTTCCTCGACAAGAGCAAATTTAACTTGTTTGGAAGTGCGGCAAGACCATGGTGTGGCGAAAGCCCAACATGGAGCTTAAAAAAAAAAAAAACTTTTGAAACCAACTGTGAAACACGGCGGAGGTCATGTCATGGTTTCGGCTCATGGAATTGGAGAGCTTGTTTTTATAGAATTATGAACGAAGATTCATATTTAAACATTTTGAAAACTAATTTAAAGCAATCGGCAGCTAAAATGGGAATTAGTGATACATTCAAGTTGTATCAAGATAATGACTTTATTACAGTTTTGAAGTCACGTTTGCAGGAAGAGTGGGATAAAATTGGGACAAATTATTTTAAGAAAATTATTAGTAATATGCCAAAGCGCTTAAGCGATACCTTAACAAATAATGGTAACCATACCAAATACTAAATATTAATTTGTTACTATTTTAATCCATTGTTTCTTAAGTTTGTATGAAAAAACCGAATATTTATGTAACCCTGAATTTGAGACATTGTTTTGTTTTTGGATATTTTCCTTTTTAGTTTTGAATAAAATTTATTGTAATACGCCTCTATCGATAGAAAACATTCTAAGCTATTACTTAGCATTTTAAATTTTTTAATTTCAGCTAAATTAAGTAGACTTACTTGCTCTCAAAGTTGAGCAAAAGAAAAAACCGAATATTAATGTGATTCACCAGTCACTAGTCTTGCACCAGAGTTTGTATGATATAGAAGACCGATTTTAACAAATGATCTGCGTGCAGAGAGAATACACACCTGAACAAAGTTTCATCAAGATAGCTTTAAAACTGAGAGACTGGTTTGCATTGGAACGGACGGATGTGGCTATATCGACTCGGCTGTTGATGCTGATCAAGAATATATATACATTATGGGGTAGACCATGCCTCCTTCTGCCTGTTACGCACAAACCTTATAGACCCCTCTACTCTTTTTTAGAGAACGGGGTGTAGAAACACTTAACGTTGTTCAGGACTTGTTAGCCAATGTGCGACAATTTTTTACAGATTTGTTTTGATTTTCCAGACCAGCTCCGTTGCAAACGCGAAGTTCAAAATGTCCAAGGTCGCAACAAAGCATACTTCGGCTTCAAAAACGGTAACAATTTCGAAAATTATTGCAGTATGGGCATTAAAGAAAAGTTTAGAAGAGCTTTTACCAAAAAGTAAGACTGTTGTTAGAAGTGAAACATGCTTATCGTTAATGAACGAAGTTGAGAAAATTCTGTATCCAAACTTTTTTGGGCCTGGGCAACAATTTTACTTACTGACCTGACTGCCCACATTAAAAATATCAAAGAGCACAATTTTTATGATTGCCAGCAGCCAAAACTCAGCTGACATACTTCAATAAATGGATCAAAAGCGGTTAGGATGAATAGCGTACTTGCTTTTTGGATCAGAAAAAATAATCAGCCCTATTCCGTAGTGGACGGAAACACCTCCATCAATGCGTTACAAACATTGTGACAAAAACAATATACCCTCTGCAAGGGCTTACAAATTGGTTAAACTTACAATCCTGAAAATACTGTCCATCGTAACGCTCAGATCAAACGCATTAATTGCATTTAATAAGTGTAATTCTAGTCATTGAATGCAAATGTTCATGTAATAAGGAATTTATTGAAGAATTTTATACATATGCCATCAAGAAAAATAAGTCTGGAATATTCTTAACGGAATTTTTCGAAAAGTTAATTACATGAAATAAAAAAATTATGTTTGAGATAATAAAAATTAAAAAATTATAAAATTCTAACAAATTCTTAATATTGCGGATTTTCTGCATTAAATGAAAATTTATTATAAATTAAATGAAAAATATAGAATTTCACTCATATAATAAATTTTTGGTGACTTTAGCATTCATTAAGGATTTTTTACAAGTTGTTATCATGAAAATAAAGTGCAAAATAATTTTAAGAAATTTCTTTAGCTACTTCATGCATTCGAATCCAAAATAAAATTTCTTGTATTGACTGACTAAATATGTGATCAATTGAGACCAAGCTCTTACCATCTCTGAAATCTGTTTGTTCATACGAAAAGACAGACATACGGACATGGCTATATCGGCTTGTGATGCTGATCAAGAATATACATATATACTTTATGGGGTCTCTCACGCCTCCTTCTGCCTGTTACATACTTTGCACAAACCCAATATACTCTTGCAGAGAGTATAAAAAGGTGTGTGTTTATGTAAAAATCAAAAAATATTTTGTTTGTCACACATAGAACACACACATATGAATACAAATGCACAAATTGTACCGCAACCGTGGTCAGTTACAATTTTGTCCACCCCTCTCATTCTTACATATGTATATAGGCAAGCCACGTGCCGTACTTGAATTGCAAGTGTGAGCGAGATACAACACAATAAAATGAACAGCATGAAAAAAACGAAATACCATGGGATAAATTCACATTTTTCCGCGCATTTGTTATTCTATACAGTGGGACACATTGATTTTTCTCTGCAGTAAAATTAAACAAGGTAGACATGTACAGTCGATCACGCCCGTGTATGCAAATACACTTATGTTTGACATTATATGTATTCATATATGTATGTATGTGTGTATTCGGGGCGGTAGCGTCCGCGGGCAGCGCTGCCACCAAACATGCAGCGAAAACGTTCGAAAATATGCTTGTATGTTTCTATCTCGGTTGCTTAACATAAACGTTAGTGCACAATTCGTTAATAATGCTTTAATTTGATTGACTATATTAAAACAACAACAATGTACAGTCGACCATAAGACACCCTAGAGAAGTACGGTCCCAACTTAACATCGTTTTAAAATGTTTTATTTTTGGAAAATTTTAATTAAATCAACATAATTTTTTCATCCGTTCAAAATCAAATTAATAAGAATTAGTTCGATTGACATAATTTTAAATGAATTAAAATTGTGAAATTATCGTCCAAATGTGGCGTTTCCAGCTGGTATTTCATACATTTGACATATTTTTGGCCTATGGAAGCTGTAGGATACTGTTGTCCGATCCCGACCAAACTTGGTATGCATAATTATAAAAGTACTTTACTAATAATAAGTGAATTTGGTGTCGATAGCTTTATTAGTCTTTAAGTTAACATTTTTTATTATACCCTTGCAGAGGGTATATTGTTTTTGTCACGAAGTTTGTAACGCATTGAAGGAGGCGTTTCCGACCACATAAAGTATATATATTCTTGATCAGCATCAACAGCCGAGTCGATATAGCCATGTCCATCTGTCCGTCTGTTTCTATGCGAACTAGTCTCTCCGTTTTACAGCTATTTTAATGATATTTGGTACAGATCTATATTCTCTCTGCACGCAGTTCATATGTAAAAATCGGCCAGATCGGACCACTATATCATGTAGCTCCCATAGGACCAATCGGTTGAAAATGCTTAGTATGAACATTTTCGGTGTCTATTGACCAATTTCAACGAAATTCATGCAGAATGTATTTCTCATTGTGTGCCATCTGTTGACCAAATTTAAAATCGGACTACTCTATCATATAACTACCATAGAAATAATTGGTTATTAAAACCAAATTAATGCAATATTCATGATTGCAAGGGTATTTAATTTTCGGCGAGCCGAAGATAACCGTTTTTTCTTGTTTCTTGTTTAAATATGTTTTTAACAATATGGGGGTTGGGAAGTGGGCCTGGCAAAAATTTAAATTAAGCATGATCTACCTACGCATTAAAGTAGTCTATGTACCATATTTGGTGTTTCTAACTTTTACCATCGCGGATATCTCGGCTTTCATACGGACGGACAGACGGTCAAAGGCTTGTTTGCACAAACCCAATATACCCTCACAGGCTATAAAAATTTTGAAAATACTGTTATTTTGATTAAATTTTGGTTTTGTTATATGAATAAACTATAAAATACTGAAAACTGAACATTAATTAAATTAGTGGCCCTGTTTCGGAAAATATTTGTCATCGTCCAATTAATGTGTGTGCCACAATTAGTTGTAGACGAATCCAAATCTAACAAACTCTTATACCGAAACTTTCCTATGAACTTATTAGCCCTTTAACTTCATCCTCTATGAGAACGCAAGCACAAATTAAAATCTCTTAAGGCAATTGAACTGCTATTTATTTAATTAATGTCTGAAATTAGCTCAAATTCTGTTTCAAATTTCATTAACGGTTAATTGGATGATTTATATAAAACTTAAAATCCTAAAGACATATATTTAAGTACCGCAAACCAAATTTTTTTTTAAGTCAGCAAAGTTTTGACCGCAGGAACAATGACTGTTCGAAATATAATTTTTTTAAAAACCGATACTCTTTTTGGACGAGTTCTGTTTGAGTTCTGACTCGCAATCTAAACGCAAAATGTGGCAATGCAAGCATGCCTACTAGGTCAGATAAATTCTGACCTGGAACTAGAGGGGAAAACTTTATTATTCGTATTTGAGTGCTTATTTCCGGAAACGGTTATACCCTAAACACATCATCTAATTGGGATTGGGGCTCGTGATTTGCTCCTTTGATAGCACTTTGGCGACCGACAATCGGTAAGTCATTAGTGTCTAAAGAAAATAAATAAAGAAAATAAAGATAATAAGATTTATCTGCTGTTAAAGTAAATTCCTTCTGTATAAATACAGGCTTTATAACACTCGCCTTACTTTACTGTAACCTTTTCTAGTAGTTTGTATCTAAATAAGTCAAGTGTTACGACGGCGTTGTAGTCAAATGGGCGTATGAAATGCAATTAAATTAATTTTGCAGTTGCAAGTGCTTGTGGGCACGGCAAGAGAATATGAAAAGCTCAGGGGAGGTGCCAAAAAGGCACAAAAGAAGAAAATAGAAAACGAAAGTGTAGAGAAACCACAAGCAGCTTGTTATAATGGCCAGTGTCAATTTTGCATAATTAAATTTTAATTAAGATAGTTGAACAGAATGAAATACAAAGAAGAAAAGAATTGAAACCAAAAGTGGGAAGATAAAATCAGAGAATATCGTGCAGCAAAGAGGCAGGTCTACTTATATAATTTTGATCACTCTGCCTAGAAACGGTATTACGACAAATAGACAGTATAGGGAATTGTAATTCTCCTCATAAACGTATTACGTCAATCACTATGAAATAAACCAACATTGTATTTTGCCTCGACAACGATATATTCATTGTCGTAATATCGACCAACTTTATTTCACACATTTAGTCGACAATTAATACAATCACCAAAAACCTGTATCGAAAATATTTGTTAAAACAGTATTATCCTAAGGGGGGCGTGGTGCGGGGCGGGGAATGGATTTGTCGTTTTAAACAAGTGAAAAAGGCTACAGTCGATCGAGTCGACAGTGATCACAGTTTTATTAACGATTTCGTAGACTGTAAGGGGCCTGGCAACCATTTGAAATAAACTTAATCTGCATGACATATGTAAGTTCGGCCGTCCTTACAAGATAGAAAAGTACAGTGAAGCACTTCCGACTGTCTGCTATTCCCGATTAAATTACTTAAATCGGTATCTAGGCATTACAGTGGATAGTACTTGGAGAAAAGTTCATGCATATTTTAAGACTGCACATAAATGCCCACAGAATAAACACCATCAAAGCAAATAACACAAACTTTTTTTTGTAAAAATTGCTTTGTCAAATTTGAATACATTTCAGTAATAGAGAAATAAATGATCACGAGTATGGTTTGCAGCTTTTTGTTTTGATCATCTATCGTTATTTTGAGTTATTCATTATCGATTAATTTATAATGAGCTCAAGCTACGATAAAATCTACTAGATAATCTGTTAGTGACTTTGTTTAGCTGTTTCGTTCGAGTTGCGTTTACTAAAATCAATTGAATTTCTAATACAATTGAAGATTTCTATAATCACATGTGGGTACCGGACTTCTAACAGGGTATCTTTTGGATTCTTGTTTATTAGCTTTTATTTTGGAAAACCACCGTTCTTTGCTGCATTTAGTTACCTGCGTTGCCAAATACATGCGCAGGCCGATTTCAGGGTTGGGAAACGTTGAGAATAAATAACTTTCTATAATGATTCGATAATTGACTCGATCGATCCGTTTTTAAAACTATTGAGACAAAGCGGCTAGTTGAACCAATTCGTGTGCTAAATCATCTTCCAAGTCTTCAGTGTACAGGGTAGCTGAAAAGATCGAGCAATTTTTTGAAGTATTTCAAAAACTAACTTCATTAGGTCAATAACGTTAGAATCGAAACGAAAAAATTTGACAAATTCTTAAAATTGCCTCCATTGGCTTCAATACATAATTTTACACGGTTTAAAAAGTTGTCGACAATGGTCGCGCATTGTTCCACCGTCATCTCATCGCAGGCACGCAACACAGTCGTTTTCAGACCGTCGACGGTGGCGTATCGCGTAGCCGAGATTTTTTACTCCAGGACGGACAACACAAAGGAATCCATCGAGTTCAGATCCGGCGAGTTTGGTGGCCACACATCTTTAACCCAATAACCGGGAATCAGCTCATAGCATCCAGAGATCGTTGAATTGACAGAATGCGCCGGTGCCCAGTCCAATTTATGCGTGAATCCATCAGGACCGAAGTGGGTCTTCGCCTACGCTGATAGCTGACGGTGTAGATCTATACGTTCCGCTAGATGACGACAAGGGGCGTCTTCTCGGCCCAGACCATGACCGAGGCCAAAAAATGACTCAAATTTCGTTTCACTAAATAATGTCATCAATGAATTACTTCGTTAAATAAAGGAAATTGTTTTTGGTTTGTATTAATTTACAAATGTTTTTTTTTTCATTACACTGTTACTAATTAGCAACTTTTACTGAAGTCCAGAATTTTTTTTTTAAATTTACTTGACATTGCTGTGTGCCTTGAATTAGTATTTACAATTAGAGTTATAACTACAGGGTGGTCCATTTAATCCAAAAACGACGTGCGGGTTTTCCGTGCCCCACATGCGACAAGTTTGTTTATTAGCACTAAGGTGGAAATGTGTTTTCTCCGATAAGATGATTTTTCGGTTAAGTTCACCAACCTCTGCCAAACGATCTTCAGCTCAATTTGCTGCTGCACTAATTGAACTTTATATGGCTTCATTTCATGGTAAGATCTTTGCACATAATTCGCGTCAAAGAAGTGCGTGAAATGTTCAATTGATTTGAACTATGACGAGTTGATATTGATGGTTGTTCATGCACACTTTCAGCAACAGCAGCAATATTTTCTGTTGAGCGGACGAATTATATACATACGTGATAGGAGCGAGAGATGACGGTTCAGGGTCCACATCCAGATTCGAAATTATCACAGCATGATAAGATATCATTGTGACAGTTCGGCAGCTTAGTACTCTGAGCCATTGCTTGTCCGGAAATTGTATAGAGTAAATTTTGGTTTTGGGCCCCACTGTTTTTTTGGGGCCCGCGGGAATTTCGGGATCGATCACTTATCCCGATCGTCCTGGTGCTGTCTTAAGACGTTACTATCCCGCCGGATCCCGATAAATTTTGCGGGTCCCGCGGGATATCCGAAAATTACGATACCGACGCCCATGTGTACTTCGTACTCTAAAAAGCAGTAGAATGGCATATTATGTTTTTTCAAAGCCAAATGTGCGTAACAGGCAGAAGGGGGCGTTTCCGACACCATAAAGTATTATATATATTCTTGATCAGCATCAACATACGAGTCAATATAGCAATGTCCATCTGTCCGTACGTCCATTTGAACACCTAACTCGTGTAAACTACAAGAGCTAGAGCCAAGAATAAATAAAAAATGAAATGGGCAATAGAATAAGTACTGGGCCTTTCACAGTCGGTTTGTTCGGCTGTAGACTTTCTAACTTTTTCTAGAAATCCACGAACTTAAACAATTCTACGAGGTAAAATGCAGTATTATGATAATAGTGCCATATTCTGGAAGCATACTTAACTAGAACAAGAAAGAAAAGTACAGTCGAGCGACCGTATAATACTCTCTGCATTTGTCCCGATTAAATTATTAAAATCGGTATCCACATATTACTATATGTTTTACTTGCATTAAAACACGTTGAAACAAAAACAATCTAAGCATAATCAAACACACATCTGTTTCTTGTATTCGAATACACATACGTTTGACAATATGTACATATATGATGCAAATATTTATGTATGTATGTGTGTATTCAGCGCAGCCAGCGACCGCGGGCAGCGCTGCCGACACACAAGCAGCGAAAACGTTCGAACATGTGCTTGTGTGTTTCTATCTCGCTTGCACCTATGGGTTGATATTGCGTTCAATTATCAATATTGTAACGCTTCTAGTTTTCTTGTTTATAGTCCGATTTTAATGGGCCTTTCAGGATAGTTTAATATAGTTAGTCTCCACACCAGTTATAAACTACAATACTGTACGATACGGAAAAATCGGCATTGAAGCTTGAAAACTATTTTATAAATTGTGGGGAAAGTGGGCGTGGTAGTCAAAAAATTTTAAATGGCAATGTAACTATGCTCTCGCTAGGAACATCCGTACCAGAATTGGTGATCCTAGGTGCCATAGTTATTGAGATATTTGCCGAAAACACCAATTTTTTACGAGGTGTGTCCAGTTTTTTGCTTATTGTGGGCGAATGGGGCGTGGCATCGAAAAACAAAAATATTCTTGTATTGACTGACTAAATATCTGATCGTTTGACACCAAGCTCGAACTTGTAGCTCTTACCATCTCTGAAATCTGTTTGTTCATACGGACAGACAGACGGACAGACAGACAGACGGACATGGCTATATCGACTCGGCTTGTGATGCTGATCAAGAATATATATACTTTATGGGGTCTGCCACGCCTCCTTCTGCCTGTTACATACTTTTGCACAAACCCAATATACTCTTGCAGAGAGTATAAAAATATAGTAGGAGCTTAGATTAATTTTCTTTTCAAGCTATGCACATTATCAGTAAAATATAATTGCTAATGTTCATATGCCATATTTTAATTGGAACAGAAAATGACTCAATTTGTAAATATATGCATTGGCTTATAATTTCAAGTCTTATTCTGCCTCTTCCATTGACCCGTCTTGCTACTACTCTTTTTGTTTTGCCTTCCTAAAGTTTTGATACCAACTGATAAGTAGAATGCCACAAGCCTCTGCAGTTTAGTATTTAAAAGGTTTTCCGTGTTAGGGCGATTAAATGCTATGATTTGAATAACTGCAACACACACATTCACTTTAAACTAGTTTTATAAATTTGGCAAGCGATTCAATTTGCGCGTGATCCTAAACAATTCTTTAATTTTGTTAATTCTAAACGTAAATCTAGTACCTTACCCAATTCCTTCTTTTTCAATTCCTGTAAAGTAATCGATGATTCGGCTGCTTCCGATCTCTTTGCTACCTTTTTTCAATCAACATACACCTCCAGTTTGCCTACTAACTTCTCTTACCCCTATAATCTCCCATCCACTAACTCTGTTTTCTTACCTCACATTACTGATAGTTGCATGCTTTCCTCAATTAACACCCTAAAGTCTTCGTTCTCTCCTGGGCCTGACAGCATTCCAAGTTGTGTGCTCAAGGAGTGCTGTTTTTCCATAATAAAACCTCTCCTAATTATTTTTAAACTTTCTTTAGAATCCTCTGTTTTTCCTAATTTATGGAAAGAATCTTACATTATCCCACTGCATAAAAAGGATGTAAGTCGGATATATCCAACTACAGGGGAATTGCGAAGTTGTCCGCAATCCCTAAGCTCTTCGAAAAGATAATTACTTTGACGTTGCAACATCTCTGCAAGTCAATTATCTCCCCTGCCCAACACGGATTCGTTAAGAGTCGGTCTACTTCGACCAATCTATTGGAATTTACCTCTGTTATAAATGAGGCATTCCTTAATAGAATGCAAACTGATGTCATTTATACCGACTTTAGTAAAGCATTTGACTCTGTGAATCATAACGTCCTTTTACACAAACTTAGTATTTTAGGCTTACCACCTTCCATTCTTCTATGGATATCTTCATATCTAACAGGTAGGACCCAAAGGGTTATGCTTAGATCAGCCATCTCTTAATCTGTTTTTGTTACTTCTAGAGTTCCCCAGGGTAGTCACCTAGGACCTTTACTCTTTAATCTTTTTATAAACGACCTTCCCTGTTCGCTATCCCATTGTCGCATACTTATGTATGCAGATGATGTGAAATTATTATTATCTTATAAGAACCATTCGGATCATGCGTTATTACAAGATGATTTAAACACAATGCATAACTGGTGCATAACCAATCACTTGCACCTCAATTTCTCTAAATGCCTGTTTATGACTTTTAACAGGGTTACTCCTTACATAGCCAATTACTATATTGACAATGTACCCTTAAAACGCATACTATTAGTTGAAGATCTTGGTGTTCTCTTTGATAATAAATTAAGTTTCACACATCATATCTCCACAATTGTTAATAAAGCCAAGGGCACTCTTGGATTTATTAAACGCTGGTCTAAGGAATTTAATGATCCCTTCGTCACTAAACTTCTTTATACATCCCTTGTCCGGCCCATTCTTGAATATTGTTCATGTGTCTGGTCTCCTCAACATGCACATACTCAAGATTTAATTGATTCGGTGCAAAAGCAGTTTTTACTCTTTGCACTTCGCGGACTCAATTGGGACCCTAACTTTCGTCTTCCATCCTACACCAACAGGCTCTTACTCCTCGATCTTCCGTCCCTTATTAATCGCAGGAGAGTTCTTGGAGTTATTTTTCTTCATAAACGTATAATAGGCGATATCTGCTCCCCATCCCTTTTAGAACGTCTAAATTTTAACATTCCAGCCAGGGCAACCAGGTACTACATCCCTTTATTTCTTCCTACATGCACTACTGACTACGCTTTGCACAATCGTTTTCGGGTACTATGCGTTAATTATAATCATTACTATAGAATAATTGATACATCTCTCTCTCTCTTTTCCAACTTAAAGCCTCACTTTTCAGCCAACTCCGTTAAGTCTCTGATTTCCATGGGCAGTATGTTTGGAATCCCTTCCATTCATGCGTCCCTTTAAATCAGTGATCTTTCGTGTTAGTTTTGGCACACATTTTTATTGATCTGGTTGGGTTTTTCAGGGTTTTCCCAATCCTCGCAACATATGTTGGATCAATTTCAATACTTTTTATCCCCAGATTAACTATTAACTATTAATTAATTTATCAATCTAAACTACTAAATTTTTTTTTAAGCCTTTTTTCTTTTTATATTTTTACCTTGTAAAATTATTAATATTAATTTTAATTATATTTATAAATTTATTTTTGCTTAATACTCGCGACTGTTCTTAGTCTGCGTTAATAAATAAATAAATAAATTGCATTGAACAGTTCTGACGTATTTAAAGCTTTACGGCTTGTTGTATTTCCGCCTACAGAGCACATGTGACGCCTCCAAGTGCAAAATGAAGTATGCCCCTACCGCCATGCGTCAAGTCAGCGAAGCTTAAATCCAGCTTATATTTAAGAACAAAAAACAACATTTAATCCGAACTTCGGCGCGTTTCTTAGCTTTAGTAGCTTTAAGATCGTTTAACCTAACTCGTTTTCCCTATTTAAACCATTCTTGAATTTGTTTGTTGTTTTTGTTGTAACCACTTTGTTTACAGAAATTATGCAAACTGTGCAATTGTTTTAATTTTCGAGTTTTGCTTCTTACTCTATCCTTTATTTTTCGGCCCCTTTTTAGACCTCGTACTTAAAATGATTGCAAGTGATTTGAGCCATACTCTGTACTGCCGCCACAAATTGTAAGAAAACATTTTTAAAATGTTTTTTTTTTTGAAAACTTGGGTATTTTTAGATTGTATATTGGCAAAACATGGTTCAGATCAAAAACCTCTATTGTAAAAAACTTACTACCAAACTCACAAGCTGTAAGTACCACTTAGACTCGATTAGTCAATAGAGTTATTAAAAATATTTGATCATTTTATAATGGTGAAGTAATAGGTTAATTTTCAACATTCTTTTATTATTTGATTTTACTAGTTTATTAAATGCGTTTTATTTTTAAGAACTTGAAAAACGGTTAGAATATTTAGGGCATTGAGTCAAAAATCTTGTCTACTCTAGAATAAATTGGGTGGTATTTTTAAGTCGAGATTAGGTTGAGATGAGTATCAACGGAAAACTCGTGATCATATAAATTATGTTATATCAGTTTATGTAATTGTCCCATAATTACTACGAGGTCTTTTACAGCTGACTCGATTGACTGTTACTTTTCCAACCACTTTGTAAAAAATTTAACGCCAAGTCCCGAACTTACGACCCTTTTTCACACTCAGACGCAAACTGACCGGAGGCAATTTAATTTGACTGACTGAACGAGTAACCGAAAAAGGGAGAATGTCTTGTCTTCTGAATAAACTTACTCAGACCGTTTGTATAGTGCTCGTAAAATTTTAATCCTAACATAATAATCCCTTCCAATAAATAAATTTTCCTGTTTGCCTGTAATTTATCAAACTTACCTTCTTAATTGGCATCCCACATTACCAAAATATTTATTTTCTGATAATAACTATCAATTAACAGCGGTGATAAGCATTGATCAAACTGCGATTATCGGGAGGTGTTTCCGGTAACAAATAAATAAGCATTACAAACTAGCAATACATACAATAAGAAATGTTGTTTAACCAGGTGTTGGTTAAACTATATTATCATATATGTAGTTTGTGTGGTTTGCAATTATTAAACATTTTTAAATTTATTTCAAAAGCTTTAAAATGAAATTAACTCTCTTTGTTTATATAAAGTGTTGAATCGTTATTTTTTTATTGATTGTCTATCTAATAAAAGTGTGATGTGCAAAGATTTACCTCAATTGTCTATAATTATGTTTATTAAGCAAGCAAAGTTGAGGGAATATTACTAGTCAATATGTCATATGCTATACTATATATATATAACACCATAACTTGAAAACTACTGAAGGTTTCGCGACCAAATATTATCGAAATAATTCTAATTCATTTTATCTTGCAAAATTTTTATCGAAACAGGCGCGCTTAGGCGGAAGACAACTTTTTTTCCTGTAGACACCACCCATATGGCAATTATATTCACGAATGGCATTGGGGCAATCTATTTGAACAAATTTTTGTTCAGTTTGAACAAAACTTGATACTTGATTTGTTTAGTTGGTTTCATTCCGGAATGGTTTGAGGCCTGTATAGGTCGAAGCAAGTCGTACAGCTTTATTATTCTTCCAAATCGTCAAAGTGATTTCCTCTCTGCAAACATTACCACAAAATTCCGCTGAATGCACTCGAGAATGCGTGATCAGATCATAGTCGATGGGTAACTTGCAATTTAGAATGCGATTAGAGCTGATAGTTCCTAAGGAATGAATAATATGAATATATATATCTGCTACCACTGCGAAGAGGATACACTTCGGTTGTACCGAATCCTTCATTTTCTACCTTATTCTGTGATTCTTGGCGAGTCCTACCTACATTGAAAATGTCTTCTGAGTCTACAGGCAAACTTCTGAGCTGTGCACTCGACTTGAGCATTTGAATTCGTTTGTCAGGCAGTGTTTATGAAGACTTCTGTATTGCTACTTTCTGATAACCACATTCCTGAACAGCAATAAGCTGCCTCCTGTGCGTATATTTCTGATCCATTCATGAACTTATGATCTATGTGCTGCAGTTTCTGACTAATACTAAAATTTCTCCTACATTTACGACTTATTAATGCAGCATGCATATGGATCTAATATAAACTGAATATCTATGATGGATCTCTATATTGACAAACGCTTCTTTTAAAAAATATTTTTGGGCTGTTTACGTTAGATCTAATTACAAGAAAGTATTTCTAATAACTAAGACTAATTTGAGGTTGCGAAAGAAAATATTGGGGAGCTCAGAAAATTGTTTGTTTTCTCGAAGTTGCTTTGATAAATTGTCTTATTCCACCAATCTATTGGAAGAGGAAAGACAATTTCTGTACTAGGGAATGAGGGATATAGTATACCCCAAAACGAGAGATTTGCCCATTTCCAATGCTACGCTGGAATGACGGAGTATGCTAATGCATTTGGTATAAAATGAAAGGTTTCAATTCATTGTTTGTTGGATTTTTTTCCGTTGTAATGAACGGATCAGCAAACTGAACAACAGGCGGACCTGAAGAAGAATTACTAGCATCAAACAAAGGTCCATCCTTCAACCAGAACTTTCAATGAATGTGTGCTGAGCCTCGATGTTTGAACTCAACTGTCAATAATATTTGTAAACAGCATGCTTTTTCATTACTTTAAGGTAGCTGCCTCTTCTTCGTTTAGAACTTCCTTTATAACTGTTTTCTTTAAAATAACTAAAAGTTCTAACCACACACTTTCTGCAGCAGACAACGTAATGAAGAAAGAAGGTATGCCGAATTGACGAATCATGGCCATGGTGTTTTTTCATCCTTAATTAAACGGCTAAGGGATTTGCAGAACGAATACTTTATATGTCCACAAGACAAAATTATTCGGACAAAAACAGAATGCCAGCGCTAAATTCATTATTTTCTCGAATATAGTCCCATCTTTTCCTATCTGTCTGGTGAGAATCTCACAAACCATTACAGCAAATACACACATGGTCAGGACCGTGTTTATTAGATTTGTTATTGGTGGCTATAGGACTTACTAAACTATTACTAATAGGACGTGCCTGTTCGTCAATGGCATTCGCTCGTGCCTGCCCATTTCGGGTAGCATTTCGCTTGGTTTCTGCTGCTCTCTGCTGAGAATTACTCCTCCAGTGGCAAAAGGACTTGGTAACTACCTTTAAAATGTGTGACAACGATCACGATTACTGCCTTCCATTTGAAGACTTCATCTACGACAGCGACTCCAGCAGATGAGACTCTGGCTTCGAGAGCGTGTGGCAGCAGATTGGCGAGGAGCTGCATAGTGTTATTGTCTTTGTATACTCTTTCATCTTAGAGCAGCAAATTTTCGATTTACATCCAATTACGTTTAATATAAATTTATTATACAGCCGAGCGAGACAATATTAAGCGATCCTGTACCGATTATATTTAAAGCAATCGTATACATTAATATTATATATGTAATTATTATTAAAAGTAAACATGAAAGAAAAGTACCGTATAATACTCTCTGCATTTTTCCTGATTAAATTATTAAAATCGGTATCCAGATATTACAATTTGTAGTAGTTGCATTAAAACACGTTGAAATAAAAACAATCTAAGCATAATCAAACATAAATCCGTTTGTTTGTATGCAAATACACATACATACGTTTGACAATATATGGTGCATATATACAGTGTGCCACTAAAGTCACCGTACTCTTATTGTATTAGCACAAATAACCCAGAAACTTGGCCAAATTTTTGTTAAATTAAAAAAATGTTAATGCAAGATTAAAAACTAATATACATACATATGTTCTTCTAAACTATAAAAGAAAAACATTTACTTTTAATTTTAGTTTCATAATATTACAGCGAATGTACACATACCCAGCGTTCTTCTTAGAAATAACGGGGGTTTTCGAAAAATGTATGCAATAATGAGTAAATTCATAATAGTTGGCGTGTTTTGGTTGAGCTGGACAAAATATTTGAGTTTTATAGTAAAAATGCCACGAAAAGAGCTAACGCTGGAAGATCGTGCAAAGATTTTGCATCTCCACACCAAGGAGCAAAAGTCTTATGCAGAGATAGCCAAAATCATGTCCAGAAGCAAGTCTACTATACAAACTGTCATTGGTAGATTTAAATATGAAGGGCGCATCAAAAACAAGAAGAGATCTGGTCGGCCACCTGTGCTATCCGATCGTGACAAGCTCACAATAAAGCATCTGGTGGACAAAGATCCTTTTTGTAGCGCAGTGCAGATTGCATCAGAGCTGGGTCGAACTATTGACAAGGAAGTTCACCCGGAAACAGTCCGTAGAGCCATTAAAACCTATAGCTGAGGCATTTTTTCTGTTTTGTCCCAAGTCAAAATGTCAATATCTCGGATCAAAGGGAAACTGGGGTTAGTTATTGGCCTATCTAGTAGAAGTATTGTCCCACAAAAATTTTAATTTTTTTACAAAAATTGACTGAGATACAGGGACTGAAATATTTGGGGTTGCGTGCCACACCGTCATTATGTTTTATTTATGCTAGTTGTGCATTATGTAAAAAAAAAAATTTAGCCTAAGTGATTTCGATAGATTTTTTGATGCTCTTTCGATTGGTGAATTTTATTTTGTAATATTTTTAATATTTGACCTTGAATTTGCAAAATAAAGTATAAATTTGTTATTTTCGACAAAATCGATATTTTTGATTTGAAAATAAATAATTTTAATCGATAGCTGAGGTTTTTTCCTATAAGTATACCAAATTTCAGAATGCCCTTTTTTTTTGTTCTCAAGATATTAAACGATGAATAACGGGGTACAGAGCGCCGTGGCGCGGCGCGGTTGATGCTACGCGACGCTGTGCTACGAGTTAGGCTTGATGCTTGTATTTCCAACTTTCCTAGTCACATACATGTGTATTAAATTTTATAAACTGCTCTCTGCATTTTACAGGGTTAAGAGAAAGCTATTGTTAATAAATAAACAATTGAATGAACTGAATTTTTAAATATTTATTTGTCGGGACTTTCAAAAATCTAGAAATGTTTCCTTGTTTCTTATAAAACAATAATTTTAATTACTTCTTTTTTGGTTTACTATAAATATTTTTCAAGTTTAAAAAACATAAAATGCTTAAAATTTTGTAACTATCTTTAACTTAAATATCAACCAGAAAATATGGTTGATATTTAAGTTAAAGATAGTTACAAAATTTTAAGCATTTTATGTTTTTTAAACTTGAAAAATATTTATAGTAAACCAAAAAAGAAGTAATTAAAATTATTGTTTTATAAGAAACAAGGAAACATTTCTAGATTTTTGAAAGTCCCGACATAGTTATGGCTGGAGCCGCCAGGTGGCTAAGTTACGATATTCTCATGTGCAAGGACATGAAATATTTGTATATAAGTAGCAAAAGCGAACTCAGAATTTTTCCCTACTATTTGTCTTTTTTCTCGAATTTTCTCGACAGTATTAGTTGGTTCCAAGGTAAAGTATATTGATTTATTTTTCGGTTTTTAATATGTTTTTTTTTTCTAGTTTGTAAGTGATTTGTTCATTTTTTTTGGTTTCCCATTGGATTTTTTTTATTTTTTAAGTAATTCGTTGATAGGATATCCCGCGGGATATCCGAAAATTACGATACCGACGCCCATGTGTACTTCGTACTCTAAAAAGCAGTAGAATGGCATATTATGTTTTTTCAAAGCCAAATGTGCGTAACAGGCAGAAGGGGGCGTTTCCGACACCATAAAGTATTATATATATTCTTGATCAGCATCAACATACGAGTCAATATAGCAATGTCCATCTGTCCGTACGTCCATTTGAACACCTAACTCGTGTAAACTACAAGAGCTAGAGCCAAGAATAAATAAAAAATGAAATGGGCAATAGAATAAGTACTGGGCCTTTCACAGTCGGTTTGTTCGGCTGTAGACTTTCTAACTTTTTCTAGAAATCCACGAACTTAAACAATTCTACGAGGTAAAATGCAGTATTATGATAATAGTGCCATATTCTGGAAGCATACTTAACTAGAACAAGAAAGAAAAGTACAGTCGAGCGACCGTATAATACTCTCTGCATTTGTCCCGATTAAATTATTAAAATCGGTATCCACATATTACTATATGTTTTACTTGCATTAAAACACGTTGAAACAAAAACAATCTAAGCATAATCAAACACACATCTGTTTCTTGTATTCGAATACACATACGTTTGACAATATGTACATATATGATGCAAATATTTATGTATGTATGTGTGTATTCAGCGCAGCCAGCGACCGCGGGCAGCGCTGCCGACACACAAGCAGCGAAAACGTTCGAACATGTGCTTGTGTGTTTCTATCTCGCTTGCACCTATGGGTTGATATTGCGTTCAATTATCAATATTGTAACGCTTCTAGTTTTCTTGTTTATAGTCCGATTTTAATGGGCCTTTCAGGATAGTTTAATATAGTTAGTCTCCACACCAGTTATAAACTACAATACTGTACGATACGGAAAAATCGGCATTGAAGCTTGAAAACTATTTTATAAATTGTGGGGAAAGTGGGCGTGGTAGTCAAAAATTTTAAATGGCAATGTAACTATGCTCTCGCTAGGAACATCCGTACCAGAATTGGTGATCCTAGGTGCCATAGTTATTGAGATATTTGCCGAAAACACCAATTTTTTACGAGGTGTGTCCAGTTTTTTGCTTATTGTGGGCGAATGGGGCGTGGCATCGAAAAACAAAAATATTCTTGTATTGACTGACTAAATATCTGATCGTTTGACACCAAGCTCGAACTTGTAGCTCTTACCATCTCTGAAATCTGTTTGTTCATACGGACAGACAGACGGACAGACAGACAGACGGACATGGCTATATCGACTCGGCTTGTGATGCTGATCAAGAATATATATACTTTATGGGGTCTGCCACGCCTCCTTCTGCCTGTTACATACTTTTGCACAAACCCAATATACTCTTGCAGAGAGTATAAAAATATAGTAGGAGCTTAGATTAATTTTCTTTTCAAGCTATGCACATTATCAGTAAAATATAATTGCTAATGTTCATATGCCATATTTTAATTGGAACAGAAAATGACTCAATTTGTAAATATATGCATTGGCTTATAATTTCAAGTCTTATTCTGCCTCTTCCATTGACCCGTCTTGCTACTACTCTTTTTGTTTTGCCTTCCTAAAGTTTTGATACCAACTGATAAGTAGAATGCCACAAGCCTCTGCAGTTTAGTATTTAAAAGGTTTTCCGTGTTAGGGCGATTAAATGCTATGATTTGAATAACTGCAACACACACATTCACTTTAAACTAGTTTTATAAATTTGGCAAGCGATTCAATTTGCGCGTGATCCTAAACAATTCTTTAATTTTGTTAATTCTAAACGTAAATCTAGTACCTTACCCAATTCCTTCTTTTTCAATTCCTGTAAAGTAATCGATGATTCGGCTGCTTCCGATCTCTTTGCTACCTTTTTTCAATCAACATACACCTCCAGTTTGCCTTCTAACTTCTCTTACCCCTATAATCTCCCATCCACTAACTCTGTTTTCTTACCTCACATTACTGATAGTTGCATGCTTTCCTCAATTAACACCCTAAAGTCTTCGTTCTCTCCTGGGCCTGACAGCATTCCAAGTTGTGTGCTCAAGGAGTGCTGTTTTTCCATAATAAAACCTCTCCTAATTCTTTTTAAACTTTCTTTAGAATCCTCTGTTTTTCCTAATTTATGGAAAGAATCTTACATTATCCCACTGCATAAAAAAGGATGTAAGTCGGATATATCCAACTACAGGGGAATTGCGAAGTTGTCCGCAATCCCTAAGCTCTTCGAAAAGATAATTACTTTGACGTTGCAACATCTCTGCAAGTCAATTATCTCCCCTGCCCAACACGGATTCGTTAAGAGTCGGTCTACTTCGACCAATCTATTGGAATTTACCTCTGTTATAAATGAGGCATTCCTTAATAGAATGCAAACTGATGTCATTTATACCGACTTTAGTAAAGCATTTGACTCTGTGAATCATAACGTCCTTTTACACAAACTTAGTATTTTAGGCTTACCACCTTCCATTCTTCTATGGATATCTTCATATCTAACAGGTAGGACCCAAAGGGTTATGCTTAGATCAGCCATCTCTTAATCTGTTTTTGTTACTTCTAGAGTTCCCCAGGGTAGTCACCTAGGACCTTTACTCTTTAATCTTTTTATAAACGACCTTCCCTGTTCGCTATCTTTGATAATAAATTAAGTTTCACACATCATATCTCCACAATTGTTAATAAAGCCAAGGGCACTCTTGGATTTATTAAACGCTGGTCTAAGGAATTTAATGATCCCTTCGTCACTAAACTTCTTTATACATCCCTTGTCCGGCCCATTCTTGAATATTGTTCATGTGTCTGGTCTCCTCAACATGCACATACTCAAGATTTAATTGATTCGGTGCAAAAGCAGTTTTTACTCTTTGCACTTCGCGGACTCAATTGGGACCCTAACTTTCGTCTTCCATCCTACACCAACAGGCTCTTACTCCTCGATCTTCCGTCCCTTATTAATCGCAGGAGAGTTCTTGGAGTTATTTTTCTTCATAAACGTATAATAGGCGATATCTGCTCCCCATCCCTTTTAGAACGTCTAAATTTTAACATTCCAGCCAGGGCAACCAGGTACTACATCCCTTTATTTCTTCCTACATGCACTACTGACTACGCTTTGCACAATCGTTTTCGGGTACTATGCGTTAATTATAATCATTACTATAGAATAATTGATACATCTCTCTCTCTCTTTTCCAACTTAAAGCCTCACTTTTCAGCCAACTCCGTTAAGTCTCTGATTTCCATGGGCAGTATGTTTGGAATCCCTTCCATTCATGCGTCCCTTTAAATCAGTGATCTTTCGTGTTAGTTTTGGCACACATTTTTATTGATCTGGTTGGGTTTTTCAGGGTTTTCCCAATCCTCGCAACATATGTTGGATCAATTTCAATACTTTTTATCCCCAGATTAACTATTAACTATTAATTAATTTATCAATCTAAACTACTAAATTTTTTTTAAGCCTTTTTTCTTTTTATATTTTTACCTTGTAAAATTATTAATATTAATTTTAATTATATTTATAAATTTATTTTTGCTTAATACTCGCGACTGTTCTTAGTCTGCGTTAATAAATAAATAAATAAATTGCATTGAACAGTTCTGACGTATTTAAAGCTTTACGGCTTGTTGTATTTCCGCCTACAGAGCACATGTGACGCCTCCAAGTGCAAAATGAAGTATGCCCCTACCGCCATGCGTCAAGTCAGCGAAGCTTAAATCCAGCTTATATTTAAGAACAAAAAACAACATTTAATCCGAACTTCGGCGCGTTTCTTAGCTTTAGTAGCTTTAAGATCGTTTAACCTAACTCGTTTTCCCTATTTAAACCATTCTTGAATTTGTTTGTTGTTTTTGTTGTAACCACTTTGTTTACAGAAATTATGCAAACTGTGCAATTGTTTTAATTTTCGAGTTTTGCTTCTTACTCTATCCTTTATTTTTCGGCCCCTTTTTAGACCTCGTACTTAAAATGATTGCAAGTGATTTGAGCCATACTCTGTACTGCCGCCACAAATTGTAAGAAAACATTTTTAAAATGTTTTTTTTTTGAAAACTTGGGTATTTTTAGATTGTATATTGGCAAAACATGGTTCAGATCAAAAACCTCTATTGTAAAAAACTTACTACCAAACTCACAAGCTGTAAGTACCACTTAGACTCGATTAGTCAATAGAGTTATTAAAAATATTTGATCATTTTATAATGGTGAAGTAATAGGTTAATTTTCAACATTCTTTTATTATTTGATTTTACTAGTTTATTAAATGCGTTTTATTTTTAAGAACTTGAAAAACGGTTAGAATATTTAGGGCATTGAGTCAAAAATCTTGTCTACTCTAGAATAAATTGGGTGGTATTTTTAAGTCGAGATTAGGTTGAGATGAGTATCAACGGAAAACTCGTGATCATATAAATTATGTTATATCAGTTTATGTAATTGTCCCATAATTACTACGAGGTCTTTTACAGCTGACTCGATTGACTGTTACTTTTCCAACCACTTTGTAAAAAATTTAACGCCAAGTCCCGAACTTACGACCCTTTTTCACACTCAGACGCAAACTGACCGGAGGCAATTTAATTTGACTGACTGAACGAGTAACCGAAAAAGGGAGAATGTCTTGTCTTCTGAATAAACTTACTCAGACCGTTTGTATAGTGCTCGTAAAATTTTAATCCTAACATAATAATCCCTTCCAATAAATAAATTTTCCTGTTTGCCTGTAATTTATCAAACTTACCTTCTTAATTGGCATCCCACATTACCAAAATATTTATTTTCTGATAATAACTATCAATTAACAGCGGTGATAAGCATTGATCAAACTGCGATTATCGGGAGGTGTTTCCGGTAACAAATAAATAAGCATTACAAACTAGCAATACATACAATAAGAAATGTTGTTTAACCAGGTGTTGGTTAAACTATATTATCATATATGTAGTTTGTGTGGTTTGCAATTATTAAACATTTTTAAATTTATTTCAAAAGCTTTAAAATGAAATTAACTCTCTTTGTTTATATAAAGTGTTGAATCGTTATTTTTTTATTGATTGTCTATCTAATAAAAGTGTGATGTGCAAAGATTTACCTCAATTGTCTATAATTATGTTTATTAAGCAAGCAAAGTTGAGGGAATATTACTAGTCAATATGTCATATGCTATACTATATATATATAACACCATAACTTGAAAACTACTGAAGGTTTCGCGACCAAATATTATCGAAATAATTCTAATTCATTTTATCTTGCAAAATTTTTATCGAAACAGGCGCGCTTAGGCGGAAGACAACTTTTTTTCCTGTAGACACCACCCATATGGCAATTATATTCACGAATGGCATTGGGGCAATCTATTTGAACAAATTTTTGTTCAGTTTGAACAAAACTTGATACTTGATTTGTTTAGTTGGTTTCATTCCGGAATGGTTTGAGGCCTGTATAGGTCGAAGCAAGTCGTACAGCTTTATTATTCTTCCAAATCGTCAAAGTGATTTCCTCTCTGCAAACATTACTACAAAATTCCGCTGAATGCACTCGAGAATGCGTGATCAGATCATAGTCGATGGGTAACTTGCAATTTAGAATGCGATTAGAGCTGATAGTTCCTAAGGAATGAATAATATGAATATATATATCTGCTACCACTGCGAAGAGGATACACTTCGGTTGTACCGAATCCTTCATTTTCTACCTTATTCTGTGATTCTTGGCGAGTCCTACCTACATTGAAAATGTCTTCTGAGTCTACAGGCAAACTTCTGAGCTGTGCACTCGACTTGAGCATTTGAATTCGTTTGTCAGGCAGTGTTTATGAAGACTTCTGTATTGCTACTTTCTGATAACCACATTCCTGAACAGCAATAAGCTGCCTCCCTGTGCGTATATTTCTGATCCATTCATGAACTTATGATCTATGTGCTGCAGTTTCTGACTAATACTAAAATTTCTCCTACATTTACGACTTATTAATGCAGCATGCATATGGATCTAATATAAACTGAATATCTATGATGGATCTCTATATTGACAAACGCTTCTTTTAAAAAAATATTTTTGGGCTGTTTACGTTAGATCTAATTACAAGAAAGTATTTCTAATAACTAAGACTAATTTGAGGTTGCGAAAGAAAATATTGGGGAGCTCAGAAAATTGTTTGTTTTCTCGAAGTTGCTTTGATAAATTGTCTTATTCCACCAATCTATTGGAAGAGGAAAGACAATTTCTGTACTAGGGAATGAGGGATATAGTATACCCCAAAACGAGAGATTTGCCCATTTCCAATGCTACGCTGGAATGACGGAGTATGCTAATGCATTTGGTATAAAATGAAAGGTTTCAATTCATTGTTTGTTGGATTTTTTTCCGTTGTAATGAACGGATCAGCAAACTGAACAACAGGCGGACCTGAAGAAGAATTACTAGCATCAAACAAAGGTCCATCCTTCAACCAGAACTTTCAATGAATGTGTGCTGAGCCTCGATGTTTGAACTCAACTGTCAATAATATTTGTAAACAGCATGCTTTTTCATTACTTTAAGGTAGCTGCCTCTTCTTCGTTTAGAACTTCCTTTATAACTGTTTTCTTTAAAATAACTAAAAGTTCTAACCACACACTTTCTGCAGCAGACAACGTAATGAAGAAAGAAGGTATGCCGAATTGACGAATCATGGCCATGGTGTTTTTTCATCCTTAATTAAACGGCTAAGGGATTTGCAGAACGAATACTTTATACGTCCACAAGACAAAATTATTCGGACAAAAACAGAATGCCAGCGCTAAATTCATTATTTTCTCGAATATAGTCCCATCTTTTCCTATCTGTCTGGTGAGAATCTCACAAACCATTACAGCAAATACACACATGGTCAGGACCGTGTTTATTAGATTTGTTATTGGTGGCTATAGGACTTACTAAACTATTACTAATAGGACGTGCCTGTTCGTCAATGGCATTCGCTCGTGCCTGCCCATTTCGGGTAGCATTTCGCTTGGTTTCTGCTGCTCTCTGCTGAGAATTACTCCTCCAGTGGCAAAAGGACTTGGTAACTACCTTTAAAATGTGTGACAACGATCACGATTACTGCCTTCCATTTGAAGACTTCATCTACGACAGCGACTCCAGCAGATGAGACTCTGGCTTCGAGAGCGTGTGGCAGCAGATTGGCGAGGAGCTGCATAGTGTTATTGTCTTTGTATACTCTTTCATCTTAGAGCAGCAAATTTTCGATTTACATCCAATTACGTTTAATATAAATTTATTATACAGCCGAGCGAGACAATATTAAGCGATCCTGTACCGATTATATTTAAAGCAATCGTATACATTAATATTATATATGTAATTATTATTAAAAGTAAACATGAAAGAAAAGTACCGTATAATACTCTCTGCATTTTTCCTGATTAAATTATTAAAATCGGTATCCAGATATTACAATTTGTAGTAGTTGCATTAAAACACGTTGAAATAAAAACAATCTAAGCATAATCAAACATAAATCCGTTTGTTTGTATGCAAATACACATACATACGTTTGACAATATATGGTGCATATATACAGTGTGCCACTAAAGTCACCGTACTCTTATTGTATTAGCACAAATAACCCAGAAACTTGGCCAAATTTTTGTTAAATTAAAAAAATGTTAATGCAAGATTAAAAACTAATATACATACATATGTTCTTCTAAACTATAAAAGAAAAACATTTACTTTTAATTTTAGTTTCATAATATTACAGCGAATGTACACATACCCAGCGTTCTTCTTAGAAATAACGGGGGTTTTCGAAAAATGTATGCAATAATGAGTAAATTCATAATAGTTGGCGTGTTTTGGTTGAGCTGGACAAAATATTTGAGTTTTATAGTAAAAATGCCACGAAAAGAGCTAACGCTGGAAGATCGTGCAAAGATTTTGCATCTCCACACCAAGGAGCAAAAGTCTTATGCAGAGATAGCCAAAATCATGTCCAGAAGCAAGTCTACTATACAAACTGTCATTGGTAGATTTAAATATGAAGGGCGCATCAAAAACAAGAAGAGATCTGGTCGGCCACCTGTGCTATCCGATCGTGACAAGCTCACAATAAAGCATCTGGTGGACAAAGATCCTTTTTGTAGCGCAGTGCAGATTGCATCAGAGCTGGGTCGAACTATTGACAAGGAAGTTCACCCGGAAACAGTCCGTAGAGCCATTAAAACCTATAGCTGAGGCATTTTTTTCTGTTTTGTCCCAAGTCAAAATGTCAATATCTCGGATCAAAGGGAAACTGGGGTTAGTTATTGGCCTATCTAGTAGAAGTATTGTCCCACAAAAATTTTAATTTTTTTACAAAAATTGACTGAGATACAGGGACTGAAATATTTGGGGTTGCGTGCCACACCGTCATTATGTTTTATTTATGCTAGTTGTGCATTATGTAAAAAAAATTTTAGCCTAAGTGATTTCGATAGATTTTTTGATGCTCTTTCGATTGGTGAATTTTATTTTGTAATATTTTTAATATTTGACCTTGAATTTGCAAAATAAAGTATAAATTTGTTATTTTCGACAAAATCGATATTTTTGATTTGAAAATAAATAATTTTAATCGATAGCTGAGGTTTTTTCCTATAAGTATACCAAATTTCAGAATGCCCTTTTTTTTTGTTCTCAAGATATTAAACGATGAATAACGGGGTACAGAGCGCCGTGGCGCGGCGCGGTTGATGCTACGCGACGCTGTGCTACGAGTTAGGCTTGATGCTTGTATTTCCAACTTTCCTAGTCACATACATGTGTATTAAATTTTATAAACTGCTCTCTGCATTTTACAGGGTTGAGACTGTCATTATCAATATACTATATATAATGCCTGCATTACAGTTACTGAAACTAATATTAAGGAATTAAACAAAATTTGTGATTGTGTGAAGTATGATGAGGAAAATTGTACTCGTTACTATTGAATCTAGATTGGAAACTCTATTTGCTAAAGAAAACTATTGTTTATAAATGAACTAGTGAATGTACTGGATATTTGAAAATATTTATTTGTTTTTTTGTTGTTTTCTGCTTGATTTTTTTGTGCTTGCTGACTTTTTATTTTTAGGCTTTCTTGCATTTGGCTTTGGGAAAGTTACAAATTGGGAGTCAAGGGAGAACTGTTTCAATTGCAGTTTTCCGTCTTTAGAAGGTAAAAATGCGTGATACATTAAAGTACCCGGTATAGTTACTGCAGTTTCGAACCTTTTCGTAATAAAATCATCAGACAAGTCTTGCGCTTTTACTACAAAAGAAAATTTCAGTTTCTTTACAAGAAGTTTTAGCCCACTGGTATAGATACGTTGTCCATTTTCTTGTTTCACAGATAAAAAATCTTTCATTCCAGGCATAGTTCGACTTATGTCATCGCGTTCATAAAACTTTTTAACAAGAGATATTGTGTCAAGTGACAAGGCATTTCCCTTTTTAGGGTTTGGAGCAGTTAAAATTCCAAAATCATTAACAAGCTCTTTAGCTTTTCTAGCCTGTCGCTCTGTGGAATTGAATTCAGTCATTAATTGTCGACGACTCCAATTTTTAGGTCCAAGAGTAAGCAAGAGAATTTTTTCAGATTTACTCTGAGAAATCTTGAATTTCTCTTTTAGTTGGTCCAGAACAACGACTCCAGCTTCATGATAATCATCATTGCATGTATCCAATTTAATTTTTTTAGCACTTGTAGGCAATTCATAATCAGGATCATTACTATTACCTGCAATTTGTTCAGGTTCCTCTATAAAAAGATTTTCTCTTTCCTCAGAATGAAGATTTTCAACATTTTGTCCTGATATTTTTGATTTGGAATGCTGCTTACTCAAATCAAAACTGCACTTTGTACAAATTTTTGATTTTTCTTGTACTTCAGGATAGATCTCACGCAAATTTTCAGGAAATGGACGCAACTTATGTGTCTTGTGATGTGCTACTTTTTTCAAAGGATTCGCACATTTGTACTGCCAAGCCTTATCGACACTGTTTTGTGCCATGACTTTTTATAATATTTATTATAAAAAAAGACTGGAAAATAATGTAAAATAAACTTAAAACTAGAATATCTAAATGAATATTCGATTTGAAACCGAAAAAAACGAATTACTTAAAAAATAAAAAAAATCCAATGGGAAACCAAAAAAAATGAACAAATCACTTACAAACTAGAAAAAAAAAAAACATATTAAAAACCGAAAAATAAATCAATATACTTTACCTTGGAACCAACTAATACTGTCGAGAAAATTCGAGAAAAAGACAAATAGTAGGGAAAAATTCTGAGTTCGCTTTTGCTACTTATATACAAATATTTCATGTCCTTGCACATGAGAATATCGTAACTTAGCCACCTGGCGGCTCCAGCCATAACTATGTCGGGACTTTCAAAAATCTAGAAATGTTTCCTTGTTTCTTATAAAACAATAATTTTAATTACTTCTTTTTTGGTTTACTATAAATATTTTTCAAGTTTAAAAAACATAAAATGCTTAAAATTTTGTAACTATCTTTAACTTAAATATCAACCAGAAAATATACAAAAAAAAACAAATAAATATTTAAAAATTCAGTTCATTCAATTGTTTATTTATTAACAATAGCTTTCTCTTAACCCTGTAAAATGCAGAGAGCAGTTTATAACATTTAATACACATGTATGTGACTAGGAAAGTTGGAAATACAAGCATCAAGCCTAACTCGTAGCACAGCGTCGCGTAGCATCAACCGCGCCGCGCCACGGCGCTCTGTACCCCGTTATTCATCGTTTAATATCTTGAGAACAAAAAAAAAGGGCATTCTGAAATTTGGTATACTTATAGGAAAAAACCTCAGCTATCGATTAAAATTATTTATTTTCAAATCAAAAATATCGATTTTGTCGAAAATAACAAATTTATACTTTATTTTGCAAATTCAAGGTCAAATATTAAAAATATTACAAAATAAAATTCACCAATCGAAAGAGCATCAAAAAATCTATCGAAATCACTTAGGCTAAAATTTTTTTTACATAATGCACAACTAGCATAAATAAAACATAATGACGGTGTGGCACGCAACCCCAAATATTTCAGTCCCTGTATCTCAGTCAATTTTTGTAAAAAAATTAAAATTTTTGTGGGACAATACTTTTACTAGATAGGCCAATAATTAACCCCAGTTTCCCTTTGATCCGAGATATTGACATTTTGACTTGGGACAAAACAGAAAAAATGCCTCAGCTTTAAGTCCTACACGCCTCGCACGAAGCCTCTTGTAAATTTAACGAACAGGAGAAAGCGCTTAGAGTTTGCCAAAGCCTACGTGGACAAGCCGATGGACTTCTGGAGAAAGGTCATCTTCTCAGATGAGTCCAAATATAATATTTTTGGCTCAGATGGGCGTCTCCGCGTCTGGAGGAGACCAGGAGAAGCATTGAACCCCAAAAATACGATAAAAACCGTAAAACCGTAAAACATGGTTTGGGGTTGCATGGCTGCAGCAGGAGTCGGAAATTTGGAATTTATCGACGGAGTGATGGATCAATATGTATATATTGATATTTTAAAAAAAAATTTAAAGAGCAGTGCCGAGAAACTTGGAATTGGGTCGGATTTCTGGTTTCAACAGGATAATGACCCAAAGCATAAAGCCATGAATACCAGGTTATATCTCGCGTACAACACTCCACACCTGTTAGAGACGCCACCTCAGAGCCCGGACATCAATCCGATTGAGCATGTTTGGGATATGCTAGAAAAAAAAAATCCGAAAGCACCAAATCAGCAACAACAAGAAAGAAAAGTACAGTCGAGCGCGCCCGACCGTATAATACTCTCTGCATTTGTCCCGATTAAATTATTAAAATCGGTATCGAGATATTACAATGTGAATTACTTGCATTAAAACACATTGAAACAAAAACCATCTAAGCATAAGCATCAAACACACATCTGTTTGTTTGTATGCGAATACACATACGTTTGACAATATATGATGCATGCATGTATGTATGTGTGCATTCGGCGCGGCCAGCGTCCGAAGGCAGCGCTGCCGCCACACAGGCAGCGAAAACGTTCGAACATGTGCTTGTGTGTTTCTGTCTCGCTTGCACCAATGGGTTGATATTGCGTTCAATTAACAATATTGTAACGCTTCTAGTTTTCTTGTTTATAGTCCGATTTTAATGCGCCTTTCAGGATAGTTTAATATAGTTAGTCTCCACACGAAATATAAATAACCATACGAACAAAATCGCTAAAAAAGGCATTGCAGTTGGAAAACTATTTTATCAAATGTGGGAAAAGGGGGCGTGGCAGTCCAAATTTATAGATGGCAATGCAACTATGCTGTCGCTAGGAACTCCCGTACCAGAATTGGTGATCCTAGGTGCCATAGTTACTGAGATATTTGCCGAAAACGCCAATTTTTACCGAGGTGTGTCCAGTTTTTTGCTTTTTGTGGGCGAATGGGGCGTGGCATCGAAAAAAAAAAAGATTCTTGTATTGACTGACTAAATATCTGATCGTTTGACACCAAGCTCGAACTTGTAGCTCTTACCATCTCTGAAATCTGTTTGTTCATACGGACAGACAGACAGACAGACGGACAGACAGACGGACAGACGGACATGGGTATATCGACTCGGCTTGTGATGCTGATCAAGAATATATATACTTTATGGGGTCTGCCACGCCTCCTTCTGCCTGTTACATACTTTGCACAAACCCAATATACTCTTGCAGAGAGTATAAAAACCTCCTGCGTGAGGCATTACACCAAGAGTGGTGCGCGCTGGATCCCAAATACATTGAAAAACTGGTGCTATCAATGCCAAATCGCCTCAGAGAGGTGATTAAGATGAAGGGTTATCCCACTAGATATTAAATTTTAAGTTTTATTAAAAATATTGTTCCTTATAGTTAGTAAGTTTATATTAGTTTGTAAGAGTACGTTGACTTTTGTTGACGCAAATATTGGAGTTCCTTTTGTTTTTTTATACCCGTTACTCGTAGAGTAAAAGGGTATATTGTAATCGTTGAAATGTATGTAACAGGCAGAAGGAGGCGTGGCAGACCCCATAAAGTATATATTCTTGGTCAGCATCAATAGCCGAGTCGATATAGCCATGTCCGTCTGTCCGTCCGTCCGTCCGTCTGTATGAACTAAAGGATCTCAGAGACTATAAGAGCTAGAAAAATGATAGTGGTCGCAAATGAAAGGTACAATACCCAAGCAGTACAAGTTTGTTTTTGTTTTTTGACACGCCCGCTTTAGGTTGTTTTATTTGCATATAAAGGTAAATGTACAGGTAAACGTAGAATGTTTTAGTAAAGAAAACTTTTTTGTTAGCTATGCTATCTGAACCAAATTTACACGGAAAGTACATATCTAGGAAGTACATGTACTGACCAAGTCTGATCCAAATCGGACAACTATATCGTATAGCTCCCATAGGGCCGATCGGTCAAAAATACGCTCTAAATATGAGTTAGTATGAAAAACTTTTGCGTTAACTAAGCTATATTATTCAAACTCACACAGAAGACATCTGCCAATAATATATATATACTGACCAAGTTTGATCCAAATCGGACAACTATATCGTATAGCTCCCATAGGGCCGATCGGTCGAAAATATGCTCTAAACATGAATTTGTATGAAAATGTTCTGTGTTTGCCAAGCTATTATATCCATAAGCATTGTTAATAACAAATTGAAACTGAGTAACGGGTATCCTAAAGTCGCGAGGCGACTATAGCATTCTTTCTTGTTTTTAAATTGTCATCACTGAACCCGACACGAGTCTCGACAGCCTAAAACGGTGCAGTCTCTATTTCGCAATCTGACTATTGTTACTATCTCCGTTTCTCTTATTTAGTCAGACCCGACAACAGAGCCCTTCTCTTTCTCTCTTTTGTCACATATACAGTTGTACGTACAGAAAAGTTTTCCCACCAAAAAATGTACGCAAGGTACAATGGTCAGACTAAGCCTTAATCTCAGAAAGGTACAATGGGCAAATAAACCCACTTAGTAACATATGTTGGCACTTAATTTTTTTTTTAATTGCAAAAAAAATGTAGAGACAATTTTAATAAAAAGGAGCCAAACATACTGGTTTCTTAGCAATTCATATTTTAATAAAAATATTTTTTTTTTAAAAAAACAAACACATTTTACTCCTTACTTAAAATTTTGTTTCAATGCATCTTTTAATAACAAAATTACCGATTTCATTAAAGATTAGTATAACTGAACACTTCATTTTCTTCCTGAACTTATTAATATATAAGCTTGAATACATAGTTTTCTTAATAACAACAAAAAACTAACGAAATTCCAACTTATTTCTATGTTTTACTCTTTATTAAGCTAATTTCGAAAAATTTACGTTCAGCCGCTGAACTGTGGGGTAATGACAAAATTTGGTTGCGAAAAACATCGATATGGAAATTAGGGATTCATAATTTTGAAATCAATTAATCGTCAACAAAAGGAGCCGATTCAAAAAAAAAAGCGAACGAAGCCAAACGTTAATAAAAGAGTCCGTTTTGGTTCAAAATCGGTAACTGTGGTTATAACATTCTTAACATAATGAATTTCGTTCCGCAAATTATGGAGTAATCTACATGCATATGTTAACGAACCACTGCTGCATGACATAAGACGAATGTTTTAGGTCGTTGTCTTGTTGAAAGTGCCATTTGGTGCCATTAAGATCCAGTTTTTTGACACTCAAACCAAGAATTTTTTTCAAGTCGCAAAATTCTCTCACACTATCACATTCCTTTTACCGTGCCGTACTGTTTTGATTTTTGTTCTAATGCCCTTTACTTGTAGATCAAAAGGATGTACTTTAATCGTTGGCATATATATAATTGTGAAAAGGACGCGTGACAGACCCCATAAAGTATATATATTCTTAATCAGCATCAATAGCCGAGACGATAAAGCCATGTCCGTTCATTCGTCTGTTGGAACAATAGGATCTCGTCGCAGCTGCTCGAGTTCATACCGAGATCATACTGGTTTCGTCCCTACATTTATTCGTTTCTTATTTGCCCACAAACAGAGAAACGCAAATCATGTTTAGCATTCTTTTGCGCAACATAAGGGATACAGTGGTTCCAACGCCAAATCGGACAAAGCTTTTTATTTATTTCGCTGTTTTTTCTTAAGCAATCAGTTACTTGTTTTAAGTTTTAAAATTTTCTTTCTTAATTCTATAATGCTTTAGATGTCTTAAAAAACAAAACAAATGTTAATTTTAAACGGTAACATATTTATTATTTTAAGATATTTATAAATAAAATTATGAAAACTGCGCGAAAAAGATCAGTTATTTGGAGATTTTTATACTCTCTGCAAGAGTTTATTGGGCTTGTGCAAAAGTATGTAACAGGCAGAAGGAGGCCTGGCAGACCCCATAGAGTATATATATTCTTGATCAGCATCACAAGCCGAGTCGATATAGCCATGTCCTTCTGTCCGTATGAACGAACAGATCACATATTTAGTCAGTCAATTCAAGTAATACAATACAATACAATACAAGCAAAAAACTGGACACACCTGTGGAAAAATCGGTGTTTTCGGCAAATATCTATAACTATGGCACCTAGGATGACCAATTTCGATATATAGGTTTCTAGCGACAGAATAACTGCATTGCCATTTAAAATTTTGGACTGACACACCTCTTTTTCCCACAATTAATAAACTAATTTTCTAACTTCGATGCCATTTTTAAGGTATTTGTTCTTATCGTACAGTATTGTAATTTATTATTCGTGTGGTGACTAACTATATTAAACTATTCTGAAAGGTGCCTTAAAATCGGACTATAAACAAGAAAACTAGAAGCGTTACAATATTGATAATTGAACGCAACCCATTGGTGCAAGCGAGATAGAAACACACAAGCACATGTTCGAACGTTTTCACCCGCGGACGCTGGCCGCTCTGAATACACAAATACATACATATGTATATAAAGAGGTGGTCAAAAGTATTTATAGATCGAAATTTTTTTTTCATGCTATTCTTAAAAATCTTTTTTTGTTGTTGTTCACCGGATTCGAAAAAAGCTTTTTTGTCACAAAGCTTATTCTGTGTAGCGATCGACTGAAGAAATTGCAAAAATAACGGTACATGCTCATAAATAGAACGAAAAGAATAGTTACTTAACGGTTGTCAAAAGTATTTACACACATTTTTATTGCGTTTTAAGTATTTACACAATGAAAATTTGCATTTTGTCTTTGATTTGGGTTGATCAAACAAGATCCGAGATCGTAACCAAGTTTAAGTGTGGTGTCTCGGCATTGGAGTTGGTAAAGACATACAAAATATCAAGAAAAACTGTGTATAACTTGGTTAAGAAAAAGGATAAACTTGAAAATTTGAAAAAATTACGCCGAAGTGGGCGTAAACCAGCATTGAACACCAGAGAATGTAGAAGACTTATCAGCACAGTGGTAGAAAACGCCGAAATAAACCCTGTTAAGTGATGCTACTATTCGTAGAAGGTTAAAGGATGTTAACATAAACACCCATGTATGTCGTCCGTTAAATCATTGATATCGAAAAAACAAGAAAGAAAACAGTGCAGCCGTTTACCAGATTTGGAGGTGGAACAGTAATGTTTTGGGGTTGCATGTCATACTATGGTTTTGGAAATTTGGTGCCAATAGAGGGCACTTTAAAATTATTGAACATGCTTTCGCTTAAGGAAACAAACTATTTCCAACCATTGACTGGGTATTGAAGGAAGATAATGCTCCTTGCCATAAAGGATCAATACCCACAAAGTTTTTGAGGGACTTAAACAAAGCCGTTCTGCCATGGCCTGCGCAAAGTCCGGACCTGAACATTATAGAAAATGTTTGGGCTTTTATGAAATCTCAAAGATTATTCAACAGGGACCGAAAACGGGATGATACCATTGAGGAAATTACTGAAATTTGGTCCAAACTAACAATTGACTTTGCCCAATCCTTGGTGGCATCAATTCCAGCCCGGCTTCAGGCTGTAATTGACGCAAGAGGAGGAATAACTAAGTACTAATTTAAAACAAGAAAGAATGCTATAGTCGCCTCGCGACTTTAGTATACCCGTTACTCAGTTTAAATTTGTTATTAACAATGGTGATGGATATAATAGCTTGGCAAACACAGAACATTTTCATACAAATTCATGTTTAGAGCATATTTTCAACCGATCGTTCCTATACGATATAGTAGTCCGATTTTGATTGATGGCAAATGTATTCTGTGTGAGTTTGACCGTTTTTGAGTTTTTGACCGATCGTTCCTATGGGAGCTATGCGATATAGTAGTCATATATAACAACGGGTTTCTTTATTATACCCGTTACTCGTAGAGTAAAAGGGTATATTGTAATCGTTGGAATGTATGTAACAGGCAGAAGGAGGCGTGGCAGACCCCATAAAGTATATATATTCTTGATCAGCATCAATAGCCGAGTCGATATAGCCATGTCCGTCTGTCCGTCCGTCCGTCCGTCTGTATGAACAAAAGGATCTCAGAGACTATAAGAGCTAGAAAGATGATAGGGTCGCAAATTAAAGGTACAATACCCAAGCAGTAGTGCTGCAATAATATCGCAGCAATATCGATATTATCGATATTTTCGAAATTTGGGATTATATCGATTCGATTTTCCTAAGATCGATATATCGAAAAACTGGTCACACTTTGCGTTGGCGTTGGCTGGGTAAGCTGCTTATTTATTTAATTATGCAAATAAGTTAAATAATTGCATTTGTTTTTTTTTATACATCAAAAAGTGAAAGATGGACCAATTTGTTAACCGAAAACGTAACTACAATAGAAATTTAGTAATTGAAAGACATATAATTGTTGCATGTAATTTTAGGCGCAGCGGTGGATGACTCCTCAGAAGAGGAGAACAAAAACGCGGGAAATGCCAAAAAATCGAAGGTTTGGATTTTTTTTGATAAGGCGAAGGATGGCACCAGTGCGGTGTGTCGAAAGTGCGGGAAGGTCTGTAAGACTAGTGGAAATACCACAAATCTCCAGAACCACCTATCCCGCATGCATCGAATGCTGCGCGAGGCGGAAATTCCACCAAAATCTGGAAGTGTTCTTCCATTTACCAACAAAAAGTATGAGGCAAATTCACAACGGAAAGTGAAAATTGACGACGCATTATCAGAGTTTGTGGCAACTATCATGCAGCCATTTAGCCTGGTAGACGAAGAAGGCTTTCGCAAATTCTGTCAAGTGCTTGACCCACACTACGAGTTGCCGTCTAGGGCAACTTTAAAAAAGTTCAAATTGAGAAAAGGTATGTGACAATGAGACCGCATTGATGAATATGTTGGACTGATATGTTGACGTCTTTGACAAGGGAGTCCTATATAACAGTCACGTGCCATTTTATAGATCAACAATTCATGTTGGTTCTGCTGTGCTGTCGACCAACACGTTACATAATGATACCAATCACAGTGCACAAAATATTGCAGGCTCACTAACAAGTGTTTTGAATGAGTGGCATATATTGAATAAGGTTTCAGCCATAGTCACTGATAATGATAAAACAATGGTTAAGATGTGCGAAATTATAAAGAAAAGAAATTTGCCTTGCTTTGCACACACACTTAACCTAATTGTAAAGGATTGTCTCGGCTTAGACAGTGTTCAAGTAATAGTTGCGAAATGCAAAAGAATAGTAACATTCATTAAGCATAGCAATATTACATACGCTAAGTTTCGGGAAGCGCAATTGCCAGCGGCCAAGATCTATAGTTTAAAGCAAGAAATGCCCACTAGATGGAATAGTGCTCTTGCAATTGCGGCAACCCAGTCAAGCACCTAGTTTTCAACACTGGTTGGTGTAGCCAGATGAAGGAATCGCAGCCAACTTTAATACGACGCGCGAACTAAAAAGCGAGAGATGTTCTAATGATATTTCAATATCAAATTTCTAAGCGTGTTATTATTACATTTATACATAAGCATCCATAATAAATAAGTACGCTAAAGTGGTGACCCCGAATGCAAAATCACAATTACGAATTACGTTCAAAAAGTTTTCTAGCCAATAGCGCTGCAGAAACTTTTTACGACGCCGGCAATATGCAGGCCACGGATGATGATCCATTAGATCAATTCCAGGAATTAAAACAGCAAATTGACCAACTGCAATCATTACGCCAACCAACAGGGTTCACATCGCAACATGCGCAACTCCGCATTCCGAAATTCAACAAAACGGATCCTCAGCTTTGGTTTGCACAGTTGGAACGATTATTCCACTTCCACAATGTCATCGCTGATGAGCACAAATTCGACTTAATTTCGATAAACCTGGAAGAAGATGTGATTGCGAAAGTAAACGATCTCACCGTACAGCCACCTTTAACAGACAAGTACGACACAATCAAAAGACTTCTCATCGACAAGTTTGCAGAATCGGCTGATTCAAAACTACGAAGACTATTGCGTGGCGGTGAAACAACTGGAAAAAAACCGACAGAGATATTGGATCATATGCGACGTTTAGTGCCAGATACAGGGTGTGATGAAGTTCTTCGTTCCTTGTTTTTGCGTGAGCTTCCGACAGAAATTCGACTACTCATTTCTGTGTGGGACGAAACCAACCTTGACAAATTAGCAAAGATGGCCGACACAATGCTTGAAGCTCAGGACTCTAGTGATAAATTTGTAATGGCAACGTCGCCGGGTCAGCAAGAACAACATGTGGAATCCATGAGTGGAAAAACACCAAGTATATCTGAGGTTGCAACCATTTTGCGAGCGCTTTCTACAAAAGTCGACAAATTACAAGAGGAGCTGCATAATTCGAAGCAAACAAAGCAGGCACGCCAAGCCTATGCAACAAATGATAGCTCCAATCAAACCACAATGTGTTTCTACCACAAAAAATTTGGCAACAATGCTCGCAAGTGCCAGCCAACATGCCCACGTTACCAGCAAATGTTAAACTAGAGATGCTGCCGTCAAATCTGCTGGTAAACGGCACCACATCCACTACCGGCATATCAAAAACCCAAACTCACATTTCACAAATATTACCGGACCAACGTCTGCACATAAAGGATCGAATCTCGGATCGGCTTTTCCTTATTGACTCTGGTTTAGTCGTATCTGTAATACCTTGCAGCATGGTACCACATGTGAATAACAACGGCAGACTGTATCTGTATGCCGCTAATCAAACACCCATTAAAACATATGGAAACTTCACCCTCAAGCTTGACCTAGGTCTGCAACGTACATTCACTTGGTCATTTACAGTTGCCGACGTTCAAACACCCTTAATTGGTGCAGATTTCCTTGCAACAAATCAACTCCTTATTGATGTCGGTCAGCAACGCTTACTCGAAGCTTCAAAACCAACGCATTTCGATTTACGAAGTCTATCTCCAAACGCTTCTACATCGCTGGAGCATACATCGATTAACCACGTGGAAAAATCACACAAATCGTGTTCACCGGAGGGAACCCATGTCCACTCCGTCTGCCACTTCATCGAAACTCGAGGAGCACCTGTAGCTGAACGACCAAGGCGATTGGCGGGCGACAAACTAGCAATTCAACATGCTCGTTGATAAAGGAATTGCTCGATATTCCAAAAGCCCATGGGCAAGTCCTCTACACATGGTAGCAACAAAGAATGGACAATGGCGCGCTTGTGGCGATTACCACAAGCTAAACGCTGTGACAGTCCCGGACCGCTATCCAATTCCACACATCCAAGATTTTTCCGATCGTCTTTGTAACAAAAAAATTTTCACAACGTTGGATTTGGAGAAAGCGTATTATCAAATTCCGATGGCACAGGAGGATATAGAGATGCAATCTGCACTCCATTCGGCTTAATTGAATATGTATTTATGCCACAGAACTCTGTTTGACGTGTGATGCGTCAGACACGGCAATAGGAGCTGTACTGGAGCAACACACTGACAACGGTTGGCATCCTTTAGGGTTTTATTCGAAAAAACGCACCAGCACCGAACAAAACTACATTACTTATGATCGGGAGCTCCTGGCGATATACGATGCCATAAAACACTTCAAACATTTGGTAGATGCAAGAGCGTTTGTAATTAAAACTGATCATAAGCCTCTTATATACGCATTTTCGCAACGGCCGGAGAAGGCATCACCTCGACAACTGCGCCATTTGAGTTTTATCTCCCAATTTTCGACGACAATAGTACATCTAAGTGAAAACGAAAATGTGGTTGCTGATGCGTTTTCAAGGATCAATGCAATTTCAATGCCATCGTCGCTAACTCCAAAAGACATTGAGAAATCTCAGGCATCAGACAGCGAGTTGTCCGTGTTGTTGAGCGGAACAACGTCACTACAACTAAAATCAATGGAACTCAACAAGGGAGTACACGTTTACTGCGACATTTCGACCGGCATCATACGACCGTATATTCCACAATCATTACGAGCCAGAGTTTTTTCAAACACTCATGGTTTATCACACCCCAGCGGCAGATCCACGCTGAAAGAAATTCGTCGCAAATATGTGTGGCCTTCAATGTGCAAAGATGTTTTGGCATGGTCAAGGAATTGCATTCCCTGCCAAAGGGCAAAAGTTCACAAACACAACTCACTTTTGCCCGATAAAATAACACTACCTGATCATCGTTTCGAACATGTCAATCTGGACATTGTAATTATGCCACTTGTTGATGGATACAGGTATTGCTTAACAATGATTGACCGTTTTTCCCGTTGGCCAGAAGCAATTCCTATCCCAGACATGTCTGCCGAAACTGTATGCAGAGCCTTTTGGAACTGTTGGATATCTCGTTTTGGTTGTCCCAAAATCATAACGACAGACCAGGGTACACAATTTGAGTCTGCGCTTTTCAAATCGTTGGCCAATTTAGTTGGAAGTGAGCACATCCACACGACACCTTACCATCCGCAGTCAAATGGAATGATTGAACGCTGGCATAGATCGCTTAAAGCTGCATTGATGTGTGACCCTGAAACAACTTGGTTGAAATTGCTTTCAACTGTCCTTCTTGGTCTACGAACCTGTATCAAGGAAGACTTACGAGCTTCAGCTGCGGAGATGCTTTACGGATGCACGCTTCATCTACCCGCACGCTTCATCTACCCGCACGCTTCATCTACGAGTATTTTCCTGATCTGGACTCACCTGCAAGACCCGCTGAATTTGTTAGCGAATTTCGAACAAGCATGCAAGCGCTAAAGCCAATTTCAACAGCCCATCATATCAAACCGAAACTCTTCAAACACAAGCATATAAATGATTGTGAATATGCATTTGTTCGAGCGGATGCAGTCAAACGACCGTTGGAACCGCCTTACTCAGGACCATTCAAAGTCATCGACAAGTCGTCAGATCGCGTGTTCATTGTTCGAATGAAAAACAAAGACACATCCATATCAATTGACAGATTGAAGCCAGCTTTTATAGAAGATGATAGCTCAGAAGAGGGACTGGAGAACTCGCTACCCACCAATCGTCCTGCCATTCGAACCTACTCTCGACGACTTGTCTAGGAGGGGAGTACTGTGGCAACCCAGTCAATCACCTAGTTTTTAACACTGGTTGGTGTAGCCAGATGAACGAACCGCAGCCAACTTTAATACGACGCGCGAACTAAAAAGCGAGAGATGTTCTAATGATATTTCAATATCAAATTTCTAAGCGTGTTATTATTACATTTATACATAAACATCCATAATAAATAAGTACGCTAAACAATGCTAGAGCGGATTCTGGCTATGAAAGACGCAGAGGAAATCGACGCTGTGCAAGACATCGCAAATTTATTACAGCCATTCGATATTCAAACCAAAAAATCCTGCTCTGCCAATGCGGTAACAATATCACTTATAATCCCTCTAATCTGCGAGCTTTTGGACAAAATAGAGTGCCTTAAAAATAAACTGCTGACAGATGAAGGTCGTGAAATACATCAACATTTGGTAAATAAAATAAAAGCAAGACTTGAAGATAATGAGTTCCGCACACCAACTCGGATGGGAACGCTTCTAGATCCGCGGTTCAAAAAAGAAGGGTTTTCCACACCATTCCACACAAGTGAAGCTGCGAAATTATTAGAAAACGAAGTGACACTATTGCATCGGCCAAGGGATATATCCCCAGTGCCATTGAACTCCAGCCAGCCATTTTTTCAACGGATCAAAAAAAACGTAAACCAAAAAATTCAAAATGACAGAGCTGACTCAATTGTTAACCTGAGGAATTACTACTCGAGTCGAAATTTGGATGAGAATCAGGATCCTCTAATTTATTGGAAGGTTATTATTGCACTAATGTACAAATTAATATTGTTATATTCATGAATATACATTTTTCAGAACGCCAACAACAACGTAGCTCTTCAAACGCTAGCAAAAAAGTATTTGTGTATTCCGGCAACATCTGCCGCAAGTGAGCGAACGTTCATTAAAGCTGGACTAATAGCCAACTCTAGACGAGCTTCCTTAAAGCCAGGAACAGTCGACAAATTGACCTTTTTAAAGAAAAACCAATGGATTTTGGGTTAGTTTTTTATACTCTCTGCAAGAGTATATTGGGTTTGTGCAAAAGTATGTAACAGGCAGAAGGAGGCGTGGCAGACCCCATAAAGTATATATATTCTTGATCAGCATCACAAGCCGAGTCGATATAGCCATGTCCGTCTGTCTGTCCTTATGAACAAACAGATTTCAGAGATGGCAAGAGCTTGATCTTAATCGATCACATATTTAGTCAGTCAATACAAGAATTTTTTTTTTTGGACCAATGAGCAAATGAGCAAAAAACTGTACACACCTCGGATAAAATCGGTATTTTCAGCGAATATCTCAATAACTATGGCACCTAGGATCACCAATTTTGAAGCAGAAGTTCCTAGTGACTGCATAAATGCATTGCCATTTAAAAGTGTTGACTACCACGCCCTCATTTCCCACAATTAATAAACCAATTTTCTATATTGAAAATCGAACGCAATATCAATGCATGAGCGCAAGCGAGACAGAAACATACAAACACATATTCGAACGTTTTCGCTGCATATGTGGCGGCAGCGCTGCCCGCGGACGCTGGACGCGCCGAATACACACATATATACACATATGCATCACATATTGTCAAACGTATGTGTATTCGCATTCAAACAAACAGATGTATGTTTGATTATGCTTAGATTGTTTTTGTTTCAACGTGTTTTAATGCAAATACTACGCATTGTAATATCTGGACACCGATTTTAATACTTTAATCGGGAAAAGTGCAGAGAGTATCATACAGCGGGTGTGCTCGACTGTACTTTTCTTTCTTGTTTCTTTTGCAAACAATTCTATGACATACTGTAGTTCGAAAGCACGATTGATGCAACCCCGGCATTAGGTGTGCTACCATATAAAAAGTGAGGCGGCGTCACTGATGCCAAATTGAACAGCATGCCATCGTAAAAGAAAAGTGACGGCACATGAAACAAAATTTACAAAGAGCTTGAAAAGCAAATGATCCAAAAATAAACTTTTTGAAAATAACAATGGCAAAAGCAGTGCTTAGAATAAATTCCAATTAATTCAATATAACAGTGAAAATCAGGATTTTGTGTGTTGCAATGAATGGAAGACCATTTTGGCATACACCCATAAAACTCGCACGAAAACACTAAGCCGGCACAACGGCGGTGATTTATTATCTAATTCATTTTAAATGCATGTGCTGTCTATACATCTTATATTTTGTGTAATTTAGGTGAAGACTTACGGGAGTATGTCCAGTCATTAATTGATATTGGCGCAAACCTATGCAAGCTTGGCTGTATCCCACTTTAAAATTAAAGATCAACTAAAGGAAAAATTTAAGGAAGAGCATCTCGAGTGTACTACAGATATGTGGACCGACGAATACACACAGAGAAGTTTTATATCATTAAGTGCGCATTACATTAACAAAGGTTTTGATCTAAAACTTGCGTTGCTAGGAATAAGAGAGTTCTTAGAAGAGAAAACCGTACAAAACATTATTGATAGTATTAAAAGCATTTTAGATGAATTTTATTAAACAGATAAGTTAAGCCCTTCCGTTTTTGTGACCTATAATCGGAAAAATATTGTTTCTGCATTGCAGCTTTATAAGCGACTTTCGTGTACGTGTCACAACTTGAATTGGAATTGAAAAACATCCAATTTTAGAAACTCAAACTTTGGTAGAATATGCAAAAAGACTAGTTCAATATTTTATGCAATCGGGGCTAAATAGCAAGTTGTCGAAAACTTTGAAGCAGGATATCAAAACTCGTTGGAATTCTACGTATAATTTGTTAGAGAGCATTTTTAAAGTCCAAGATGAAGTAAAAACCTTATTATTGGCCAAATACGAACTCAGTCGCATTGCAAATTTAGATTTTACCTTACTTGAAAATCCCTTTAATTTTCTTAAAGATTTTAAAGTGTTCAAGCAGGGACAAAGAGCCTATTGTGCGTATTTACCCCTTATTTTATCAGACAAACAAACATTGATAGGCTTGGAAACAAGGTTTTCTCCATCTGCCGTCCATTTAGTTGGATTATTTTTGAATCCACCGTACAAAGAAATGTATTTTTTTTGTCTGAAGAAAAAAGCGAGCAGGTAAAAGCAACAGTCAAAGCCATAATAGTAGATATCCAAAGTAGGCAGTCATTACAGCAGTCTCCTGATAACAAAGCTATAGCAAATAATTCTAATGCGTTTTCCAAATTTATGGACTTAAATTGTTCCAAGAAAAGAAAAATAGAAAAAAGTTCTGAAGAAAGTGAGTTCGATAATTATTTATTTATTATTATGACACAAATGTATTACATTTTTGGAAAATAAAAAAAAGCTAAAAAGTTTTCAAGCATTGGCCACAAAATATTTTGAATATTCCTGTAAGCTTGGCAACAAGCGAACGTGTTTTTTCAACTTCTGGCATAATTTTGATCGAAACATGAACACGCTTGAGCAGTAGTAACTTGAAAAAAATTATTTTTCTTCACAAAAGCATGCAGGAAATTTGATCAAAAATCTAAAATTTATTAAGTAACATTAATATAATTTTCTTGAAAACTGTTAGAATTTATTTTATTGCATAAATAAAATGGTTTTAAAAAATGTTGAAATTTTTTAAATTGCATTAATTAAATATACTTGAAAGTACAACATAAAATTGTGTTTAAAATTAATTTTTTTTTTTTGGCAGCGCCCGTGTTTGGCCGTGCCGTGCCTCTAAAAAAAATTCCGTCTTGGGCCTCAGTTTTTAACAGCCGTGCTTGGGCCGTGCCGTGCCTTAAAAAGGAGGCCCACGTCCATCTCTAATTATGAGCAACAGCTCGTGTTGCAATACAAGGAAATAATGGACAATTATTATACTCTCTGCAAGAGTATATTGGGTTTGTGCAAAAGTATGTAACAGGCAGAAGGAGGCGTGGCCGACCCCATAAAGTATATATATTCTAGATCAGCATCAACAGCCGAGTCGATATAGCAATGTCCGTCTGTCTGTCTGTCCGTCTGTCTGTCCGTCCGTCCGTATGAACACCTGGATCTTTTAAACTACAAAAGCTAGAGACACTAAATTTGGAATGAAAGTCCGTTATCTTCGCGAGCAGATCAAGTTTATTTCAAATTGTTGCCACGCCCCTTACCGCCCCCGCAATGAGCAAAAAACCAGACACACCTCGAAAAAAATTTACTTTTAGGCCAATAACTCAGTAACTATGGCACTTAGGAACACCATTTCTGGTTGCTAGAGACAGCCTTAAAAATTTTGAGCTGCCAAGCCCCTTTTCCCCACATCAGCTAAACAGCTTTTACGCTTTAATGCCGTTTTTAAGGCATTTATTCATATAGTAGAGTGTTGTAATTCAACATTCGTATAGAGACATATAAAATCAAACTATTCTGAAAGTGGCATCAACATACTACCTTTAACAAAAGAGCTACTGCGTTAGAAAGTTTGTTATTTAACTGCAATATCACTTACGCGCGAGAGCGAGACAGAAACATACAAACACATGTTCGAACGTTTTCGATGCTTGTGTGGCGACAGCGCTGCCGGCAGACGCTGGCCGCGCCGAATACACACATACATACATACATGCATACATATAATTTCAAACGAATGTGTGTTTGTATGAATAATATGTAAATGCTGATTATCGGAGAATTCTTGAAAGTGGCGCGTGGTGCAACTGATAGATTTGCGGCAATGCGAATTGTTAATTTAATTTTTTTTTAATTTCAATTCAAAATGCACACATAAAATTAAAATTTTTAAATTTCATTCGAAAATTTGAATTTAAATTGAACACAATTGCGCACTTCTATGGGAGTACGGTAGCCTTTCTTACTTGTTATTACTTGAAAATGTGATTAAGCGACTATCATTAAAAACTTCAGGTTCGTCATTGCGCATAGAAGGAATTGGAGGTCAACCTAAAACCAGCCGACAGACGGTAAATGTAATTATGAAAGCAAAGAATAATGATTTCATGACGGGATTAGAAGCGTTGGTATTGTCACACATCGTTGCTGATCATCCTACTCAGCACATTAAGGGATCCCAGTTGAAATTGACCAAAAATATATGTTTTGCTTTTTGCAATTTTAAAACAAGAAAGAAAAGTACAGTCGAGCGCGCCCGACCGTATAATACTCTCTGCATTTGTCCCGATTAAATCATTAAAATCGGTATCGAGATATTACAATGTGAATTACTTGCATTAAAACACGTTGAAACATAAACAATCTAAGCATAATCAAACACACAGGTGTGTCCAGTTTTTTGCTTATTGTGGGCGAATGGGGCGTGGCATCGAAAAAAAAAAAGATTCTTGTATTGACTGACTAAATATCTGATCGTTTGACACCAAGCTCGAACTTGTAGCTCTTACCATCTCTGAAATCTGTTTGTTCATACGGACAGACGGACAGACAGACAGACAGACAGACGGACATGGCTATATCGACTCGGCTTGTGATGCTGATCAAGAATATATATACTTTATGGGGTCTGCCACGCCTCCTTCTGCCTGTTACATACTTTTGCACAAACCCAATATACTCTTGCAGAGAGTATAAAAATAGCTAATAAATCACTTTGTACTTTTGGACCAGCATGTAGTATGCTGTTTATAGAAATCTTTTTCGATGCCACGCCCCATTCGCCCACAATAAGCAAAAAACTGGACACACCTCGGAAAAAATTGGTGTTTTCGGCAAATATCTCAGTAACTATGGCACCTAGGATCACCAATTCTGAAACGGGAGGTTCCTAGCGACGGCATAGTTGCATTGCCATTTAAAATTTTGGACTGCCACGCCCACTTTTCCCACATTTGATAAAAAAGTCTGGAACCTTTAATGCCGGTTTTGGCGAACTTGTTCGTATCGTACAGTATTGTAATTATATCATTCGTGTGGAGACCTAACTATATTAAACTATACTGAAAGGCGCATTAAAATCGGACCATAAACAAGAAAACTAGAAGCGTTACAATATTGATAATTGAACGCAATACCAACCCATAGGTGCAAGTGAGATAGAAACACACAAGCACATGTTCGAACGTTTTCGCTGCCTGTGTGTCGGCAGCGCTGCCCGCGGTCGCTGGCTGCGCCGAATACACACATACATGCATGCATATTTGCATCATATACATATTGCCAAACGTATGTGTATTCGAATACAAACAACCAGATGTGTGTTTGATTATGCTTAGATTGTTTTTGTTTCAACGTGTTTTAATGCAAGTAATTCACATTGTAATATCTCGATACCGATTTTAATAATTTAATCGGGACAAATGCAGAGAGTATTATACGGTCGGGCGCGCTCGACTGTACTTTTCTTTCTTGTTCTACACGGAAAGACACCAGAAATTAGCACAAGGAACCGAACAAAACGCATTGTATATTCAGAAAGTGTGCAGGTTTTTGATCATTAGTCGCTCTAATAATTCGCTGTGGGAGGAAGGATGGGATGATCTAACCCATCATATTTAGAACGGGAATGGCAAACGTAAAAGGCGGATCTTCAACTTCCAAACGAAATAAAGATCTTCAGACACGTATTCAATGGCCAGATTCCAATATCAAAGGAAATATATACTTTGGTTCCCATTAATCTTTCTACAATACCAAGACTGGAATTATGCGCAGCCTTAGTTGGATTTTGGAACACCAATGTACTAATGGAGTGACTCTATGGTGGTTTTATCCTCGATAATCAAATCCCGCTAATGTCCTATCACGAGGAATATCGGCAGCTGAATTTCGGACCCACTCACTTCGATTTTACGGTCCGGTATAGTTTTCCGGGTCATCTTCCTAATGGCCAGCGCAATCTCCTTTGATTCCGTTGTTTACCTTGGAATCAAACTTGGAGATGAAACAAAATTTGACTGTTGCAAGTACATGCATTGTCATGGGACACGACTTGTACAACATGAAATACAGCAACTCTTTAAGCAAGCATAAACGCATCATTGCTTATATGCTAAGCAAAAAACCGAATAGTAAAGACGCAGCTAAACCTGCATGAACTGGAAAGGGCTCGCATGCGGAGTAGATTACTGCGGACCTTTCTGAATCCACCATAAAGTCAGGGAAAAGAAATCTGATAATGCAAATATAGCCGTATTTGTCTGTTTCGCTTTAAAGGCAGTTCATCTAGAGTTCATTCACGATCTGACAATAGCTGTATTTATACGTGCACTTAAGCGTTTTCTGGCACGTGGGGGAAGAATCGACACCATCTACCATATTTTGTGGGAGGTTGCAATCAGTTGATGGAACTTAATGAAGCAATCTTACCCAGAAAGCCAAAGGATGAGATCACTGAGAGCTGCAATAAACTGAAAATCAACTTATGTTTTATTCCACCACGAGCTCCTCACTTCGCAGGCTTTTGGGAAGCAGCAGTCAAATCAAAAAAAAACATCTTTAAAAAAATGTGGAAACAGAAGAAATGAACAGAGTAATAGCGGAAGTGGAAGCCATCTTGAAGTCGAGGTCATTAACACCACATTCATCGGATCCTAGACCCAAATCTTAAATTACAGCAAAAAATTGGTTATGCTAACATTCCGAAAGAAAAGGGTGTTTTAGAAAAAGAAGAAAGTCCAAATAGTGTGAGCATCTCTTCTGAAGATAGGGAATATATAAATTCAATTAAAATAAATGAAGAAATTAGGCTAAAATATGCCAAATGCTATATATAAGGAAACTAAGATCGACTGCACTTGGTACTATCTTAGAAGAGGAGAATGATGAAGAAAACACAGCAGTGATCGAGGAAGTAAACGAAGACGATGAGAATGAGATTATTGAAAACGCATTAACCAAATAAACAGCTTCGTTTTCGGTGTTCCCAGCCTATATAAACAGAAAAACCAAACAAAAGGAGTGGGTCTAATCGGCCAAGTACACTGTGAACCAGCAAATACCACAGTTCATTAAAAATGGGACCATTCGTCAAAACTACGACACAATTTTTGGACCTGATGGTCGTCGGAATATCTAACTAGACTACAAAGGCGACATAAGTGGCCTTTTCCTCTGCCCAATGTCAAGGATGGTACTCTGGTACTCATCAAGGAAGATAACGTTCCAAGTATGCCATGGCCCATGGTAAGATAATCAAGTTGTACCATGGACCAGACAACCCTGTAAGATACGCAGACATTAAAACTCAAAGAGGTATAATTTAGAGAGAAATACTCAGACTGTGACCACTGCTATCTGATGACAATATCACAGATCAAAAACGTGAATCACAATAAGAAGATTCCACCCCCACCAAGGATACAGTCTCCAAGAGGAGAGAGACATCCGGACTATCGTCACTAGTTAAAACAGCAATAATTATGTTGATGTTACTACCGCTAGCACTTTCAAAATCAATAAACGTTACGCAATATACAATATTGATAATTGAACGCAATATCAACCCATTGCACAGTCATCACAAGATATTGAAAAAAAATTAACACTATTTACCTCACAAATGTCCATTCTTAACCAGTGTAACCCGGTTTTTGCTGAATTTCTAACTGTTCTTTCTAAAAACAGAACCAAAAGCTTGAACACGTGTTCATATACGCACAGCTGCACGCTTAATGACAATAATCTGTAGAAGAGTCAACTTGCAATTTGTCTGGTAATTTATTTAGTGCACATAAATTAATTATTTAAAATGGATTTTGAAGTTCATTTACTTTTTACCAAAAATTAATAATATTGAATTTTTTCTTGAAACTCCAGCATAATTAATGTATTAAGAATCCTTTATATTTATACCGTTTTTGTGCATGTTTTTTATGTTTACCTAAACTTTTAGTTGTGTTCCCCCCTTTTTCCCAAAAAGTTTTCAATTTCACATTATTTATCTGTGTTTTAAGATAATAAAAGTGTTAAATTGCTGATAAGAGACTTTGTAAATAACAAAATATCCTTTGATTTTTTTCCAAGCTATCAAAGTATTGTACTGCAAAAAAAAGAGATATCCGGACAATATTTCTGTGGACGAATGTCACGCCGAAGTCGAGTTGCAAAATCTATTGGACAACACAGCATCTAGCATTCTGAAACTTCAAGCTGATGTTGTCAAAACAGCTTGTGAGGACTCAGTTGAAAATTTTATATTAATTGGAAAGTGGGGGTTTGATGGAAGTACAGGCCATAGTGAATATAAGCAAACGTTTTCTAGTGACGGCTTAGAGGACAAAAGCTTATTTGTTACCTCATATGTACCACTGCAACTCATTTCAACAGTTGACCAACAAGTTTTTTGGAAAAACCCCCGGCCTTCGTCAACACGTTACTGCAGGCCAGCTCGATTCCAGTTTAAAAAAGAAACGAGCGAAGTGTCACTGGAAAAAGAAAAGTATTTTAAGGACAAAATCAAGCTTCTAAACCCAACGGAACTATCCATCAACAAAAGAAATATTAAAGTTAAACATATTTTACCACTGACAATGGTGGATGGAAAGGTATGCAATGAGTTAAGCGAGTCGTCCTCTGCCAAGTGTTATATACATATGTGGTGCCAATCCAACACAGATAAATAACTTGGTCGATTGCTAAAACAAAGTTGCTTTACAAAAATATTTTGAATTTGGTCTTTCCCCCCTTCATGCAAAAATACGTTTTTTTGAATACTTTTTGCATATTTCTTATAAGTCCATCATTAATGTGTGGCAAGCTAGAGGAATTGAACAAAAACGAAAGGTTATGGAAAGAAAAAACCAAATTCAAAAGGATTTTCGTGAAAAACTTGGTTTAATTGTAGACAAACCCAGAGATAGAGGTAGAGGATCATCTAACGACGGAAATACGGCACGAACATTTTTTTCAAATCCGAAGTTGGCTGCCGAAATAACGGGAAAAATTTAACGAGTATGCTCTCGATGTTCACAATATTTTTGAAACATTTTTCTAGAATTTTCATGAAAATTTCATTGCGATATCACTACTAGAAGTATTTTTGGCCGCGGCTCAGTACAAGCCGAACCACTGTGCATTGGTGGAAGCGAGACAGAAACATACAAGCACATGTTCGAATGTTATCGCTGTGTAGCGTCAGCGGTGCCCGCGGTCGCTGGCCATATATGCATACATACCAGAGAACTGCAGCGATACACCGCATGCAAAATTACCCAAATCACACACAGAGTATTTTTCGTCTCGAATCATTTTTTACTGTATACGAGCAGTATCGGATATTTTTTTACTTCTTTTCGTTTGGGTATTTCATAAAAGGATATTATTTTACCCGCTCATATTTTTACCTACTCATGTTTTTACTTACTCACATAAACACCGCATCACATTTTTACTCGAAAAAACCACCCTTGCGAAGTACAAGTAAATTTTTTACTCGGGTTTTTACTCGTGTATTTTTCATTTTACTCGAGTATTTTCATTTTACTCGAGTATTTTCATTTTTTACTTGATCGTTTTGTGTGTGTCGTCATGCGCCGATCTTTTGTTTTGGACTTGATAAATGTAATCGAATTAATAAATAATATTTTAAGTAAGAAGTAAAGCAAATTGCCTTTGAAATTGTTTTCATCAATATTTTACATAAATTTGAAGATTTAAATATTCAACTTATTTAGAATCGAGATTATAATAAATTACAGGTTGATTATGGTAGGCCTGATTTATTATTAGTTGCTTGAATATTCTAAGTCGCTATTTGTCATGAAGTAACCTTTTATCTAAAAATTTAACGCTCAAAATGCATATTGTAAAAATGTTGGCTATTTGGTTTTTTGGGCAAACCCCGAAAACTGTAAGTTGCTACCTGTTGTTACATGCATTCTTCCTAATGCAAAACCCTTTTTATCATCTTACGCGCGCTGTTCAATTTCCCGACGGCAAACCGTCGCTCAAGTACACGCATATTATGTGTAAGTATTTTCAATACTCTGTATTTGCCTGCATATTCATTTTTTGATGCTTAAAAAATGAAGCGCACAAGCGATACTCGTTTCAAAAAGAGTATTGACGATACTGGTATTTCGGGTACGAGTAAAAAAAATACTCGAGTAATTTCCTTCGAGTAAAAAAAATACTCGAGTACAAAAAACCACCACCCGTGCCATTCTCTGATATGTATGTGTATTCGAATACAAACAAACAGATGTGTGTTTGATTATGCTTAGATTGTTTTTGTTTTAACGTGTTTTAATGCAAGTAATTCACATTGTAATATCTCGATACCGATTTTAATAATTTAATCGGGACAAATGCAGAGAGTATTATACGGTCGGGCGCGCTCGACTGTACTTTTCTTTCTTGTTTTTAGTTACTTTTTTGAAAATAAATAAGTAAGAAAGGCTACAGTCGACGTGCCGACTGTATAAGACCCCGGTCAAAACAAATCAGCGAAACTCATTGGTGCACAGCTAAAAATTAAAATTTATCTAGCTGGCTAACCAGGCGAACAGAATCAGCAGCAAGCAACAGCATTCAATTCAAGCACTAATAACAGAGTCTGTTAGATCTCCCACAGAGGCGTCTGCTGACGTCACTCAAATAATGACAACAGAGAGTTAACAGCAGCTGAGCAATTACAGTGTCAGAGCTGGAGTTGCTTCTGCAGCTGTAAAAGCGCTGTTAATGTTAAATAATTTTTGCATTAGGACCTGCTAAACTTTCTGTTGGCCTGGTATTTCAGCGAGAATTACTAACGATTTTGGGACCTAATTAACCAGGCGAACAGAATCAGCAGCAAGCAGCAGCATTCATTTCAAGCACTAATAACAGAGTCTGTTAGATCTCCCACAGAGGCGTCTGCTGACGTCACTCAAATAATGACAACAGAGAGTTAACAGCAGCTGAGCAATTACAGTGTCAGAGCTGGAGTTGCTTCTGCAGCTGTAAAAGCGCTGTTAATGTTAAATAATTTGTGCATTACGACCTGCTAAACTTTCTGTTGGCCTGGTATTTCACCGAGAATTATTACGATTTTGGGACCTATCGCAGATGCCAAAAAAGTATCAGCGAAAGGCCAAAAACGTAGATTCCACGATATGAACTACCAGGCGAACAGAATCAGAAGCAGGCAACAGTATTTAAGCGCAATTAAAAAGATTAGTGTGCGTGAGCATATTAGCGCCGCACATGACAGCGAACAAACACACAAAACGTTTGTGCGCTCTGCTGGCATCCGCGAACATTTACACAAACAGCGGCAGGGATCTCTGAGCGCAGTTAACAGAGAGAGCGAGCGGGAGCGTGAGTGGGACAGTGTGTGCGCAGCAGATGACAGCGAACAAACACACAAAACGTTTGAGTGCTCTGCTGGCATCCGCGAACATTCACACAAACTGCGACAGGGATCTGTGAGCGCAATTAGAAGAGACCGGGAGCGTAAGAGTGAGAGTGTGTGCGTCGCACATGACAGCGAACAAGCACACAAAACGTTTGAGTGCTCTGCTGGCGTCCGCGAACATTCACACAAACAGCGGCAGAGATCTCTGAGCGCAGTAAGTGTAAAGAGCGGGAGCTTGAGAGTGTGTGTGTGACGCTCCTGGTTACGCATAAACACACAAACAGCAAGGAGATCGAAAGAACAGAATTAACAGTTACGAGACCTTAAGTGGCCTATGTAACTGCAAATTATGTCCTATTGCTCATTCTGTTTGCCTGGTATTTCTGCCGCTTGCAAACTCTGCAGCTAGCTGCATTTTTACCCCACCCACTGCCCATGTGTAATGGAACAGGGATAACGAGGCGTGGCATAACAAACAGCTTTTTGAAAACATTGCAAAAATGTTTCGAATTACAGAGTCTGTTTCAGTGATTGTTCGTTGATGTCAACAGAGAGTCAACAAGCAGAGCATTAACAGTTGACAGAGCTGGAGTTGCTTCTGCAGCTGTAAAAGCGCTGTTAATATTAAATAATTTTTGTTTTGCGACCTGCTAATCTTTCTGTTTGCCTGGTATTTCACCAAGAATTACTGATGATTTTGGGCCCTATCGCAGATATAATAAAACGACTTTGACATTTTAAAATTTTTACTGTTTCTTTCACTTTTGATATCTGTTAAAAAGAAATATTGAAAATTCAGTTGTCGAAATTTTTTTTCTTTTTTGAAACTTAATTTTTTGAAAATATTGTATTAATGTGTAAAAATAAAAAATGTTCTTTAGTTTTTTATTAGTTCTGTGTATTTGCAGGTGAAAATGAGCACACTTTTCTTTCGAGTTGTGATGGAAAATGCAATGAAGAATTGAAACCCAATTTGCTTTCTGTCAAGTTTTCCACGGCAACCGTTACTCGTAGAGTAAAAGGGTATTCGTTGGAATGTATGAAAGAGGTAGAAGTAGGCGCCGGAAACAACGTTAAACACGATTTATTTAGTCAGTGAATTCTTTTCTTTGTTTCTGTTTCGCTTTCAGATCTACTGAAAGTTCTGTTAGCCTGGTATTACAGCTGGATCATGCAAATTCCCAGTTGAATTCTCAGGCAAATAGAAGTCCACAGTAAGATACATCATATCCGTTAAAAAGCAGAAAATCAGACAAAAACAAGAAAGAAAAGTACAGTCGAGCGCGCCCGACCGTATAATACTCTCTGCATTTGTCCCGATAAAATTATTAAAATCGGTATCGACATATTACAATGTGCATTACTTGCATTAAAACACGTTGAAACAAAAACAATCTAAGCATAATCAAACATTCATCTGTTTGTTTGATTGTATGCGAATACACATACGTTTGACATTATACGTGTGTATATATTATATATATGTATGCGAATCTTCGGTGCCGCCAGCGACCGCGGGCACCGCTGCCGACACACAGCCAGCGAAAACGTTCGAACATGTGCTTGTGTGTTTCTATCTCGCTTGCACCTATGGGTTGATATTGCGTTCAATTATCAATATTGTAACGCTTCCAGTTTTCTTGTTTATGGTCCGATTTTAATGCGCCTTTCAGTATAGTTTAATATAGTTAGTCTCCACATGAATTATATAATTACAATACTGTACGATACGAACAAGTTCGCCAAACCCGGCATTCAAGGTTCCACACTTTTTTATCAAATGTGGGAAAAGTGGGCGTAGCAGTCCAAAATTTTAAATGCCAATGCAACTATGACGTCGCTAGGAACCTCCCGTTCCAGAATTGATGATCCTAGGTGCCATAGTTACTGAGATATTTGCCGAAAACACAAATTTTTCCCGAGGTGTGTCCAGTTTTTTGCTTATTGTGGGCGAATGGGGCGTGGCATCGAAAAAAAAAAAGATTCTTGTATTGACTGACTAAATATCTGATCGTTTGACATCAAGCTCGAACTTGTAGCTCTTACCATCTCTGAAATCTGTTTGTTCATACGGACAGACAGACAGACAGACGGACAGACGGACATGGCTATATCGACTCGGCTTGTGATGCTGATCAAGAATATATATACTTTATGGGGTCTGCCACGCCTCCTTCTGCCTGTTACATACTTTTGCACAAACCCAATATACTCTTGCAGAGAGTATAATAAAGAACTAACAAGAAAGAAAAGTACAGTCGAGCGCGCCCGACCGTATAATACTCTCTGCATTTGTCCCGATTAAATTATTAAAATCGGTATCCACATATTACTATATGTTTTACTTGCATTAAAACACGTTGAAACAAAAACAATCTAAGCATAATCAAACACTCATCTGTTTGTTTGTTTGTATGCGAATACACATACGTTTGACATTATACGTGTGTATATATGTATGTATGCGTGTTTTCGGTGTGGCCAGCAACCGCTGGCAGCGCTGCCGACACACAAGCAGCGAAAACGTTGGAACATGTGATTGTGTTTTTCTATCTCGCTTGCACCAATGGGTTGATATTGCGTTCAATTATCAATATTGTAATGCTTCTAGTTTTTATGTTTATAGTCCGATTTTAATGCGCCTTTCAGGATAGTTTAATATAGTTAGTCTCCACACCAGTTATAAACTACAATACTGTACGATACGGAAAAAACGGCATTGAAGCTTGAAAACTATTTTATAAATTATGGGAAAAATGGGCGTGGCAGTCAAAAATTTTAAATGGCAATGTAACTATGCTCTCTCTAGGAACATCCGTACCAGAATTGGTGATCCTAGGTGCCATAGTTACTGAGATATTTGCCGAAAACACCAATTTTTCACGAGGTGTGTCCAGTTTTTTGCTTATTGTGGGCGAATGGGGCGTGGCATCGAAAAAAAAAAGATTCTTGTATTGACTGACACCAAGCTCGAACTTGTAGCTCTTACCATCTCTGAAATCTGTTTGTTCATACGGACAGACAGACAGACAGACAGACGGACAGACGGACAGACGGACAGACAGACAGACGGACAGACGGACATGGCTATATCGACTCGGCTTGTGATGCTGATCAAGAATATATATACTTTATGGGGTCTGCCACGCCTCCTTCTGCCTGTTACATACTTTTGCACAAACCCAATATACTCTTGCAGAGAGTATAAAAACAGAGGACGTTGGAATTTACTTTGACTAAGAGGAAGATAATGTTAGTGGTAGCACATTTAACTGTTTATTCTGTTTCCTAGTATTTCTTCTAAAATATATGCTCTGTGGTGGCTATGAAAAATTATCCAAAGACATCAACGGACAGATAAATATTAAAAATTATCCAACTGATTCACCAGGCGAACAGAATCATCAGCAAGCGACAGAATTTAAGTGAATTACAGAGTCTGGACGCTAACAGAGCAGCCGCTGACGTCACTCAAACAGTGTCAACAGACAGTTAACAGTAGCTATAAAAATGCTGTTAACGCTTAATAATTTTTATATTGCGACCTGCTGATCTTTCTGCTTGCCTGGTATTTCAGCAAGGATTACTGATGATTTTAGCCCTATTGCTGATGTAATAAAAAAGAATTTGACTTTTTAAAATTTTTACTTTTTACTGTTTCTTTCACTTTTGATATCTGTTAAAAGAAATATTGAAAATTCAGTTGGCGTCATTTTTTATACTCTCTGCAAGAGTATATTGGGTTTGTGCAAAAGTATGTAACAGGCAGAAGGAGGCGTGGCAGACCCCATAAAGTATATATATTCTTGATCAGCATCACAAGCCGAGTCGATATAGCCATGTCCGTCTGACCGTCTGCATACATTCCAACAATTACAATGTACCCTTTTACTCTACGAGTAACGAGTATAATTAGATAAATGTATATTTTACCGTTTCTTTTCAGTCGCCTCTACAAAAATAATTTTACCATGGAAGTAAAATCTTTTTTTTGATAAAATAGATGGTACATCTTCAAAATGCAAGTCTTGCAACAAGGTAATAAAAACAAGGAGAAATACCACCAATTTGAAATCGCATCTCAAAAACAAGCACTACGATGCACTTTTAAAATGTCATGTGCATCGTTATAACATGGGTTTTAATTACAGTTGAAGTGACGATTTTTGGTTTATAAACATCATTAAAAAATAATATTTGTATCATATCAAAATATCATCGATATTGATATTTTTTAAAATATCAACATCCCAATTCACAATTAAAACTTTACCTGAAAATAACTAATAAAGACGACAGAACACATATTGACACGCTAACAAAAACAAACGATTTATTAGTAAGCATAAAGTTTTTAAACGTTGTCTGACACATATAACCAAAGAAACTACCTCTGTTTTTTATATTCATTGATTCCAATTTATTTATCAAATTATTTGCTTAAATTGAACACTTGAAAGTTGATCTTTATTTCTAGCTTAACGCAGGTTTGCATTTCATCTGTTAGGTCTTCGCTCATTTGGCGTTATTTGCAAAAAGATATTTTGCATTGATGACCTCTGGCGGAACCACTGTGCAATGGCAAGTATTGACTTGAAATATAGTGTAAATATATTATACATTGTAAATATTGTGGAGACCCGTGCCAAGAGAGCTTTCTGTGGAAGGCGAACAACACACAGAAAGCTCCGCGGCACAAGTTACTGAATGAGCTTTTGCGCACGAGCTTTCTTATTCATAGTCCCTTCTTACTTACTTGGTACCTAACAGCGAGGGCAGCTGATTTATAATTTGTAAAAACTAAATAAATAATAATTGTATTTACTTGAATAAGCAACTACAACAAGAAAGAAAAGTACAGTCGAGCGCTCCCGACCGTATAATACTCTCTGCGTTCGTGTGAATTACTTGCATTAAAACACGTTGAAACAAAAACAATCTAAGCATAATCAAACATACATCTGTTTGTTTGTATTCGAATACACATACGTTTGGCAATATGTATATGATGCAAATATGTATGTATGCATGTGTGTATTCGGCGCATCCAGCGACCGCGGGCAGCGCTGCCGACACACAGGCAGCGAAAACGTTCAAACATGTTCTTGTGTGTTTCTATCTCGCTTGCACCTATGGGTTGATATTGCGTTCAATTATCAATATTGTAACGCTTCTAGTTTTCTTGTTTACAGTCCGATTTTAATGCGCCTTTCAGTATAGTTTAATATAGTTAGTCTCCACACGAATTATATAATTACAATACTGTACGATACGAACAAGTTCGCCAAAAACGGCATTGAAGGTTCCAGACTTTTTTATCAAGTGTCGGAAAAGTGGGCGTGGCAGTCCAAAATTTTAAATGGCAATGCAACTATGCTGTCACTAGGAACCTCCGTACCCAAATTGGTGATCCTAGGTGCCATAGTTACTGAGATATTTGCCGAAAACATCGATTTTTCCCGAGGCGTGTCTAGTTTTTTGCTCATTGTGGGCGAATGGGGCGTGGCATCGAAAAAAAGATTCTTGTATTGACTGACTACATATGTGATCGTTTGACACCAAGCTCGAACTTGCAGCTCTTACCATCTCTGAAATCTGTTTGTTCATACGGACAGACAGACAGACAGACGGACATGGCTATATCGACTCGGCTTGTGACGCTGATCAAGAATATATATACTTTATGGGGTCGGCCACGCCTCCTTCTGCCTGTTACATGCTTTTGCACAAACCCAATATACTCTTGCAGAGAGTATAAAAAGTGTTTTGGCAATCAAACGCGAAACGGAATAAGCTAAATATTACAGCGCAGAATGCCCTCGATGCGCAAAAATGAGCAAGGGAACAAAAAAAGAACAAGTGAGCAAAAAGAACAAGTGAGCAAAAGTACAAGCAAGTACAAGCAAATCTGGTTGAATGCATTTTGTAGATTTATATTGGGGCACAACAACCTTCTCGTCAGAATCCTCCACATTATTTTTTATGGTTCCTGTTTGAAATTAAAATTAATGCACTTACAATGACCGATACAATTAAATCGCAATTTTAAATATCGATTAATTGTAACCTTTTGATTAACGGTGCCAGCCCTAGGTACCAGTCCAAAAATGAGGCTTAATTCATTCCATGTGAGAAAAATGGATTCTCCAAGTTAAAAAAAAATATATATATACATAAATTGAAATAATTGTTTTATACATTTCTATTACAATGGTGAGTGACATCAGTTAGCATATAATACAAACCTTTTTCGTTGAAAAATACATACATATATATATATATATATATTTATATATATATTTATATATATATTTATATATATATATATATATATATATATATATATATATATATATATATATATATATATATGTATATATCAATCATCATAATCGGCCCAATAGTTTATTGCCTTTTCCATGCAAACATGCCAATTTTCAACCAGTTTGCCCTATGGGAGCTATAGCCTATAGTTGTTCGATTTTAATCAAACATGGTAAGAATAGTTATTTTCTTACCATACACTTACTGTATGCATTTCAAGTTATGATGTTATTAAAACAGTTTTGTACAGGAGGCGTGGCACCATTTTAAATTAAACTTGATCTGCTCGTCTCGGCTATTGATGCTGATCAAGAATATATATACTTTATGGGGTCGGCCACGCCTCCTTCTGCATGTTACGCACATTTCGCTTCAGAAAAACTTAAAATACCCGCCTACTCTTTTTCTGAGTACGGTGTCTGTCAAAATAAAGTGCTACAAAAAGAACAGTGTTAGTCTAGATGCATCTTATAAGTCACCTCCCTCTGGAAGCCGTTTTAAGAAGAATTTTCATCTTGTTAACTTGAAAGCAGACATATCTGCTTCATTTTATCGATCGTTAGTCCTTGCCAAAAATGCCAAAAAAAAGAAAAGGTGTACACGATGCTTGATGGTTTTTTTTTGTAATTTAGTTTAATTTACATTAAAAAATAGAATTTGTAATTAATGAAATATAATAAAAAATAATTCATAAAATTGTTCAGATGTTGGCTGTTGTTTGAATCCTTGAATTGAATTATTTTTAGCTGGTGTTTTGTAATGTTTCTGATTAAGCTTTTGTGGATGTTTATTTCATGTGTACATACATATCAATATATATATATATTTATATATACTGAATATATAGTACAAAGACATATAAATATATATAGTAAGATATATACACGTATATTGATTGATAGTATTTGCTTCAGATAATATTGTTGTGAATATTTTTGTTGAATTATTATTTTGTTTGGGCGGGAGTCACGGGTTCAGTGGACACTATTGGACGTGGACACTTAAGCTTCGGCCTCAACCTCCTCCTTTACCTTGGCATCGCCGGGCTTGCCCTTGGACCAGTCGGGTTTCTTCTGCGTAATCCGGAATATCAAGTATGGCACATAAATTGAAAGAGATGAGAAGATTGCATTAGTTGATGGACTTTGAAAGTTGAAAAACATTTAACCAGAACATTCCGGAACAAATGACAAATAACTGTGCTGGGCACTACGACGAAATCTACAACTACATACATACTACTAATATAGGTTTGTGGAGTATGTGTGTGTGTACGGCTGTGTGTGTGTTATTCTCTGTGTTGTTGTGTAATAAATGAACAACATGTGTACAGTAGAGAAAAATAGACAGAAAGATATTTTGATATAGAAAGAGAAAGTAACAATGACAGAAAGTGACGAAGGAGGACACTTGGTGCTTAATATAAACACACATTACACATTCTTACACTTTTTGGCAGTTTTTAGAGAAGAGGCATCTTTTATCTTTTTCTATGGAACGTTTTCACGGTATTTTTGCGATTGAAGATTGAAGTATATACGGTATATATGGATAGATATATATACAGTAGTATCAATAATAAAGTTCATTTACAATGGAAAGTTTATATACTAAATAAAAATTTTCTTCGCGTGTACTTAATCGGAATATCTATATTAATTTGTAAATAATTCATCTAATGCTTACCTCCTTCTCTTCCTCCTCCAATGTAAACTCCTTCTTCTTAACCACCTTAAGTTGGTTGCGGAAGTTGAATTCAGCGGCCTTCTTTTGCAGCTTGGCAAATTTGTTTTCGTATTTGGACACCTTCTTCAGGGCTGGCTTAACGCTGTAGAACACACAAATTTTAATAAATTTTCTTATTAAGCCAAATTTTACTCTTTACTTACAATTTGCCGCGAAGATCGTTAACTTGGGCATTGAGATCATTGATCTGTTGTTTGCGCGCAATGAAAAAAATACGAAGAGATTTATTTTGATTAGTTATGAATTGGTACAGAAAACAGCATCCAGTTTCACAAATGGGTTCATTAAATATGTACTATATAATAAGGCAAGCTACTTGAATATCAAAATCAAATTACGTGCAGAATAATCCGTTAAAAGCGACGATTTTGCTTAATATGTGCATGCAGTCAAGTCGTTAGAACCTACAATTACTTCTTAAAAATACACATACAGGTGCAGATGCAAATGCTGTTAAGGTTATTACGTATTTTAAGATTAACAGAGCGTGCAAGCGAAAGAGCTAGCTAGCAATACGAGCCGAAAAGGCAATTCGATTTTTCTTTTTGGTATAACGGTAAAACGGTTGTTCATCGGGACAGCATAGGAGTGTTGGTTTCTAAGGTTGTTTTTTTTAATTGACTGCTTGATTATCATATTATTTTTTTTAGCGATTGAACAGCATAACATCCAAATGTCGATTTCTCTCCTTAAATTTCATTTCATTTTTGTTTTTGCTTTAATTATTATTTAGTCATTTTGTACATATAGTATATTGTGTTTTATATAAGATATTTTTGTAACAGAGTTATACCTAGTGTTTATTTAAAACATATTATTTTTAACACCTGAGCGTACGGATCTGGAGGCTGAGGTACTGCACAGCATGTCACATACATTAAACTGATTGATTGATTGATTAATTACAGCTAATTTAATGCGAAAAATTGTCTTTCAATATTTTCAGCGTACTGATTTGTGTTTCTCTTCATTTGCTTCTTCATGACATTTATTTGTTTGTTTGGCTTTTAACGGTCTTGTTTGAATTTTTTAGAACGTGTTTCTTGTGATTAAAAACGGTAACATTTAGTGGACAGCGGTGGCAATGACTAGCGTTAGCTGATTTAAGCGAACCGACATTGGACACAAATAAGCCCCTAATGGGTCGGGAGCCTCAATCACAGCTAAGACAAATTATCATTATTTTTTCTGTATATAATAAAACAATTTTTGTTTTTGTTTGTGAATTTATATTAAAAACTCAAATAAATCGACGCTTGACTTTTATGCTCTTCAATTTCATGGATCTTACGCTAAATAAACTCGAATGCTTTATTCTGTTAAAAAAAAAAACCAAATTATTATTGCTTTTGTGTGTTTTTTGGTTAAGGCGAGCGAGCTAGTTAAAGATATAATGAATTCTTTTAACACACATTAAAGTATTTACAATGAAGTACGAGCGATTGAGGTCGGTTTGGAGTTTTTGGTGTGGGCTGTGGTTCAGGTTGTAATACACTTGTGATGGCCTTTTTAAATTTTAGTTTATTGTTTTACGTTTTTCATTGGAAGTTGTAAGTGCTGTTTGCACTGTTGTTGTTTTTGTTATTGTCAATGGTTTGCGGCTTGTTGTTGTTTGTTTATTGTGTGACATTGCTGCTGTTTTTGACGAGTGCACATGCAGAATTTCAAATGAAATAAACCATTGCCTACTTTGTTGCGCGCGTGCTAAAGTGCAGTGTCTATGTATTAGTGTCTATGTATCTCTGAAAGTGTCCGTGTGTACTTAATATGTGTGTGAATGTGTGTTTGTGTGACCAACGGACGCACAGACAAAGGCAACAAAACAAGTGCAGATGACGCGTCAGCGAAACAAACAAATTATCACAGAATGAAAAACACAAAAAAAAAAAATAAATAAAAATATATACAACTATTTTAACGTATGTATATATTAAGAAGTATAAACGAAGATAACACAAAGTAATACCAGAATTTTAGTGTGCAACAATTGAAAAATTTCTAGTGCTGATCTCACAAAACAAGATTTTTCAGTGTTGTGTAGTGCAATGTGAGTGCTTCGATTGCCAAATGGAATGTGCATAAAACATTAGCAGTAGCTAACAGCCTCGAATGGAATAGATGTCGAAAGAAGCTATGCCCACATTAGCCAATGATATATCTACTAAATTACTATATCCCTTAACGCTTTTATTACACGATTTCGTGAATGTTTGTGTGAGGCAATGACTTGATTATAATTGAAAAGTAAAATTCACAATTGATTTGTTTGTTTGATTGATTGATTGATTGTCTGATTGACTGATTGACTGATTGTCTGGTTGTTTGATTGACTGACGGCTGTTGCTGCAGTTCTGTATGGCAATTTCCAACTCACAGATTTTATTGTTTTTGTTGATTGGATTGTGTTTCCGTTTTAATATTAAATTAAAATTTAAACATTAAATTAAACAACTGCATTTAAAACTTGAAAATCGAACAAAGAGTAGTATAAATAATAAAAGGACCACGTAAATGTTTTACATATTGTGTATAGATACGTATTTGCGTTGTTGGTATGTGAGCAAGTAAGGAAACAGATACAAGAAAGAGACACAATAATAATTAGAGAAAAAAGAAAATTTGAAAAACTATTTTGTTTTTGAACAAGTTTCAACATGACAGCATACCGGAAAATTAAACATATTATGGTACTAACAAAAATTGATGTTGCATTTGTCTGTTTTGTTTTTTTCTTTTGTATATAGAATTTTTTTTATATATGTATATACTGAATTTTTGTTTTAATTGAATTGAAAAATTGTTGCAGTACCTCCCAGTCTTTTTTCCTGACTTCGTATTCCAGATCCCATTTCTGGCCTTCACAAATATACATACGCTCGTAATACTCTTCGCAAATCTCTTGCAATTCGCCTGGAAAAACATATTTGGGGGATTTTTTTTGTTGTCGAATCGACGTTTTTATGTTTTTGTATAAATTTAAATTTATATGTTTACTTTTTCGCTACAAATCTTAATTAACTAAATTATTTTTAGCTTATATTGTTTGTTTTTTTTTATGTATGTATATGCAAATATTGTAATCGTATTAAATCTTTTGTTTTTACTTTTCTTGTAATATTTCGATGCAGCTTTATTAGATGTTATGTGTTCGGTAAATTTTTATTCTTGAAGAACAGAATTAAACATAAATTGAAATTGAATTTACTAAAAATTGTTTTTTTTTTTTTTTGATGGGTGCGCAAATTTTATATCTAAGAAATGTCTTGGCTTTTGTACTTGTTATTGTTGTTGGGTTCTGATTTTTTTGGGTATTTGGTATTTTTGTGGTTGGTAATACGTAAGATTGAAACGTCATTTGTGAGCAAATGTTTGATAGACTGACATTTATAAAAATAGCAAGATTTAAATATAGATAGAGAGAGAGAGAGATAGACTCATTTGGCAGGTTTGCATAACTTGTTCATGGTTTAGTTTAAATTGACTATTAATTGAAGTATTTTCTTTCTGCATTAACTTTAACTTCGAATTGCCGAAGTCGCCTGTTCTGGGAGACAACCTCCAATGTCTTTTTATATTTTCGTATTACTTATTTTTATTTTAAATTCAAGTTAGGTTTTAATTTTTTAAGTTGAAGATCTGACTATCTAAACACAGAAAAAATATATCGCTTTACATTAGAAAAATAAAATTAATGGAAACTATTTATTTTCCTCTTGAAATACATTTTCTCACACAGAACTTTTGGGTGTAAGTTAGATGTTCAGAAAACAAAAAGTGATTTCAAAAATGTTTTTTCACCAAAAGCTGATTTCAGCAAATTTTTAATTAAGTGAAGAGTTAAAGTAATTAGCAAACATTCGGAGGAGGTCTCCCAATCGCAGAGTTGAAAGCACGCGCCGATTTGCTTAGTGACGTGCGCCTTATATATTTATATATATGTATATATGCAAATATTAAATAGAATTCTGATTTAATCGTACTCATTGTTTTGTAGCTTAGCGCAGTTAAAAACAATATCAAAATTAGCTTTAAAAAAAACTTAAAATATGATAAAGAAATATATAGAAAAAAATCAAAGAATTAAATATCAAGGGCATAATTAAAAAAATAATAATAGTTATTATTATAAAGATTATTGCTATGATTATTTTATTTGTTGTAGTTGTTGTTGCTGTTTGTTGTAGTTGCTGTTGTTGCTTTTTTTTAAATATATAATTTTTGAAATGAATTGTAATAATAATAATAAAAAACATTCGCATTTTGGTTGCTCTTTTGTTTGCTTTTGGTTTTGGTTTTGCTTTTGGAATATCGGTATTTTGAAGTGTAATTGTTTTGTTTTTATTTTTTTTTTCGATTTTTTTGTATTGTTTTCTTGTTTTGGGTGCATGGTAAAATTTGTTTGGAATTTACCTCTTGTGCTTTGACTTTCTGCACGTGCTCTAAATCAAATTTATCGCCCTCCAAATTATAAAGGCGTTGCCAATATTGTTTGCATATTGTTTGCAGTTCGGCTGCGTTAACGGTATTTAATTGTTTGTCCAAGTTATCGTTATCGTTATCGGTTTTGTGTTCGGTATTTGTAAAAAATCAATTCGAGTTCGCGTAACGGGATTTCAATGGTAAAGTAATACGAGTAAATCAAGTGTATAAATGTGTGCGTGTAAACGTGTGTGTGTGGTCATTGTCGTTTGTGTGTAAAAGTGAGTTTTTGTATGCGAAAAGAGACGCAGATAGATGAGGATATAAGAAAAAGATAGATAGATAGTTTGAATGAAAAGTAGAAAGAGAGAGAAAGAAATGTTGTATTGTTTGTGTGTGAGTTAGGTTTTTTGTGCGTGTCCAGCGAGAATGAGCGAGAAAAAGATAGATAGTTCGATAGAGAGAGAGAGAGAGAGAGGCCGTGAAAGTGTAGGAAAGAGAGAGAGAAAGTAAAAGAGAGACAGCGAGTGAGACGCACATGTTACGCGCGTTGTTCGGCGCGTGTCAGAGAAAGAGAAGGAATACAATATTAATACAAATATCAGTTATTTTGCTATATATCCTTAGCTTTATACACCTACATACAAATTGCATATACATAAATACATAATAATGCGCTTTGCTTGCTTATTGACAATGTCATTATCATTATAATTTTGCATCATTCATTATCATTTTCATTTTCATTAATCATTACGTTTCTTACTTTCATAATTATTGTTTTCAAGTGAAGTGCGCTTGTTGATTGTTTTTTTTGTTTTTTTTATGAAGTGTCTGTTGTGAATTCTTGTTCTTGTTTGGTATTTTATAATTTGTGGTTGTGGTAGTGGTTTGTTGTGGCTGTGGTTGTAGTTGTGCTTGTGGTTGGGGTAAGTGTTGCCGTTATATTCGATAAGTTCTTGTTACTCATTTAAATCATCTAATTAAAATGCAGATTATCGCTTTTATACGTAATCAAAAGCAATATTTTCTTCTTTACAACTCATCAAAACACGGCAACACTGTTTGGGGCTGTCGTAGTTAAGGATTGGGTAGTGCTTAGGGGAGGGCGATGTGACTGTACTTGAATAATTAGGACCCTGCTTAAATACCTTAACGCCAAACGAGTCAAAACTGACACCTGATTCACGCATTTACTCGGTTTTCGTATTTCGTTACTCGTTGTAATTTGGGGTTTAGTAAAAGCTGTTTGCAAAATACAAAAAACCAACAGCTACTACGCGTTCAACGACATAAAAACAAATACACGCACACAAATATTTAGTACTAGGCAAAATCTTAAACTACTCGGCATAAAAGCTTTATTTTGGCCATCAAAAATGTAGTGTGTAACCAAAAGCTCTTAAAAAAAAGCCAAGAAAAGCCAAGACGATTTTTTTTTTGTTTTTTGTCAGCGTCTCTTATTTCAGTTAGTAAAAGCAGCTGGTTATGATCGGTACGCCCAGTTTTTTATATAAAAGGGCGGTACCTGTAGCTATTGTTTTTGATTAATTGCAAAAAAGGATTGTTTTTTTTCTCATTTAATTTACTTTGGAAAAATTCAATTGGTGATAGTTTCGGGTTTTCTGTCCAAAATTTAAAAAAATGGACAACAAATTTTGAAAGTGCTCTCTTGATTGTTTTTATATTCAAAACTTGCTCAATACTCTCATTCAAAATTCAAAAAATTGGCAAAAATATTCAAAATCGTTACTATAATATTTATAGATTGGTTTGGTTGGGTTAACTACGTGTTTCTGGAACAGTTTTAAAAAATATTTTGAGTTCTACAATTAACTACAGGATGCCCCATACTAAAACACACACACATACACAGAGTAGAGAAAGGAAAGTGGCCGCCAGATGGCGTTTTGGTGCCGGCATCTTTGCAATATTTTATATATCTTTTCAGGTGCGCTTCAGCTAATATACTATCCGAAATGTGTATATGGAGCATTTCTGTGTGGTTATTAACAGTTTTGAAAATTTATAGCGATTTAAATAAAATAATATTTGATCGCTGTTTACGAATAGTTCTCTGGATGTTTTTTTGTTTTTTTTTTTGTTTCTAGAAAACATGAGCATTGAGAATTTTTGGATGCAACGCTTGCCTCAAAGTCCTTTCTGGCTACTTCGTACTCCACATCGAATTTATCAGACTCCAATTTAAGTATCTTACTGTAATAATCCTGACAAACTTTCTGTAGTGTATCTGTGAATGTTCAGAAACAGTTGAGTCGAAATTTTCGACAACTACGCCAACGGTGTGTGCAAATGTGTGTGTGTGTGGGTGTTTTTGCATATTTGTTGTGTGTGTATATTTTGGGTGTTGGTGTGTGTGTATCTTAAGTGGGTGTACTTTCTTGGTGCAAATGATTGTATTGTAACACTTCCCAGGAGTGCAGTGAAAAAACACACAGACTTCAAAAGAAGGAGAAACAGGGAGTGGCTAAGAAAAAGTCATTTGGAGAGCGTGGCGAGAGAGAGAGAGAGACAGATAGAGAGAGACAGAGAAAACTATATGATCTGCAGTTACTTTCGAAATTTTAGCTCAATTTTATGTTGTGTTAAAGATAAAAGATACATACAAGTATGTACAGGGGCGTAATTATCAGTTTTTGGTTTAGTTTGAGAATTAAGTGTATTATACAATAGTCAGTGTTTTAGACAGCATTTAAGTATAGTAAAAAATATAGATTTAAATTTGTTCAACGAAATAAATATAAATATAAAGAAAGAGAAAGTGAGAGAAAGATAGAAAGATATAGATAGCTGACAGAAGGTGTTGGTATTGCTGCTTTTTGCTATAGTAATTAAAATTGTTGTTGTTGTTAAGCATAGTTAAGTTTTGATTTTGATATATGGACCGCTTTTCATATAGATATAGATATATATATATATAGATAGGTTGTTAGAATATATATGTATATATAGTCTATGGGTAGTAGATATGTTTGTGTGTACCTCAACATCCTTGCGTTTAACAACATACTCAAGATCATATTTCTGGTCCTCCAATTTACAAATCCTGTCATAGTGTTGCTTAAGCAGGGTTTTCAGTGTGTCTGTATCCGAAAATGGCACGCACACATATTCAGATACAAATACAAATACAGGTAAATGTATTTATATATATTTAGATGTGTATTTAGGGTCGGTATATATATTTATTTATATATATATATATGTAGTTGGGTAACATTATGGACATGGGCGTGTGTGTGTATCAAGTGTGTGATTATTTTGATTGTGGAACAGAGACGGCAAACGGGGTGCAGAGATAGAGAGAGATAAAGAAAAAGAGATACATTTAAATATATATCAAATATTTGAGAGTGTGTGTGAGTGTGGGTGTATACATGTGTGTGTGAGTGTGAAGCGCAACTGGTTAATAATATCCTATATTTTAAGTAATTCATATGTGTGGGAGGAGTGGGTGTGGGTGTGTGTATATCTGTGTTATGATAAATGACACTTTTGTAGAATTTAATGTTTATGCATCTTTTTCTTTTTAATTTTCATTTATTTTTATGAAAAGAACAGCAAGTATACAAAACATAAATGTTATTGAACATTTATGTTTTTCTTTGCTGTTTTTAACACTTTTTTTAATTATTAATTATTTTTTTACTTTTTTGATTTTCTAACTCTAGAATTATGTCTTAAATTTTTTGATTTATTTGTTACTGATTTTCTGATATTATTATTATTTTTTTTAAATTAATTTTGATTTGCTTGGACCGCGAACACTCACCTTCACTGGCATCACTGAGATTCCTGGGGCTGCCGCAACGTTCTTCAATGATGCGTCTACGTTCAGCCGCTTTGCGTTCCTGTTCTTTCTTCAATTCCTCAGCGGCTTTCTTGCGCAGCAACAACTGTTGGCAGAACCCAAAAACAAATTAATTAGCAATTTTCTAGGATGAACAGATGAAAAAATTAGTATGTTCTAAAATCAAGAACACTCAGCTTCATTTAATTTGAAAGCAAGAAATTCATTTAAATTCTATTTTTTATGTGTCCTAGTTATATGAAAATGACCTTGATTTCAGAACATAAATTCTTTTCCATTTAGATGTGAACTATTTCTTTATATGGCTAGCAAACCTACCCGGAGTTTCTTCTTCCTTTCTGGGGTCATGAAACCCTTCTTGGCCTTCTTGGCCTTGGAGGCTTCCTCCATGCGCTTGCGCACCTCAGCACGCTTGCGCTCAATCTCAGCCTGTTTAGCCTTCTTAGCCTGTAAAAGCAAGTCAAATATATCAAACGATCAGTGTGTGTGCATTTAATTATAATCGTTAACACAATTAGATGGCACACGCAGATGGCGAATCGGGTTAAAAAAAAAACAATCGGGAAAACATTCGCAGCGAGAACTTTTGAGAAATTGGACGACAGTGAGGTGATTGCCGTGCGTTGCGGCCACACGTACACCAGTGTACCTCCTCGGCCTTCACTTTGGGATCATTGGGATCCTTAGGGGGACCGGCAGGCGCAGCCGCTTTGCCGTTGGCTGCAGCCGGCGCTGCTGCTTTACCATTGGCAGCAGGTGCAGCTGCAGCTTTGCCATTTGCAGCTGGTGCAGCTGCCGCTGGAGCCGGTGCTGCTGCTGCTGGTGCTGGTGCTGCCTTTTTCTGTAAATAAACGATATAATTGGATTAGTTTTAATTAACGATACGGTTCAATATAAAATAAACGCATCACAGACGACACGACAAGAATCGACAATCGACAAACAATCGACAATTGACAAACGATAACATTGAGCACTTGACAGTTATTCCATTTGCAGTTGTCTGTGTATTGCCAATATTGCATTCGTTATCGCCAGCTGGATCAGTGCTAGTTCGCAATCTGTGAAAGCAAAAATAAAGCTCTTGCAGATCTATATCTTTAGTGAGGTTAGGTGAAGCGCTTAACACTATTCTAGGGTTAATATAATGTTTTTCTGACTGTAATGACTTTTAGAATTGTCACTCACCTCAATAGTTCGATGCGACGCGTTTCCAACCCAAAAGAGTTGACCAATCCATTTTTATTTAATCCCTTTAAGCTCTGAAGCACACACATTTTTCAACTGTAAATTGTAACAGATACATGAGCATAGGATTCACAAGATGTCTCTTTGTAAATGCGATACATACCTCACCTCATCATCAGCCATTTTGATTTGTGTTTTTAGTTACTGCAAGTAGAAAGATACAAATTCGAGACTGAGTGTGAGTACAGTGATTGATAAACAGACTGCAGCTTGCCACTGTCCATGACATCATCGTGACATATATAGATACACACAAACACACATATGCAGTGGAAATTGTGTGAGCGTATCTATGTTCCATAATTCAAAATAATAGCCTGATTATCAACGAGCGTTTTCCAAAATGTTCTCTTTTCTTCCTACACATACATATTCATTCACACGGGCATTAAAGCACACACTGCGTATGCGCAATGCATATAGATAAACACATTATGTATACGCCATCATTGTCGCACCGTATATGGGGGGCGCCTGCTGATCGTGCTCTCACGTATTTTCCTCTCTTGCGCACTCTCTGTCTCTTTCGGGATCTTGCTACGACTAGTAATTCGACAGAAGTGCGAGCAGGACAGCTTAACTGTCGTTGCCTACTGATATCCAATTTCAGGCACAAGAGCGAGCGAGAGAAAAATTCGTTACGCACAATTTGCTAAAGCTTTTTAAAAGCTTTGAAAGCTTTACGGCTAACTGTTCGTTCGACCACTGGGACAACTAATAGATCAATGTCATTTTTTAGCTAGATAAACCAATTTGGTTCATAAAAAGTTATATGATTTCTTAACTAATAAACAATGAAGTTACTAACTGATTGAATATAGATTGTTTTAACCATTGATAAAGCTTAAGACTTTAAAGCTTTGCCTTGATTAAGAAAATCAACTATATTGCAAAAATATTTCAGATTTTCGAAATACTATATCTTCTTAAACATGTGTAGAATTTTGCCAAGAATCTTTGCAGATTTTATACAACTTGTGTGAATAATTAACAACTAAATTGTTTTCTAATAGAAAGTACATATGCGACATATCTAACGCTGCATCTGGTTTATAGGTTTCCAATATCCAAGTTCAGCTAGATATATCTTTTAAAATTTCAAATTGCGAACGAGGGAATTCGAGAAAAATAAACGACGTTTAACTCAACATATATATTTTTAGTACATATATATTTATATATTGCATATAAATATATGTATATATTATAGACAGATATATATGTATATGCGTAGGTATGTGCGTGTGTGTGCGTGTTTTTCTGTGTGTGACTGTATGTGAATACAATGGCACAATTCTATTTTGGGGCAGTTGCCGCTGCCTCTGCCGCACTCGTTGCTGTTGTTCCTATTGCTGTTGCTGTATTTGCGTCCATTCGAAATTGTTGGTGCTTTCTTGGCTTATTCGAATGTATCTGGTTGGTACAACTTTAGCGTTTTCACGCACACATCAGCACACACATACCCACACTAAAATATATATACTTTCTACACAATTCACACTGCTTACATAACGATTGCGTTTAACAAATTATGATTCATAAATTATTTACTCAAAAATAAAATTTCAAAAATTCAAATTAAATTCTTAAACAGTTTAAGAAAATTCTTTTCTTTGCTGTATAGATCTGCTGTAATCCTTGGCTACACTTTTAAGTAATTTGTCACTTTAAAAAAATATTGTAAAAAAAATGTTGATAAACCAAAAAAGTAACAAAAAATGTTGGGTTTGTATCGCTAAAGATACAGATCAAACAGTTATGGACACACACACGATGAGACTGTTGAAATATTGTTCGAAAAGTTGTTCTTAACTTTTATTTGATTTGATTTCTTTATGCACAAATTTCTTTGTTGTTTGGTTTTTTTTTTTTAGATTTTGTTTGGATTTATGCATTTTGATTTCTTATTATCAATATCATTATTGTTTTGATAATGCATAGATCTTTGATGAGTTTCGATTGTATTGCTTTCTGGTACTTGGTTGGGGCTTTTTGGTAGCGCCAGCAACCCACTCACCTTCAAGGAATTAGAAAAAAAAGAAAAAAAATTGAGCGATGCTGTCGATCACACGAATCGGATGCTACTGAACGACACAAAAAGACTGAACGGTCCGACGATCCACGGCAGACTATATTCTAGAGGCGGCCAACCGACGGATACAGATACCGATTCGGATTCAGAATCAGATTCGGATTGTCCAACACACACACAGACACACTCATACATAGTAATGTGTATCCGCCCACCTGCCCGTCCTTCGATATTGGCGCTCTCACTGTCCGCTCTACATATACACAGAGAGTGCGTGTGTGTGTGAAAGAGAGAGGGAGAGCAGGAGTGTGGGCACCTGTGAGAAAAAGTGGGAGAGAGCGAGAGAGAGAGAACGCGCATGTGTATTTGTATTTGTATCTGTATCTGGGTGCGCATCCTAAAAATAGATGCCGCTGGCAACCCAAATCGAAATGGATACCGAAAAATGTGTTGCCCATTTCATGGTGTTGGTATTGCTGCTGCCTCTGCCTCTGTCTCTGCCTCCACCTCCGCCTCTTCCTCTGCCATCGCCACTGCCGCTGCGCTCAACTGTGAGCGATCAGCCAGTGGCCAGTGGCTCGAACTGTTGCAAGCACTTGGAGAAAACCGTTCAAAGTATAGCAGCTCTATGTATATTATCTGTGCATGAATCTGTGTGTTTGTGTGTGTCTGTGCGTGTGTGCGTGCATGTGTTGGCGGTGTAAGCGGAGCCGCTTGGAATTCAATGCATGTATAAAAATAAGTTTGCTCCAGTTGAGAGCTTCAGTTGAGTGGGCCAGCGATTTTGTAGTCGTCGCTGCTGCTACTGATGCCGCCGCTGCCTCTGTCGTCCTCCATATGCAGTTAACCAGGCATGCAAACAATGGCAACTAATAAATTGGCAATTGATTGTTTTTTTTTTCAGCCCTGGTCGACATCTGCACAAAACAGATGTGTGGCCCACACAAATAAATAAAATATAAAATATAGAAACACACGTTTCACAATTCGATAAAAAAAAGTTTATTAATGGAACCGATCTATTCGAAAGATATATACTAAATATAGGCGAAACATTTAGTTAAATAACTGGGAAAGGGACAAGTGTTATTGAAACATCAATTAAAATATTATAAATTAAAAACTATTTAAATATATAAAAAAAAAATTTAGAGGTTTTAAATTGATTTCAATCTTCTTTGTTTATTAATAATTTTTGGTCGAAAAAATACTCAAAAAGCGTGAGAATGGTCTATTAAAAGGCGTGGAAGATTCTGCAAAGTATATATCTTCTTGATCAGTCGGCCGTATGAACTGGTTTCCATAACTTTGAAACCACTGGAGACATCCGAACCAAACTCACATATTAAATTTATGGTACCATTTGGTATATGCTGGCTAAATTTAATTTGGATTGAACTACTCTATCATAAACATTTCTTGAGTTGAATGGATCGAAAATTTGTGACTCGAATGAAAAACAAGTGACAACGGCTACAGTCGAGGGAGACGAGTTTAAAAGCCCCTAGTTTAACAGATTGTTCTATTAGAGCTATAGTCTATAGTTGTCTGATCCGAATCAAACTTGCTGAAGATAATTATATTAGTACTATACACTTAATGTTTTGTTCATGATACCTCTAATAGTTTTCAAGTTGTGGTGTTATGAAAATAGTTTTGCACAATTTATAGTCTGTGAGATCTAGGTGTTCATACGGACGAACAGACAGACGGACACCGCAATATCGACTCGGCTGATCAAGAATATATACTTTATGGGGTCGGAAATGCTTCTTCTGCCTTCTACGCACATTTTGCTTCAAACAAACCTACTATACCACTCTACTCTTCTTTATAGTACAGGGTCTAATGACGCGTTTATTCTTTTATCTCAAAAAACTTTTAAAATATGAATATAGCCTACCTTTATAGATCCTCACCTATTTTTCAATGGATAGCAGTAGATTATAAAATTATTTTTATTGGGCAAATCGATAGAAAATTAATTCTTTTAAATATTTTGTTTTTTTCTAATTTCTGCAAGTAATATTCACGTAATGTAAATGATTATAACTAAGGGGTCACAGACAGTCAGATCGCTCGTCTATAAGTGATAAGCGAAAATACTTACTTAACCGATGACACACTTTTTTTTGTATCCATAAGATGCGCTACGTATGTATCTGTGCGTACTATTTTAAGAAACTATAAACGACCTATTTACTTAGGGAAATCATTCAGCGGAGAACGTCTCACAAAAATCATTTCAAGAGCATTTTGAATTAAGTAAGCAATGGAAACTTTGAATAGGTTGTTACATTTTAATATTTTGAAATATCATTCTTACACAATTTATTTAAATTATTTAAACAACTGCCTAGAAAATTATTGTAAGTTTCTTAAAAGAACAATGCTTAAACCAGTTGTTAAAAGTTTACACTGGAAATCTAGCCCAAACTTTAATTGCTAACGATTATATTTATATTTATGCCCTATACTTATCAAGTGCAAATATAATTTAACTATAGATATAGGCATAGATATAGACATTGACAAAGGCTGTGTGTGCCGATGACGCTGCAACGCGTCAAAGGCAATCACAAAAAAATAAATCAGATAAACATATACTGAATTCAGATACAAAGATAAAGACTTTAGATACTATGTACAAATACAGAAACAGATACATTTAGGTAGCTGCCTTGCAATCTGCGTTAATGTGCAAAAAATTTCCCAGAAATGCCAATTGTTAGTGTTGCTATTGTTGTTGTTGTTGTTGTTGTTTTTTAGCCTCACAACATCTTTGAAGAAACTTTTTGTTTCAATCACTTTTCTATCTGTGAGAAAGCGAAGGTGTAGTTGTGGGCATGTTTGTGTATTTGTGTGTGGGCGTGCATTACCATATAGCAAGCATACAATTTATAGATATGTATGTTTATATGTGTATGCATATATTTATAGATATGTATATACCAAATCATAAATACATATACATATATATATAAACACATACATACATCGATCTCTGTAAACTTTCAAGTTAAAAACAAAAAAAAATTTGTTGTTTTTATATATTTTTTTTTTTTTTCGTTGTTTTAAAATTCTACACATTTGACTATTTCGAAACGATTGTTCTTGTTCTTTGTTTTTCCTCTTGGGAGATTTTTGAATTTTGATTTTCTAGGTCGGTCGTGATTTTTTTGTCTTCTTTAAAATAGAATATTTTGTGGCAGCCTTTCATGTAGCGCAGCAACAATTACTATCCATAAGACACAAAGTTTTTAAAAGATGTTTTTAATTTTCAATGCAACCAAAGTGACAATATAAATTAATAAAATAAAAAATAAATTGCACCTTATAATACTTTATGCTCTTAAAATTACCTTTTGAAGCATCAGTTTTATTGTTATATAATATATTATAATATTTTTTATTTTTTTTTATTTTAATTAAAAAATTAATACAAATTTTTAAGGATTTTAAATTTACTGTTGAGCAAAAAAAAAGTCTTAAAAATACATTTATGAGCAATTTTATTTAATACACTTAAAAAAAATAATTAAAATATATTAAAAAAGATTCAGAAATAAATTTTAAATTTACTAAATAATTTTAAATTTATTTTATTAAGAAACTTTAATATATATATAATTGTTAACTACAGAATATGCCTTTAAGATTTTTATTTAAAATAGCTACAATTTTCTAACTTTAGAGATACATTAATTTAGTAACTGTTTGAATAATTTCAATTGTTAACATAATTTATTTAATCTACTCGCAGTATTTCTTTATTCGTTTAAAAGTAGATGTTCGTATATGCTCTCTGTCAATTTGAACAGTGTCTGTTCCTCTATTAGTTCTCGTAAATGCTGCTATTTTTATCCTAAAAGCCGTTTTAAATATTTTTCAGCAGATTTTCAGTAAATGGCCAACACAATTTATGATGCTAGATGTTGTTCTCTCCACTTCTGTGTGTGTGTGTGTGTGTGTGTGTGTGTGTGTGTGTGTGTGTTTCTGTGTATATGTGTGTGTGCGCTTCTGTTTTGCTTTTGGTCAAGTTTTTTTGTGTCTGCTATTTTTGGACTTTTGCAAACAGGAAACTGCGGGCGGGCAAGGCTAGGAAAGAGTTAAAGGTCCACAGCAAATCTACATCTACAGATACAGATACACATACACATTCAGACGTAAACACTGAATTGGAATGCGTCAAACCAAAACAAACGTCATAATTATAGCCACACAATGTTGAACTGCCCCCGCCGGCCCCTCCCACAACCAAAGCAACGCTGCAAGTTGCAACCCGATTAGCCTTGCAATATTCCGCCGTACTTGACAACAATTTCAAGCCGACGTTTACAGGTCATTTCTGACTTATATTAGGTTATATAAATACAGATGCAATTATAAAAATACAAATACATTTGCACACATATGTGGGCATATACATTGATATAGAATCATAGATACAGATGCAATTATAGATCTAGATACAGATTCAGATACAGCTACAGATGCAGACACAGATGCACTCATACAGTTACACTCATACAGATACAAATAAACAGATTCAGTTAATTTAAAGATACATACAAATAAAGATGCAACATACACAATTACAGGTTACAAAAGCAGATACACAGAGTCTGACTTACAGTTACTGTCAAAACAATAGACACATACAGAAATATACTCACAGATATGTATATTTTACACACATAACAGCGAGTCGACTGTAAAAGACCCCGTACTCAAACACATTCAAATTCAGATATATATACAATAATAGATACAGATAAAACTATATACACATATATAATAATATAAAAAATCCTAAGACTGATTAAGTTACATTCAAAGATACATTTCACAGAGACATACAGATATTCAGATGCAGATACATAGATTAATCTTTTATATATTATATAGATTAATCTTTTAGATATTGTCAAAGATACAAATTTCAATACAGATACAGACTCATTATTCAGATAAAATTTGCAGATACTGTCACATATTTACTAATATAAATACTGTCATATTGTACAGATACATTATGCATTATAATTCAGATAGAGATAAACACATATTTTTATTGATACAGATTGAGATACAGACGGGTACTCACACAGTGGGAGAAGTGTAGACTACAACAACTACTGTAGTAAATACAGCAACAGAAGGACAGTGAGAGAGAGCGAGAGAGAGAGAGAGAGAGGGGGAGAGAGAGTTACAGAACGAAAGAGTGAGACAGAGAGAGAGAGAGAGAGAGCAGAGGGAGGAGATAGATACAGCAGACGTCTGTTGGGCAGAAGGTTTATGTCGGGCAACAACTTGCACTAGTTTCACATTGCACGTCACTGCAGACCGGCAATGACGTCATTAAGCATTCTTCCTTCTGCCCTCTGCTCCTTTTCTGTTTCTGCTGCTGTGGCTGCAGGACTACCTGAAGAGGTGGCATGCAACAGTCAGAAGCGTCTAGCTGATTGATGCACATGTTAACTCGTCCTAAACATTAACTTACATCCAGGGCTCATTAAGTACATTATTCCAGTGGGCATTCCATGTTTTCCCCTATTTTCTCCTTTGCCCCTCGTCGCCCTTTGCCAACCGTTCGCAAACTTCATTTCTACACTGGGTCGGCGTCAATTCACACGAAGGTCACTTGCATTCATGTGGCTGTGGCTGTGGCTGTGGCTGCCCTGGCGACTGTGGCGTCATCTTCGGCGTCGGCGAATGCGACTGCGATTCCGACTACGGACACGGATTCGGTTATTAGACCCTGTATCAAATACTGCACTGAGGTCTAATAGGAATTTTTGTTTAGCATCATCCTTTATAAATATTACAGACAGTCTATCATGTTAATTTCAAGATTTAAAAAATAAACCGAAAGCTAAAAGCTGTTAAGTAACGCTCATCAACGCTTATTATGAATTATTTGTTTAATAATGAATGATAAAATTAAAATATGTATTAAGTAGTCTTAAATAAAGCAGTCAATCCTGTGAAGCTCAAAAAATAGTTCTAGTTCTATATTTAGCAAAGTTAAATGAAAAAAAATTAAAAATTTTTAGGAAACCATAAACTCTGACCAGTAAATCCAAATAATTAGGAATATGTAAGTATTTAAAGTAAGTATGAAGAGTCGAATATCTATCTCAAGTGCATCTATAAAATATCAGCATTAAATTTAATTTCGATACACCCACGCCAATCTAACCAAATGGCAAACCATATTGAGAAAATATTTCTTTTAATATCTCAACCAAACAACACATGAACCACTTAATGTAACTCAAGCATAAGTCAGGGTCGGAAAACTTTATAATTTTTCCATTTTACCAAAAGACAACGTTTGAACTCGGCAAGACAACAAACATATCACAAGATATAATCGTTTGATTACTTAATAATTAAAGTCCAAATGTTGTTAGATAACAGAAACGATCAAGCGAAAATGAACGTATAACGATAACGTATCGTTTTCTTTTTTCAAATATCTCGGCAAAGATCACAATACATATTTGATGCTGTGCTGCAAAACAAGTACAAGGTCTTTTTGGTCGGGTGGCTTGACAAAAGCAATTCGCACTAGTTTTGTTGTCGGTCTGACGTTAGCAACTGCCGTTTGCCCCGAACCTCCCCTGCAGCCCCTTTTTCGGTTGACCTTGGACAACTGCACTTGCAGTTTTGTGAATGAAATTTTCGCCCTGCGCGCGTCATCAATGACTGAATTTGAGGTCTGTGACTTTGCTGACCTATCGTTGCTGGTTGCTAGGAGACTTTTTGGTATGTATACACACATATACACGCGAGTGTGTGTGTGCGTGTGATTATTACAAGCTGGACTAGAAACTAGTAAACTGTTTTAACCAAAATAAGCTGCAAGGCCTCATCTGTTGTAATAGATGTTTCAATGAGTTTTTCAATTTTTTTCCGCTTTTATATTTTTATCTTTGGATAGGCAATTGCTAGGTTTAAATCCGTTAGTATCTCCGCTTAAATTATTACAAAAATTTAACTCTTTAAATTAAAATGTACAAATGAATTTACCCTAAGTTTTAGTCCTTTTTATCTTTGTTTTCATTAAAAAGAATACAGTATGTCCTTCTCTACAAAATTAACTTTACTAATTTCAAAGTTGGTTCACATGACTGTATCTTGTCATTAACGCAATAGCTATCCAATTTTATTATTAATTAATAGTTGTAACAAGAAGAATTTTGACCCTGCATTCAACATAAGGTAGAAGTGTCTATGGGTTTTTCAGAAGCTATTTGTAGGCAGCAGTCAAAAGGAAGCTTGATCGACTCCATTAAGAATTTATTTATTTTTTTGATGAGCATTAACAGCATCAATAGTCTGTCTGTATGATGACCTCTATCTCAGAGATTGTAAGAGCTATAGCCACCAAGTTTTGAAAAAAGTCAAGCCTCCTACCGTCTTATTATTATTAATATTATTATTATTATTATTATTATTATTATTATTATTATTATTATTATTATTATTATTATTATTATTATTATTATTATTATTATTATTATTATTATTATTATTATTATTATTATTATTATTATTATTATTATTATTATTATTATTATTATTATTATTATTATTATTATTATTATTATTGTTATTATTATTATTATTGTTATAATTACTACAATTATTTGTAAAATGTCTATTGTATAATAATATATTGTGAATACATTTTTAGCATATAATTTTAAACCCTTAGGCAGGAGAGTGGCCAAGTGGCCAAATTTAATCACACAGATTTCTGGAGACAAAAGCTCCTCCATTTGCAAAAAAAATTCAAATTCTATATCAAATTATCAACAACTTGTAACCTTTATTAAAGTACCGAGATCCCGTTCAATTGAGTAGCTACTGAATATAAAAGAAAAACCTCAAGAGTCGCTTTATTTACTCCTTGCTAAAATCAAATTGCATTTTGTTGTGGTTTGAGCAGGTGTATGGTGTTTGTCGTGTGCTGTATTGTGTGGTTTTGCTTGGAAATGACTTTCAAGAGACGCGTTGCACAAGGCCGTACAGACTGTTTTTACACTGATAAAAAAATGTATTCATTACAATTACCAAAAGTTTGTACAAACAATTAAAATTAAATGAACACTCTCCTTGCCTATTTTTCGGCAAACTGATTTTTTATATCATTTATAGGTGACATAAGATCTTCTAAAGTATCTGCCTCCTTAGCGACGATCGTTTCGCATTAAAGTTATAAAATACTTTTTTATTAATTTTAATTTTGACAACTTCTTGCAGCAGTTGCAGTTGTAACTGGGAAGGTTAAAACTTAAAAGCATTCTTTTACTACCCCCGAAAAACCAGATGCCTTACTACTGAACTTTACCAGCAATAACTCAATGAATTCCTTAATGAAATGAAGTTTTTATTTTCCGATTTTATACTTGTTTCTTCAGCGTTTATTTGAGAATTAAAATTAACTAAGATGTCTTCACAGCACTTAGTCGACAGGAGTTTCTCTGATTGGAATATTCCGAATATACAACTTAGGTTGCAAAGGTTCTGAAATCTTTGTTTAGTTTGAGAAATTAATAAATTTAAACAGCAACATTAACTTAGAAATAGTAGTAGTAGTATAAAAAAACTCTATATCTTTTTCCTTTGACAACCACCAACTCTTTTGCTCTACCTTTGAACTCATTTGGCAAACTATTGAAAGAACCGCAAAATATCGCTTAATAAAATACTTAAGTCTAAGACTAAAACGTGAAAATCCTGCAGCTCGCAATAACCGACATACCTAAATTGTGAAATAAAAAAATTTGTGAAACTTTTATTAATTTTTGTTTTTTGTAATTTATTCGACAGATACGGCTGTTACTACGCCTCTGCTTATTGGACAAATCCGTCGAAAATATTAAATTTATAACTATCCTGGCCAAGTTTGTTTCAAACTGGATTACCATGTCCTATAGCTAAAGGCAAATAATTTATTAATATTAAGGCAAATAATTAAATCTGAAATGTATGAATTTTTGTCTGTGTATATGCTTATCTCGAGAGAATAAATCATTGGCTCTTGTCCTATGCACACGTCAAGCGTCTTACTACTTGTATTATGTAACCAAACCACCTGATGCTTGAGCTGAGAAAATGAACTTGTCAAGTGGTTGGCATAATTTATTAAGCAGTTTCTGTGAACGACGCAGTTTCAGATTATAACGTTGAGGTTTTTTAGATTTAAATGCTTTCAGCAAATTAAATATATTTCAATAATTGTAAACATTATTATTTTACATGTTTTTCGGGCACTGATATAAAAAGTATTGAAATATTATTAAAGACGTTGTTGACCACATTTTTAGTAGGTTCGGAAAAAAGAACTTTGGGTTCATTTTGGATGCGTGCTAAGCTCATTGTCCACTACAACCAATCCACTGATCATAACGCAGAACTAACTAGACTTGACTATAAATTTTTACAATTTTACAATTTTTACTTTCAAACTGTTCGATTTGGCTAATGTGAGCTATAGGAGATAGTTGTTCGATCAGGACCAAATTATAATGGTACTTTAAACATAATATGTGAATTTCTTTTCAATTTGCAGGGGTGGTTGGGGGCGTGTCAAAAATTTTTATTTAGCTTGATCTACCTGCTCATTAAAGTAATTTATGTACCAAATTTGTTGTCTCTAGCTCTTGTAGTTTAAAAAGTGACATACGAACATACTGACAGATAGATGGACATTGATATATCGACTGGGCTGTTGATGCTGATCAAGAATATATATACATTATGGGGTCGGCCACGCCTCCTTCTGCCTGTTACGCACATTTAGCTTCTGACAAACCTAATAGGCCTATCTACTACTATTTAGAGTACGGGGTCTAAAAATACTAATAATAATATATTGATTAGGTAGATAAAAGTTTTATTTTACTCAATTTAATAAATACTTATATTTATAGTCCTTCGGACTTTTACGCCAATTATTTTGAAAAAATTAACAGTAAGTTCAACCTATCGTTAGTACAGGGTCTAAATGTACATAAACATTGTGTAAATGATTAAGTTACTCCGACTTAAAAGTCGTCAATTTATCCTGCCTTGGAACGAGTCATAATTTTGTTCTCGTTTTTAGTTTGGTGGAATGTTTTTCAATAAAGAAATATGCTCAGATACATGAAAACTAAGTTGAAACAAAAACATCTGGTATAAATACACTAAAATCATTCTATATAAATATATATATATAGAGCTTCATAAACATATATACCATATCATATATATAAAAATATTCGCAGTCTCGAGAAAATGTGTTTTACTATTTATAAAGCGTCAAAAGGGTGGTATGTTTTTGTCACTCAATTCGTAACGTTCCAACGCGTTTTTAAAAAAACTGATTTTTGAGTTCGGCTACTTAACAAATCATTAATAATCTTGGGCTTTTTGGAGTTTCGAATATTTCATTGAAAGCTTTATAAACCCAAACTTGATTTAATTCTAATAAAGTAATTATTTTATTTTCTTTTAAATAATATGAAGCTCTTAAACCACCTTGAATTTAAGAAAACTTCTCTGAATAGATATAAGATTCTTAATTTAGTAATGGCAATGTCTTTTTGTGTAAAAACTTGAGTTTTAAGCTTATTTTTAAATTATAAAAGTTGTTAAGACTTTATCAACATTGATATTATCGATAAGAACAAAAGTGTGTACAATAAGTTCTTAAGGTCTTTTAAGGGGGCCTTCCCTTTTTTTTTTATAAAATTAGAGATAGGTATATATGATATATGTGCTTAAAAGGATAATTATTTCCGAAGTTAAAGCGACTCAAACGAACCTGCCTTTCACGCGCTTAAAGGCGTTTAAAAAAAAACTTTGAATGTGTTTTCTCAACACACTTTTTTCCAACCTAAGTTCATGGATAGGACACGATCTATCCATTCGATTTAATTTTTCATTTCTAAAATTTTATGCTTCTCAAAGTGCAAAAAATTATTTTAAAATAAAATTTGGTTTTAAATGCATACAAATTGGGGTCTTTTTGTCTACACTACTTGACTTTAAGTGTAAGGCATAGAAAACTAAATAAATGTTCATTTTGTAAACTTTTTATTGGCTTTCGTTCATTCTAAGAGGGAACACACAAGTAGGCAGGAAACCGCGCTTTTTTTTTTAGTTTCGTAAAATTCTAAGATTTTTGACGAATAAAATAATGAAATCTATATAATTAAACCTATGTCTCTTCAATTTCCCACAAAAAATGATCAACCATTGCCATTATACCGACCCATGAGAAGGTCCCCTTTAATTCAAGTTTTTCTCGCAATTTCTCCATAAAATTATTCAGTCAGTAAGGGTTACTAAAGCTATAAATTTACATATATTGGAAGGAGTTATTTAAACACAATATATGCCAATTTTAATGACAATTTTTTTACATTCATATGCAATTTTTTTTAATTTCTATCTTACTTTAATAACTATTAATAATTGTAAATCGTTATTTATCAGACATAGAAATTTTTAAAATTTTTATGATTTTTCAAGTATTCTTTCGACATGCAGAGTAAACATTATTCGGTGCTATGAATATATTCATCAACGCTTGTTTTGCTTTTTAGTAAAAACTCAATTTAAGACAACATATAACAGCAGATAAACGGGACCATCTTCTATACGTTTGTATATGTAGCGTATGTACTTAGGTTTAAATATATGTATGAACATACATACATACTCCTATATAGATACACATACAAATATATAGGCAGAGACATGACAGAGACAGCGCCGTATGTTGGCTATATAAAATCGGGCCTTTACAATGCTAAAGCGGCTTTTCTTGGCAATTGTCTTCTGTCGTCTCCGATATTTTCACTACGCTGTGTACATGCCACATATGTCGGCTATATAAACAGACTGACAATGGGGAAAACTGTGAATGCAAATTCAAATTCACATAAAATCGAATAAAAATTGCCTTAACATGTTTTGAGGGGCGTGGCTTTGGAAGGCGGGAGTGAAAACGAGAGGAATGAAGCAAATTGCATTGAATAGATTTTTTTTTTTTTGCTGCTGCCCGACTGACGCTGACTTCGTGTTTGTATTTTTAGAAGAAGGCACTAAAAATAAATGCGAAGGCCGTTTCATCGTAACTGTCGGGTATACCAGGCTGGATTCATATACCACACCCCTCCATTCCTCTATACCTTGGAACTGCATAAGGTCAAAGTGTCAAACCCACTGTTCCTTCATAGTTTCATTCATATGACACTGGAGGAGGCAAAGCATGTATGACGCATGTATGACGCTGCAATGCCAAACAGGTGTCTACGTCATTGCAGGCTGCAAGTTCCGCAAAGCAGCCAAACAGCATTCGAAGCTTCAGCTCGTACGGGGATCATAAAGCAAACTCACTTTTGGTAGTACACTGAGAAAAAAAGAGCGTTTGCAGAGTGAAGTCTATCGTTAACGAAGACAGATATAATTCCAAATAAACTTAAACAGAGTTTGGAATACTTGACATAAATACACTGATAAATAAATATTTTTAAAGTTTCAAAAGACGAACTTCTAAACAAAATGAAATATTCTGCTTTCAATTTTTTTTTCATGTTTATTTCATGTTTTATTTATTTTCGAATTGCATTAATTTGTTAGATTTTTTAATTTTAATAATTGTCAGTCTTTAAAACACATTTCAAAACATTAACTTAAACATTGCATTGGAATAGGAGTTTATTGCTGTGTACCCAAAAAATCATTCACATCTTTCATTGTTGCTGTTGTTGCGTTGCTTTCGTCATCATCGTCTGCCCAATTCAGCTTTTCCCAATCCCCACTCCCTCTTTGCCTTCGTCTCCTGCCACCCACTCCCCTTGGGCTGTAACTTGGCTGTAGTGTGGCAAGCATCCAAGCATCGATTGGCTATTTGAAAATGTTGTTGCTGTTTGCTATGCGCTGATGCTGGCACTCGTAACACAGTGACCTAGTGGCGAGGCCGATGCCGATGTCGATGCCGTTGCCGACGCCGACGCCGAGGAGCAGACACGTTCGGTTGGAGCCGAATGACGAGGAAAGCGAAAGTCTAGTGACGTCATAGCTGGCATTCATTCACAGGATATGAGGGCAGAATCGTTTCTGCAGCCAGCAAGGTGCGGCTCCAGCACCACGGCACGGCGAGGCAAAGAGATACACGCACAGAAGGACACTCAACGCACATGAAATTTCATTGAGAAAAAGAGGCAGTCGCTGTAGAAATCGCTTCGCAGTCTCAGTCGCAGTCGCTGCCCAGTTGCCCAGTTGCCTTCGCTGCCCAGTCGCTGCCGCATTCACACGACGAGCAGAGACCGCGAAGCATTTGGCAAACATGAATGCTGCAAAAGGACACAGTCGCTCTCGCTGCCTCAGTCGCCAACGCCGTCGCCGTCGCAGTCGCAGCCAGCGTCCAAAGCGCGCGCTTCAAGTTGTGTCTGATTATGGTTAACATTTTGAAGCTGGCACATTTGGTAACAGCAGTTGAAAATTCATCTCCAAGCCATTCAGTTCGTCAGCATCCGGAGAACTCATGCTCAACTCCACAACCAACAACAAATTGTGCCATCATCAAATAATAACAGAATTGTAGTAGCATTACTTTTTTTTACAACATTTTTTTTTTTGTGCTGTTTCTCGCTGGCGCAAGTGGCCTATATAAAAGTATTAATGTTTTGCAAATAGTGATTTTAAGTGAACTCTCAACACTGCATTCGCTGGGTAAGTAATGCAATCCTCGGGAGCATGTCGTCCGTACGAGTTCCACTAATCAAGTTTTGGGCGTATTTGAAATTCAAAAACTTGACACGTTGAGCTCGTCCGTGTGGCAGTAACAGCAGCTGTACAAGAAAACAGTAATAAACAATTAAGTTAAATTATTTGGAATATTTATTTGAGTATTGCCTGCTTTTAGGCGCAAGACGCAAAGAGTGTCATGCTTAGACCCTGTAATAATTCAGACCAGTCTACTTGTATATTTATATGCCTGGGTGCCTAGATCTTCGAATCCATAAGTGCTAGTCAGAGGAAATTTGGCATAAAGGTCTGCCCAGGTGTTATCCTAGTCCGAGTTATTTTAGATATTTCAAGTCAACTAATCTTGATACTACACATTCTAAAAAACAGTTAACAAACTTACATAACAAATGAAACAAAGTTTATCAACAAAACCAATATATATTTATGTCAATTTTGCGTATCCTCTACAACTTTGGTAATAATTCGCGCATTGTATCTTAAAACTGCCTATAACAAACCCGTCGAAAGTGTTTGGATTATAATTATTATCTGGAAGTATGGTCTATTATACAGACTCGTTTTATGTCGACTAGCTCGACTGTTCTCCGTATTGCTATTTTGATACGTAAAGAGCCAGATAATTCGTATTGTGACTTTATCTTACCTTTCTCTTAGAGCCTGTTATTGTTTCTAAACCAAATTAAGTTAAACGTATGGCAGTAACTGTATCATAACATATACACTCAAGGAATTTAATGCATTTAAAACATTTAATTCATTTGATCTGTATTCTTGATCCAAGAAAATATTCCTAGTTTTCAAGAATTTTTCAAAAATTCTCATCGGTGATTATTTTATATCAGTTTGTTTCTGTGATGAAAAGCGAACGATTAAATCGAAATTTAAGAAAATATTATAGAATATATGGACGAAAGATATTGAAATAATTTTACAGACACTTTACTTCCCTCTCTCTCTCGCTCTCACCCTCTCTCGCTCTCACCCTCTCTCGCTCTCTCTCTCTCTCTCTCTCTCTCTCCCTCTCTCTTTCTAGCTGTTGTTGTGAAATTTGAATATTTTTTTAAGGAAGCGATTTATTGTTGTGAGGTTATTGTCGTTTCTATTATTTTTTCCGACACTGTATATGTTTAAAATTGTTTTTTGGCTTCGTTTTTCAAAACACTTAAATTAATTTAGAAAATCAAAAACAATTGTTACCAAGTAGAATCGATAACGGTATTTATCTACAGACTAAACGAAATATTCAACATCCTTAAGCCATGCTTATTCACCCTTTCGTCTATAGAATAACGTAGATTTGAAATAGGATAAGTATAAGGATAAGACCAACGCGGCCTAAGGACCTCCATGGTATTTTAATGGAATATATTCATAAGATATGTGATGCTTAGATCGTCTTTATTAAATACCTTTTTTATCTAAAAGTGTAGTGAGCTTAGACTCTATTGAAATTAGTGAGTTTTTAGTTGTTTGTAATATCTGCCAATAAAACAAACAACCAAAATGTTGCATGCTTTTAGGCGCAAGCATTAATGACATGCTGTATGTGACTGTGTTTGCGAGTGTGTGTGTGTGTGTTTTGACTGCGTGTGCGAGCAACATGTGACTTGCTGGCAGAGGCCATTTACCCGCCAAGCTGCTGACGTCATTGTCACCATCTGTGGCAAAGCAATGGGGCCAGGTCAGGAGCAGCAGCAACACCAGCAGCATCCGAGCTGGAAGCAGCGGCTGAAGCAAGAGCACAGTAACCTAGTGACGAAGCGACACGAGACGAGACGACGCACAGCCGACGACTAAAATCGACAAAATCGGAACATACAAGGGACCCAAAAAAAAAAGTATACAAAAAAATCACGAAACAAAAACGAACCTGCCACAACAGTCTGCGACGTCATCAACTACTGAGTGTGGATGCTGAGAAAGAGCGGAGTGAGGAGAGCAGTAGGAGGCAAGGCCAAGTTGAAGCGAGAGAAAATGAGAGCAGAAGAGTGAGAGAGAGAGAAAGAGAGGGAATTGAAATCGCTGGCGAGCCCACAAAGTTGGTTGTCCTAGATTTTGGGTTAACTATTTTTAGCGCTGGGTTTGTCCTCAGTTCCTACAGATTCGAGCATGTAATTAAGCGGCGTGACGACATGAACAACAACCACACCCTCGCCACCCCACCCAACGAAGGTTGCAACTGCAATTTACCGTGTGTGTTGTTGTAGTTTCTATGACGTCCATTTGGTTGCATTGGCATCTGGGCTCGCAATTTTGTGGTCACCTCCTGCAAAGGACACGTCTGACGTTCATTCGCTAGGACAATCCAATCCAAAGTCCAAGCCACTTATGCTGTCAATGTGTATTGCCCAGTGAGAGAGTGCAAGTGTGAGGTGTGTGCAGGTGTGTGCAGTTGTGTTTATGTGTGAGTAAGTGTGTGTAACTCTGTACACTGCTTTACTCATTTAATTACAACGTTATTCCATGAAAATTGATTGGAATCAAACTGTCAGTTAATAAAGGAACGCACATACATAGTTATACACCTGCACCTATCAGGTTTTTATAGAGTTTATTGTTGCAATTAATTACTTATCATGTCATGCTGATTTAAACAGGACCAGCGAATCACCTAGACAGTGAATGAAACGCTGAATAAATGAAACAACAAATTATTTTATTTTATTTATTTAAACTTCGAAAATAATATTTTCTTTGACATTTGAATCCATGTCCCTTTTCGGCCCAGTTGAATGCTTTACCGGGCCATCTCCAAACAGGATTTTGGTGGCAGAACAACATGACGTCATCAACAAATCAAGTCCTCATAACTTCTGTATTTATCAATGAAATTTTAAGCACAAGTTGTAGCAATAACTTTTTAATTTTAAAATGAAGAAATCAATTATTGTGAAACAGGTCTTTGTAGTTGACACTAGTTTTGCCAAGACTGCACTACCTCAAAAGCCAGCCAGGATAGGATCGATGGCTAATTATGGCATATAGCTGTCATATGATTTATGGTTGTAAATATATTTTCCTATTTATACTGATAAAATGTAACATATCAAGTTGGCTTTAGATATTGTAGAGTGTGAAATTTAGAATTTCTTCCGAACATTTTTGCTTTGCTGTAGGTTTCTTTCTTGTTTTTAATACCCTGTATGGGTATATTTCGGGAGGGTATATTTTGTTTGTTCAAATAAGCCGTGACCGTCTGTCCGTCTGTATGAACGCTTTCATTTCAGAGATAATAAATGCTAGAAAATAGATGTAGATCGAACTTAATTTAAATTTTTTCCAACCCCAGCAAATCCTAAAAACATAAAAACCTATAAGATTATATATCTATCGCAACCGAATTGACATATTATGCGAAAACTACCATTATTAATATCCATTTGATCGCAATCGAATGACTGTATTCTAAAGCTACCATCGGTGGAGAATAGGTATTTTGCTTGGGCCAGGAACACCACATTTGGAATACAGACTTTTTTTGAGCTGGCAGACTAACTTTATTTTAAAATATCGATTGCTCCCTCCAATATCACACGAAAGAAAAAACATTATGAAAGAAGTGCAAGCAAGTGCAAGCGAGACAGAGACATGCTTTGTCGCGTTTTGCTTTGATTCATCTATCGTTACCAGTTCTTTAGTTCATTTGAGTGATTCATTATCGATAACTTTATAATGAAAGCTACGATACTAAATAATCGATTAACTATTTTGCTCAGCTTTTCTTTTGATAGTTCTTTTGTTCGCGGACGATATTTTCACAACTTGAATTAATTATAATTAATTCAATTAATTTCAATCAAACTAATACAAATGAATTTGATCTTAAACCGATGCAAAAATTGTATAGATTTGATTCACAAAAAAAAATCATTTAAAAACGATCTCAAGTCGGGACTGGACTTCTCACAGGGTATCTTACGGTTGGGTTGTTTATACACCTTGTAAGTGGCAAGGCCTATGGGCTTTTTAGATCCCGTACTCTGTCTGTCCGTCCGACTGTTCGTCTCACAGTCTGTCCGTCCGTATGAGCACCTGGATCTCAGAGACTATAAGGAGGCAGATCATGTTTATTTAAAATTATTGCACGATTGGCAATTTTCGTAGCAAATCGGCATTTTTCAGCAGATAGATAGATAGATAGATAGACAATAACTTAGAGTCATCAGGTTATAGTCAGGAGCCGTGAAGAGGACTTAATTCCCTTTGTATTTCTCTTTGGATATTGTTGCTTGAAGAAAAGTGCTGAAGAATTTTATTTAGGTTTCGAAAAATGTTTCTCCGTTCATCAACTTTCTCAAGACAAATATTGATTAAATGTCCATTGTGGTTCTCCTTTTATTTTTCTGTTATTTTAAAAATTGTATTGTGCTTTAATTTGCATTATTGTGGGAAGAAATTTATAGGGGTTTAAAAATGTTCCATTTAATTTTATTCGCTTTCTGTAAAATTCTTTACTTTAAAACATTTCATCAAAGCCAAGTCTCTTAACTGATATTAACTTATTAAAAGTTTGAAGCATTTCAATCATTTATAAGTATTAACCATTTATAATGTTTAAGTACTATTTTGTAGTCGATGAATTCGCATTGAAAAGGAAAGCGTAAAAAACTCAAGCACTTAAAAGTCATATAATTCGGGAGTGGAAATTCCAGAAACTTTTAAGAGTCTCTAGGAGTATAGTTTGATCGTCTTTCCCTTTTTCCTTAAAACGGGTCGAAGAGCAAGTAAATAAGGCTAGAGTTTTTGACAGCATAATTTAATCTGCTGTCGGAATCTATATAAATATTAAGGTTTTCATTTAGCACGTAACATTTTTGTTCCCCGTGTTTAAAAAGAGTACAGGGCTCTATTAGGTTTGTCAAAAGCGAAATGTGCTTAACTGGTACAAGGCGTTTCCGACCCCATAAAGTATTAATATTCCTCAGCAGCAGGAACACATGTATCTCAGAGATTACAGGGGCTGCGGCTGGGGCTGGAACTGTATCGACATTTCGATCTAAGAAATAGATTTAAGCTGTACTTAATATACAATTATTTTCCTTTTAATATAAAATTTAATCTTTTCTCAACTTAGCAAGCCAAAAGCTTGAGTTATAGTTTTCTAAATTTGGCTGAATATAGAAAAGCGTTTCAATAAATGAACTTAAAAGAATGAAGGTGTCGAAAAGTGCTAGTTTTAGCTACTACACATACTAGCAGATACACACATGTATATAAATATATATATATATATACATGAACCTGTATGTGTGAGAAAACTTATGTATGGGTGTGAGTTCGAGAGTGTTAGTAAGTGTGTGCATGTAAATTTAGTTGGCTGAAGACCAGTGCTGCCAAATTAGCCATTTTACGGCACGATCGATTTATTGTTCAACTAAAATGTTATAAAATAAATTCTAAATGGAAGTTTTATTTTAATTTATTGGGAAATTCATTTGAATAAGTACGAATTTAGATGACACCAAAAGATATATTTTTTATTTATAAAAATATAAAATTATTAATATTACTTGAATTGAATTATTTGAACTGATATGTTAGCTAATAATATAATATTCTATTTCTATTTTTTATTATTAATTTGCTTATTTATTATTCGTCCCTGCGCTTCCCTGTTAACCTTTAACTATGGGTCCGTCTAGCTTTATCTGTAGTCGCTTGAGGACAGCACTACTGAAGACCGCATTGAAAATTATGGTTTCGCAAGAACTACACCAAAAATAGGAAAAAGCAAAAACAAAAGCAGAAAAACGACTCGACACTGGACGTTGTTGCTCGGAGCTGTTGGCCTCTTTGCCGCAGACAATCTGTCACTTGATACGCGCCATTTTCGCTAAGCGCCGCTCTGCGCGTCCCCTCCCCTTGCAGTACCGTACTTACCGCTGCCCTCTATGCGATGTTGTTGCTTTTTAAGCTGCTGACTGCTTTACCTGTGCTACCTTGTTGAGATTCCCCACACATGACAGGCCCCGTTGTACGGGCGCAGCGCAGCGAAGCATTCCAAACGGCGATGCCATACAAGTGACCGGTCATCGGGCAAAACGTTGGGTGTAGAAAGTACCGCTAGTACTAAGGGCGCTGGGGTGGTGCAGACTAAAGGTGTCACATGCATGCCGAGAACAATGTTATTTAATTTTTGTAACGCCCTCACATGGAATATGGCACCGCGTTTCCACTGATTGTGTGCTGTAACCCAGCCGTACCTGCTCCTTTTCCCTTTTCCCTGCTTCCTGCCCCTTGCCCCTGCGATCGGATAGGCGCACAAAAAATAAAACATAAAATAGAAAACAACCCCATATGGAATTCGAATTCGAAATCGGGAATTTGTGTTGCTGCACATGAAGTTGCAAGTAGGCGGCATCATATTTCCTAACCTGCTGCAAGTTCCCGGTTTCCACTGGGCTTCTTTCAGCTGCAAGCACAAAGCCTGCCTCAATTATTTCACTCGCTCAATTGTTGTATTACTTGCTATTTGTTTGTTACTTTTAATTTTCTAATCTTTATTTATTTTATTTTAGATTTCCTTCTTTGTTTTATTTGAATTGCACCAAAAGTGCAATCGACTGGCACCTAAAAGTAGGCATCGACTTTTTGATTAGTACTCACACATATGTGTGAGCTGTTGTAGTATTAGTGCGTGTGCTTGCATGTGTGTGCGTATGCGTGCTGTTATTCGCCGTTCAAGGAATAGGGGCTGGCACACACTAATACCCTATAATAATATTATAAAGTCACACGCATACACACAGACACACACATGTAAGACTTCGCATTTGCTTGAGCACTCTGCTGTGCGGGTGTGTGTGTGTGTGTGTGTGTGTGTGTGTGTGTGTGTGTGTGTGTGTGTGTGTGTGTGTGTGTGTGTGTGTGTATGTGTGTGAGTTTTTGTGTGTGTGTGTGTGTATGCGTGTGTGTGTGTGTGTTTGCGTGTGTTGGGTGTCTTCATGTGCTGCTCAGCAGTTAGTTAAAAATTGTCTACACACATACACTCATGCATACCTTGAGGGATGCGACGCTGTCGACAAAGCTGACGGAGACGTCGGCGTCAACTGCAACGTCAACGACGACGTCGGTGTGGTTTACCTGCAGCTATAAAAGCGACCTGGAGGCCTGAACATTGTCTCAGTTAAATATTGTTAATTAAGCGATAACAGCAACGAGCAGCAGCCCGCATAACCAACAATAAGACCACCAACACCAAATAATTATTCAAATTTATCAATAATAATAAATATATATTTTTTTAAGTGAAACAAAGCAAACGCAATAATAAAAGGATCTCAAAAATCCTAGAATGCAATATTTTTTTTAAACAATTTATTTTTTTTTACGAATCAGTGTGACAAAACCAAGAATCCAATTAAGAAACGCACTTTATGTAGTATAATTTCGGGCGCAGCTGTCATATTAAAACATTGCCAGCTTTTAGGCGATAACTATAACTGCAAATTGACAGTGCATAGTGTTTCTTTTTTTATTATTATTTTTTTTTTTGGCCAAATAATTAAGTCGTTTATTATTTACGAGAACTTGACAATTGGAGCATGAAAATGGTTTAAATTGAAAATCAATAAACGATCCGACTGAATACAATCTAAAGACAAGCAGCAACAACATCAGAAGCAACAGCAACATCAACAGTAAGAAAATCAAATATTCAAAACAATACCAAAGCCAACACACTTGGAATTGTGAACCACAACATATGTTGGGACTGTAGCTCATCATTAATTCAATACTAATGAAATCGCATCAAATATGCCAATAGGGTAGTCCTTCAAATAATAATACACAAAAATTTTCAATCCACATTCTAGGTGACAAGCAGTCGAAAGTAACTAGTGCCTAGTTCTAAGTGAAGAAATAAAGCACAATAAAATAGTGAACCCGAATTTTAAATCAAAAGTGAATTCAAGAGGTGCTTATTGCAGCTGCTGGCCACTGCACAAGATTAGACTCAAGACTCTTGTGCGTGTGACAGCGGCTATTGTAAGAGACCAGACAAACAGCTCAAATAAATGATTGCAAACTCTTAATATTACAAAATAAATCAACCATTTATGTGTGTATTTTTTTTTATTTCAAAGTTAAAACAATTTCTTGTTTCTTTGGTAAGTATTTTTGGATTGAAAGTCTTTACTGAATTCAAGGAACGTTACATACTGTAAACTGATCCTAATTGAATTAACATTCAAATTCAAATTGTGCGCCTTTAAACACATGCACGTGAACTTGGCTGCACTGTCAGTTTGTAGGCACGTGAAGATGGCTGCACTTAACATTTTTGACTCGCATGAAGTTGGCTGCTACTCGTTTGCGAAGAGTTATCGAATATTACTTTTAATCTAGTTGGCAGGCTGGACGTCAAGAACAGCTGATGTTATTGTAAACAGATAAATTTAGTAAGCATTTACAGCGCTATTTTCGTAAACCTCAGGCATGACCCCAACGCCAACGCCACCTCCGCCATCCGCACCCATAACGCAGCCGCTACAGCCTCCACCACCATTGGGACAAACTATTGCGCCCACAGGCATCTTTCCTGGTAAGCAAAAGTCTTAAAAATCTCGTAATGCACCACGTATAAGCTTTGTTTTCTCTGCGCTGCAGGCTCGCTCACACCTGGCTGGAACGATCCACCTCCAATTTCAGATGGTGCCAATAATTCCAGCAACAGACGTCCCCGACTTGACCTCAGGAAACGCGTTGCATATCCCATGAATTCCAATGAAAGCAACGCGCAGCCAACGCTACCGCCACAGCCCCCGTTCAAATAAAGGATAAAGCTTACTTTTGGTTTCTAGGCATTTTATTTAGCACCAACAAAAATATAGATAGACATAACTACATAACATGTGTGCATATTGTATATGTACGACTAACGTAAACAACCTTTACCAGGGCAGCTCAGCGCCATCGTATTGATAGAAGCCTCCGTTGTGAGACTCGTTTAGCTTGCAAATAGTGTCGACGATCTGTGCTGTACTAGTGTGCACGTCCAGAGGGGCATTGTTGCCGCCCATGTCGGTGCGCACCCAGCCTGGATGCAGACTGACGCAGAGAATTTTCTGGTCCTTCAGATCGATGCTCATCGATTTGGTGGCTGCATTGAGAGCTGCCTTGGAGGCGCGATAGGCATACATGCCGCCATCTACGTTTGCCTGAATAGAGCCTAGTATGGAGCTCATGTTAATAACAGCGGCGCGGCCAACACCCATGCTCTGGGCCTCATTGGCCAACGAAGCCTTCTTCAGCAGCGGCAAGCAGGCTTTGGTTAGCATGATAGGAGCTACGGTGTTTGTTTGGAGCGTACTGGTCAGATCCTGGTGCTTGGTGGCGCCTAGACGCACGGACTTAGTTGCGACGCCAGCATTATTGAACAGTACATTCAGTCCACCATCTTTGGTTATGTTTGAAATTTTTCCCACCAACTGTTCGTAATCGTCAAAATTTTGCAAATCTGCAATGAAAAATGATTAACTAAAATAAAATAAATGCCAAGGAGTGAATTTACTCACCAATCTCAAGCACATGAATATTGGCGTGCTTTTTGGCCAGCTCATTAAGCTCCTAAAAAAATAAATATTTTAGTTTAAAATATATGCCGTATAAATAAAATTCAAATTGCAAACATCTATCGATATTAATTGTGTAAAAGCGGCCAACTTAACGCTTAATGGTTATGGGCTACTTAAGCGATACTATCGATATTTTTCAATGCACCATGCGTTTGTGCTTTCCATAACTGGAAATCCGAAGCGTCAACCGAAAACATAAAAGCAATTGCTAAAAGTTTACCGCTTATTTCGCATTTGCGTTCGCTAGCGAGAGTACAGAGCGGATTAACTAGTAACTGTCACCCGACGAGTTGGTTTGATATTTGTGTTTCTATTGCACTTCAGCATAAAGTGTTCGTCTTGAATTTGGCTAAAAGCTAAGCAAAACATTTGGAAATTTCTGTTAATACTGTTTTTTAGTCTAAAACACTTAAACAAACTGCAAAACATGGCGCCCGTAGATGGTAAAGGTGAGTACCAAAGGGTGATGCCAGAAGACATGAATTTGTCTGTAGTACGTAAATTTTAGTCGCTGTCTCGCTCGTTTTGGACTATTGTTGTTGCAAAGTTTTAATTATTCGAGTAAATTCTATGTGGATTTCTACAATTTCTTTGACAAATGGACGTGCATGAGTCACCATTATTGCGACATGACTAGCTATAACTTACTGTGGCCTGCTCCAAGTTACGACAAGTTGTAATTAGATGCTGAGGCGGCACCGGCAGTGCATTTAACGCCTTTACCAGGCCTAGGCCCAACCCGCGATTGCAGCCAGTTATTAAAATGGAATTCATCCTGTTGACTGAATAGAACTGGTGTTGTAATTTGTTAGAACCGACCAAACCAATGAGGTATTTCGTCACGAAATCTAATCGAGTATTTGAACTTGAGATTAAGCAATGAGCACAATAAGGTGTTGAAGCTTTACAACTGACACAGGCGGCAAATGTTTCGTACTGCTGGCTGGCTCCTCGATTCGATTAGTAGCTACGAAACGAATGTCGACGTTGATATTAAATGCGTTTATCGCGAATGTGTTTGCTTTTCCACACTTTACTTTTATTATTATTAGACAAGCGGCCGGTGGCGGCAGCTGACAGAGTTGCCAACTGATTTAGAAAGTAGTGGAATGTTTGATTGTTTTAATGTAATTCGAGAATGTGGCAACTCTGTCAATGAAACAAACTGTTGCTCTTTCCAGTCGGAAATATTTATGCAAATTACGGTGGTTATTCTAAGCAGAACAAGTTTTAATATTATTATTAAACAGGCAACTCGGCGACCCTAAGCAATCGTCATATTTTTTTGCATTCCTCTTTATCCGCGCATTCGCGTTCATCAGTTCTGCTGCTGTTACGTAGTGAGCGCCGCTGTTTTTCTTCACTTTCCAATCATTCCAAGTGTTGGGTTCTGCCACCGCTTGACGACGACGACGAGACATCGCATATTTTATTTTTTGTGGCTCTGCTTTCGTTGAAAAGATTCTACATTTGTCTGCGCGCAACACAATAAACAAGTTGTTAATTTGCTATAATTGTGAATTTGAAGCTGCAGTAGCTTAAGTAAATAAATACATTGTGCAAAAAAGGAACGTGCCCTAAGCGTATATACTATAAAGACAACATGTCGCTAACACTTTGGAATTCAAGATTTTCCGTAACGTTAGTACGCCAGCATTCGACGATTTTTACGTCAGCTGGGACAGTAACAACAGCATCGAATCGTTTTCAGTATAAACTAAATTCAAATTCACAACTTCAACAACAAAGAAATTTAACAAATATGAAACAATCAAATCAGAGTGGTACTGAAAAGGGTAACAAACGCAGCATGACTCAGCAAGGGCGATCGTCAGTTGAGAGTTCCGCCAGTGATACCGGCTTAAATGTACCGCCTTTCAATCATCCTCACTGCGATAGACAGGCAATGTACCAGCAACCGGTGCGGAAAGTAAAGCCCCTTCGAGGTAAGCTCCGTCTACTGTGGCTTAGTGGGTCGTTCTTGTAAATCGATCACATTTCACAAATCAGTTGGCAACGCGATAAACCACAATGGCGGCATTTGTTGGTGTTTTATTTTGCCATAAACTATTTTATTGCTTTCTCGTTCGCTCTGCCTTAACTTTCCTACTCATTTGCAAACATTCATTTGTATATATGTGTGTGTGTTATGCAATAACAGTTATTAAACAGTTCGCGCTTCTACGCACGTATCTGTGCCCTTACTTATCGAATTTCATTAGCTTTTTGCCGGCTTTTGCTTGTGTTACAAATAGCATAACGGCAAATTTGCTTTGTCATGACCAGTACAACGTGGTACATTGGTTGAGAAAGAGGAGGGGGAGAGGAAACAGCTTTAAACAACTTTCCAACTGTCTGTCTGATAATTTCACAAGATACCCTGCAATTGATTCAATGAAATGTTCGAGAATACTGCTGTATATATTTCACAAACATCCAACAATGCCCATCTTGTAACAACAAATTGCGTCATTGACAATTTGTAAATTATCACGACGTCATTGTGAATGGCAAAATGCCATTCCCTAATGCCCTTGCTCTAGTGATCATCTTTAAAGAGGATGACATGCAACGTGGGTGGAATAATCTATATATACCCGGGCATTAAGTTAATATTGTTCAATATGTAGAGGCGTATAAATTATTAATAATGTGATAAGGTTTGAATTGTTTCCTTAATTTATACGAATGGTGATTTGCGGTTATCGTTTGTGGACTTTAAGTGGCTAAACTTGTATTAAAGTTTATTCAAAAAGTTCTTAAATTTCCGACATGATAATAATTTCAACATGAAATTGTGACCTGGATCTTATCAGAATTCAATGCATGTCCATAAAAAAAGTAGAATTGAAGTTAGCTACTTACTCACAGCGAGTAGTGAGCCCTCACCCAACCCTACTCCGCCCCCTTGGAGTAATCCAACACCAACGTGGTATAATCGTGTAATCGCAAAATCGTAACCATGGAGAGCGTATTAGGTCAAAGCAAACCGCACGTCAAGGCGAGGCCCAGATGATTGATCCAGTTAGATGTGAATTATATGTGACCTATGATTGTAATTACAAACACCTACGACTACAAGGATCAGGACAACAACAGCGTTAAGGCGTGACAGGAACAAGAACTCTAATCAGTTGGAGCACAAGTTGCTGTCCAAATGCATCTATTTGAATTCGTGCCCGCTTCGCTTGCCGCGGAACAGCCCTCCAAGGGGCGTAGCGTTTATCGCTCCGCCTATTTGGACATACGACTTCGGACAAAGAATCCATCTATGGATATGGGTACCACTTTATTCCGGGCATTTTTAATATGTTTGTGTTAAATATATGTTTTAATTTGAATTCTTTTTTTTTGTTTCTTCTTTCAGGTAACTATGATTACGATTTGGTTGTGATTGGAGGTGGATCCGGTGGCTTGGCCTGCGCCAAGGAGGCAGTTGCTCATGGCGCACGTGTTGCCTGCCTGGACTATGTTAAGCCAACACCAACTGGCACCAAATGGGGCGTTGGCGGCACCTGTGTCAACGTTGGCTGCATACCAAAGAAGCTGATGCATCAAGCTTCGCTCCTGGGCGAATCCGTGCACGAGGCAGCCGCCTATGGCTGGAATGTCGATGAGAAAATCAAGCCCGATTGGAACAAACTTGTTACCTCCGTGCAAAACCACATAAAGTCTGTTAATTGGGTGACTCGCGTCGATTTGCGCGACAAGTAAGTGCGACGTCGATGGCTTCTATTAAACCTGTACTAATTCTTTTACTTCTGCCTCTGTAGAAAAGTAGAGTACATCAATGGCTTGGGCTCCTTTGTGGACTCACATACACTGTCCGCCAAGCTCAAGAGCGGCGATCGTACAATCACCGCACAAACCTTTGTGATTGCTGTGGGCGGTCGTCCACGTTACCCAAATATTCCCGGAGCCGTTGAATATGGCATCACCAGCGATGATATCTTCAGTCTGGATCGGGAGCCCGGCAAGACACTTGTCGTGGGCGCCGGCTGTAAGTGCCCAAAGTTCATTCCTCTTCTATTAAGTCCATTTAATTACTAATTCCTACTCTCATTTTAGACATTGGTCTGGAGTGCGCTGGCTTCCTGAAGGGTCTTGGGTATGAACCCACTGTAATGGTACGTTCGATAGTGCTGCGTGGATTTGATCAGCAGATGGCCGGTCTTGTGGCCTCCTCCATGGAGGAACGCGGCATTCCATTCCTGCGCAAGACGGTGCCTCTCTCCGTTGAGAAGCAACCCGATGGCAGGCTCCTGGTCAAGTACGAGAATACGGAGACCGGTGAAGTAGACAGCGATGTCTTCGATACTGTGCTATGGGCAATTGGTCGCAAGGGTCTCGTTGAGGATCTTAATCTACCAAACGCTGGTGTGTTGGTGCAGAAGGACAAGATTCCTGTAGACAGTGAGGAGACAACCAATGTACCACATATTTATGCGGTCGGTGATATTATCTACGGCAAGCCGGAACTCACTCCTGTCGCAGTGCTTGCCGGCCGCCTGCTGGCCCGTCGCCTCTATGCGGATTCGGATTTGCGCATGGACTACGCCGATGTAGCCACAACTGTGTTTACCCCACTGGAGTACGCCTGCGTCGGTCTCAGCGAGGAGGATGCCGTCAAAGCCTACGGAGCCGATGAGATCGAAGTATTCCATGGCTACTACAAGCCCACGGAGTTCTTTATTCCCCAGAAGAGTGTGCGATACTGCTATGTTAAGGCTGTAGCACAGCGCACCGGGGAGCAGCGCGTCTATGGCCTGCATTACTTGGGCCCAGTGGCCGGAGAGGTCATCCAAGGCTTTGCTGCCGCTATTAAATCTGGTCTAACCATACCCACGCTGATGAACACGGTGGGCATTCACCCAACCACCGCGGAGGAGTTTACACGCCTGAGCATCACAAAGCGCTCTGGCTTGGATCCCACACCCGCCAGCTGCTGCAGCTAAACGGATTAATCCCAACCTAACGCTCTATACCCAACACGCCCAACAAAACAAAACACAAAGAAACACGCCCTTCCCCAACATGGGAGTTACCAGCGAATTGGAGAGTTTTTGACGTTTTTTTAGCGATAGAAATTCAAGTTTTAATAGTTTCGATAGAACCACTCACACATACACACACACACACAATAGCTCAGTTTATGCACAGCAAGGCGCGGATGAGGATAAGGGCAAAATCATGTCTTCAGTAGAACTGAAGCATCTTTTGAATGAGAAGAAAAAAGGGTCGCACGAGAGCCCTTTTAAGGCGCAACGTCCGCTGTTGCCTTGCTTCCAGCCTCTGTGTGGCATGCACTCAAAATAACGAAATTATGTTTCATGAGAAAAATATGAATGAATAAATCTAAAATTTTACGGTAGAAAAATAGAATTTTTCACCCATATACTAAAATTGATTGTGTATTTTTATTTGTATTTCTTTAAAGAACTGTTTTCCAGCCTGACTTTGATTAGTTTTTTAGAAGCGATGAGTGAAGCAAAATGTGTGAAACTGATAAAAGGAGGCCGTTGCGACCCCATAAAGTATATATCTATAAAACACTATGATAATGCCAGTTTATTATACAACAAAAAATATTACATGTAAATGCAAATGAATATAAAAGGAACTTGGTATCGTTGTGGCTTGTTTTTTACGATGCTCTTCTAAGTTCGCAGGCTCCGAATCCTGTCAGTGAGTTATGTTTTAGTTTTCAATTTAAAATTGTTTGTTGTTTTGCTTTTATGTGTGTCGCAGATTGGAATCTTGTCAGTACTCATGTTGTTTATTTATTTTTCAAATTCGAATGAATATTTCAAACTAAATACATTCATATTTTTGAATTATTATACACATGAAATCACTCTGCTTTTTTACTTTGTATTTTTCAAACGTGATGTGAGTAACGCCTGAATAAACTTTTATTCTAAATTTGGCGATTATGGCTCTCATAGGTTTGTATTTTATAGCTGTATTAATACACAGACTGAATTAGCGATATTGACTCTAATGTGGATTTTTATCAAACAACATTTGTGCACTATATTCTGACATATCTAATTAATGCCTTTGTTCTAAAAAATTGCACAATTCTCAAATCTGAAACAGATAGCTATTAGGTGTATAGGTAAGCATAAATAATATTGGCAGTTTAAATAAAAATACTTATTATCTACGCAGCAGCTAAAAATTCTGGATTTCATTATTTAGAGCGAGACACGAACATGCTTAAGAGCGAGACAGAAACATGGAAACTGTTAGTAAACCTCACGTCAACGAGAAAACGGTGTGTAAAACATACCAAAAATTAAAAAGTGCAAGTTTTATTGCAAAAATGTTAATAAAAGCCTGTAATATGTATAACCGAATTTCAAACAAAGTACACGCCACTATTGACATCCTAATAGTTTAGATAATCTTCTTGCGTTTGAATAGGAATTGCCAATCAACCATCGATTAAACAGAAGTTTTCTGGAACAACTACCATTTCGTGAACACCCATCTGTAATATAAACCGTTTTGAACTTCCTTGAATGAAACGCTTTAAATATTGTCTAATCAAAAAGAAGATACTATATAGGAGTATGACATAGAACCCATGTGGTATTTATGTAATAATGCATTTTTTTAAGTATTATTTTTAATAATTTTCTACTTCATTTATTTGTATTTTTAGATTCGCTCAAAAATGCTAATTTGATTGGAAAACTGCGCACTAGAATAAGTACGGGGTCTTTTACAGTTGGCTCGCCCGACTGCAGCCTTTCTTACATGTTTGAAATCGATTTAGTTTAGAGGTGGGAAAATTCTTTTCCCATCTTGATTGTTCCGAAAATTGTTCATTTTATCCATCCCGACATTTCACGAAATATTTTTTTTACAAAAATAATCAGTCGTTTTTTTTAAATAACTCATTCTACATATTAGCATTTTTTTTTAAACCAAATTTTTCCGTGTCACTAAATAATGCAAACGATGAATTACTTCGATAAAATTTTGCGGGTCCCGCGTGATTCCCGAAAATCCCGATTCCGACGGCCATCTCTAATTTGGTTATTAATAAAGTTCCCTGATTCTGATTAAATTTTATTAGAAATAGACATGTCTGCGATGTTAATTGAGAAATCAAGTTATGGTGATTTGAAAGCCGTATATTACTAAGATCCAGTCAAGACTATATCGACCCGACAATATTTTAAAACCCTAAGAGCTCTCTACTTTTGATGCAGGTTCTTAAAATTATATACTTGGGAAAAATTACATAAAGATAGTTATTAGATAGTGAATTTTTTATATCTTTCTTGAATTTAATACTAGATATAGAACCCATGTGATATTTATGTAATAATTCATTTTTTTAAGTATTATTTTTAATAATTTTCTACTTCATTTATTTCTGTTTTTATAATTTTTTGCTTCAATTTCGTAGCGTAGAATTGATTGTTTTCAAAAAAATCAATTACATTTACAAACAGCTCGACTTGGCCTCAAAATATATATATATAGATATATATTTGCTAATAGAATCTGACTTTGCTTTCTTGCCACATGTTGCACGGTTGATGAAATTAGCGTAAGTAGCAACAAGAGTCGAAGAATAAAATACAAAAAAAAGAATCAACATTAATTATTTAATATTTATATATGGTTTATATCATTAGATCAGAGTTGAAGTCGCAGGTCCGCTTAGATGGCTGCACTCTGCTTGGTTGCCTCATTCAGTCGCTGCTGTTTGTTGACCGCGGATATGCACTTGGCCATGGTTGGGGAGGCCCGTGAAATAGCATCGGTCATAAAGTAATCACGCAGCTCCTTGAGCTTCACATCGATGGCACCACCGCTGATGGATTTGCTCTGCATGGAATGGGATATTTACACAAAAAATGAGTTTATACTGTGACCTAAAAAGTACGGCGTAATACTTACGGGCGTTGTCTGCGCACTGGCATCACTGCTACCGGCTGGGACTAGCTCCCCGAAGCGGGTTAGATGTGGTGCAATGTCGTCGAGGCGAGAGCGCAGCTGATCGAGTGTATCGTAGGCCAATGGTTTGCCCACAATCTCCGACAGAGCACGCAAGATCTTCCAATCCTCACGTGCCATACCTGGTGGCGATACACCCGGCAGTGTCTGCTGTGACCGACCCTCGGTGTTCACATAAGTCGCCTGCTTCTCCGTGTATGCCGCACCAGGCAGCACAGCATCGGCAATGGACGCACCATTGTCACCATGCGATCCAATGTATACAACGAAGCAATCCTTGGGGAGCTGGTCACGGCTCAGTTTACCAGCGTCGGCATTCAGCAAGAACAGTACCTTTGGCTGGCCCTGGAGCACACGCTGCAGACCGGGCTGGTAACCAACATCGAAGGCTCCCACTTGGGCAGCACTGTTATGCAGCACATTGAAGGGATTCCAATCCTGCGCAGCAATTAATAACCAATATTTATAATTTAAAACAGATTGTGACCAGAACTTACCGGCTTCTTTAGCTTGTTGCAGTACTCAGAAATGGTGGCATGAATTGCAGCACCATCGGGACGCTCTAAAAGATCAGCGCCAATGATGATCGCTGGCTTCTTGGCACCCTCAAGCACCTTGGAAAAGGCGTGAGAACCGCTGCACACATCCTTGATCAAAGCAGCATCGGCACCCAGATTTTCATGTTCATAGGACAGATCAATGTTGGGTCCAATGGAGGCGATCTGCAGCTCATTGTGGACATAGGCCTTACGCAGACGTGTGTTGACCAGTGGTGCTTCGTAGCGAGGATTGGTGCCCACCAAAAGCACAGCATCGGCCTGCTCCAGACCTGCAAGTACAGCCAAGGGTGAGAACAGTTAGGAATCGCCTTGAACGAAGGATGAGTTCACCTACCGGCAATGGTACTGTTGAGCAGATAGCTGGAACGCACATCGATGCCGCTGCCCTTAATGAAGTCCTGTTCAGTGACAAGATTTTCACCGCCCAGACGATTGACCAGATCCTTAAGTGCCACCATAGCCTCCACATCGGCTAGCTGACCAGCAACACCGGCTACCTGACCATTGGCATTCTTAATGGCCTTGGCCACAGCAATGAGAGCACCCTCCCATTCCACAGCCTGAAGCTCACCGTTTGGCATACGGACCATGGGCGCCACCAAGCGTTGGCGCTTCAGACCGTCGCAAGCAAAGCGGGACTTGTCCGCCAGCCACTCTTCGTTGACATCTTCATTTTCACGCGGCAGAATGCGCAGGACTTCATTGGTCCTGGTGCTCACAATGATGTTGCTGCCGACGGCATCGAGTACATCAATGCTGCTCACTTTGCGAATCTCCCAGGGACGTGCGACGAAACTGTATGGTTTGTTGGTGAGTGCACCAACGGGGCACAAATCAATCACATTACCAGAGAGCTCGGTGAGGAAAAGTTTCTCCACATAGGTGCCAATTTGCATATCGTTGCCGCGTCCCGTGGTGCCCAGATCATCGACACCGGCTATTTCGGAGGCAAAACGCACGCAGCGAGTGCAGTGAATGCAGCGGGTCATAATTGTCTTGACCAGTGGACCAATGTCCTTATCCTCCACAGCTCTAAAACATGAATTTTTGTTAAAAATAGTTTTGTGGTACTCAGTTGGATACTTACCGCTTTCCAGTGTAGTTAATATCGGTGAAGCGTGAGCGGTCGGAGCCAAAGGCCATAGCTTGATCCTGCAGGTCACATTCACCACCCTGATCACAAATGGGACAATCCAGTGGATGATTCATGAGCAGGAATTCCATTACGCCCTCGCGTGCCTTGCGGGTCAGATCGGAATTCGTTTTGATGCGCCATCCCTTCATTACTGGCATAGCACAGGCGGCCACTGGCTTTGGCGACTTCTCCACCTCAACGAGACACATACGGCAATTACCAGCGACAGCCAAACGCTCGTGATAGCAGAAGCGTGGAATCTCTACGCCAATTTCAGCGGCAGCCTGCAGTGGATTACGAAACAATGGAAGTTCAAATATGCTCATGTATGAACTATATATATTGTTGATTTCTAACCTGTAGCACTGTAGTTCCTGGAAGCACCTTTACAGGAATATCATCGACAAACACCTCGATCTTCTCGGGCGCCTTGGCCGGTGTTTGGGCCACGACGGCGCTAGTGCGCACTGCTCGGCTGGCGATTTGGTGTGTGGGTGAGCCGAGTGCGCCCAGCGCCTTCACAAGCGGTGCACGTATCATATTTTCTGCAGCAATTCAATAGACAAACGGACAACAACATTAACATTAGTGACAATTACATAAGTTGCAAGCAGGCCAAGCAGGCACTTTCATTCATTTATTGATTATTCGCTGTCAGCTCCTGCTTGCAGTTCTTTTAACCCTTAACAATTATCCGAATTTTTAGTTGTCACCATAAACAATACTTACCGATATGCTGGAAAATATTTAGCAGCGCTACAGAAATTTATTAATGCCGAGCAGACAACTTTTTTTATATCGCTTTTGACAGTCGCACTGTAACTGTGCACAGGGCTGCCAACTGTTTGCTTGACAGCTGGTTTAATGAGCGCCTAATTCAAGCAACAAATATTTCGTATATCTGTAAAACAATTTTTCTCTACAAACTACGTGCGAGTGAAATATAGTGAACTACTTTTTATTTATTTTAATTTTTCCAAATTATTATATTTTGTTCAATAAATATGTAGAGGTGCGTACTGTGCTAAACTTAAATGTATATCGAATTACATATGCACTGTTGTCGTTAGCAGTCCTGAGAAAATAAGTAACAGCTGGCAACTCTGTATTCGACAGCTGATTGTGGATTGTTTACTTTTTTTTCGTAACGGCTGCCGTTCACATGGAGCCGGCAACATGTGCAAATCTTGTTTGTTTTTCAATCTGAAATTCAAATTATATTTTCAAATAAGGATTAAAATGTGCCGTCAAGACATGGGCTGCAACAAGCGACAATAAGCAATGACCAATAACACTGAGCTACAGCGTGACACAATTCATTCTCTGTAGTTCATCAACAGCCATTTACTATTGTTGGCGCCAGTTGCAACACACACGCATACATACACAGACAGGCAGGCAACGCATTTGGCGGCACACTGATGAAACTGTGGCGCCACAAGTGAGATCGCCTGATTAGAGATCTGACATGAGAGTCACGCGAAAAAAACATTCAAGTACACTGCAGCCAGGATGACAATGATGATGCTTGCTTGGAGGTAGCCATAAGCTGTACGAACATGGCTATGTGTAAGTACAAATGTACACATGTGTGCCTTAGTTTGTGCCAACGCACGATTTGTGCCTAGTCTCATGTCTGCTTGCTGCTTGCCTGGTAATCAGATAAAAATATATTATGACGTACCAGACCGACTTTTCATTGTTAATTGAGCGACGTTGGCGGCAGCAGCAGCAGCACGGCATCACCGGTAAAAACCTTTTTGACGAAGTCTGATCAAACACGGCCCTGAATGATCCGAGATTGAGACGTGCTCGATATCTCTTGGCATCAGCAGCAGCGACTGAGAGTCAAACTGCGACAGCGACGTGGAGTTGACGGCGATGCTGCGTCGCTGGCGTCTGCTTGCTGTCGCGTCGCACCTCGCCGTGCATTGCTCTTATCTTACATCTCAGTTTGTGTTTTTTGTTGCTGTTGTTTCTGCTTTACATTATCGCATTTGTATCTGCTGTTCACGTGTGAGTGTGTATTTGTGTGTGTGTGTGTCTCTCTTATTGTTTGCCGTTAATGTTGGTGCTGCCACGCTCCAGGTCTAGCTCCAGACGTGTCGCCACAATTTGCCGCCAAACGCCGCCGCCATTGCCCGCTTGGCGCCTAAAAATCAAACGGGCGCCATACAACAAATTTTTTAAAAATAACGTGCAGCGACGCTGACGTCAACGTCGACGTAGACTAATAACGTGATTTGTTCTCGTGGCTATTTTTGCGCGCATGGAAGCATTGTTAACGATCTTCTCCTGCTCTCGCACAGCTTCGACTTGTCTTGGCTCGACTGTGGTCTGCTCTGAAGTCTGGCGTCGCCATCGTCATCTGGAGTTTTTACAATGTGATAATTTACTCCCCTTTTTGCGCCGCGAGCGTTTATGTTTTGAGTATCCTTTAACGTTTAACGGTGACGTCCTTGGAACACCAGCAATTTCTGGGCACCGCTGCTCATGGAAGATGTATGATATGATTATAATTATATAGTAAACAGTCGCTATTCTACTAGCAACACACATGACAACAATAAATGCTGCTCCAGACTGCAGACAGAGAAAAAATGATGACACTGCTGATAATGAGCCAGAGTGAAGGGTTACTGCCAGCAGCGGCAGCGACAACGACAGCGGCAGCTACAGCGGCGTCAGCAGCATTCGAATTTTGAATTTTTGCTTTACAAGAAAATTCGCTGCGCTGTGGGTCACATGCAGCTGGCGCGGCAGAACGACGCCGCACCAGCTTCATTGAGAAAGAGCGCCATGGCGCTGCTGCTGTCGCTGCTGGCAGTTATTCATTGTGAAAGCTGCGCTGCTGCCGCCGCTGTAAAGCTGGCGACTCACGACAGCGGCAACAATAGCAGCAGCAGTAACAACAGCAACAACAAACGTTCGTGAGTGTTCGTTCGCTTGTTCATCGCTCGATCGTGCATTCGTCGTTCGATTGGCATCTTCGTTAGTTCGTTCATTTCGTTTGGCCGGCAGTCGTTCGGCTATTTGGGCTCCGGCTTTAGCTACATGTGTGTGAGTGTGTCTGTGTTACTGGCACTGGGCTCCCCAATCTTTCCTTCAAATAAAACCAGGGCCCGCTTGCAATTTTCACTTAGTTTGAGTCCGAACGCGAATGCGCCGGCGTGTCCGTGTGTGTGTATGTGTGCGTGCGTGTGAGTGTGTTTACGAACGTGTATTTGAGTGCGTGCGTGTGTGTTTGTGTGCGTGTTCTCTCGTGTGTGCACAATAAGATCGATACAATTTGAATTGCACTTAATTGAAACTGCAATTGAACTTGAATCGATAGACAACCGGCGAACGCGCGCCAAACTTATTATTGTTTATTTATCGATTTGTAATCTCTTTTTTTGCTGTTGGTGTTTCCACTGGTTTGTGCTTTATCAGAAGAGTGCGCATGCGCAACAATAAAAGTTAACAAACAAACAAAAAACGGAAATAAAAAAAAAATAATACCTCATAAAAAATCGCAGAGTCATCGCCGGCGCATACATTGTTTGTTATTTGTGTGTCTCTCTTCTCTGTTCTTTTTTTTTTATTATTTATTTGTTTTGTGCGAATCTGACGAATTGGACGATCCGAATTGACTTTATTACCCACAGCATTTACCTGACATCATCTTCACATCATAATCATTGGCGTCATTATCGCCATTGTCACCGTAACAATAACCAGCGACGTCGTCGGTACTTGCGGTTAATATCTTTACGGGCTTCATTCAGAGCAAAACTACTCAAAACAAACACTGAGAGAGGAAGTGAAGCGAGGGTGACAGTGACAATCGCTGAATATTACCAAGTAAGTAAACTAAATGTACCTACTAAGTATAATACAAGCTAGAAATACTACAATACATCTTTGTTGTGGTACTCAACAGTGCTGTCACATAAGCCTTTTTCGGTAAAAGCTGCTTTTTTAGACCGCGTACTCTAAAAATGAGTCAATTAAGTTTGTCAGAAGCGAAATGTGCGTAACTGGTTGAAAGAGGCGTTGACGACTCCGCAAAGTGTATATATTCTTGATCAGCACAAAAAGCCGAGTCGATATTGCAATGTCCCCTATCGCAAATTGTAAAAAAAAACATATTTATGACCCTATAACTTGGAAACTTTTTAAGCTATAGTAAATTTACAAATTATGTGTATCGTAACTTGCTCACCAAGTTTGCTCCGGATCGGTCCGTTATATTCCCAGACAAATCGCTTAAAATTATGCACTGGAAGGAGTACGGGGTCTTTTACAGCCGGCACGCTCGACTGTAGTCTTTTTGACTCGTGATTTCCTCTAATTTTTTTTCAATTTAAAAAAATGTATTAACTTTGTAATCAGTGGCAAAACTGATGACTGGTGTTGGTAAATATTCGAGTCTCATTTGAAGTCTTTAGAAACAGAACAAGCAACAGTGTGGCAATTCTAGAAATTTTATAACTATGCTAAGCATTTTTAAATTTAGCTAGGAAGGAATGATTCAATGATTCAATGCTTTTTAAAAACAAGAAATTAATATAAGTCACATTAATTTTGTTAGAATTATATTTTATTACTTTTGTATTACTACAGGGTCTAAATAATATGTAAAACTTTTTCTGCGACTGTTTTGAGAAGAAATCGCTATTTATAAGGATAAGATCTAAGATTGAAACATTTGAATTTATTTATTTTTTAAACCGCGTTCACATCAAGTACTAGCAATTCTCGATTATAAATTAAAATTTGTTGGTTTTTATTTTCCTTATTTGACCCGATTAAATAAAATATATTTGCAATATCTCAGCTTCATTGACTTTATCGTTTATACTCTTTGAAAAACACTTACGAATATGTTCTTCTTAACACCAAAAGTCAGAAACGTTTTAAGTAGTTATAATCTATCCCTTTGTACATTTATGTTTGTTATACTCTCTGCAAGAGTATATTGGGTTTGTGCAAATGTATGTAACAGGCAGAAGGAGGCGTGGCAGACCCCATATATATATTCTTGATCAGCATCACAAGCCGAGTCGATATAGCCATGTCCGTCTGTCCGTCTGTCTGTCTGTCCGTCTGACCGTCTGTCCGTCTGTCTGTCCGTATGAACAAACAGATTTCAGAGATGGTAAGAGCTACAAGTTCGAGCTTGGTGTCAAACGATCAGATATTTAGTCAGTCAATACAAGAATCTTTTTTTTTTTCGATGCCACGCCCCATTCGCCCACAATAAGCACAAAACTGGACACACCTCGGTAAAAATTGGTGTTTTCGGCAAATATCTCAGTAACTATGTCACCTAGGATCACCAATTCTGGTACGGATGTTCCTTGCGAGAGCATAGTTACATTGCCATTTAAAATTTTTGACTGCCACGCCCACTTTTCCCACAATTTATAAAATAGTTTTCAAGCTTCAATGCCGTTTTTTCCGTATCGTACAATATTGTAGTTTATAACTGGTGTGGAGCCTAACTATATTAAACTATCCTGAAAGGCGCATTAAAATCGGACTATAAACAAGAAAACTAGAAGCGTTACAATATTGATAATTGATCGCAATACCAACCCATAGGTGCAAGCGAGATAGAAACACACAAGCACATGTTCGAACGTTTTCGCTGCCTGTGTGTCGGTAGCGCTGCCCGCGGTCGCTGGCTGCGCTGAATACACACATACATATTTGCATCATATACACATTGTCAAACGTATGTGTATTCGAATACAAACAAACAGATGTGTGTTTGATTATGTTTGGATTGTTTTTGTTTCAACGTGTTTTAATGCAAGTAATTCACATTGTAATATCTCGATACCGATTTTAATAATTTAATCGGGACAAATGCAGAGAGTATTATACAGTCGGGCGCGCTCGACTGTACTTTTCTTTCTTGTTTTATATTGAAATATATTTAACAGTATATTGTTTATTTTTCGAAGTTTGTAACGCATTGAAAAATGTGTTTCCGACGCCATAAAGTACATATATTCCTAATCAAAATCAACAACCGAGTCCATAAACATGGCTATGTCCCTCTGTCTGTACGAACTAGTCCCTCAGTTTTAACGCTATCTTGAGGAAATGATGTGTATTCTCTGTGCGCGCACGCGCTTATATGTTAAAATCGTCCAGATCGGATGAGTATACCATATAACTTGCATAGGATCAAATAGTTGAAAAAAAAAAAACTTTTTAGCTATCACAACATAATGTAATCTGTTTGCATTTTGTACCAAATCTCATGTGCAAACCAAAACTCCGATGTGGATGATCGAACCACTGATGATTGGTTACCTCCATTTAACTAACTATTAAATGTATGAAGAAAAGTTAGAGTTTTATTAAGAAATTTTGAACTGCAAAAAACTGTTGTATTGTTAGCTGTTTTTGTGATTTGGCTGTTTTCAGTTTAATTTTTATTTTTTTGCTTTTTGTTGCCTTTTAGGCCAAACCGTAGCCATATATTAAGCTAATTTCCTGTATGATCTCAGACAGCGATCACACAATCACAGAGACCAAGAGAGAAAGAGAGAGAGAGAGAGCGAGAGAGAGGGAGGGAGACGGAGACACAGACACAAGCACAATCATGCTTGCAGATACACATACACATATTGTTTGTATCCGAGAGATACACAAAGTCAGGCGAGCTACATAAATAAATGCCGCCAGCAACTCCCAAGAATGGTCAAAATAAACGCGCGGCGAATGTTTTGCCCAAAAGCAACAACAATGTACACACAAAAAAGCAAACAAATTAAATTGAATTATTTGTTATAACGTATTTTGTAAGCTGCAGTACATACACACATATGTATGCGTATATATGTTTATAAAACGACTCCACGTACCCACCTCAAACTAAATTTTATATCCCATTTAAGCAAAAGTTGTACCGTTTTTAAATTTGTTAAAATTAAGAAATAATTTAAAATATCCATTTTTGTTCCCCAAAAACCGTAAAATGTTATAAATAAACCTAAAAGTTAAAATAAATAAATCTATAGCAAGAAGCGTAATACAGTTACATACATTTTTTTTTTTTAATTTTAAAATTTTGAACAATTCAGATATATTGTGGAGATTTTTAGACAACTCACTTTTGTTTATGAGAACAAAAAACATTTTGTTTTATTTTAATCAATATATTTTCTAAATGGCAACTGTATAAAAAGTGTACAAATTTAAAACTCAGTGCCATTCAAAGCGAGTTGGTACAAAAAGTTGCAAAATGTACCAAAACTGGCAACCATGCCCGCCACCCTCTCTTTCCCCCCTCTTTCTCTATCTCTCTCTCCCGCTCTGTCTATGGGACGATCTGTGGCCATCCCAAGAAACGCCTGTGCATTTTTTTGTACAACAAGAAGCCGGGAGTCTGAACGCTAGGAAAAGAGAAGGATGGAAAAAGAGCGAACGAGATAGAGAGGAACAGAGCGCGAAAAATAATAAAAAATAAAATGGGGAAAAAAATCAAAACGACTTTGCCATAAAAAATACATTTTCGGCCCACATGCGATGGAAGCGACGCGGAGACGCCCGCCACTAAAGAAATTAAAATATGCCTCGAGACGGCGACAACAACAACAACCACGTTGACTCCACATTTGCGAGTATCGCTGGAGTTACGTGCGATCTGGACAGGGTAGGGAGACCCACTTCTCCCCTTCCACTCTACTTCCACTCCACTTCACTTCCACTTTACTTATACTCTTTCAGCCAAAGCCCCCATGCTTCGACTGTGATCGTTGCCGCCCTTCGTATCTCTCACTGCTCAACGAACGGTAGTCGTTCCGCGTTTTACGTTAAAAGTTTCATTTCATTCATAAAAATAAAATCTGTATGCCGACTTGGGTACATGTACATGTATGCATATTTATGTGTATGTGTGTGTGTGTGCTTGTGCTTGCGTGTGTGGCTCAATGAAACTACAACGCATGAATGAAAAATATGTGAATGAAGCACCGACAATGGGAGTCACAACTGGTAGGCGTACAAATTGCTTTGGTTTCGTTCGTCTCCGGATTATTTTAAAGCGAAATCTTTAAATGCCCAGCCTCCAGCTTCATTTATGTTAGCATAGTCCATTTTTAGACCCCGTACTCTAAAAGAGCACAGGGATTATTAGGTTTGTCACAAGCGAAAAGTGTGACAGCTTAAAATATATATATTCTTGATCAGCATCAACAGCCGAGTTGATGTTGCTGTGCCCGTTTGTCCGACTCCTCGTCTATAGGAGCACCTTTAAGAGCTAGACCTACTAAACTTCCAACCATTGCCACGCCCCTACCCTCCTCCAAACTGTATAATAGCAACTACTATAACTATTCCGAAATTATTAATTTGTTATAAAAAATGCGAACTAGAATGAGTACGGGGTCTTTTACAGTCGGCTCACTCGACTGCAGACTTTCATACTTGTTTTATTGTCTATTTGTTTGTTGATTTTATTTGCCATTTTCTTTTGGTTTGTGGGCAGATGATCCTCAACTTTTTAGCTAGAATTGGGCAAAGAAAAAATTTAGGTATATATTAAACTATTTAATTTTAAAATAATGTTAAAAGAATTAATCATTACAGAACTTTGATTGATTAAACTAATCGTATGAACATAGTAAATTTTTCAATAAAATTTTATTTTGCAAATAATAATATTTAAGATTAAAATTTATTTGTTAAGCACTTGACTATATATTTTAAAAATATAATTTAATCAACCTTACCAAACTTTTTAAATAAAGCGTGCAGCAGTTGGCCAGAGGGCATATAACTTCATTTAATTATTTAAATTTTATAGTATTTTTATTAGCACAGTTTTGGATAGAGTGTATCTGTGTTGTCGGCTAATGGCAATTCAATTTTGCGATTGCGCTTGCGTTCCTTCTTAGGTATGGAGTGTTTTTCCTCTTTCTGGGGAATTTTTTGTGATATCTTTTTTTTTTTGGTCTTGAGGTCGCATTATTTGCATACAAAGTCAAGATGATCTAAGAGTAGAGCTTAGTTTGTCGCAAATGATGACAATGTTGATGATCATTATCATGAGATGATGATGTGATCGACCAGCCAAATGTAAAGCGACAACAAAACGTGGCTAATAAATTAGGCAAAGCGTCAACAGAGCTGTTGACAAATGTCAATTTTTCGAACACCAACGCCAGCAATTCTGAAAAAAATATGTTGACAAAATTAAAAAAAAAATTTATTAAGTAAGGCTACAGCAATCCGACAGTAAAAGACCGCGTACTTATTCTAATTGGCATTATTTTTAAACGACTTGAGCTGTGGAAGCTATAGGCTATACTTGTCTGATCTGGACCAAAACTTGGTAAGAATATAGTTATAATGATGTCATATACAAAATGAGTGAGTTTGGTTTCGATCGCTAAATAAACACTGCACGTCTTCACAAGATAATCTATTTTCGACCGGTTTATCCTATTGGGACTAGTTTATAGTTGTCTGATCCGGATCAAACCTGGTAAAGATAGGTATAACGGTACCATACACTTATTGTGTGAACTTGGTCGTTATGGTGACTTGAACATAGTTTTTTGTAAGGTGACCATAGTTTTATACAATTTGCGGGGGCGGTTAGGGACGTGTCAACAATTATAATTAAATTTGATCTGCCCGACAAAAGGACGGACATTCTTTCCATATTTGGTGTCTCCAGTTCTTCTTGTTTAAGGAAACCTTCTCATGGATTTGGTCGGCAAAATGTTTGACCATTTTTGAGGTATAATGAAAAAACATAGGATTTGGTTATATCGTTCGTTAGAATTTTTTGAAACTAAAAGAAAAACAAAAAACAAAATGGCGGTTTTCGTCTAACTCTGTGTTTCCACAACTTCTCTGGTAGTGATCGAAAGTCCATTAAAAGCTTACAGAATGCAAGTTAATTATATTTTCTATACTCTATGCCTAAAATCAAGTAGTATAGATAAAAAAAATTTAAAAAAAAATTGGACTTTCTTAAATTTTAATTTATTTATGAAGTAAATCGGATGGGTGGATCGACCGCTACCCATGAAGATAGGTTGGAAAACAGTGTTTTGAGTAGCTTCGGATATAAGTATCCTTGACAAGGTCCTCTTAAAAGATCCAGGTGTTCGGACAGACATATTGACGGACATCGCTATATCGAATCGAATTACTCAAATTTGGCTTTTGACAAACCCAATAGACCCCTCTACTCTTTTTTAGAGCACGGGGTCAGAAAATAAACAAAAAAATAATATAATTAAAAAAACGAATACCAAATTTTAAATCAAATATATATATAATATATTAATGAGTGTATAAATGATCAGAGCAGATCAAAGTTGGGAGTCGGGAGCCGAGACAGATGACCAATCGCGGCAATTTATCTTGGACTGCAATGAAATTTAGCCCGACTAGGAAGGAGAAACTATATACTCATGTGAGATCATTCAGCCCACGTGCTCGGCAAAAGCATGAGCATTCAGCTAAAAAAGCCAGCGATGCGATTAGATAAATCAACTAAGCCTAATGATTGAATCGGTCGCTTTAGCTTTCACACAAATTCGTTTCACACGAATACATGCAATGAAAACACGAAAGAAAATCTGTCATTTTATACCCTGTGAGGGTATATTGGGTTTGTGCAAACAAGCCTTCACCGTCTGTGCGTCAGTCCGAGATTTCAGAAACCAAATTTGAAACATAGATTACTTTTATGTGCAGGTAGATCAAGCTTAGTTTTAATTTTGGCCACGCCTCCTACCGCTCCAAATACCAAAATACCGTATTTTACCGTAGTGTACCTACTATTCATACCGAAATCATACTAATCATACTACGATACTAACTAATCGACTTTGATCAGCTGTTCACCTTAACCGTTCGAGTCGCGTTTACTAAAACAATTGGATTTATGATTGATTTAACGCTCAAAGTGAAGATTACTATAATCTCAAGTCGGGATCGGACTTCTCACAGGGTACCTTAAGGTCGGGAGAGCCCAACTGTACTTTTATTCTTGTTTATCCTCGAGATGTGACAGTCTTGCAAATCCCTGTAGACAATTGTCGTTTTTTTCTTTTCAATGTCAAATATTTGATATTGTATTCAAATTTAATCGAAGTTAAGTCTGTGTATTATGAACCTCATAGAGTACGTCAATAAATGTAAAAGATTTTTATATAAAATCTTTAAATTTATGCTGTGTAAATTTGGTTATAGTTTTCTCAATAAAAACACAAGTTTACGACAAGAACGTTTTGTTTGCATAGCGATAGGCGAACAGACCGACATGGCTATATGGCTATATAATATATGAACATTCTCCTGATTTAACAAAGCCAATAGACTCCTGTACTTTCTGAATACGGGGTCTAAAACGCTTCAATTTCCAATACATTGATGCATTGTGCAGTCGGGTTGAGAGCAGTTCATCAATCAGCGCTGGCAGCAATTACAATTGGCAGCCAGCGAAGCATGGCCAAGTAAGCTGCAGACAACATCATTGATCACTGCTCTGCGGATGCGAATGGAGGAATTGGAATTGGAATGTGAAGGAGAAGGAGAAGGGTGAGGGGTATCGGCAGTGGTGGGGTTGGGGGCACTACTGCACTGTCGTCTGCCGTTTGTCGATTTCGAAATGAAAATTCAATCAATTTAATGGAGGGAGCCGTCAAATGTGATTGATTGATAATTAAAAGTGGCGCCTTCCATCCGACCAAGTGCAGCATAATGAACAGACTGGCTGTCAAGCCAGGGACTCGAATCGAATCGACTCGACCGGGACTCAAACTCGGACTACGACTTGGACTTGGACCAGCGACAGTGTCTCGAAACTGATGTTCTAACGTTTAGCATATGATAATGTGGCGCTTGCTAATTTTTTGCGATTCTTTCAAGTTTCGCCGCAATTGCAAATGAGAATGTATCGCAGTTCGGAGAAGACTTAGGACTGGATACAGTGGACTGTTGATAATGAAACCTGAGTTAAACCATCACTTTATTGTCAACATTATACTCACGTTGTATTTTTGAAATGAATTTTAATTAAAATTTAGATTTCAACGGCGCCTGTTTAAGGCGCCAAGCAAATCTGTTTAACTCTACATATACTAAAAAGTTTACAGAACATATCATCAGGTTTGTCTTAGTGTAGAATATATATAGATCTCCTGGTGATCTAAAAATTATTTTAAGTTCGTTAAGTTCTTAAGAATAGGACCGGAACCTTGATTTAAAAATTCTCTAAAACACAATTTATCTACTTAAACTACATTTTTTCTATAAGACTATAAATATTTTATTGAAATAATAATCAACACAAAGAAATTCTTATTATACACTAGGGATTCTCAACATAAGTAAATAAAAATAAGTAAGTATTAAAATAAAATTTTTTTTTTACCAGTTTCTTTTTTTAAAAGAATAAAGTTTACATAGCTAATACATTTTGCTGACTAATCAGGCGATCTTAGCTTAATATGAATTCAAACGGCCAAAAACATTTGGGAATTAGAATTGTTTCGATGTAAAAATATTTTAAGATTAAATGTTTTTACAATTATACCTTTATTTGTTCGTTGAACTTAAAATTTTGAATCTGCGTATTTTTATTTTTATTTAAAATTTATTGTTAATTGTCTATTTAGAGGATTACAAAATTTTCCAGCATTTGGTATTGATATTTACTTTATTAAATTTTACTTAAATTAATTAAAAAACATCCTAGAATGCATTAAAAATGTCCAAACATTTAATGTTTACGATATAAGAGCAACAAAATAAAATAAAATATATTATATTTTTTATGTTTAGTTTTAAAAATAATTTTTGTAGAAAAATAATTAATTTTTGTTATTTATTACAAAAAATCAAAGCAGTCGTTACTAAATAAATAATTTATTTGAAATAAGTTTCAAAAACTAAAAGTTTGCAGCTTTTAACTAACGAAATAAATAGAATTATAATAACTACTTATAATAAATTACAATACAAATAATAAGTTAAGTTAAATACAAAATAATAAGTTAAGTAATAGAAATTTAAAATTATATAAACTTTCTTTGTGTAGGGTACTGGCTATTCGCTGTAGTGCCCAAAAATTGAACTGCTCATATGATTTTTGGGCACGTTTCGTGCTTGGTAAATTTGAAAGAAAAGGTTTTTAATTTGTTTTCAAGCTAATGAGCTTTGTTAAATTTTATTAATGGAATTGCCAACATTTATCATAAATTACAAATCGTGATCGTGATAACAGCGCCAGTTCTCCAACCAAAAACAACACAGACAACAACAGCAAGTTCCCATCTTTGAAATCCAGCTTCAGACTATAGTGTCATCTTAGCTTGGTCAAGACTTCGTCATCTGTTCATATTTTAAATAATTAAGTTGTCGTGTGTTGCTTTGATAATGACAACACTGTTGTTGTTTCAGTTTTTAGACCACGTACTCAAAAAAAAGTAGAGGAGTCTATTAGGTTTGTCAGAAGCCAAATCAGGCTTGGCCGACCCCATGAAGTATATTTATTCTTGATCAGCATCAACAGTCGAGTCGATATAGCGATGTCGTCTGTCAGGGATCTCAGAGGTTTTAAGAGCTTTAGCCACCAAAATTGCAATCAATGTTAATCACTTTGTCAGGCAGATCAAATTTATTTTGAATTGTTTCTACGCCCCATACCTTGTAAACAACGATGTTCACCTCACCAAAAACTATTTTCACATCACCATAACTCGGAATGATAACATTATAGCTATAACCTATAACATTCATTCCATAATGAGTACGGGGTCTTTTACAGTCGGCTCCCTCGACTGTAGCCTTTCTTACTTTTTGTTTTGTTGTGTCCGTTGTTTTTGCCGCTGCTTCTGCTGTTGTGTAGTTTTTGCGCTTCTCTTTGAAGCGCCGCATTCAAATTCTTTTGCTTATTTTTATTGCTCGTGTGTTTCTGGAAATGTCTGTTTCTTTCTCCCGCTCCCATACGATATCTCCCTCTTCCTTGTCCTTTTCCGGCTTTGGGAACTTCCCAAAATTTGACATCTTTATTTTATTCCCTTCATCTACATATCTCTCTCCCAGTCTTACTACATCCATCTCTTTTTTTCTCTAATACTAAAAGCCAAATCATTTATTGTTTAGAATAGTTTTTAGCCCATTTCCCAAATGTTAAAATGAGCTTATGTTTTTGGGACATGTACCGTCTATCGGAACGAACAAAGAAATCGTATGGAGATCGTAAGGTAACAGTTCTTTGCTACAGAAACTGAAAGCAAGCCGTATACCTATTGACAATATTCAGCCAATAAACTTTAAATCTTATAATTCTAAATACTACTACTACTAAATATTTGATAAATTGGAACTTTTTTAAAAATCTGCTCATTTGGTAACCTGGATAAAGTTGGTGTTGAAATTATTTTAGTACCCTCAACACAGATCGACCATATACTAATGCAAATATCAGCTGTCAACTTCATTACACTCGATTTAAAAACAGTCGAGGTATAAGGGATTCAGTTTTGTGAATGACGTCACGCAATTCACGAATAATTTTTTTAGAATTAGTAAAATAAATCAGAGCAGAGAGGTCTATTAGGTTTGTCTGAAGCGAAATGTGCGTAACAGTTAGAATAAGGCATTTCCGACACTATAAAGTACAGGGCCCGGCACCCGAATTAAAACCAGTAACAAGGAAAAACGGTTATCTTTAGCTCGACGAAGATTAAATACCCTTGTTTCATGAGGCGTAAGTTTGGTTTCAAGTACCAATTTTTTCTGTCAGATATATGATATATTGTGGTCCCATCTGTATGAAATTTGGTTTCCACATCGGATTTTATACTTAGTGCGGATGGAGCGAATTTGAATAGCTAAACTCACAAAAAAATTGTTTTTTTAACCGATTGTTCATATGGGAGCTATATGAACTAGACAGCTATATGATATAGACATCCGATCCAATCCAATCCATCCAATTTTTACATATCAACTGCGTGCATAGAGAATACACATCTTTTCCAAGTTTCATCAAGTTAGCATTACAACTTAGAGACTAGTTCGCATAGAAACAGACAGATTGCACACATAATTTATATAACTTTTTATACCCTTGCACAGGGTATATTGTTTTGTTTGAAATGTAATGTTTGCAACACATCGAAGAAGGTTTTTCCGACCCCATAAAGTATGTGTATATATTTCTGATCAGCATCAACAGTCGAGTCGATATAGCAATGTCCGTCCGTATGAACACCTGTATCTTCGAGACCATACGACCAAGAGCCAAAAAATTTGGAACAGATCCAGTTTATTTCAAATACTTGCCCCGCGAATTGTAAAGAAACATATGTATTTGTAACACAAAAACTTGGAAATGACAGGAGCATTCACACAGTATGTTTATGGTACTAATAATCATTACCAAGTTTGATTCGGATCGGACAACTAAACCCTACAGCTCATATTGCATAGGGTATTCCGTCAAAAATAAAACAAGTGTATAAAGTCATCTAGTATTAGTTGTGCGGTTGCAACCAAACTAACTAACTGAAAAATGTAATTATTTATGGACACTTGCTTACAATAAAAGAGTTAACACTATGTTTACGTACTTTGGCCATACTAATTATCTAGGGAAGAAGATGCCAGCTACTCAGGGCTGGATTTCCCACATTAATGTCATGGGGCCACTTGCGGTGGGGGCCTGTAAAATAGAGCTCGATATCCCAGTGATAAAAATCCAAGTTTATAAGAATCTTATCTCGTACTTTATTATACTGAGAATTATAAGTACCCAGCGTTTTAACCAACCCACGCTTTCTTTTCTGCAGAAAATTTTCTTTTTCCAAACCGCTTTTGCTCCGCATTTCTTTTAGTAGTTCTTTCGTTCGTGGACGAAATTTTAAAAAGTTTAATTCAGTGGCTCCATCGAAATAATTCAAATTCATTTGATTTTTGCTTAAAAGGTTACATCTTTGATTCTGTGTGGATGAGGCCCTCTCGTGGCCCCTATGTACATCCGACCCTGCTGCTATGATTTTTCGTACTTGTATGTAAACCATAAGGTCTGCTGTTCTAACTCCGGCACATACAGGCATTTCATTTAGTTTTGATATACAACAAAAGCATTGATCGGACCGTATCAATGCCGCTTTTTTCATGGCAGGTGCACCGTCGACCAGATTTTCATACAAAAACAAACCCTGGAGAACCCGCATGAGAACCAAATCTGCCTCCAACAACTGTTTGTCGATTTTAAAGCTGCTCTTGATAGACCACAGCGTGCACGCCTGTAGGCCACCATGTCTGAGCTTGGTATTCCAGCAAAGCTATTAAGCAACACCAGCTTCATGGTTTCGCTGATAATATTGATATTATTGGTATAATTTAGACTTACTGCAAGATCAGTTAATATGGGCATAATTTAGTTTATGGTATGCAACAAGGGGAAGCCGCGGCTTCTTGACTGTCATCTTGGTGCTGGCGACTATAACTTTAAGTCGGTCAAGGACTTTGTGTACTTAGAAACTACAGTGACCAGCACCAACGATGTCAGCTTGGAGATTAAGCTGCCAACAGCAATTACAAATATACAATTTTAGACCGATTTGTCCTATGGGAGCAGTAGGCTATAGTTGTCCCATCCTGATCAAACCTGGTGAGGATAGTATTAAGGTACCAGTTTCAGTGAGTAATGTTTAGTTATTTTTTTAATTTTATTTTTAAAAAAATTTCAAATATTAATTTCGAATTGTAATACAAAGATTATCTTAACACAGAGCAAGGCGTGTATGGAAATCACTCGTCTGCCTATTAATTTTTTTTTTTACCTAAAATGCACCCTATTATGAGTCTTTGAGTACGGGGTCTTTTACAGTTGATTCGCACAACTGTAGCTCTTATTACTTGTATTTATTTCTTTGAAACATTTTTGATTATTGAAATTTTTTACTTGATAACTAGGCATCTACCAGACAAGCAGCTTGTATTATGCTGCGTTTATGTTGTTGTTGTTCTTGCTTTTTTTTGTGGTAATTTATGCCATAATTGTTGTGTGGAAAGGTTTGCATCATGCATGGGACACAACTATCGCCAATTCCCCCAAGAATTATTCTGTGCCACAATTGAGTGTACAGATCAACCGGCAATCAGCCATGGCGCCACAAATTGTTGTCGCATCAGCAGAAAAAGCAGCATTTGTTTAGATGCAACAAAAACAGCAACAATAACAATTGAAATTCAATCTCATTGCAATAACAAAAATCTTAACCTAAAGCGACGCCAACGCGGCTTACGTGGTTACTTAATTCTGTTATTGTTGTTATTATTGTTGTTGCTGACTTAAATATGGCATTAATCTTGGATTAATCCGTGTACAAGTTTTATAATAAAATGATTCATTTAAGAGCTTAATACATTTAAATACCTTAATTCCATTAAATGTCTGTTGAGTATTTACGCATTTTATGAAAGTTTACCTAAGGCTGAATAACGAGCAATGCGACTATTAAAGACCCTGTATCATTTGGCATTTTTAATTTAGACCAAATTTTCGTACAGTTTCCCATAACTTACAGGGTCGAAAGGGCATAAAAATAGACACACCGACATCACTAGAGTGACTATGCTCCCAATGTTTCCTTAGCAAACTTAAAGACCCATTTAAAATACCCATTTTAATGTTATTTAAGTAAATTCATTTGTTGAAAACAAGAATATATTATTTTTCAGTCGGCTTCGTATTAAATTAATCTAGACTTGACAGCTTAACTTTTCTTAAACTCGACATAATTAAATTACAAGAGTATAATTGAATATAGTGTATTGAGTAGTTCATTAATCAAATGTGACGTTTATAAATTAATTATAGCATTAAGTGATCGATATAAGTTATGATTTTATTCAACAGATGCTGTAATAGTCAGAAAGTGATCACTAAATACTACAACAGCATTTCATTTTAGTAAAAAATATTTTAGTTTTATTTCTTTAAATTTGCATACACGAAGTCTCTAACGCATTGAAGAATGCGTGACCGACTCCATAACTTTAAAATTTCTTACCGAAATTTTATCCAGATCGGACCATTAGCCGCTATATTGGAAATTCCAATTTGGAATACTTCGTTGAGCCTAACATAACCCATTTATATACCTTGTGAGGGTATATCGGGTTTGTGCAAACAAGCCTTGACCAAATTTGGAACACAAACTACTTTTATGTGCAGGTAGCTCAAGCTTAGTTTAAATTTTTTCATATTATGTGTAAAGTTCCACTATCCCGAACTATATCCTATACCTGTAGTAGGCCAAATCAGCCCAATATAGGTAATTTGTATGAAAAAAGCGGAGGCTTACCGCGTTTGGAATTCAGATTTTCATACAAATTCATGTTTAGAGCATATTTTCGACCGATCGTTTCTATGGCAGCTATGCGATATAGTAGTCCGATGATTGATGGCAAATGTATTCTGTGTGGTTTTGATTAACATAGCTTAGTCAACGAAAAAGTTTTTCATACTATTTCATATTTGGAACGTATTTTTGACCGATCGGCCCTATGGGAGCTATACGATAAAGATGTCCGATTTGGATCAATCTTTGTCAATACATGTACTATCCGGTACTTACCGTCTTTTACGTCTTCTTATCAATTGTTTTCTAAAGGCAATTCACAGTATGTGCGAGACAGAGCGTGCTCCTGTTTTGATTTATCTATCATTACCAGTTCTTTGTAGTTCATTTGAGCCATTCATAATTATTTCAGAGGTTTAATCGAACTAATTCCAATAATTCAAGTCTAATTAATTGATCGTTTGAATTGGCAGTGCCCAAAAAAATCTTCAAAATACGTAATCTTCATTACGACAAAGAAATATACAACACGGAGAAAACAGCCAGTATGCAGAAGTAATTTTATTCTAATAAGTAATTGTATAAGGTGATTTTAATCTATGAATACACATTCTTAATGAGGTTAAGCAAAGCTATGAGTTTTTGATACGCAAAGGTTTGAAATCCCTATTAGATTTAAAAACGCTAAGCTAAGAGGCGATAACGATATTGAGTAAGCATTTTCAAATTTGTCGGATGGCCAAGCTAACGCAAAAACCTTTAAACCCCTTTAAAGTATTTATGATTAGTACTTCAAATGAAATAGAAATCATAACTTCCCGGTAACCTATCAGTGATGTAATGAAGATTTATACAATCCTAGGCCCGGACCGGACTTCTCACAGGGTCGGGAGGGCCCGAATGTACTTTGCCTCTTTTTTTCACTTCCATAAGTATTAATCAGATCTGTGTCTTCTATAATTATCTGCAGTTTTTGTTGGAACCCGATTAGCAAAACTTACACATTCCGACATAATAGAAACCAGTTTAAATTAAATATTTTACTAAAAATTTTTCATTGTAACAAGCACTTTAACAATAATTAACAATGTTTCTTTATAAAGATAATCATAATCAGCTACTGATATTGGAGTTCAATTATCAAGATATTAGCCACTGTAATCACAGGATATGTCGTTACACCCGCTACTGTAGAGTACAAGGGTACGTTACAGGGAAAAGGAGGCGTGGCAGACCCCATTAAGTATATATTCTGTGTAATCTTATCCATCACATAAACAATTGCACTAATATTATTTTCATACCACATTAAGGAGTAAGGGGAATCCTAAAGTCGGGAGGCGACTATAGAATTCTTCTTGATTTTTAAAATAAAAAGTTTATTGCTGAATATAAACTATAAATATTTATTAAGATTCAGAAAGCAACAAAATTAAATGTATATAAAAATGAGTAGAACTCAGAGTGTTTTAAGTCAACTATATTATTTTTATACCGAATTGTCTTACTTCTGTCATCGTTCAGTATTGGATCCGACGGAAAAATCGAAATATTTTCTTTTGTATATACTAAAATCGGACTGCATTTTGAGATACAATTTCATATCCGCTTTTAATATCTTTAATTTTTATTTTCATTTTAAACTCAAATCGAAAGATCTAAAATCAATAATTATATAAAAATTAGTTTACTTAACAGTCCCGATCCACACCTATTTGAGAAGTTCCTTTAGGAGCGAGCAAACGATGCAATCGCTGCCATGTGCCCTCTAATTGCCAATCTGCTGGGCCGCATTGATAACGGCTAACACAGCCCAAGAAAACACAGGAAAAAGCCAACAGAAAAGCAAAGAAAGCGAGACAGGTAGAGAGAAAAGGAGAGAGAAGAGAGTCAGTGATAAACGGAATTTAATATTAGTTAAGCATATAAAATGAAACGCTTTTATCTGAGCACGTTGCTCTGTTTGTGGTTCAGCTGTGGATCCACTCTAAAGCTTTATGGCCTTCACACCGATGAGCTGCTGGAGGGTGAGGGGCAGCTGGTGGTGCCACGTCGGGTGCACTCCGATGGAGCATTTATGACGCACACACTCGACTACGCCCACAATCGGGATCATCGCAGACATCGGCGCAGCGCAGATCGAGAGTCGCAAGCAAAAACAGAGCCTTTGCTGCATTTTCAGCTGCCACTGGCTAATGAAACCCTGCACCTGGAGCTAACGTGAGTATATAAGTATACTACTCGCTGACAGTGAGATCAATGTCAGCTACTAACCATTACTTATTGTTCGTTACAGGCCCCACAGCTACTTTCTGGCGCCGCATTTGATTGTGGAGCGACATCGTCGAGATCTAAGAACCCGTGCCACGCCTCCAAAGCATCAGCTCAACTGTCACTTTCATGGGAAGGTACGAGGCCAGCCGTCGGCCAATGTAGCCATATCCACTTGTTCTGGTCTGGTGAGTTGGGTTACTTAAATTACAATAGAAATTTGTGACCTTACATCCTTTTTGATCCCAAATTGTATTCAAATATAGGTACAGGGTCTTTCGCACTTTTCTCACTTAGCATACAGCGGGTTTTAGTTAAATTTATTTTTCGGTAATTTTATAAGCTAATTTTAGGGAAAAAAGTAAAATAAACCTTATTTAATGTGCTTATTTTCGGTATATTCAATACTGGTTTGCTAATCCATTAAAATCAATTTCTCTCGTTATAAGAAACATAAAAATCAGCCAATTAATAATTAACTTTTATAGCCGATTATAAACACAAATTTAAGGTTGCTTCTGCAGTTAGTTAAACAAAACCGATCAAAGCGGTAAACAAAATCATAGGTATAATCGGTTTATAATCAGTTTATAATCGGTTTATGTACACTGATAAAAAAGATTTAATTAATTTGGGATTTGATCTTAAAACATATACTTAAAAAAAAAACAGTAATAATATAGCAACTCAAGTAATGATAAAAAATACAATAACTATAAATAATAATATTTTTTTCCTTAGTGGAATAGGTCTGCCTTTTTATAACATTTCAGTCCGTAGCCCTTTTGGTTTAGTCTGCACTGATTTTTGTACTGTTAAAAAAAAGAACTTCCTATACCAATCAATATTCAGAAGATTGGGAAAGATAGAAATTTTAATACTAAGCATTATAAGCATTTTTACTCATGAAATTTTGAACTCAATGAATTTATAATGAATTTAGTTGGAATAGTTTAAACGTTTGTTTTTTTCACGGATGGATCCTATGAGATCTATATAATATAGAGATATGAAACTACTGTACCAAGGTTCATCAAAATATATACAGTTTATGGGGTCGGAAAAAGTTTCTGCTAGTCACGCCAATTTCGCATATCTAATAGACAAACCCAGTACTATCTTTGAGGGCGGGGGTCTAACATGAATAAATAAATATGTAAAAATTTCAAGACTTTCTAAATTATTAAAGACGATATTTTTTATTTTAAGACGCACTGCAGTTAAACTGTTTTGTGACATTAAAGTTGTTCGGCCACTGAAGGGTTAAATGTTGTCAAGTTTGCTGCCTAAGTCTTTTGTTTTTGACCAGCATTCCCTCATCTTCTTGCCAACAGGTGGGTCACATCAAAACGGCCAGCAATGAGTATTATATAGAGCCCTCCAAGCTAGACGCGGCGCATCCAATCAACGGTCATCCACATGTCGTGTTCCAACGCTCCTCGGTGAAGCCCAAGCAGAAGGTAAGCTAGGCAAAAAGCACACTGTGCGTGTCTGTGGGTAATGACCACCTGTATTGTGCTGTAGGTAATGCAACAGAGGCATCGCCATAAGCACAAACGGAAGGATCAGCGCAACAAGGGACACGTGAGCAATTGCGGAACACGGGAACCTCGACGACGCATGGAAACGCGCCTCGAGTGGCAACCGCGTGGAAAGTTTAAAATTCAAGGAGGTCGCAAGGTGCGTCGAAATCGTCCCCACCAGCAGCATCACAATCAGCACCGCCGCCATCACCATCATCATCACAAACAGTCGCACACGAAATTCAAATACGATACGGAAACGGATGAGTTTGCGGGCGGAGTGCGGAGCAGACGCTCGATCAGCAGCCCGCGGCATGTTGAGACACTGATTGTGGCAGATGCAACCATGTCGGCATTCCACAAGGACGTCGTTGGCTATTTGCTGACTATTATGAATATGGTTTCCGCACTGTATAAGGATCCCAGCATTGGCAATGCTATTGAGATTGTTGTGGTGCGCATCATTGAGCTGCAGGAGAACGACACAACTCCCGAGTTGAATTTAACACAGAACGCACAAAAGAATCTTGATCGATTCTGCAGGTAAGAAGAAGCAACCAATTAATCCACACAAAACAAAAAAAGGTGTCTCTCTCAAGTGTCTCAAGTGTTGCAGTTGGCAGCACAAACTGAACTCGGCCAACGAGAATGATCCACATCATCATGACGTCGCCATACTCATCACGCGCAAAAACATTTGCGGCAACAATTGCATGTGAGTAGAACGGCTTGAATGTGGCATGTGGTAAATCAGTTATTACCTGTTTTTTTCGTTCGTTTACAGGACACTGGGCCTGGCTAATGTGGGCGGTATGTGCAAGCCAAAGCAATCGTGCAGCGTCAACGAGGACAACGGAATCATGCTCTCCCACACGATAACGCACGAGCTGGGACACAAGTAAGTTGCCACTTCCGTCAAACGATGCAGCTAAACGAGTAGCATGGCATGACCAACAAGCAGTTGACCAACTTCGCAGTATGCGACAAGGGGCAAGTCGGCCAACGCACACAAATGCGTCAATTGATCGCAGCCAAAAAGATTTATGTGCAGCCCAATTCGTTTAATGAATGAATCAAAGCTACAACAACAACAACAACAACAGAAACTAAATGAATGAATTGCTACCTCTAAGTGGACACGACGGATGCTTTGACACCTGCGTGTGTTGTGACAATGGTCGCTTGCGTTGCACGCCCACAGTTAACCAAAACAGTCACCTCGCTTTAGCCCCTCCCCATCCCTACCTCTTCTGCCCCCTTCACCCACCTCAACGGCTGCCTCCTCCGCCATTCAAACTCAATTAGTCGCAGACACTTACTGGAAACATATGTATGCAAGTACTCGGAGCTAGTGATGGAACAGCAAATCAATCGTTACGATTAATGCTGATTATTCATTACTTTTTGTTTGCTCTTTTTGGCAATCAATAATAATTTATATTTCGTGGATTGGATATGGAGTTATTCAGTTGTTTTAAGTCAACAAGTATCAAAAGCTTAGATAGAACAATAGTCACTTTCCAAGGATAAGCTTAAATAAATAAAACATGGTTATTGTAATCATGTTAAGTTTTTTTATACTCTCTGCAAGAGTATATTGGGTTTGTGCAAATGTATGTAACAGGCAGAAGGAGGCGTGGCAGACCCCATAAAGTATATATATTCTTGATCAGCATCACAAGCCGAGTCGATATAGCCATGTCCGTCTGTCCGTCTGTCCGTCTGTCTGTCTGTCCGTATGAACAAACAGATTTCAGAGATGGTAAGAGCTACAAGTTCGAGCTTGGTGTCAAACGATCAGATATTTAGTCAGTTAATACAAGAATCTTTTTTTTTTCGATGCCACGCCCCATTCGCCCACAATACGCAAAAAACTGGACACACCTCGGATTGGAAAATTGGTGTTTTCGACAAATATCTCAGTAACTATGGCACCTAGGATCACCAATTCTGGAACGGGAGGTTCCTAGCGACGTCATAGTTGCATTGCCATTTAAAATTTTGGACTGCCACGCCCACTTTTCCCACATTTGATAAAAAAGTCTGGAACCTTCAATGCCGGGTTTGGCGAACTTGTTCGTATCGTACAGTATTGTAATTATATAACTCGTGTGGAGACTAACTATATTAAACTATACTGAAAGGCGCATTAAAATCGGACTGTAAACAAGAAAACTAGAAGCGTTACAATATTGATAATTGAACGCAATATCAACCCATAGGTGCAAGCGAGATAGAAACACATAAGCACGTGTTCGAACGTTTTCGCTGCCTGTGTGTCGGCAGCGCTGCCCGCGGTCGCTGGCTACGCCGAATACACACATACATACATATATATTTGCTTCATATACATATTGCCAAACGTATGTGTATTCGAATACAAACAAACAGATGTGTGTTTGATTATGCTTAGATTGTTTTTGGTTCAACGTGTTTTAATGCAAGTAATTCACATTGTAATATCTCGATACCGATTTTAATGATTTAATCGGGACAAATGCAGAGAGTATTATACGGTCGGGCGCGCTCGACTGTACTTTTCTTTCTTGTTTAAGTTTAAATCATGTGTAATATGTTGTAATAGCTTAAAACTTATATTGGAAGCTTTTATTGTATGAGGACCTTCTCAGGGATTGGGTTGGAACAATGACAATGTTTGATTATTTTTTGTGGGACAATGAAAATACATGGGAGCTGACGGATTTGATAATTTAGTTCGTCAAGTATTTTAGAATTATTCGAAACATAAAAACAAAAAAATTGTGGCTCCAAAATGTCGGTTTCCATCAGACTCTGTGTTTCCATAACTTTACGTGTGCAGCCTCTGATAGTAAACGAAAGTCATTCAAAAGTTTACAGCATAAAAGTTTGTTATATTTTCTATGTCGAATAACCGATTTTAAGTAGTATAGACAACAAAAAGACCCAATTTATATACATTTAAATAAAATATTTCAATTTTTGAATTTTTTTTTACTTTGATATTTTTAAAAATTAGAATTAAACAATAGTTTATTTGCGATTTCTTGAATTTTTTAAAACAAGTTTTTAAAACCATTTTTTTCAATATTTAATCGCTTTAAAGCGTAGTGTTTTTACTCAAGTACTCGTAAAAGAAATATTACATGATAATAAAAAAGTTCTTTGATTACTTGATCACTCGATAAGGTTTATGTCACATATTACTTAGATGAACCCAAACTGACAAAACATATATGATTTAAAGGTTTTTGAGAAATCGGGGGTTTCGATAGAAACCAATGTTGAACTCGCTATATAAAAAATATTAAGAAATCGAAAATTTATATTTGCTATTTGAAATAATAATTATTTTTAATATTTGCAAAAATTAAGATATTTAATTTCTTAAATGTAATGTAGTTGATGTTTTATCCGCGTTTACGATGTCAAATTCTCCAAACATTGATATATTGAAGAAAGCAACGATAGTTGTGTCACCTCTAATGCATAGATGGTGGTGAATGTGTTGAGGGGAAATGAAGTGAGATGATGATTGCTAGTAGATTGTTGGTGAATCAGAGGGAGAATGTAAATCAGGGGAAACGTAACAATTTGGTAGCCAGAGTCAGAGCCAGTGCTAGAGGTAGTTACTATATAAGTTGTCGATTGTCCCAGCGTCCAATTGTCTTAGTGTCCGAATGTCCGGTTGTCCGTCCGGTTGTCGTAGGCTTATCTCGTTTCGTGTTCGTGCCAAGTGGATTTTTGTAAAACGCCTTATAAGCGCGCCCAAGTGCCCGTCAGTCTGGCGTGTTTCGATTGACTCAACTAGCTAGCCAGACTCAACTGGTCGACGGATCACCAGATCACCAGATCAGCAACTCAATCGTCATACACACAGACAAACACACACACACACACACACACCTAGGCACACACGCAGTGGGAAGTTGTTATTTGTTGTTGAGCAATTTTAGTTTGATTGTCGTTAGGTCGTCCGGTCATAGATACAAACATACTTACATTCACATATACATTTACACATACATACATACATGCACTGACTAACAACATTTTTGGCACTGCTGATGTTCGGCATTTAATGAACTTTAATTTTTAAATCATTTATTATTTGAAGTACGATAATTATATCTGGATAAATGTCGACTTTTGAAGCTAACATGTGAGAAAATAATGCAATTTTCAGTTAACTATTTATGAACTAATTATTATTGTTAATACAATTTTTTTGCAGATCAAATCTGTTATTTTTAGGCCCCGTAATAAAAAAAGTACAGGGCAGCTCACGATTATTTTACTTTTGCGCCACACCCCTTTTCATAACATCATAACTTGTTAACTATTAGAGCTATAGTAACAAATTTATGTGTAATTTAAGTGTAACTAACATGTAGTGTAAGTTGAGCTTCAAAAACTCAAATCGGTCAAAAATTGCTATTTCTATGGAACAATTCGCACTTGAGTGAGCTCGGCGTCGGCTCGCTCGACTGTAGCATTTCTCACATGATTTCTCTTAAAATTCATAAATCTGTCTTAAGATATAAAGTAGCAAATAATTCAGACTTTGGTTTAGAATGAATTACTATATTTGAAAAAAATATTTAATTTACAAAAATACTATGTAGCATTCAGTGACGAAAAAATCATTGGTAGCATTTAAAAGCTATGCTGTGCCAAAATTATTGTTAATCAGTGTAAAGATAAATTCGTACAGACATATTCGTATGGTATAGTCAGGTGGTAGTCACTGACTAACGATATGTTTATTTATGTACGTGGTGTGTGTGTTTGTGTGCCTCTGTTTTGTTTTTGTTGTTGTTGTTGTTTGCTGATCTAAGCACTATTCTAATAATCAGGTTTTTCACTTGTTTTTGGTTAGTAGCACAGTGCGGCATAAATTGCCCGTCGCATTTTATTATTCGCTTCCCAAAGACAAAACAAATAATAAATCTCAGCAGGTGCTTGGGCACTTTTAATAAAAGCTGCGTTGACTTGTATGAGGTGTTATCGACTTAGGGGTGACAGGGGTGTGCTGGAAAAGCGTCTTGTCATCTTTAGTTTATTTTATTTTGACGAAAACATAGAAGTAATAACTCAAAATATCCTTTCATGCGAATTAAATTATGTACTTTGAAGGCATTTAATAGACACTTTTTGTCAGTTTTTATCCCATTTCTCTATAATGAAAAAATTGTGATTAATATTTTACGTAACCTAGCTGAAAAGGTTGAACCTGTGAATTTTTTTTAAATTAAATATTATTTTTATTAACCTTTTACCACCATTTTACTCTTTTCCCAATATATTAATCACATTACAAATTTAGAAACTACAAAACTGGTGGGAAAAAAACCCAGTTGGAAAAGCTTTTTAATGAGGGAAAATCAATATTTTATTTGATTATATTAGTAAGAATAAGAGTAATTTTCTTTAGATCGATATAATATATTTGTTTCAATTTAAGATTTTAAGACCTCGACCTCAGAAAGCGTACAGGGGTCTGTTTGGCTTGTCAGAAGCCAAATGTACGTACCTGGTAGAAGGAACTGTTGCCGACCCCATAATGAATATATATTCTTAATCACCATCAACAGCCGTACCGATTAAGCGATGTCCATCCGTCAGACTGTCCTGAATCTCAGAGACTATATTAGCTAGAGTCACCAAATTTTGAACGAAAGTACGTCTATGCGTCAGGCAAATCTGGTTAATATTAAATTGTTGCCACTTCACCTACCTCTCCCAAAAATGTTAAGGATGGGATCTTTTACAGCCAGCTTGCTCGTTTGTTTATTATTTTAAATGTTTAGTCCTAAATTAATTTAATCAATTTGTGATCTATATAAATTCCGTTGTAGCTTTGGTATGTTCCACGACACGGCCAAGATTGGATGCCATCCCCGAATGGGTTCGATAGTCCACATCATGACGCCCACATTTGGGGCCGATACGCTGCAGGTTTGCTGGTCGAACTGCAGTCGGAAGTACATAACGCACTTTTTGGAGTAAGTATTGTTGTTTCTTAGACCTTGTATTTAAGATAAAGGCGTGGGTCTGCTGAACAGAAAATTTGTGCCTAACGAGTGTGTCTAATCTCATCAGTCTGATCAGCATCAACCTCAGAGGTTGTCCGCCTGTAAGAACATTTTTATCTTAGAGATTTAAAAACACTTTATAATTGTGTATATCCTCTATCGGGTCGGCCAATCGTACCATATATCTCCTGTAGGACTATTCGGCTAATAATCATAATTCATAAGAAATACTTGAGGTATACCTGAAGAATCGGATAACTGTTTCATATAGCTGGCATTGATACACTCGGTCTAAAATCTGCAATGTGAAGGAAAAACCATTGATTAGTCTATATGTCTATATGCAGGACCTTTTTCAATTGATTTGCCAGAATATATAATTTTTACTACCTTTTTAAGCCCTAAAATTCTCATAGTAGTATTTACTTTGTAGTCAGGGACTGGGTGAGTGCCTGGACGATTCCCCCGAGCCACCGTACGAGTACAACTACCCGGAGACGCTGCCGGGTGAGCGGTACAATGCAAAGCGGCAGTGTCGCATGCAGTTCAACCTGACGACGGAGAGCGATGTGGGCGCTTGCTCAGCACCACACGAGTTCTGCTCAACATTGTGGTGTCGGGTGAATGGCGAATGCGTGACCAACATGCGTCCCACGGCACCAGGTACTGCTTGTGGCAAGAACAAGTGGTGTCAAAATGGCAAATGTGTGCGCATGGTAGAGCTGACTCCCATCGAAGGTGGCTGGGGAAACTGGAGTGAGTGGAGCGAATGCTCTCGCAGCTGTGGAGGTGGCGTATCCATTCAGCAGCGGGAATGCGACACACCCGTACCCGCCAATGGCGGTGCTTTCTGTATTGGCGAGCGGAAGCGCTACAAGATCTGCCGCAAAAAGGCGTGTCCGGAGCACGAGCCTAACTTCCGGGCTCAGCAGTGTGCGCGGTACGACAATGTCAGCTATCAGGGTGCTACCTACAAGTGGCTACCATTCTTTGACAAGAGTAAGTGCATTATAATCAATTGTGTTACATTGTTTGTTCATCTTATCGATAACTTTTTGTCTAGACAACCCCTGCCGATTGTTTTGTAGTGATGTGGACGACACAATCATTGCCAATTGGGGGGAAACGGTGCTAGATGGAACACCTTGTACGCTGGGGACCAACAACATGTGCATCGATGGCATCTGCAAGGTAAGTTCGACTGGGATTTGCGCTGCATTTAGTTGACCGGCGAGATCAATTAAACGAGCCTTTCATTCAGAAAGTTGGTTGCGATTGGATCGTTGACTCGGAGATGCAGGACGATCGTTGCGGTGTCTGTGGCGGTGCTGGTGATCAATGTAAGCCCATAAAAGAGATATACAGTGAAGCCTTCAATGTAAGCGATGGTGTCTACGTCGAGATTGTTAACATACCCGCACGCGCACGTCACATTCTCATCAAGGAGCTGGCCAATTCACCCCATTTTCTGGCGATTTCACGGGCCCAAGGAGATCGGTTCTATTTAAATGGTGACAGCTTGATCTCCATGCCTGGTGAGTTCGAGATAGCCGGTGCCGAGAGCCTCTACGATCGCCAGGACGAGCAGGAGACCATCAAAATACCTCAGCCCATACAGCATTCCATAGCGTTATACGTAAGTGTTTAGTTCCTTAAGTATCACTTAAGACTTAATAAGTGCCCTAATACAAACTGATACTAAATGCTCATCATCTCCAGGCGGTTGTGCGCGGCAATGAGAGCAATACGGGCATCTACTATGAGTTCACATTGCCCGCGTTCAATGTCACCGCGGGAAAACAACATCAGTGGCGTCTCAGCAACTGGACAGCCTGTTCAGTCAGCTGCGGTGGTGGTGTTCAGCATCGGGAGCCCATTTGCCATGAAAACGGCAAAGGTAAGTTGCTTTCAAAGTATCCATTTAATGTGACTTACTTCATTTAATCCTGTCATAGCCCTAAGCGACAAACTGCCCTGCTGGACGCATGCGAGAAACAAACGTCCTTTGAGACAGACTCGTGCCTGTGCCGTACAGCAGTGTCCAGCGCATTGGTGGCCTGGTCCCTGGCAATTCTGTCCGGTTACCTGTCGACAGCCGGGCACAGCCATGCCCCAAAGGCGTCGATCTATTGTCTGTCTCGATCAGCACGATGTCGTCGTCGCAGATACACTGTGCAGTCTCCTGCCCAGGCTGCCCGAGACGGAGCCGTGTGAGGCCTCCTTACCCGAGTGCAGGCCGAAGCTCTGAGCTCCGAGCAGATAAAAATTATTTATTGGTATTAATAAATCAAAAGTTAAGTTAAGTACGCTGCAAAGAGAAATCAGAATTACATTTGTAATCGTATTTATTGAAAAAAGTTCAGAGTTTCCAAATCTAAATCAGCTTCTTCGTGTGCCTTGCAGCACCTAAAGAATGTCCAAGAATTGTTTGCATATAGAAAATTCATACTAAAGTTTCAATTCAATTTAGATATTCACTGTTTTTTTATACCTTTATTTATAACGCATTGAAGTAGGCAAGTCGATATAGTCATATCGTCTATCCATCTGCTTTTTTAGGGAACTAGTCTATCAGCTTTAAAGCAAACTTTGTAAAACTTGGTACAGATGTGAGTTTTCTCTGCACGCAGTTCATATGTTAAAATCGGCTACATCGGATGACTATATCAATTAGCTTCCATTGCAACAACCGGTTGAATATAAATGTTTTTAGATACCGCAACGAAATCCTTTGCTTTTAGTGTCAGATCCCAGATCGGAAGAATATATCGTTTAGCATATAGCTAGGAACAATCGGTTGAAAATGCTTGTCATGAAAATTGGTAGTGTCTTTAAAGCGATTGTAACTAAATACACGCAATTCACGAACTTTCTATCATTCCCCTAAATTTCATTCAAATCGGTCTACTATATCATGTAGCTAAAATAGAAATAGTCAGTTGGGAACACTTGTAATACAAAAATGTTGCGTAATAACTGAAACCAAATGAATATGAATGTCTGAAAGGGTATGTAGTCTTCGAAGAGCCGGAGATAAGACGGTTTTTAGGGTTTTGACTAATTTTATAATGCCGTCCTAATTAAAAAAATATATATATTTGTTTCCAAACAAAGCTCGTGCTGCTCAAGTAATTGAATTATTTTCTATTTTAAATCAAATTTAACTCAAAACTTAGTTTTCATAAAGGGTTCTCTTCTTAATATTTGCCCGGCTTTGGTCTATTCGTCATTTAAGAGCAATGATCCTTATGCCTTATGTTTTTCCTCTGTTCATCAATATATTTTTTTTTTATTGACATAGTTTTCCACGTTCTTATTTTTTTTAAATCATAAACCATTATTAATTATATAAATAAATAAAATCAAAATTTTAGTGTGAATTTTGTTGTTATGCAAAACATTCTTCAATCTGCTTTATCTTAAGGTTAATCCGAAACAGAGAACATCTAAACTTAGTTTCATACTTTTCTGAGTTTCCTTTGATTTAAACTTTATAAAATGTTTATGACAATGCTTGATTTGCAGATAACTCTTTAAAAAGGCTTCAATTACCTTTCGTATTTATTATTAAATGTTGTTAACGTCAATTTAAGACAGTTTATCTTTAAGTTAAAAGTAAGTTTAATAAAATGCATAAATATGCTGTACAGTAATTTTAGCTTTTTCTGGATAGACCTATCCAATTTTTTACCGAATTTAAGCCGCTTAAATATATAAAACATTCCTTCTCCTTTAATCTGACCTTATTAGGTTACATCTAAAGTGTTTTGAATTATAATATTTGCTTAAACTCCTTAAATTGGCAATTAAACCATAAATAAATTCTAAAAAACTTTTCGCTAATAAGTATAAACAATTAAGAAATGTTACAGTCGAACTTTAGAAGACCCCGTACTCATTATAGTGCGCATTGTATCATGCAAATATTATATGTAATTTTCGAACGATTGATTGATAGGATATAGTTGTCCGATCCTAATCAAACTTACATGTGAATTTGGTGGCGATCGATCAACTAATACTATAAGTCTTCATACAAATTTCTTATTCTCTACCAATTTGGTGTCAATTGGAAACAAAACCTAATATGCCTGACATATTGATGAACTTTTATTCCAAATTTGATGGCGCGAGCTCTTATTGTCTTGAAGATCTAGATCGTACGGACAGATGGAGAGAAGGACATTACTATATCGACTTGCCTGTTGATGCTGATCAAGAATATATATACATTATGGGCTCGGTCACACCTCCTTCTGCCTGCTTTGCACATTTTTCTTCTGACAAACCTAATAGACCCTTCTACTCTTTTTATGAGTACGCGGTAAAAAAAGTTTTTCCAATCATAGTTTTCTAAATTAAATCTTAAATATAGAAAAGTTTTTTTTTGTCCCTTTTGAAGTATTATGTTTATAATTTCTGTTTAGTTTTTCTGGTCTATATTCTTCTTTTTTCCACCCTATTATTATTTATGGAATATCAAAACTTGTTTTACTTTTAAGCAGTTGTTTCAACATAAAATTTGATTGTTTATTGTCAAGAATTAATGTATTTCATTTTATAGATAGATATTGAATACTTTGGAAAGATCGAGCTTAAGTCGATAAACATATACATATACACACTTTAGATATATCTAATTCGATCATTATGCAGTGCCTTACGAATTGTACTTAATTTTATAAAAAAAAAAAAAATATTTAATATAGAATTACTCAAAAGTAAAAATATAAAAATGTATATTTTTAATTTAAGCCTAGAGATTAGGCACTCTTATGTTTTAATTTTAATTTGATGTATGTAGTATTATCAATATTCAACAGTAAATTGTATTTTTAGATTAAGCGACTAATAATAATAATAATACACATTTATTTGATGGCTGTATGAGTGTGAACTAGAACAGGAACTTAAACTGGTGCGGGTTTAGAAGCGAGTGTTGTCTGGCATTTTGCGGAAGTAGGCGATTTTGTCCTTGGGCACGCGGTAGCCATGCATCCAGCGACTGCCTTTTCGGAGGGATCCATCGATGCCGTCCTTCCAGACGCCCTGTGGCAGGTAAACTGAAAGAAAACCAACATGTAAGCACAAGAGCTTGCTGAGAGAATGGTTGACTCACCTTCGCGCTCCTCGCGACCTGCATCGAGAATCGGTGCCACAATCAGTTCCTCACCAACGGAGAATTCGTCACTCACAATGAGACACGCGGGATCGTGTGGATCCAGCATCCAGAGGGGACGTACCAAGGGCAGTCCTTCATTCATGGATGGACTGAGGTATTTCTTGAGCAGCGCTATGACCACCGTCTGACGTACCTCCTTCATCTCCTGGGCAACACGAGTAACCAGATCGCTATGATACTCGTCGGGGAGATGACTAAACTGCATTGCGGGCAGAAATGTGGCCAGCTGAAGCCAACGGATGTAGAGCTCGGGATCTGGCAGCGGCGGCTGACCCAACGAATAGAACGAGACCATTTTGGTGAGCGCACGCTGTAGCAGATAGTCACCACCGATTGCCCCAGGCAACACAAAGGGATATCCAATGACGCCATAGTTTAGTACGGCAGCCAATGTATCCCGTAATCCCTCCCAGGTGCCATTGGCCGGTGGTGTGCTTAGGAATGTCGGTGGTTTGGGTACCACACTTGCCGTCGAGACGGCCATCAGTCCTACACTCTCCAGGCTTGTGGTCAGCATGCGGGCGTACATGTCCGGATTGTCCAGTGGCTTGCGGCATTGGTAGTAATGTGGTAAGTTGTAACCGGTGCCGAGATCCAAATAGAAACTCTTGACACCGTACTCATCCTTGAGTCGCTGAAGTTTCTCAATTAACCAGGGTACGGAAGCATTGTTGGTTATGTCCAAGACACCAGCACTGGAGCTGCTCTTGTAGCGGGTCAGAGCGGGAATGCTGCGCTCCGAGTAGCGCTCGTAAATGAGCAGCTTACGAGCCACTGCATCCTTGAAGTTGGCGCTGTCCGTGCTGATGAACGGCTGGATGGTGAAGACGACTTTGAAGCCACGTCGATGCAATACATCTATGGTGTCCCTGAGTGTGGGAAATCGAGTCTGATCAACGGTAAAGTCCCCAATATTCTCCTGCCAGAACTCATTGATTACAATGTGTCCCAATCCCATGGCAATCGCATTCTCCGAGTAATCACAGATCATTGATTCGTTAAGAGAATCACTGTGCTCCAAATTAGGTATCCGCCAGACGGGCTCCTCCAGTAGCGAGTGCAGCTCCCCAATGTCCTGCTCGGTGAGGCCATCCCACAAGCTCTGCTGAGTCATCAGCATATGCAAGCTACGCATGTCCTCTGTGGTACAAATCTTATAGTCGAGCTGTGGCAGCGGTGTCAGGCGGTTCACAAAGGTGAAATCGTCATTTGCCGCTCGTAGACAAAACTGATTCTCCGTCCGATTGATACCTAGTTGGAGAGGAGTACGCTCGCTCACCTGCATGGCCACGCCAATGGAGTTGATGAAGTACCGCTTCACGGCATTCCCAAACTGATGAACCTTATGATCTCCGCTGGCGTAGGGCATAAAGTCAAAGTTTGCGTAGCTAAGTGACCACTCCTGACCCTTGGTTATTCCACCACCAAACCAGAGGCCATTGTCCCTCTTCAACTCGTAGCAGTCCGTAGGCAACAGGCCGGGTGTCAGTGCCTGCCACTGCAGGGTATAACAGCGGAAGACCTTCTTGTCCTCGAAGTTCATGTGCAGACGGGCGATTCCATTCCACTCGATGCACACACTCCCATCGCTGCGTCGATGATCCTCGAGGCAGTGGAATGGCGATGAATCGCTGCCTATTGTAACGCCCAAGTGACCATGAATAACCTCCTTGTCGTCGTGGCTCAGTATGCGAATGATGCGATCCTTTGAATTGAATTTTATCTTCTCGAAGTAGCTCTTGGTCAGCATCTGCTGGTGGTAAGCCACATAGGCGTAACCGATCTGTAATCAACAAAATCTTTTTAATTTAATTTGAATTATCTTTCAGCTTAATGATTTAAAGCTTACCAGAAAGATGATCATGAAGAACATTACGATTACAAATATTTTGATCTTGTAGTCCTTCGTTTCCCGCTTCTTCTTGCGTATCATCTGTGGAAAGGCCTATCAAAATTTACAATCTTCAAATAGACATCTTGTGATCTATATCAATTCTGTTATCTTAATTAACTGACTATGAGAAAGTTTGAAACAATTAATGTAAATCTAAAAAAAAAATCATTTTATCACTAACGATCTAGATCTAAAAAAAAAATTATAAAATCTTTTAGTTTTGGGAATCCTACAAGTTACTAGCTCTTTAAACATGTCTTTTTTAATCCAATTCTAGTCTCTTAACTTACCTGCATCTTCTCGCGGAGCAAACTAGCCAAGGAGTTGACGCTTGTAATCGAGGCCTGGTTACTAGCCAGGCTGTGGGTATCAAAGTCGCTGGCTAACATTTCTTTGCTGTTCAGTCTCAGGGCAGGAAGTGGGGCGATGGAGGCACGTCTTCGACTGCGAAACCGATCGCTAAAGTTAAAAAAAAAGTATTGTATAAATATTTATAATATTCAATATGAATTTTAAAATTTAAATTATTTCACTCTTGTTTACAGATTGCTCAGAAGCAATTTGTAAATTGAAACATTATTTTATTCTCATTCATAAGACTTGAATAAATCTACACTTCGAGGAGCCTTTGTGGCATCTCAAACTAAAATCCTCTGCTATATCAGAAGTAGACTGAGCGAATATTTATAAGCAATATCAATTCTATAGTATAATTTGAATATTGAATCATATCTAAATCAAGAACACGCATTTAAAAAATTCTGGTCTTAAATTCAAGAAAATGAAAATGTGCTTAATTTGGATACAAAATGTTGTAAGATCACTGAAATTGACGAAAAGTTTAGATTGTTTTAACAAGTCAGTGTAATAACTAACGAAAAGCATTAATGTTTTTTATTAAACCAAATCAAAAATAAAACTATTGTATTTTAGTTAAATTATTTATGTTTCTTTTTTAATTTTTATATTAATATTTGATCTACACAAAAACAATTCAACCATTTAGTTCAGCAAAACAACTAAATATATTTTATAAAAGGATTCCAATCTTATTTTGATCTAATAACAACCTTAGGCTGTCATATTCAGAACATGCAATTAACTAAGTCTGTGGAGTTTATTGTAAGAACTTTGTTTTATAATCGATAGTTATACACCAAATGTTGAGTTTTGGAATCAAAATCCTCTTTTATTAATTTCCACATTTATAGAAGTTTATTACAGCGCTTATTATGAGGCTTTGGAATTAATCGGATCTACCGCATCTCATTCTTGAAGTATGTACAGTATACCCCATTCTTTTTAGAAGTCCGCGTGTAAAACAAACAAATATTGAGTGAGTGTCAGTGGATATACACTCAGTCACATAAAAATGTCAACTTTACAGTTCTAACTGTTTATGATCATTTGAATCATGTCATGTTCAAACGATCTTCAGCTATCAAATTGCTGACAAGTGTATTATAAATAAATTATGCGTTTCTAACATGAATGGTAAATATCTATATATTATCAGATGATTTTTCAAGACACTACCTATTTATGGCAGCCACGACAGCCATGACAGCTTGTTGTCTGTACTCATATCTTAGCTATCAACTTTATGGCATTAAAAACAACAAATATCGTGATAAGTGCTCGAAAATATATAGTTTTTGTCAATCGGATTACTTATTTTAACCGACCAACAAATACCGCATACTAAAACCTTAGTTAAAGCTATGCTGGCAGTCTTATATAGGCAATATACCCTTCATAATGTAGTACTATACATACAGGGTATTAAGAGCCATGAGTTTTGGATTATGGTGAAAGATTATGACCAATTTCGTGGGCGTGTGAACATTTTTATACTCTCTGCAAGAGTATATTGGGTTTGTGCAAAAGTATGTAACAGGCAGAAGGAGGCGTGGCAGACCCCATAAAGTATATATATTCTTGATCAGCATCACAAGCCGAGTCGATATAGCCATGTCCGTCTGTCCGTCTGTCCGTCCGTCCGTCTGTCCGTCTGTCTGTCTGTCCGTCTGTCCGTATGAACAAACAGATTTCAGAGATGGTAAGAGCTACAAGTTCGAGCTTGGTGTCAAACGATCAGATATTTAGTCAGTCAATACAAGAATCTTTTTTTTTTTTTGATGCCACGCCCCATTCGCCCACAATAAGCAAAAAACTGGACACACCTCGGAAAAAATTGGTGTTTTCGGCAAATATCTTAGTAACTATGGCACCTAGGATCACCAATTCTGGAACGGGAGGTTCGTAGCGACGGCATAGTTGCATTGCCATTTAAAATTTTGGACTGCCACGCCCACTTTTCCCACATTTTATAAAAAAGGCTGGAACCTTCAATGCCGGGTTTGGCGAACTTGTTCGTATCGTACAGTATTGTAATTATATGATACGTGTGGAGACTAACTATATTAAACTATCCTGAAAGGCGCATTAAAATCGGACTATAAACAAGAAAACTAGAAGCGTTACAATATTGATAATTGAACGCAATATCAACCCATAGGTGCAAGCGAGATAGAAACACACAAGCACATGTTCGAACGTTTTCGCTGCCTGTGTGTCGGCAGCGCTGCCCGCGGTCGCTGGCTGCGCCGAATACACACATACATACATATATGTATCATATATTGTCAAGCGTACATATGTATGTGTATTCGCATGCAAACAAACAGATGTGTGTTTGATTATGCTTAGATTGTTTTTGTTTCAACATATTTTAATGCAAGTACTACGCAGTGTAATATCTGGATACCGATTTTAATAATTTAATCGGGAACAAATGCAGAGAGTATTATACGGTCGGGCGCGCTCGACTGTACTTTTGTTTCTTGTTTTTACATAAAATTAGCACAATTCTCGAGCAAAATTTAACTTAAATTGGATTTACCCATTAAAGTTGTTAAACACATTTACCTGTAACAATTGTAACTATTTTTATAGAAATATAAAAAACTTCTGAATTGGGAACTTTACTTAATTGAACAACGAGTTTTTGCGATTTCAGTTCGTTTTTGTTTTTTTGGTCTGTTCTTATCACGCGTAATCACAACTATCTACTGAGCTGGGGCTGCTTTAAGATATAAAATTCCGACATCTCAGATATACACAATTACACACGCCTCACGTCAGTTCAGTGCTATCTCTTTATACACGGCAAAAAAATTTCCAAATTTATGCCAGCAATAAGACAATTTTAAATATTATTAATTTGAGTTTACTATTACCTTAAACAATTATATTAATTTTATCATGTGTGTCCACTTATAATTAAGCCGATTTGTTTTTTAACTTAGCGATAAATACAATACTAGATTAGATAATCAGTTTTTGCAACCAGTTACCAAATGTTAGATTTAAAGGTTAATTTATCAAAGAAATATTTTAAAAATCAAAATAGACATAAAAAATGTATTCTTAAAAAAAAAATATTCTGATGGAAATGAATTCTTCATGTTTTTTATCAAAACAAGATATCCAATTAATAATAGAAGGTAAATAATTTTTCTCTGTGTATATTTATACATTTGCACACAAATTCGTTGTTGCAATCAGCATGTTTTCATAAACAACAACAACGACGACATCGCCGACGCCAACACAATGACATAGCCATAACATGTGCCTCTGCTCCAGCTTCAATCTCAGTCGCAGTCTCAGTCTCAGTCTCAGTTGCAGCCGCTCTCCGCTCTCTCAGTCTTTCTATCTCTGTCACTCATTTACTTATCAACAACGAGCGAGATTTGCTTTTACCTCCACATCACCCCAGTCCCTCCATCACCATCAAACTGCTATGACATTAATTCGCTTAAACTGTACAATTACACATACGCACGCACACACACACACACACACACACACATGTAAAGCCACAAGTATAAATCTCTCAGTGTGATCTTTGTTTGTACAAGTTCAAAAAGCTTTTTGTCTTCACATTTGCTTAGAGGTTAAAGCTCTGCCAATTAAAAGCTCGTTAGCTGTCATCTCGGTCTGTTGCACATCTTTTAGTTAACATTGAGCTTTTATGTTAGGTTTAAATTAGCTGCATGCGACTCTTGGTACATTTTGTACCCATACGACCTTACTTTACACTTGTTAAATAAGTAATTTAAAAAATAAATGACTATATTAAATCCAATTTTTTTATATTTTGTAGTTTACCTAAAAAAACCGTCAACATTTTTTAATTTCATTAGAGTAATTTATTATTCAACTTACTTTTTACAAATCTGTTAACTATGTTTTAATTGTCGAAAAAAATTAGAACGAGTCCGGCACTATGGAACATCTTACAAAATTGCACTTTCAGTTAATAAGCACAACCGACTTACTTGAGAAATTAAAACAATAAAAAAACACATTTCTTTAATTTGCATAACAATTTGCATAATAAGAAGACCGTGATACTGTTCTTGAGGTTTTTCATCTCAGGGCACGTGCAATATATGTACATAATATGTACATATGTATATCAGTTTGAACCTTTTCAGAAAGCTAAGCAGATGAATAATTTTTTATTAAAAGAGGCATAAAAACAATTTATTTTAATTTTTAGTTTTTTAAGCAAATAATTTTTTTTTAGCGTTTTTTTACACCTAATTTAAGGTATTAATTCAAATGAAATTAAATATTTAATATATTAGAGTTCATAGTAGTGAAAATAGTTTGTTCACATAAGGGCAACTGATAAATCGCAACCGACCATAATTATTTCCCGAACTCGACATGAAGCAAATTACTTTTTATAAACAATAAGATTTAACTCTGAGCTTACACTCTCTGGATTCAACAAAGCACCGATCCTAACTAAATCTTGCTTTAAGTTTCAAGTTGAATCATTTTAACTGTAAAATATCCACGCTTAAAACGGTTCGAAGACGGAATTTTAAAAGAGGCACGTTTTAAATATTCACCGTTACGCGCTCATTGTGTCTCTTGTCGATTGTCTTGGTCACAATTAAATTTAAAGCCTAATGACGTGCCGTAAATGTAGTTAAAACAAAAGCAACTACAACAATATTCAGACTAAATACCGCAGACACTGAATTAATTAATTTAATTGCGTGCTGAACTTTGACAAGATACGAATAATTATTTCGTTCTTAATTTAATTAACTCTATGCTTTCAGCGTAAAAAAGAGTAGAGTAGAATACTTTATTAAGTTTGTTAGAAGACAAATGTGCGTAACAGGTAAAAGAATGCTTTTTCTGACCCCATAAATTACATATAAGAGATAGAGCTACCAAATTTGGAATAAAAATACGTTTACTTCCCGAGCAGAGCAAGTTTATTTCAATTTGTTGTCAATCCCCTTACCGTCCCTCAAAATTGTAAAACAAACTATGGTCAGTTCACCAAAATCTTGGTTTACATCACCATAACTAGAAACTACTAAACCTATCATGACCAAAATTACACAGTTTGTGTATGGTACCATTATTACGACACGGCGAACGCTCAACTTAAATTATATGGGGGAACTATAACTATAGTTGTTCGATTCAGATCAATCTTAATAACGATAGTTACAATGGTACTGTACACATAATGTGTGAGTTTGTCCACGATAGCTCTAGTCGTTTCTAGGTGTTTCACAGTTTGCGGGGGAGTTGCAACAATTTAAAATTAACTTGATCTGCCTAACATATAGACAGACTTGGATTCGAAATTTTGTTTGCTCTAGCTTTTATAGTCTCGAAGATCATGATGTTTATTTCGACGGACGAACAGATAGACAAAGGGACAGACGGCCAACACTATATCGACTCGACTGTTGACGCTGATCAAGAATATATATACTTTATGGGGAAGGCAACGCATCCTTCTGCTAGTTACGCATATTTCTGTTTTTAGAGTAAGGGGTCAGCAAAAGAAATGAAAATTGGCAGTGGATAGTCAATCAATTTAAATTTACACAAGTTGCAGCTTATCTGTGCTCAGTGAAACACATTATGACAGGTACAGATTAAATACAGGGTATTTAAAAGTTTACAAACATACACGGCCACACTGTGAGCATCACTAATTAACAGCTGTGTGTCAAGTGTTATTGGAAAACCAAGTTAAAGTTCGAATTGACGCGAAGAAGGTGAAACTAGAAATAAACAAGATCTAGGCAGATATACATATATAACTTACCGATGAACTGGCTTCTTGACATTGCCGAACTCATCACTGCTGTCATCGTCCTCGTCATTCTTGGCATTACACGTATCCGGAGTCACTGTAATTACCGCAGAGGTACCCACACTTGAGGCCGAGATCTCGTCAATAATCTACAAATTGCAGTTATTTGGGATTATTTTTTGGCATATAGTTGCAGTATTATTTATCGGATAAAAAACTGTAAGGGCGGGGTAACGCGGCGTATACATAATTCAAACTGTTTTCGAGATTCGTGTCATAAGACGCTTCCTGCCTTTGTCTGGCACAATCAGATGAGATGCTAAAACCAGTTCGTGCCAGTCCCAACTCAATAGTCATCGGATCAGATCTGAGACGACTCGAACATATGTAATATACGTAGGTGTACATATAAAACAACAAAACAAAATCGCAACTGCTAGCTCAAAATTCTTGAATTTAATTTCAAATTTTTTCAAGTATGGAAATATTTTCGATAAATTTAAAATTTTAATAAACTAACTAACATAAAATGTGGGTTTTAAATTAATACGAATTACATTTAATTGGGATTTTTAAAGTATATAATAAATGTAGAATTACTCTGTAATAAACAAATTTGTGTTTGTAAAACACATTCGTTGATTATTAAATATTTCCTACCCCCTTTATGAGTATAGGAAAATTCACTTTTTTAAGTTATTGTTTGGATCGATTTTAGCCCGAAATGAAGAAGTTTTTGTATGTGTAGAAAGTACCTGCCTTAACCGCACTTAACTGTGCTGAATCACCAGGCTGCATATCCTGCTGCTCACTGGTCCAAGTGCTACTGTTACTGTGACTCTGACTCAAATGCAAGCTCATTGCCAGGCACTCAGATATAATCCCAATCGACTGTTAGCAGTAAACTGTAAACAGTAAACAGTCAAGAAACCGATCGACCGACTCCAGTACGTTGTTCGTCTGCTGCCTTTGCCGGTTGCTTGATAATTGCTCAAATAATGTATTAGAAATGTCGGCTTCGCTTGAATCTACTATCTATGCCTCAATTCGCGTGTGTGTGTGTGTGCGAGTGAGTGTAAAATTAGGTGTGTGTGAATTTGTGTTGGTTTAATCGTTCGACGTCGAGCTGCGAATACTACTAAGTACATGTGAACTTCTTTATAATGAACCCCAGCGATATTGAATATATGGAATGTAATCGCAAAATACTGATATTCGCTTGCTTTGATTATCTTAAGTATTCCTGGTGTTATTTGGTTCGTCATAGTGCAGCCCAACTGTACTTGTGCTTGAGTGATTAATTGCGACGCTTCAGCGTCTCTTTTCTTATAATTTCATTGAGACTTTTGCTATAGCACTCGCTCATTTTTTCTATGCGAGGGCCGCACAAAAAAGTACGGCTATAATTGAGCCATATATGTACATATAAATGAATGTTACTGAATTTAACCAAAATCAATATTTTTATAATACATAGTAATTTGTAAAATTTATAAAAGTTTAAAATACCTTCTGCAAAATGGAAGAGTATGTAATGGATATTCATCGACAATAAATTAAAATGTAACTCATAAATTTATATGTATATTATTATTAAAATGTCAGTTATTAAATAAATAATAAAAACAAGCAGTTTGACGGGCTAATTAAATAAGTATTCGGGAAAACAAAATATTATTTTTTTATTTGAAATTCATGATTTGACGTAAATTGATGTAGCTTTATTTGCTTGACTGCTACACATTATAGTATTTGAGATATTCTCAGTACTGTTAAAATACAACTATTAATATTTCCCAGATATTGACAGAAACTTATTAAACCACTCTCGGAGCTGCCGTACCGACTTTCGCCACGATATTTTAAATTTGATTTTGATATGTGCCGAGAAATTGCCGCAACAGACCCATAAATTACTCAGTTCAGCTTACTTTGTCGTACTTTATAATTGCAGGCGACTAGAGTTAGCTTTTAATCTAAACTACTTCCCATAAATTACAGTCTATCGAGTCTTGGACATTTTTTATATTGTCCCCGTCCTACTTGGCCTCAGAAATATCACACTTCAAACCAAAATATTAAAGTACAATATACCTCAATCACATAAGTGTGCTGAGGAGGATCTACTACCATTTTCAATATATTCTAATAAATTATTCCAACTGTGATCAGAGCCCAAACTAAACTGTCAAAGTGGTTTATACCAATTTTGTGATTTAATACTTAATAGCTTTTATTTAAATACATTTAAGTCCAATTTGTGGAATTTTATACAAGCTATTGTCGAATAGATGTAACAAGTAACATCTGCGCTTTGGTATAGAACAAGTCCATCGACTAATAATTAAAATTCACATCGTTGTGATTTGTACTAGATAAAATGTATTCCATTCAGTAACCTTAGGGCTTTACGTCTTTTCATATCATAGTTTCAAACACGTCACATTTGTTTTAATGCTTAATTATTTCAAATTTAAGCCAGAAATTAGTATTCGCCGATAATTTCAATATTTTGTATACTTCAAACCAAGAATATATTCCAAAACAACATACTAACAACCAAATATTTGTACATGCAATAAAGTAAACAATTTCGTTTTTCATAGGGTCATTTCAAATTTAATAACGTTGGCAATTTCAGCATTAAACAATTATTTTGATTGTCATTATTTTGAACAGGGTTGGAAGATAAAATAAGCTTTTCCGACCCTACAAGGTATATATATTCTTGATCAGCAACAACAACCGAGCAATTTTCGCGTGTCTAACCGCTGTCTGTATGCACACCTGGATCTTCAAGACTATAAGACTTTAAGAACCACCACATTGATGTCAGGTAGATCAGTTTAATTTTAAATTGGTGTCACGCCTCATAACACCATATCTTGGAAACTTTTAGAGCCATCATGACAAAATTTTTGTGTATAGTATCATAGCTATCTTCAGACAGATATAGCCTACAGCTCCCGTAGGACAATTCGGTCGAGCATTTGTATGAAGACATATAGTGCTAGTCGAGAGATCGGAACCAAACTCACACATGATGTGTAGGTGATGGTGGTAACTATCCTTACCAAGTTTGATTAGGATCGGGCAACTACAGTTCTTTTTCTATAGCTCTCATAGGATTGATCCACGCCCCCTTAGCGCACGAAACAAAAAACATAAATTTTAGCTTCTTCTTGCTTAAGTTCGCGTTAAGTTTTCATTCATCTATCGTTATCAGTTCTTTAGTTCATTTGAGTGATTCATTATTGATCGTTTTAATTTACATTTACCAAGGAAAACATTTAAAAATGATCTCAAGTCGAGAACGTAATTTTTACAGGGTATCTTACGGCTGTTGAGCCCGTCTGTACTTTGCTTCTTGCTTATGTTTCTTCTTTATAGCCATATGCGTATCGAAACAGAACTGCAGTATGGCTTTTAACCTATCGGCTTCAGCAGCGGTTGTTCTTGAAGCACATTAACTATACAAATCTGCGATACAATTAATTAAATTGTTCTGCTTGATGTACAAGTTTTGCTAATATCGCAACGAAAATTGAAATTAAAAGTCTCTAAGGTTCTAAAATATATAAAAAGAAGTAAGAAAGGGTACAGTCTAGCGTGCCGAGTGTAAAAAACCCCGTACTCAATCTAGTGCACATTTTATCATAAAATTTATAATTTTCGACCGATTTGCCCTATTTGATTTCCCTAAAGGCTCGTTTGTCTTTTGTGCATTGGGTAAACTGTTTTATATATTTATTGAACATTAATGAGTAAATGATATACGAACACGAAAACCTATAGAAATCTTAAAATTTCTATTGTAGTTTATTTAGGCTTGTAAAGAAACTCAAAATTCATTGCTTACTTTCGGGCTGGTTCTGTGATCTTAGTCTCGTTAAGGTCATCAGTGTTGCCAGAATTCTGGAGCTTAAAACCAATTAATTGATTCAAAGTCATCAGTTGATTAATGACATTGATTTATCATTTGTGTTTATTTTATCCAATATTAAAATTGATTATTTGAAATTGAATTTTAAAATGTTGCAAATAGTTCTAAGATAATTTTTGAAGAGCATAATGATTTAAAAGAACTTAAAATACTTAGGAGTCAAGAAAATAATCTATTGAAATTTTGAGTGCGTCAATAAAAAGAAAAAGCATTTCGAAAATATAAAAATTATTTTCGTAAAATGGATTATAAGTAGTTATTGGCTTTTCACGAAATTTCAGACTTAGAATAAAAACATAATTATATATTTGACAATGAATTGAATAAATGTGTGTCGCTGTATGTTATGCTTAATTCAGGTTGTAACTTAATATTCTACGCTATAGTTTTTATAGTTGTATAGTGTAATTAATAGAATAGTACATATTTACATGTTGATATACTCTGTATTATATGCAAATGCAAGCTTTATTAATTATTAAATCTCATACAGTTTAATTTATTTATTACTACACTTTTACAACCCAATATTTTTAGACCCCGTACTCTAAGAAAGGTTGAGGGGTCTATTAGGTTTGTCAGAAAGGAAATGTGCATAACAGGCAGAAATACGCCTTTCTGATCTCATAAAATATATATATATTCTTGATTAGCATCAATAGTCGAACACAGTATGAACACGTAGATCTCAGAGACTATAAGAGCTAGAGCCACAAAATTTAGAATAAAAGTCCGTCTACTTCGCGAGCAGAATACGTTTATTTCAAATTGTTGACACACCCCCAATCGCCTCCAAAAATTGTAAAAAAAAACTATTTTTTTGTATTAACAAATTTACACACTTTGTGCATGTTATCATTATAATTCGCTTGACCATGTTTGATTCACACCGGACAACTATAGCCTAAAGCTCTCATAGGACAAATCGGTCAATTTCCTTTTATCTTAAAAATGACTAGAACTCTTTTCTTTGTAAGAATGTTGTATATATAAAGAAAAATAGTTGTAATGGAAAATTATTGTAATGAAATCAATTCCTGTCGCTGAAATCAAATCTTAATGTAATTTTTCCCATTAAACCATTTAGTAATTGTAAATTTTGGTAGCAAAAATGGTAGGTCTTTATGACCAACCTTTGGAATTTTGGTCTTGAAATTATTTTAAAGAAACTCAATTGAAAATTATCAAATGCATTTTTTAACACAGTAAAATCTGGTTGGAGGGACTTGGTTGGTTCCCATACAAACTTGTATGAAACCGACAAACCGCAGTGCATTACCTTTTATTTAATAATGTAAATAAAAATATTCTTAGCAACGAAAAGGTTTTCAGTGTTGATTTCGCAAGCTTGAAATTGGAAACTTTTAGAAAATCTGAATTGGAAAATTAGTGAGTTGCAATCAAAAAATTATAAATTATAAACAAATTGTATTTGCCTAAAAACTTTTATAAATGTAGTTGCTTTCCTATATAATGCAGTGTTGAGTACCTTAAGGGTATTTGAACGTCGGTTAAGCTTTTAACCCAACTTTTTCCCGACTATTTGCAATTCGAATTAATTACAGTTGAAGTGTAAACACAAGTGAAAAAACAGCAGCAATTGTGTTAGAATTGATGATGACGAAATGATGACACGATGAAATGATGCAATGATGATAATTTGTCTTAAATTTGTATCATATTCAGCTGTGAGTATAAATCGGGCATTGCGAGTATCTGATTCAATATAATATTTAACGTTTACAAAATTGTAGACTTTAAGTCGTTTCTGACTGAAATTTAATTGCGGTTCAAATTTTGGCAAGTACAAACAGACACACACCTACACACGTTGTGCTGGAGTGCACAGATAACAGCTAATGAGCGTTTTATTATTACTTATTTTTATTTCTATGTGAATGTATATTTATAGCCTATTTCACAAAGACAACAATGAGCTTATAATTTTGTGGCGTATGCGGTCTGTCTGTACACACATTTATATCTCGCGGGTTTTAAAACCTACAAAATTAATTACATTTGCCGAAAATTTTAATTCGATCGGGCAATAAATATTGAAGTTGTTTCAGGTGACGTCATGCAGTTTTTCGGTTTAATCCACGAGCTACACAACAATTCTATCTAACTCTTTTTCAATCTTAACAATCTCTTCTTTGGTAATTTCCCAACTTGAGAAAGTTCTTTAGCTAGGCACTGAACAGTTGATCACCCAGATTGAAGCGTTCTTGCTTGCTTTAATGATGCAAACGAGTGCTAAACAGCACAAACCCGTTTGTAAAGTCAAAATAGGTATTTAATTTGAGGAACAAAAACCACGACAATGAGGGTCGAGTACTCACACTTTCCGACCGACTCTCCTCGTGTAGCGCCTCTTGTGCCTGCATCTGGTGCCGCAGACGCAGTGCCTCCAAGTCTAGGGAATTAATACCCGATGGCAGAGAAATGGAATTTCGACGTAATCCTGGACCAAAGTGCTCCCGATCCCTTTCTCGCTCCTTTTCCTTTTCAACGACTGGCGGAGGAGATGGCGTAACGCTTCTTGACGTCTCCGCCTCCGTAGGCAGCTCATTAATCACCAGCAGATGCGGCAATTCCACGTTGCGTCTTTGTACCAGGGATTGCTTACGTGTAAGGCCAATTTCGGTATCGCAATTCATCAGCTGTTGCTCCTCCTCATCAGCTGCCTGGTCATCAGCGTAGGGCAACTCCAGCAGCTGATCATACTGACTGTTGAGCGCGTGCGCTGCACGAAGCGATGGCTTTGATTGTGGCATCCTTTTGAAATCGAACTACTCGACTTTGACGCGGTTTGCGGACGGGCACGTGTGCACGCGAACGCGTCCAGGTTGCGACTCGCAGCGTAATCGAAAGAAAACGCAAAATTGCAGCTGAAACTGTCAACAATGTGGAGAGCGCGACGTCAAGCTCAGCTGAGCACAGTAGGTGGATAGGCAGGGGGCAGGGGCAAGGGCTGTGATGAAGGGGAGGGTATAGGGTAGGGTAGGGGTTATCGAAGTGGAGGTTGTTAATAGGGTTATGAGCCATAAAGCCGCGTCGATGTGCCTTTAATCATCAACGCTTTACTTACCATTATCATCCCAGTCGACGCTACGATTACAAGCGGCACTGATTACGTATGCGACGCGTTGTACGCATTGCTTTTAACTGCTCCGCAAGTTTATTTTGCTTTGTTTGACAAACAATATTATTCGTTGTTTATTGATTTAGTTAATTAAATTCTTGTTTTTCTTATTTTTTTTGGCCACAAAGAAGCTCAGATCGCAATGCTTTGCCCACCTCATTAGACAATTTCTTTCTCTCTCTCTCTCTCTCTCTCGTGCTCGCACTCCCTCTCTTTCCCTCCCTCACTGTCTCTCTCACTCTCTCTCCATCTCTCTCTGTCCCTCCACTTAGCTCACTTTCTACCTTCCACTGGCTTCGAACTGCTCTCATTATTGCACCGTTATCAGCACATATAAAACGGTAAATCGCGCCAATTGATCAAATAATACCAACCAGCGTCAAAGGTTTTTCATACTCTATCCATAAAGTCATATACACTTTTTTTGAAAATCATTATGTAGAAAACAAACTATGTGTATTCAAAAAGCCTTTTTTGGACTAATTTGTTTAAAAGGAATGTAAAAGGATTCGCTGAAATCGATGAAGATTTTCTATCTTTATTTTAGGCTAGTGTAATCCACAAATAATCGTCATTCATTAATTATACTGATTTGAATCATTCAGTTATAGCAAATTAATAAAGTTAAATCAAAACTGAGCATAGACAAAATTGGCATACAGGATATTTATACATCTATATATGAAATACAATGCATATATGTATATGATCTTTTACATCAACGGTTTAGAAATCGAGTTTGAATCAACGAAACTTTGACTACATAAAGCCGATATATTGTTTTTTTCTCATATCTCCCAAAAAAATTCCAGAAATTCAATTAGCAGAAAGGCAAAAGGAAGAAAAATTAAAGTCGTTAGTCCGGTTTCTATAAAGTCAATTCATATATATTGTACATATACATATATCTACATTATATACTACTTGTTTTTGAAAGAATCAAGTAAAATACAATTAAAACTGAAGAGTATTCAACAATGCGACGCCTTGAAATCTATTTTTAGTTCGTGTTGAATAATAACATGTGTTACCGATCAGCCAACAATATAAAATGCGGGTATGAGGGTTACCTTACCCACCTGACTTCCCCCACGGGCTTCCCCTCACACACACACACGGAATTAGCTGATAAGTTGATTAGTTTCATTCGCTTAATCAATCGGATGGACATATTAAACTAATTCGCAATATTGTGTTAATAAATTCCAAAGCAATTCTGCGCAGTCAATTGTATTGAATTGGAAATGGATTATTCCTATCGCAAAGCAGCGCAGCCTCACGCACTGTACTATGGGCAAAAACCAGCCATTCACTAAACAAAAAATACTTTACACGAAAAATCAGAGTCTTAAAATTTGGTATAAAAGTGAAGATTTAAATTTTTTAGCTTAAGTTTTTTCAAAGCAAATAAATAAATCTTTTGATTAGCTTATGGTAAAGTATTTATAAATTTTACCAAATCAATCAACTTATTTTACACGTTACGTTTAATTTTGTTCATTACTTGTCTAAAAATAAAGCTCAGATTACCTCGGAAGTAAGAGGAATTTCAATTCTTCCTAACAATACAATCAGAAATAAATATTCTTAAATTCTACAGAAAAGTATTGTATTAATCCCAAAGTATTTCCACAGTAAATGGGCACAGTGGAACCAACAACTAATGTATCTAATTGACATGCCGCACTCGTTGGTAGTCTGTTTCTCTCTCACTCATGGCCCCTTCTATCTCTACCACTATCACGCTCCCACTGCTATGTGATGTGTGAAATTTTAAGTTGCGGCCAGCTGTGACTTTGGCATAGATTTATGGTATTTTATCGCCGATACAATTGATTTATACATTTATTACATAATATTAATAATACACTACCTTTCAAAAAAATTGTATCACATTCAAAATTGAGAAAGAATATACCTAATAAATATCCATCCAAATTATTCGAATAGATGTCAGAACAATCGGCACTGTGCCGATTTCAATACCAAATGTTTCGAAATGGGAATAATTGAAGGTAATACAAAGCGTATTCAAGGTTCAGATTTTCAGTCAAAATACCTAGGAAAAAAAACGAAAGCGTTACTTGAAAAGGGGAAAATTGCAATCTTTATTTTAATAAATTATTCAATCGGTATTTTGATAAGATGTTATTCTTCTTATTTACTTTTTATTCCAGCGTCTCTTCTTATATCATAACTTTTGTTTGTTTCCTACAATTTGTTGCTATTTTTTTGTTATTTGTAAGCATGCTTCAGTTTGTATTGTTTTGTATTTGAACTTCTTACTTTACATCTGGATCTTGCTGGCTGGCGGGTGGCTTCTCTATGTTTTACGCTGACCGTACAGTGAAGACACGGTACATGGTATATTGAATGGTCAACAGCGATTGAGTCATTGTGTGTTAATTGTTAAATTAGGCGCATATTTATTTATATTTCATTATTAATTTATGTTTTTAGAATATGTAAGAAAACATTTGATATTCGGTTTTATTTGCCGCTTTGCTGTTCATTTAATTATTTATAAGGAATGTTTTGTTTTTTTCGCATTGTTTTATTTAAATGTATGTATTTATTAATTTATTTTTAATAGCTTGTTTCATGATTTTGCTTTTTGATTTAATATTTAGAAATAAGTATATGCATATGATGTTGTTGTTTTTGTTTTTGTTCACTAAACATACAAATACAAATACAAATTAATGCCTTTGCTTAAGTATTAATTATGTATTAACATATTTAATTCTTTTGTTTGTTTGTTTTTTGTTCAATGGTTGCCTTTCTACATGTTTCTTTGACGATTTCTTTTCTAACAAATTCACAAACAATTAAATATAAACAAAAAAAAAATTAGAACTTAGAAAGAAAATACACAATAAACATATAATATATGGAATATACATAATTAGTAGTTAAACAGCTAAAACGTAAAACGTTGCTACAATAAATGGCCAAAGAAAATGTGATTTCACAATCAATCAGTTTTGTTACAGATGCAGATACAATAAGATACAGTTACAGATGCAGATACAGATAACGTAAATCGCGTAATAAATGTTGTTTTGTGGTTATTGAGACACAGTTCGTATTAATTTACACATTATATAGTACACATACTAACATAATATGCCTTATGGTTGGTTAGATATTTCGTTAAATAAATAACTTGACATTGAATATAAATCGTGTCGCACTACAAATTGTACAAATAATTCAAATCAAAGAAATTGTGTGGAAATGAGAGAAAAACACAGCAAAAGTAGAATTGATTATACTTGAATTTACATAAAGAATAATCATATCATAGTGGTAAATTTAATCATAATAATAATTGTGTAAATTGTAAATATCACAAGCAGACGTCACTTGCATCGTTGATAAATGTAAATATATTTATATATTTATTCATATATTTATATGTATGTATTTGTATATGTTTGTAAGTGTATGTGTGGGTTTTGAGTGTGTATAAATATAATTATGTGTATGCTTGTGTAGCTGTGTGTGTCAATGTGTTGTACTGCTTTATAAAGTTTTTATTTGTTTTTCCTCCATGTTCATTACAATTAAAATGTTTTGGGCCTAAGTACCTATGCTTGTGTGTGTGCGAGTGTGTGGTGTGTGTGTGCGTGTGTCAAGCAGAGCACTGACTCAGTTCTAATTCCCACACACACAAACAGACAAACACTCACTCACAAGTGCACAGACATTTAATTTATTACGCAAAATTGCATATTGTTTTGTTGTTGTTTCTTGCCTTGCTTGAATTATTACATTTATATAAACTGCTCTTAAATATTACTAACATTTTCTATTAGAAAATAAGAATGAGTACATAGTTTCAACATGTTTATCGATTTACAAATCATATATAATTATATATACGTGTGTGTGTATATATATGTTTGTATATACTTCTTCTAAATATTAAGACTTATTAAAATTGACTTTTTACATTTTAGCAGCAGCTTTGCTTTCTAGACGCTTACTCAAAAAAAAAAAAAAAATGATAACTAATTATAAGTGATTTTTGCTAATTGCTTAGAATTTACATATGTGTGTTAGTTGTTTTTTGTTTGTTCTATATATATATTTGTTTTTATTATAATATTACGTGATCATTTGTTCTTTACTAAAAAGTTATTTATGAGAATCGTCCCAGATTTTACTTTTTATTATTTTATAAATTGATGATTTCGGCATGGCTGTTTGTGTGAGTGTGTGTGTGTGTGAGTGTGTTGGTGTGTATACTTTTCAGTGTGTTTCTCGCATGCTTTCTAATGCTAACTACTACTTTTATTTCTAAGTGCTATGGTGCTAAAATATTTGAAACATTTTGTTGCCGCTGTTAACATTAGTTTTCATCTTGTTGTTGTTCTTGAAGTTTGTTTGTTATTGCTGACTAATCCATCCATGTCCCTATATAATCAATTGCTTTTTACAAGTATCGTTACTTATATATTGTACAAAATACATAAGATGTACTTCAGTGGTGTCCTCAGTTTTCGGCTTCAATTACTTTTTTTAACTTTTTAAACATAAGCTGATTAACAGAATCAGAGACACCATCAGAGACAGTTATGATCCTCAGCTGCCTGCACATCCCATAACATACACACCACACACACACACACACATACACCAATTGTGAAACAAGAAGATTTTACATACAACAGAATTTTTCGTTCAAAATACTTTAACAAAATCAGAAAAACAGAGAATTTTTAATAGGTGGAAGTGAGTGTGTGTGCGTGTGTATATATATGTGTGTGAAATAGAAAGAGAAAAGAATTGTAAATGACAAAGACTGCCTAGGGATCGGTGGCTGCGATGATGTTGATCTTCAGATGATTTGGGGTTAATTTATAGATCTGATCAATGCGCTTGATGATGAGCCTGTTGTTGGATTTCTTTTAATCGCCGCTGTCTTCCCACTTGCGTTCCTCCATTATGCGATCAAAGCAATCGGCAAGGAATGCATGCTAATTTGTAATAAAAGAAAGTTGTGTTATTATAAATCCATAGAAATTGGAATATATTGATTATTTTATTTACATATGGCGTATAGACTTTGACCCAACGTGCTGGCTTATCTGGACGATTGTATTGAAAGCAGAACGACATGGACTCCTCGTCACTCTCGGATCGGGTTATGCTGTCCCATGTTAGCTCCACCATTTGGGCTTCCAGTGAGCCGTCCTCGCGACATGCATGTAGCCGAAAACTCTTCATTCCTGCAAATAAATATATTTATAACGAACTATAAGTAATAATATAAAGCTTTTTAAATTATAAAACTCTATTCTTAAGAATGTCACAAAAAAAGTGTGAGTAACATGCATAAGAAGGCGTAGCCAGCCGAGTCGATAAAGCCGTCTGTCCGCCCGAACATTTGGATCTTCAAGACTAAAAGAGCTAGAACCGCGGAACTTGGAAAAGTCCGTCTCATTCGCCAGTTTATTTCAAATTGATGCCAGACCCCAACCCACCCGAAAAATGTGAAAACCATTTTCAAAACGCCATAATTTGGAAACGGCTAGAGCTATCTGGACCATTAGAGCTATCCGGTCCAAGTTTGATCCCTATCAGACAACTGCATCCTATAGTAGCTCCCATAGAACAAATCGTTCGAAATTGTCGTTAAGAATAGAACACCAATTTGAATAGCTTTAAACTGCCAGTATTCTCTTTTCTTTTCTTTTGTCTGTTATCTCTTTCTAATCCGCTCGATGATAAAGGAAGAAACTTTTGCTCGAATCTTTAAATATTTGTTAAGGAATTTCTAAATTATAGAATTATATTATAATAATCTTGTAATCTAGAACCATTTTGATGTTTTTAAAGTTTTAAACGACTTACCCACGGCGGGCACAACATGGCCCTCCTTGCGACTATCACAGGAGCAGTGTGGAAAGACGACGTCGCCATAGCCGGGCAGTGTACGGGCAAGTGCCAAGTAATCATTGGCCTTTTTAGCGTCTTGAAGTGCTTTCAGCTCGTAGAGACGTCCATCGGCACGAATATTGCCGCGATTGACTTCATCGACGGCTTGATAGAATATAAATCGTGACGCCTGTTCGCCCTCGGGTAGTGTTAGCTCCTTGCCAACGGAGAAGAGCCAGCGCCGTACACATAGACACGTCGATGAGGCGGTACTGTAATTCTGTACATAGAGCTGATGTGGTATCTCGTGTGGTTGCAATTTACGCTCGAAATTGTACTCGACAATCTCAAAGAGATAGAAATATTGTTGCGTATAGGCGGTGAGGTTGGCGCGCTGCACCAGAATCTCCCATACGACCTGAGCATTAGATGACTTCTTAACGGACACGCTAGTGACCTCATGATCCGGCAGCATGACTTTAATATCAACTGGCGATGCGGATATATCATCTTCGGTATCCGTTAGGAAATCCTGCACTGCATCGCTTTCGGCAATTACCCGGACAGCGCACACCTTCTCCAGGTACTGCTCGAGGCCACGTCGACGTGTATCCAGCTGCTGTTCGCTTAGCTGGAAGGGCCATTTTCCAGGCAATTTGGGAAAAGTGAAGCCGCTGAATTCCTTGCGCAGCATAGAATGCAGATTGGCGAACTCCCGATAACGGCGTGAACACAACTGTCGTCCGGCCATATGTATATTGAATACAATATAGCGTTCTCCATTCCGGTTAACGATACTGTAGTCGGGTATGCTAGAAGCAAGAGTTACTACAGATTAGTTATGGGACACATAGTCAAATAAGAATTACTCACCTGATGGGTAACGAACGCTTGTCGGAGTAATCAATGTAGGAGTAGCCACTCTGATCCTCCTGCGGTTCCAGTCTATCGGCCTCCTGCTGTGTCACAGATATTACCGTTAGTGTGAGGCAATCCCCGCCAGATTTGATCAGATCGACCACCTGTTTATGTGTGGCACCTTCGACACTGACCCCATTGCTGCAAATACAAAGGAAATTTTGAGACGATTAAATAATTTGTGGGATTCACACGAACCGCCGACATCGACGCTCATAGACACTCATCTGGGCAAACTGTACGCCGTGGAATGGCAACATTTTAAGAGTCACAAACAGATTAAGAAAGTCTTTTAAATTGAATTGAAGTCAATCAGTTTGCAACTCGATTGTCAAACGACAATTGAGGAGCTACTCGTACAGGCGGATTATTTAAGAAACGCAGTCAGAACAAGAGACTACGAGAGCAATAGAGATAGCTAAAAAGCAAAAGAGAGACAGGGAGATATAGAGAGAGTGAGAGCGTTGCAGTTTATTGATCGACTATGGCACTTCTCAAAATACTGATAAGACAAATCTGCGGTAAATCGAGTTCCAGACACTTGCGATTCGGGTCAAGTCGAGTTTGTTTATGATAAGCACGAGCCTTCGAGTTGTTGAACCGATCCGCGGAGCAGCTACTTGACTGCAACTAGGTAACAAACAATAAAAACTACACTGAAAGCTGATTGAATTTTGAATTTGTAGATTCAAAATTTAAAATTTCTTAAAATATATTTGCAATCAAATAGTTCAAGCTATGTTTAAGCAATGAACAGTGAATTAGTCAGCAATGCATTTGTAAATAGAATCAATGATCTTCCAATGGCTGCTCTAATCACAAGTCGTTTGTTCTTTCTTATAATTCCCAAATGGTTTATGTTGTGTGAGTTTGTAAATAATGTCTATACCGTCTGCAAGAGCATATTGAGTTTGTAAAAAGTAAGTAACAGTCCGAATGAGCCATGGCAGCAATGTAGCCAGATTTCGGAAAGCACCATAAGCTAGATTGAAGAAAAAAATAAGCTAGAACAAGCTAAAATTAAAAAAAAAATAAGCTTAGAAAATAAGCTAGTCATTAAAACATGAAAAAGTCAATGTTTTGAATTGTTTTATGTATATTTATTATAATAATGAAATGATTTCATCAGCTTCATCATTTGAGTCCACATATTTGTCGGATGTTTTATTGGTGCGAAATATTTGTTGGGAAGATTGTAGTCATGACAGCATTTGCCACGACGTCGCATTCCATATCTATAGCATTCAAAAGAATATACTTAGTATATACGCAACTCGCAAAAATTTTGCTTGTAAGAAACTTTTGGCATTTTTCTTTTGTTCAAAAAAGTGCAAAACTGCGATGTGACCGAATCTTATAAGCGAAAAATGATTAAAATACGAACAACAAATATGATTTTTGTCTTAGTTATCAAAAAGAATGGCCAAAACTCATAATAATACAATCAGAAAATAAGGTATTTTATTTAAAATAAGCTAAATCTAACTTAAAATAAGCTAATATGGCAACACTGCATGACAGATCCCATAAAGTATATATATTCTTGATCTGCATCGCAAGCCGAATCAATATAGTTATGTCTCCGTCTGTGTACTTGTTCGTATGAACAAACAGATTTCAGAGATGGTAACAGCTGCAAATTCAAATTTAGTCTCTATACACTCCATATTTAGTCAGTCAATACATCGCTCAAAATAAGTCAAAAACTAAATACACATCGGAAAAACATCAATGTTTTTGGCGAAATCGCACTAATTATGACAATTGGGAACACCACTTTGGGTGCGCGGTTGCCTAGAACAGCGTATATCCAATGCAATTAAAAAATTTAGACTGCCCAGCTCCCTTTCCTATATAATATATATAAGCCAAAATCATCAAATTTCCATGCCAATTGCACAGTGCACAGCCAAGTGCACAGTTTTGTTATTTAATTTTCGTTTGGACATAAATTATATCAAATTATCCGGATGTTTAATAAAAATCCAACTATAATCAAACATTATACTTAAACACAATGTCAACGTATGTGTGCAAGCGAGACAGAAACATACATACATATGTTCGAGAGTTAACGCTGCTTGTGGGCCGTGGCGGCAGCGATGCACGCGGACGCAGGCTGTGTTTTATTGTAAAAACTGTCCATTGTAAAACCGTGATAATAATTCTAATAATATAATCGAGAATAAAATACTGCGAGTATTATACGGTCGGGCATACTCAACGTCTTTGGTCTAGGCTAGTTTCCCATGTCTTCTGCTTCTACCTTTTTGGATGGTTTCGTGAAGACACTGTGTGTGTGCGTCTTTCCGGTTTGACTTTTGCCACCGCAGCAAAAATAAATAAATCGCAGCTATCGTGTTTGTCGTGTCGCTGGTGACGCAGACGTACAACAACCACAAGAAAAGTGACAACAGTGACGGTTGCAACAACAACAAGAAAAAACGGTTGTCTTCGTCTCGCCGAAGATTAAATACCCTTGCAGTCATGTAGATTGTGTTTAATTGGTTTTAAACACCAATTGTTCATATGACAGCTACAGTAGCTACAGCTACAGTAGTCCAATCCGGTTGAAATTTGGCTTATACATAAGATTTGGTAATAAAATTTTGTGAAAATATTATATATTATTATATTTCTATAAAACATACTGTATGAACTGCGTGAGAAATAGCGTACACATCTGCACTAAGTTTTATCGAGATAGATTCAAAACTGAGAGACTGGATCGCATAGAAACTTAAGAACAGACGGACATGGCTATATCGACTCGGTTGTTGATGCTGATTAAGAATGCCGCCGATGTGTTACAAACATCGCGACAAAATCAATATACACTCCGCAAGGGTATAATAACATGACTCAGAGTCAAGCAAACCAAACAGACTTGCAGAAGAAGCCGCCAAGTGATCGAAGCGAAGAATATTCAGCTCTAAAGTGTTAAGGGAATTGGTTTGCACTTTTAAATCTTTAAGGCTTCAGTATTTATACCCAGGTTAGTGAAGAAAAACTTAAGCACACCAACATAAATTTAGTTTTTAATTCATATTAAATTAATTGTTTCCAGCTCACACCGTTTTTTATAGTTGTTCGATCCAGACCAAACTTTATATGAATAGTTGCATATAATAGTATTTGACACATACATATGTGACTGACTAATTATCGCGTTTTCATTACATTTTTTTTTACAATTTGCGTGGCGTGGAAAAATTCAAATTAAGCTTGATCAACCTCCACATTAACGTAGTCTATGTGCCAATTTTGGTGTTTCTAGCTTTTACCATTTGTGAAATCTCAGCGTTCTTACGGATGGACAGTCGGTCACAAACCCAATATACCCTCACAGGGTATAAAAAACCCCAATTTGTTGTAAGCTAAATTCTCTACTTCCCAAGACCGCCTGCAGGCGGGTTATCTAAATTGTCCCAATATGGTTTTTAAAATAAAATTATTTGATTTTTTTTTATTTTATCTATTTAGGGAAATTCCAAGCTTACAATCGGCAGTTCGAACCATTCAAATAATTATTTTATTTTATTAGGGGCACAGTGCCTAAACTTAAAATATTAAAAACAAATTAGAGGGGGAGTTTCAGGCGAAAGGTAGAGGCTTGGTTCAACCTCTCCTGAAACTCCACGAATCAAACCCATCTAACCGTTTCTGTGTATATATAGAATTCAAAGGCATGGAAAGCCAATGAATAAACTACACTTCAAAATGATAAACATATGTAAGTTATTATCTTAATACTTTTTATAACTAGGCAAATCGAGCAGCAAAAGATAAAACTGCATCACACCTTTATATAATTTTTACAAAATCGCATAGACGTTTAATATCCAGGGTATAGCAGCCATTCAAAATGTATGAAAGAAACCAGTTTTAATGTTTCAAGCCAAATCCCCAATGATACTCAAAGAAATTTCAAGCTATCAGCATTGGAACTGATCATTGAATAATATTATTATAAATTTTAGCATAACATTCAAAAGTTCATTTTGTTTATTTGATTTTTGTATATGAATATACATTTATATATAAACATTGTATTAGAAATACAACACAAACATAAATAAATTTTAAAACAAAGTATTGCAATATATTTTCCTTTCTCAATGCTCTATAATCGTTAAGTAGGTTAAGGGTAATGCACAATGCAAAAAATAAAACAATAAACGATGCATTAAAACATATACTGATGATCGATAACTAGTAATTGCTAGTCAAGCACTAAATCATCTTGTTTCACTGGTCTTCCATTTGTTGCCTTAAGTAATACCACAGTGTTGTTAATTTCCCCAACCTCTCCCGTCACCAATACACCCACCCGCCCTCTCACTTGCACTGCCAGTCTGTTGATAAAAACAGCAAAAGTTGTTTATACACGCAAAATGCATGTATTCGTACACACACATACACACGTACAAAAACACACTTGCTTATCTATTTTGCAGTGATCATACGTTCTTATTTTCTATGCGAAAAGAGAGAGGGAGAGCGAGCGAAGGAGCTTTAAGTCGGAGAGCAAAGCAGAGAAAGAGTGGCAACTCGCTCTCGTTAACTTTGCTCAGTTTTCCTCAACGTAAGAGAGTCTTGCCAAATTAAAGAGAACAAAAAAGTATGTGCGTTTCAGAGCCATGACATGACATAAATCAATCAAACTAAGTCATCGTTAATTAAGCCGGTTTAATATACAATGACATGTGCAGAAACAATAACCAATAACTATTTAATGACTAAAAATCAGTATACATGAGAACCCCAGCAGCCATTGATTCTATATTAATACTTTGTATTCGTGAATATATTATAAAGTATTATAGTATTAATATTTATATTAACCTGTGGTCAGCAACAGCGTACTTCTATTAAGTTTATGGCAAAATTAATTTAAAACAAGAAAAACGGTTCGCCGAAGATTAAATACCCTTGCAGTCATGAATATTGCATTAGAAGTCCGATTTGGATGAAATTTGGTTTGCACATTTGATTTGGTACTAAATGTATATAGCCTAAATTTGGTGTAGATATTTAAAAACAAGAAAGAAAAGTACAGTCGAGCGCGCCCGACCGTATAATACTCTCTGCATTTGTCCCGATTAAATTATTAAAATCGGTATCGAGATATTACAATGTGAATTACTTGCATTAAAACACGTTGAAACAAAAACAATCTAAGCATAATCAAACACACATCTGTTTGTTTGTATTCGAATACACATACGTTTGGCAATGTGTATATGATGCAAATATGTATGTATGTATGTGTGTATTCGGCGCAGCCAGCGACCGCGGGCAGCGCTGCCGACACACAGGCAGCGCTGCCGACACACAGGCAGCGAAAACGTTCGAACATGTGCTTGTGTGTTTCTATCTCGCTTGCACCTATGGGTTCATATTGCGTTCAATTATCAATATTGTAACGCTTCTAGTTTTCTTGTTTATGGTCCGATTTTAATGCGCCTTTCAGTATAGTTTAATATAGTTAATCTCCACACGAACTATATAATTACAATACTGTACGATACGAACAAGTTCGCCAAACCCGGCATTGAAGGTTCCAGCCTTTTTTATCAAATGTGGGAAAAGTGGGCGTGGCAGTCCAAAATTTTAAATGGCAATGCAACTATGCCGTCGCTACGAACCTCCCGTTCCAGAATTGGTGATCCTAGGTGCCATAGTTACTGAGATATTTGCCGAAAACACCAATTTTTCACGAGGTGTGTCCAGTTTTTTGCTTATTGTGGGCGAATGGGGCGTGGCATCGAAAAAAAAAAAAGATTCTTGTATTGACTGACTAAATATCTGATCGTTTGACACCAAGCTCGAACTTGTAGCTCTTACCATCTCTGAAATCTGTTTGTTCATACGGACAGACAGACAGACAGACAGACAGACAGACGGACAGACGGACAGACGGACAGACGGACATGGCTATATCGACTCGGCTTGTGATGCTGATCAAGAATATATATACTTTATGGGGTCTGCCACGCCTCCTTCTGCCTGTTACATACATTTGCACAAACCCAATATACTCTTGCAGAGAGTATAAAAAAAAATTTTCTTTCATCTGATTGTTCCTATGGGGGCTATTTAATATAGTGATCCAATCTGGCCGATTTTAACATATGAACTGCGTGCAGAAAGAATTCAGATCTGATAGATTTAAAACTGAGAGACTGATCAAGAATATCTATACTTTATGGTGTCGGAAAAGCCTGCTTTAATGCGTTACTAATACACTTTGCCAGGGTATAATTAGAAATTAAATTAGTTAACTTAATAAACAAAATGAAATCACAGGTATTTAAAACATTTTAATGCAACAATAATTTCTGTATTTTCCAAAAGTCGTAAAACGAAAACAGAACTAGAAAACAGCAAATGATAAAGACAAACTGGCATTATGTGATCTCAACTGGGATTAACCAGCTGCTTCCAATTTTTCCATCAGCCCCTCATGCCGAATAATACATATTTATAATAACAAAAGCGAAAATAAAGTAAAAGTAAAAGAAATTGAGGGAGAAAAACACTCGAATGGGTAACATTTTTGTATGTACTTTTACTTATTCATATTGGTGCGAGGCCAGGCCATTTTCCGTTGAATAAACAAATATGTATAAATGCGCATAAATTATTTAATTTGTTCATATACCTAATAAAGGCAACTGATTTGTGAATATTTTATCAATTTATGTGCTTAACTATTTTCCAAACAATTTGTTTCAGAGTTTGTTTAAACATTAACACAAATATCGAAAGATCAGCGTATATCGTATAACACATCGTATAACGAAGATCAACCTAGTGTCGAAAATGAAGCCTACGACCAATAATTGAAGAATTGTAAGTATTGTCGTCTTTTGTGAATAACCGTCTTTCGAACAGCTGCATCAATTAACATTATAGTAACCAATTTTTGTAAAGATTTATCTACTTGCTTAACTTTTTATTAAGTCAGCACAAAACATGTAAGACAGCCTACAGTTGAGCACGCATGACTTTATCATTCCCAACCCTTTACCCCAAAATTCATAGAAATTATAGTTGTAGCTGTAACAAGAAAGAAAAGTACAGTCGAGCGCGCCCGACCGTATAATACTCTCTGCATTTGTCCCGATTAAATTATTAAAATCGGTATCGAGATATTACAATGTGTACTTCTTGCATTAAAACACGTTGAAACAAAAACAATCTAAGCATAATCAAACATACATCTGTTTGTTTGTATTCGAATACACATACGTTTGGCAATATGTATATGATGCAAATATGTGTGTATGTATGTGTGTATTCGGCGCAGCCAGCGACCGCGGGCAGCGCTGCCGACACACAAGCAGCGAAAACGTTCGAACATGTGCTTGTGTGTTTCTATCTCGCTTGCACCTATGGGTTGGTATTGCGTTCAATTATCAATATTGTAACGCTTCTAGTTTTCTTGTTTATAGTCCGATTTTAATGCGCCTTTCAGTATAGTTTAATATAGTTAGTCTCCACACGACTTATATAATTACAATACTGTACGATACGAACAAGTTCGCCAAACCCGGCATTGAAGGTTCCAGACTTTTTTATCAAATGTGGGAAAAGTGGGCGTGGCAGTCCAAAATTTTAAATGGCAATGCAACTATGCCGTCGCTACGAACCTCCCGTTCCAGAATTGGTGATCCTAGGTGCCATAGTTACTGAGATATTTGCCGAAAACACCAATTTTTTCCGAGGTGTGTCCAGTTTTTTGCTTATTGTGGGCGAATGGGGCGTGGCATCGAAAAAAAAAAAGATTCTTGTATTGACTGACTAAATATCTGATCGTTTGACACCAAGCTCGAACTTGTAGCTCTTACCATCTCTGAAATCTGTTTGTTCATACGGTCAGACGGACAGACGGACAGACGGGCATGGCTATATCGACTCGGCTTGTGATGCTGATCAAGAATATATATACTTTATGGGGTCTGCCACGCCTCCTTCAGCCTGTTACATACTTTTGCACAAACCCAATATACTCTTGCAGAGAGTATAAAAAGCATTCATAAAGAGCATTCTTAAAGCTTTTTGAGGTTCGTAAAAACATTTTGTGATTTCAATTTGTATTTAAAGTGCTTAAAGTAGTTAAATCTGTTTTTTTTTTTTTTTTTATAAAAAAAAGTGTGATTTTGCTGCTAACAAGAGACATTTAATTAAATAATTTAAAACGAATATTTTTGGTTTAAAAGACAACAAAATATTTTTTTTTAATCAGTATAAACTGAATTTATTCAACTTAAAGCTGTTTTTCAAGGATATCTAAAGCTTCAGTGTACTAGATTAATTTTTTGATTTCGCTGCTTTTAGTGTTGAGGCATGCGTCTATTTCTAGATTATCCATAACAAAGCTAAATCGACGTGAAAATCACAGCCTAAAACTGAAACCTCAACCCCATTGGCTTAGCTAAGTTCATGGATTTGCCCAAAAAAACCTAAAGGGCCGACCCAAAACCTAGCCAACGAGAACCCAACCTTTGAGTGACGCAAATGTATTGATTATTCTGGGGCATATGGAACAAAAACAAGTAAGAAAGGCTACAGTCGACCGAGCCGACTATAAAAGACCCCGTACTCTCATAGTAGTTTGTATTCAATTTCAATTGAAATTAAAAAAAATAATTTAACAATTCGCATTGCCAGCATTCGAACCTACAACCTCAGACAAACTCTATCAGTTGCACCACGCGCCACTTTCAAGAATTCTCCGAATATCAGCATTTACATATTATTCATACAAACACACATTCGTTTGAAATTATATGTATGCATGTATGTATGTATGTGTGTATTCGGCGCGGCCAGCGTCTGCCGGCAGCGCTGTCGCCACAGCGTCTGCCGGCAGCGCTGTCGCCACACAAGCATCGAAAACGTTCGAACATGTGTTTGTATGTTTCTGTCTCGCTCTCGCGCGTAAGTGATATTGCAGTTAAATAACAAACTTTGTAACGCAGTAGCTCTTTTGTTAAAAGTAGTATGATGATGCCCCTTTCAGAATAGTTTGATTTTATATGTCTCTATACTTATGTTGAATTACAACACCCTACTATATGAATAAATGCCTTAAACATGGCATTAAAGTGAAAACGTTTGGTTAACCCTCAGGAGAAAAGGGGGCGTGGCAGCTCAAAATTTTTAATGGCATTGCATTAAGGATGTCTCTAGCAACCTGTTTACCAGAAATGGTGTTCCTAAGTGCCATAGTTACTGAGTTATTAGCCTAAAACTAAATTTTTTTCGAGGTGTGTCTGGTTTTTTGCTCATTGCGGGGGCGGTAAGGGGCGTGGCAAAAATTTGAAATAAACTTAACCTGCCTGGGTTAATAACGGACTTTCATTATAAATTTGGTGGCTCTAGCTTTTGTAGTTTAAAAGATCCAGGTGTTCATACGGACGGACAGACAGACGGACAGACGGACAGACGGACAGACGGACATTGCTATATCGACTCGGCTGTTGATGCTGATCAAGAATATATATACTTTATGGGGTCGGCCACGCCTCCTTCTGCCTGTTACGCACATTTCGCTTCTGACAAACCTAATAGACCCCTCTACTCTTTTTTAGAGTACGGGGTCTAAAAAGGAAAAGAAAAAATAAACAAGAAAAACAACAACATTAATAACATGAACAAGAGTCGAGCATGGACACAAAACCACAAAACACAACATAAAATAAATTACAACATAACAAATAAACTTCAATGTACGTAAACCACTCTTGAAATAGTACTTTTAATGGCTTGTGAATTTACCCAGAGCTGGGAAATTAAAAATCAACATAGACCCTGGAAAATTCCATTTTAAATTTCTATGATGATTGCTAACTTTACACAAGTTTGACTTATTTCAACGATTTAAGGGCTATATTACATATATACATTATATCATCCAAGGGATCAAATTTGATGGAGAGTTAGCTTAAAATTGTTTTGCGTAAAATCAATGCTTTATCGTTTTAAAAAATTTAGATTTAAATTATTAATCAATGAGAAAAAATTTTAATTACAAGGCAACAACTAGTTACTTAAGGAACTAGATTGATTCCTCCAAATAGAAAAGTTTTATCAAGAATCTAGTGAAGTAACTATTTACAAAAAAAAGATACTGTCCGGTTGTGGGTACCCTTATAAAATCGGCTAAAAATGTAAATATGTATAGCAAAACAATTTATTTACTTTAAAAAGACTTCAGTGGAATAAAGAAAAAAAATTGAACGTTTTCCCATTACTCATCGCCCTCTTCTCCGAATATCTATTACTGACTTTTGAACAGTTTGACGTGCAATCGAAAAAATCAAAGCATTTAAAATTCAATTGATTATTTTTGGAAGGACTATAAATTCAAATTGCAATAATAATATTTTTTAAGTATATTTACATTTGGACAACAATAATTTTCATACCCAATCCCTGATATAGTCAGCATAATTATAAGAATTTTTATTGCGATTTACAAGAAGAAATTTAAATTTTGTTATCAAAAGTTTGTTTGTTTTTTTTTTTTGGCAAAACTAACCAAAACATTTAATTTTAACGAAAACTATTTCAATTTAGAATTTTAACACAATCTGAATATATTTTTAAAAAATAAATCCGTTCTTTTGCCAATCTGATACTTGTTTTCCATGATATAAACAATTTAAGACTAACTTTTTTTTAAATTTAAAACTTTTTTATTAGATACCCCTATTTTGAGAAAATAAGATATTTCGAAGTGTTGAACGATTAATTTATAGATAATTTAATTTATTAACGAAATTTGTTTGATTTTTTGATTTTAGATAATCCAATCTGAAGATTTACAACGCAAAGCGTATTTTTTAAAGGAAATTGGGAAAATAGCCTGCAAAATCCTTGAAATTTTTATTTGTGTAACCACAAAAAATTTTTAAATGATAAAATTCAGAAGCGTCTTCAGGATTAAACATTGAGACATTCCTTTTTGGAGGGATTAAGAATAGTTTTGTAACCACAAAAAAGTTTATAATGAATAAATTCAGAAGCCTCTTCAGGATTAATCCTTGAGACATTCCTTTTTGGTCACATAACTGCGTATAAATCCTTATATGGCTCCCTTTAAAGGTGATATTGTATGATAAAAGTGATATTTCTGTACTCGCTGCATTATTTAAAACAAAAATTTAAATTTAAAGAACAAGCTTAGATATAATAATACAATAATTACTTATATCAATGCAGTAGTCGCTCACAACCCTTAGACAAATCGTGACAAAGACACAGGGGTTAAAATTCTGTGGTGGTTTACCCTAGTCTCAAATAAAGGAAGAGCTATTGGTTTTGTCGTTGTTCTCGTTGGGTTTCTAAGACATTATTGCTCTTGTAGCACAATAGTAGCAGTGGCATTGTGTGCTAGTTGTTGCTCTTGTCATTCCTTCAATTTGTTGTCGTAAATGTTTTAACGAGCCGCACGTTGAACAACAAGAAATAAAAATAGTTCATAATCCCCATTGATTGCATCGTTTGCCACCCCCTGCCCTCACTCCCAACCGTCCCACCTACCGGGCACACAGACGCACACCCACAAAGATTTCAAAAACAACAATGCAATGTTAAGTGCCAAGTGCAGCAATAATAGAACAACATGCAACCAAGAAGAATCCAAAGAAATAGACGAAGAGCAAGAACAAGAGCAAAATGTAGATGGAAAGCAATAATAAGAAGAAGAAGACGACGAGACACAACAAGTGAAAGCCACACTCACAAATAAATACACAGGTTTGCATATTTAAATAATTACTCAAAGAAAACCACTTCTGGTTTTTCAAATTAGTTACTTTTTCTCAATTTGTGCGAATTTTGCGTTTAGTTCAGTTTAGTTTAAACTTTAAAGTCATTTTTTGTGCTTCTATTAATTAAGTTAAAATAAACTTTTCTATCTGGTTCACATACAATACCGGTACTGTAAAAATGAGTAGAAGCGTCTAATAGGTTTGACAGAAACAAAATGTGCGTAACAAGTATAAGTATCAGCATCATCAGCCGAGTCGATATAGCAATTACTGTCTGTCTGACAGTGAGTAAACCTGGATCTTGTAAGAGCTAGAGTCACCAAATTTGGAATGGCAGTCCGTCTATGTGTTAGACAGGTTAAGTTTATTTTAAATTGTAAAAAATGTAAAACTATTTTACCGTTAGAACTATCCTCACCATTTGATTCGGATCGGACAACTATATGTATGGCTCCCATCGTGCAAATCGGTCGAAATTTAATGAAAATATGCACTAGAAGGAGTACGTGGTCTTTTGCAGCCCGACTGTAACCCATCTTACTTGTGTTTAATTTAATTAAAAATAAAACATTTCTCGAAAAAATTATATCGGTACAGTTTTATCAGAGTTGGGAAATTGTAACCTTTTTTTTATAGATTTTATTGATAATTAAAAAACAATCCTCTCGAATGAAATATTTAGGAAATTTTATTTATTTGTATTATATATTTTTTAAATTTATTTAATTGTATGGTAAAATATATAATTCACTTAAATAATTGAAGTTACTACATTGCCCGATAAAGCCTAGTGAAGTAATTTTCTCGGAGTCAATTTTTGTAGAGTATTTGCCAGTCAACTTTAGATTTTTAGCAATATTTTTAAACGACAGACGGAAGAGTATGTGTATCGGGCAGATAGGCGATCTGCACAAAAATAAGTCAAACAATTGAACTTGAAAAAAACTCTTATCGATGCAATTTGGCAATTTTGGACAATCCACTTGAGGAAACGTCACAATCAGTGCTGTCGACAATCGATCAAAAAAGGCTAGACGAACCTCGGGTTAAAAAAAATTAAGGAAAAACCGGAAAAATATAAGTTAACGATTTTAACAAACATCATGTACAGTTGTGATTCTATATAATCTTATATAATTTTTTTTTCACATTTTTATAATGATATTTATGATGTATTTATAAATTTGAATTTTATGCCCTTTTTTGGAATTTTTTAACGTTGTTCCTTTATTGTTATAATTCAATAAATGTGCTTTTTGTGGATACTTATCAAGCATTTTTTATTAAAAGAACAGAGCAGTTGCCTATATACCGTATAGTCTCAAACTGAAAAGTCAAATTTAATTATATTTTCAGAATTATATTAAAAATTTAATCAAAACTAAGCAAAACAAAATTAATGATCTTACTTAGATTTTAATTTACGTCGTGGGGCTATTCGGCGGTTTTTCCTGTAAACGACTTTTTAAAATCGGTTTTCACCATTTTTTGTTCAGGCTAATTTTCATAAAAATTAGCTTCAACATTTGTAATAATATCAAATAAACTTAATATTTTGGAACTAAAATTAATTTCTTTCAAATAAGTGGATCAGATATATGTAAATATCAAATATAGCTAGTAATCTTAATATTTCAAAACTGCAACGATTTTCTTTTTTTAAGTATTTTGGGAACATAGTATTTGTTTGTTGTTTGCAAAAACTCAGTGTACTTAAATTTATATTGCAGCTGAGAAGTCTCAAACTCTTAGAATTGTTCCTCATGGATCAAAAATTAAAAACTCTATTTTTTTGTACCTTAAAAGAAAAATGTACATAGGTACCAGTAACCAAAATGACTAAAGACAGGTAAGACACTTAGAAAATAACATTTTTTTAGGAGTTAAGTTAAGAAAAGTTTTTTTTTGTTTTTTTTTTTTGTAACTTTCAAAAAAAATTATTTATTTGTCCCGCTTCTTGGACCGCAAGCTTCGTCCATCGGACCGCCAACTTTGCATGCATTTCTTCCTAAAGAGCATTGTTATGTCGATTTGGATTTGTAGCTTGTGTGGGCAGAGCTCAATGACGTCATCAACATAACTTAATATCTTATAACTGTTTTGTTATTTTCTGTGACCAAAAGTCTCTGAGACTTTCGAACTTAAACTGTCAGATCGAACTTAGTCTCTTGTTCTCGTGGGGAACTAGGCTTAAAAAGGGCTCATCTGTTCAGAAAAAAGGCTAATTTGGTAGCACTGATCTAAGTACCAATCCCAGTCATAATCGTAATCGAAGAATCGAAAGCGTTATCTAATCGTAGAGTAGTTAAGCTAAAATCGCAGCATTTCTTTGTTGAGCCAGCAGTAAAATATGGCCCAAAGAAGCAAATTGGTCATTTGAAGAAATGAAGGCGATGAAGCAACTGATTGTGGGTACAACGATCGTGGTACTGCTGCTTCTGGAGGTGAACAACGGGCTTGAGTGCTATGCCTGCGATTCTGCGGAGGATGTGGAGTGCGCCACACGTCCCGGCCAGCAGCTGGAGGTGGAGGAGTGCTCGGTGGCAAACGATGTGTGTATCACCTCGATCACAGCAGGTCTCACCCGCCGCGGCTGCCTAAAGCGACTTTACCCAAATGGTTACTGCGCCGAGCCCTGCGATCGCTGCAACACCAGTCTCTGCAATCGACATGTCTATCCTGTGGATCGATTACGTTGCTATCAATGCAACGGTGCCACCTGCATCGATGTAAGCCAGCGACCCCAGCTACTCCTGCCGTGTCCCATTTACAGTGCCGAGGATCGCTGCTATACAAACATCTTGCATTTGAGCAATACTCAACGTGGCTGCGAACATTCCAATCTACCTGAGGGTTGTCCACATGTGTGCCTGAAGTGCAACTACAATGGCTGCAACTCAGAGCTGACCGTCACTGAGAGCCGTTGTCTTCAGTGCACAAGCAATCGGCTTTCGCCCAATCCTGACTGTCAACGGGAACAGCAACCGCAGTCTGCCTCGGATAAATGTGCTCTCAGCAATACAACTGTGACGCAGTGCGTCAACAAGGTGATGTACGGACATCGGGAGCAGTGCTACACGCACCGCAACAATCAAACGGAGGTACTGCAACGCGGCTGCTCCACTACAATGGGTTTCTTTCCCACAGGCGAGCTGTCCGAATGCTATGGCGACAATTGTAATTCACAGTGCCAGACCATCGCCTGTGCCACATGCAATTCCACCAGCGACGCCAATTGCCGTTCTGGCCATGCCCTCGGTACCAAACAATGCGACCCCGGCACTGTTGCCTGCTTCTCCTGCGAGCAAGGTTAGGGTGAGTCAGGCAAAAATCCAAACAAAAATTATTCAAAGAAAACCAGACAAGAACGAAAAGATGAATGCGTGTAATCCATTTTTGGATCTCAGAACATAAGTTTAAGTCATTTTTGAAGCTCAGATCTCCACTTTCAACTCACTGAACTGTCTTTAAAGTTGCTTTATCGTTCAATAAAAATACATTTTAAAAGTAATTCACTGAAAGAAAATAAAATAGCTGTTTATAGCTGAGTACGACACATTCACACTAGTGAGGAAAGAACATTGAATTAGAATTAGAATTCGATAGGCTAAGCAATAATTCGTTTATATAAAAGCGAAAAATACTTTAGAGATATCAGCAATGTTATATCACTGTCAAATGTCGGAAAGGTCAACGTCGGATGTAAATCAGCTTTATATTGCTACACTAAGTTTTTTCAATACAATAACTTCTAACTACACTGGTAGAACTATGTAGATAGCACTAACGAATTTTAACGTAAAGAAAACTTTTGATTTTCGTTGGAAAATCTAAAGGATTAATTCATAATATCAATGTCAGGACCATAAATTATAGAAATGACTTTCAAAAGACTTTAAAATGCTTTTACAATATTGACAAAAATTGAAGTTCATATATTTAATATGATAGAAAAAGACAAACTCAGTAATTACTTGGGTATATAAAATGAATATTTCCATATACATACAAGATCGTTAGTCTCTTCTATGAAATCACAAATTCTGTTTTCTATATTAAGTCCATCAAACGGGGTTTATTTTATTGTAATCCTATTTTAGTCAGATTTCTTAAGATTATTTTTATTTCTATAAGTATATATACTTTATTAATCTGTCAAGCGTTTTATTATGAACATATAAAGTTTTAAAAACATTGATTCTTTTACTATACATATTAATATTGTCTTAAATGACTTTGGACATTTGGTGTGCAAAACAGGAAGAAGGATTTGCCACCTCATAAAGCACATTTGTATATTATTGATCAGCAACAGCCGAGTCGATATAGCTATTTCCGACTGCCCATCCGTCTATATTTACATTTAGATCTCAGAGATCCTAAGAGCTAGAGGCACCATATTTAGAATAAAGTAAGCAGATAAAGTTTATTTCAAATAGAAACCACGTCCCTTTCCCCCCTCGCAAATTGTAAAAATAACGTTTGCAAGTAGAGCTATAATGAGCGATAGTGACCATTATGTATATGCTTACCAATTCTGGTCCGAAGTGGACAACTATATCATAAGCTCTAATGGGATAAATCGGTCGAAAAAAGAAAATTTGTAGGAAGACATGTGGTGTTAGTTAAGCTATCGCAACCAAACTCATAATATATGTATATCATGATCATAACTATCCTCAACTTTCTTATTAACACTAGAATTGACGAAGTTGACTGGCAAACTCAACTTTTGGTCAAGTAGGGGAATCAAGCATACCTTTGAATACCCCAGAACCAAGGGGCAAAAATGTTTGTCAGAACATTGAATGAAGTTTCTTCTTCTTCCAGATACGATGCTACGTCGTGGCTGTGCTAATGGGGACTTCCTCCCCAAAGAAGGAGAAGCCTGTCAGCTATGCCGCAGCGGAGACGGTTGCAATCGTTGGTCTGTTCGCAGCTGTTACCGATGCAATTCACAGGAGCACGGCGAAGAGTGTGCCCAAATGCTCGAACCGAACAACATCACCGTGAAAAACTGCACCAAGCCAGCGGAGTTGTGTGTGAGCACCGTTATTAGTCGACTGCAACTGGTCCATACGGTTCGTGGCTGTGCCAGTGACGTGCCCGAGTGCACCGCCAATGATCCCTACTGTGTGCGCTGCAACGGCAGCCTCTGCAACGTGGCGCCCACCTTATGGGCCACAAGGCACGCCAAACAGCATCTGCAGCTGACAGTGGAGACTAGACCCCAGCCACACTGGTCAAAATCTCTAGTCAGTTATCTGTGGGCCAATCCCTGAGCAGTTAGCAATTAGAGAGCGATAGAGAAAGAGAGAGAGAGGGAGAGCAGTTTGGGCAGTGATAGCATTACGATGAATAAACAATAAACGACTAAAGTCTGCAGCACCTTCCCCTCCCCCGTCCCCGATCCTACTCTTCATCCGTTCTCCAGTCGCCGTTAAAAATGAGTAATGCTGATAAGACTGCGTTCGCGCTGGCGGAGGATGTGAGTGTTTATCCAGTTGACAACCAGCACAAAAAACGCCCATCGAAAGTGGGTTGGTATGGGAGAGGGCGAAGGGAGAACAGTGTGATCGGGTGAGGTAGTCATCACCAGGGCGTGTAAAAAAAGGGCCGCTAAATATATTAAAAAATATATTTAAGAGCATTTCTTGTAACTTCAGTTCTAAACTTTACTTGTATTAAATAAATTGCTAGTTTATAAAATTTATTTGTTTAAGTGAAACTATTTTCAGTTGGCTTTGATATAAATAAATAAATGTTTTTAAATTTATATATTAGGATAAATTAATAGTTCATTAAAAAAATTAAAATAAAAAAGAAATTTCTAAATATTTTACTTCTTTTAATTGTCTATAAAAATTAAATCTGTCTATCTACTTTTAAATACAAAAACTAAAAGCAATAAGATGAAAGTCAATAAAAAATCTTACGTTTATTTGATATATTACGTTAAAAGTAAAAACAATAAAACCAACAAATTGAAACCATGTGTATTTAATTATGACAATAGTAAAACAATATTAATGAATTTAAATTCGGAACCAATTGCTGCTGATTTTAAGACATGAACTAGTTCAATTGGTCAATCGAGAAATGAATTTCATGAATTTGATTTAAGCACTTGAATGTGAATATCCATTTATCTTGCTTTTTATTTTTTTTGTGGTTGCGTTTTACAGTTGCTTTGTTTGCTCACGCCCCGGCAAATTAAAACTGTTGTTGTTGTTGGTGCTACAGTTGATAATTAAATGATGGGCGCTCCATATACAACAGCACCCAGAACTACAACTAAAACAAACTGACAGCTGGCTTCAGAGCGCAACGAAAAAAAAGTGCGAAAATATCATGTACAAGAGGAAAGCGAATGGCAAGCGATGGGGAGGAAAGAAGAGAAAGTGTGGATAGAAGAACATGGGCAAGAAGGGAAGCCCACAGAGCTGAAAGGTCGGGAGGTGGAAGGTGGGAGGTCGTCGAGCTTTGTCTGCTGCCGATGATAATTAAGTTGTTAGACATCGCGAGCGGTTCGCAACGAAACTGTTGCTAAAATTATTAATTAAATTTGACAATTTTTTTGTTGTTTATCAACTGCACGGGAGACTTAGTAAAGGTTATCAAAACATTGGCGCCCCAAAAACAAAAACCTCCCTGAGTTTTGATTGATACATTGCACACACAGCAGGTGAAATGCGCAGGGAAATTATTTTGGCTGTGACGCGATAATACAAAATGTCAAAGACGCCAACAAAAGCTCTGCAGAGCTCAATAAGCAAACGAACACAGACAGCAAAGGACAGAAAGATGGGCGAGAGCATAAAAAGCGAACTTGCGTCGTTTTGTACGATTCATACGAATGACCAGGAAGGTGGGGATTTTGGGGGATAGGGAGCGGGCACTAGGGGCATTTTAATTAGCTTGCTTTGCACATACATACATACACACATACTACGGTTACATATGCATGTGTGTGCGAATGCATTCATGTACGCGCATCTGGCAGTCTCTACATGTACACCAGTGTGTGTGTACGTTTTTATGTAGGTGTATAGGTTTGCTCATACAAGCAAAGTGTAAATGTGAATGTGTGGAAAAACAATGGCATAAACATTACGCCATAGCATGAACAACATCAAGGAACATAAGCTGTTTCCAGCCATAACGGCAAAGTTCTGTAACAACCCTCTCTTACTCATTCTGTCTCTTTTAAAGAAACCCACACACACACATATTGAGGCAAGCAAACAAACACGCACTCACAAACCTACACACGCACACAATAACATTACGTTATTGATTCCAGGACTTCTGGTAGCAAGCCGCATACTGAATACAATTCAATTTAAAGTTTCTTTTCCATTTCGAGTGGAGTGGTTCATTCGTTCGTTCGTTTAGTGGGTGGAAAACTCTCTTTCCTTTCCTTCACTCTCTTTTAGTTTTGTCACACAATGTTTGAGCATGGATGTGTGTTTCATTCGCTCGGAAAGCGGGACAGGGCGGGGCACCACAAGCAGGTCAAACATGAATGCCGCGTAAAAAGGAAGTTTTATTTTTTTTTTATTTTTGGCATTGAGGTTATACGTGATATCATTATCGCAGATGATTACTTACACCTCGAGTATGCGATCGCCTTTCTTGATGCCCGCCTTCTCAGCGGCACCGTTCTCCAGCACAGCACTGACATGCTGAAGGGGGGCGTACAATTCACCATTGATGGATCGCAATTGACCGCCCTCAGACACCTGTCCGCGGACATTAAAACCGAAGCCAGTTTCCGTCTTATAGATGGTAACGACTCGCGGTCCATTGGCGGCTGTAATGGTATTGCTGCCGTTGTTCTCACTCATTGCTGCACTGCACCGCCGCCGGTTCGCGTTGCGTCCGCTCAATGAGCACACTCACACACACGAGTGCAGACACACACTGCCACAGACACGACACTGTTATTATTTTACACAATTTAGCTGCTTTTGCTGTTGTATATTTGCGTAACTTTTGTATTTTTGCAACTTCTTTTTGCACTCAAACATTCGCGCGAACACACACACAATGTAACCGAAACATGTATATGAATACAAATACGCATACAGGCTATGGCTATGGCAGAGGTAAATGCGGGGACAGGTGGCGAATACCCCAAAGCAGCCACTTTTACTTTCCGCAAATAAAAAAAAAAACTTGAAACTAGCAGCAACTCCAGCTCCGGAATTAAATCACACTTCGTTTGATATGTGACTTATGTGATGTATTATGGATTTGCGACTGCAATTGATATGATTTGCATTGCGTTAACGTTAACAGCGAACAACATGCATACCGCACATTAATTTTGCATATTGTTTCTGCTTTTCTTAATTCACTTTTGCTTTTGCCTTTGCCTTTGCCTGTGCAACTCACCCAACAACTGCTAGGCGCTAGTGTTGGGTTTGTCCATTAGGTAAATGTTTAATGAACTGAACTGAACAAGTGAGCGACTGCTTCCTGGTTGTTCACATTTGGAGCGCTCACAGCCGAACAACAATTTAGTGCTTACAATGAAAGTGTGGCAACGCTCTTTAGTGATGCCCAATTAGCATTAACGTTCAAAATAAAAATATTAAATGTATAAAACTACTAGCATTGTTTAAATGTAAGCACAAAAAATTACTTTTTAGTTAAGAAAGCAAAACACAATATATATATTCGAATTAAATGCTTCGCACATATAATTGCAAGTTTTCCAACACTGATGAACCAGTAATCGACAAGAGTCAGCCATACGAATAGCAAATGTTTTATAACAATTATCAATAGGTGTCTGACTAGTAGCAACAGACTAATTGTAGAAACATTTTTCTCCATCGAAATTTAATTGCTGAGGTTGAATTGTGGCTGTTGAACTATCGCTACGACAGATTTTATCATTAAAATTCTGGCAACGCTATCTCTCTCCTGTTCCACCACTAGTAAAGTGAAGCGGAAAACTTTAAAATAAACTTTTTTTAAACGATTAGCTTATAAATAGAACTAAACTGCAAAATACAGACCTAGATTTGTTTTTAAACATAGGGCCCACAAAATAAAACAATAGGTAAAAGGGACTCAATTTTAAACCGAATTTAAAGGAATCTTAATTTAAAGCATTGAATGAAAATAACGATAAATAATGAAATAAAGAACTCATTTATATTCGTAAATATACGTACATACATACATATATCAAGAAAACTTAAGAATTTAAAATTATTTAGACATGTGGAAAGTAAAGTATAATGATCAGTTCGAATGTATTTGTAAATAAAGATCTTTCGGAAATGAGTTAAATATCTAAACTTTCAAAGGGTATTTTGATGTCAGGAACGGGAGAAAATTGGGAATATTTATATAGGGGCACATTCATGGCATATTCATATCGCCTTTGACACGGCGCCATTTCCTCTTGGGAGGGGGACTTGGCAGCCGTGGTAGGCGTATTTGGAAACGTAACATTTGCGATGCAGGTGTCTAAGGACAAAAGTAAAATAACCAAAAATAATTAAATAAATATGAGCTTGAAAACTCTTTCTCAAAAGCCAAGAAAATAACGAAAATGGCAAAACAAAGAACACTTTAGGCAATCCTCTCTTTTATTTAATTTGCAGGGAAAAATTGAAGCTCAACTGAATTCACTCTGTATTCTTTAAATATGCTACTTTATTTAAATAATTAAAAGTCCCCTTAAATTAAAATTAGCGAGATTAAAAACGAAGCAATTCCCCAGCACTCACACATATTCAAGCGCAAGCAGACACCCACACAAATTGCCGGCACATTATAACGGCATTTCACTGGCTTCCTCCGTTACGTTGAGAACAAAGTAAACTTCGTGATGACAGACTTTCAGTAAATAACAGCTGATTCTTCCTTTATATGCTTGTATGTGTGTATAAGTGTTTGTAGCATTCTTTATGGTGTTATGTGTAAACGGTTGAAGACACTTAACAATTGAGAGGAACACAGAGCTTAATGTTGTGTGTTATTATTAAAAAAAAAATTAACGCTTTGTCTAAAACAAATATATGTATGTATATATGTATCAGTTACAATTATTTTCCATTTAGCTAAATAAAATATATATATATATATATATATATATATATTTATAATATGTAAGTATGTTTGTGGGTAAATGAAGATCCCTTAAAATCAAATTCAATATTTTAGTATAATAAACATCTATGGTCTGCTCAAAAATAAATTGAGCATAAAAATATATAGAATTAGTCTAACAAAAAAAAAGGTAAAAAAAAATGTATACAAACTATACATGTGTGTGTGTGTTATATGCCTGTGTATCTATGTTAGTGTGCAGATTATACGGCGGCCAGTAGAAATGATTAGTTGCTCAATTCATATAAAAATGATTTTAATTATAAAATAACCGTTACGTGAAAGCTTTTGCTTATGTTGTATAAACATATATATGTGTGTATACAATATGATTTAAAAGGCTTTTAACTGAAGTAAATATAACCGTGTGTGTGCGTGTGTGTTTGTGAGTGTATGTTTTTCTGTGTGTCTGTGTGTGTTTTTTTTTTCACTTACTTGTCTAATACAATAAATTTTTCGCCTACAAACTAATTGACTAACGACTACAATTTATTGTTATTTCTTTATTCTTAATGTTAATTGTAATTGTAACTTTAATTTTATGCTCTACAAAATTTATAACTTTTCACTTAACATAATTAATTTTCATACTCTCTCTGGTAATTCTTACGCGATCTCTAAACTCATTGTTTTCACTGTTTTTATGCTTAATCCTAATTTTAATTATATACTTTTTAGCTTATAAACTACATAAATACATCTCCACTTTCTAAACATTTTCTTTTACAATTTTCCTTGCATTCCCTTTACTTGACATTTTCCTTTATTTACAGGTATTCTATGTACGCGTGTGAGTGTGTGTGAGTGTATGTGTGTGTATGTATGTGTATGTGTATGTTAGTGGATGTTTAATTACTAACTAAGCGAGAGCTTTTTTAATTTCTTGTGATTGGCTGGCGCTGGCTACTGCTTTAGAGCAACTAACTAAAGTTTAAAGTTGTTGTGTTAATTCAACTTTGCTGCTCAGTTTGGTGTTATTGTTGTTGTGGTTGTTGACATCACAGAAATGTTGCATGGTGCTGCTGCTGTTGCTGCTTTTGATGTTGCTGCTGTTACTGCAGTTAAAATTGCTACTATTGCAGTTGCTGTTCTTACTGCTGTTGCAGTTGCACGCGCTACAATTGCAGTTGCCCCTCTTATGTTGCTGTTACTGTTGTTACTACAGTTGCAGCTGCTGTTGCTGTTGCTGCTACTGCATTTACAGTTACTACTTATGCTTGTTGTACGCTCAATTCCAAAGCAGCCAACGTTAACTCTTTGCGATCTCTAGATGCTGCTGCTTTTGCTCCCACCACTCCTGTATGCTGCAGACCATCTGGTGACGACGAAAACGCAGTGATTCGTGGATGCACATGTCTATAAAATCTGATTTCATTTCCTGATCACCCTTTATCAAATTCAAATGCTCCAACAATTGACTGTAATCCCGTCCCGGTCGTCGTATGTCACGAAAGATTTGCAAACGCAAATCGACATTATGTTTACGCGCAGCTTCCCTTTGTTCCTCCGATAAACCACGATCAGGTGACAATAGCATCTCTGTTTCATCATTAATGTTGTTGTTGTTGTTGTTGTGGTTATTATAATTGTGCGTTGGCGATGCTTTAGCTTCCAGTTTGGGGCTACTGTTGTTATAATTCCTATGACAATTGGTATTGCTAATATTGTTATTATTGTTGTTATTATTATTGCTGTTGTTGTTGCTATTGCTGTTGTTACTGTTGTTGTTGCCAGTGCTGTTGTTAACAATATTGTTGCTATTGGGACTGGTGTTGCTGCTATGGTGATTAAGTCCGCTGCCCCAATAGAAATGCGGATTACTATTCACTGAGGAGCTGCTGATGCCACCAACTGTGCGCTTCAGTGCATCAAAACTATTACCAGAGAGATCAGAGTCGATGTCATTGCCGTTTCCATCGCTGGCATTGCCATTCAATGTGCTGCTGCTGTTGTTGATGCAGCTGTTGCTGCTGCCACTGGCATTGCTGCTGCTGTTATTGCTCATGGTACCGCTGTTGCCGTTGTGACAAGTCTGCAGTATGCGCGAGATCTCAGAGGCATCGTTGATGTCATTGTGACTGAAATACGTTGTTGGTGTTGTTGTTATGCTGCTGCTACAGCTACTGCTACTTGTTGCCGTTGTTGTTGTTGATGCTGCAGCTGCTGTTGTTGTTGCTACCGCTGCAGTTACTGCTCCCGCTCCGGCTACAATACCAGAGAGCGCTGTTGCTGCTGTTGTTGTTGCCAAACTCGCAGGCGGCGACAACATCGCACCACTTCCCAATCCATGATGACTCCCATAGCCATTGGAAACCAGCAACAAGGGCGGCATTGCAGCTGCACCTGAGCCATTCTTGTTCATGCCCGATAATGTTGTTGATACTGTTGCTGGCAACATTAGCATTGAGCTGTCCATTGTAGTTGGATTGGAGCTTACATTGCTGCTGTACGCCGCATGTTGCCTGGTCAGTCCATTGAGAGGCACATACAAGACGTCATTGGTGTTATTGATGTGACAATTGGTGTTGTTGTTAACATGACTGATTACGCTGCTGCTAATGTTGCTGCTTATGCCCAGTATGCCAATGCCGCTGCTATTGCTGTTGCCAGCTTCTGGTGTTCCATTACTTGCTACTACTCCTGTCGCAGTAATGGTTGTGCTCGTTGTCGACGCCCCTGTGATTGGCACAACATCTGGCAAGGTTCTTGGTACGGGAATTATTGGTGTGCTTGTTGCTGCAACTGTTGCAGCTGCGCTGTTACCGACACTACTGCTGATGCTGCCGCTGCTATTGCTGCTGGGTCCCGCGGAAGTGTTGCTGCCGTTGCTGCTGATATCCGTGGCTTCGATTGCACTTGTCTCCTCGGTAATGCCGTTTATAAAGTTGTGCACGTAACCATTCAGAGGCATCTCCTGTTCGCTGGCCTCCTCCTCAGGAAAGTCAAAGCTTAGACGTTCCGCTGGATGCAGTGGCATTCCCATTCCGGAATCACTGCCGCTGCTGACACTGGATGCTTCCGAGCATATCGAGGATGCATAGCTACTGTTGCTATCTTCATCGACCATCAAATCTCCGACGCTGCCAAGCGAAAGGCTGCTGCATGTAGAGCTGGCCGGAGAACTGGGGGCGCTACTGCTGCGCATGGAAAAGTCCGTGGAGAGACGCCGGAACTCAAAAGCACGGGGCAAGGGACCCGCCTTACGTTTACGTCCACGCGCTGTGCCGTCCAGCTTCTTTGAGTTTGGTCCCATGGGACCGCCGTTGCCGTTGCCACCGCCGAGCATGAGGACGGACATGCCGGCACCAACGGGTCCCAAGCCACTGGAGCTGCCGCCGCCACCACCATTGCCGCTGGAGGATGATGAGACTCCACCGCCGTTGCCATTAGGCGATTTCATGGGCGCCACATCGCTGAGATCCGCCTCGTCGACCATAACCATGTGCTTATCCTTCTTGTAGGGATTACCAAACATGTGCTGTCTGACATTTGTCGGCTCGATTTCACGCAAAGGATTATCTTTGTTCTTGAGATACTCCTGGTAGTTGCCCATCTCGGCGATGGGTAGACAGTGCCCCGAATCCTTTGCCACCAGACTGGCGGGTCGCAAGAAGGTCTCACGCATTCGAGCAATCTCATCAACCAAATCCCGTCGAGGAATATCAAAGGGATTGCGATAAGTTTTCGCCGACGACTGATGGGTCAGCTGAGGAACCACAATCGTATAGTTCTCGACGGGTTCGATCTCGGCGTGCAGCTTGGCAAACGTGTCGCGCAGCAACGGATGCCGCACCAAATCCCGACGCAGTGCAGCACCTGTGCACAATTTGGCAGTTTCCACCTGTCGATACGGTGGCTTCGGTTGCTTCAGCTGCTTGTACACTTTCAAGCAGAGATTCTCCTGATCCTGCTTGGCGGTATTCTTAATATGCTTCAGCTGATTGGCTATCGTCGGCGACAAATAGTTGTCCACATTCTCAGGCAGCAGGAACTGCAACAGCTGATACGGCACATTGATGTTAACCAGTGCTTTGCGTAGGAATGGACAGTAATACGGAGGAATCGATCGGACATAGGCATTAAACTTGTACATGAGATCATTGGGCGGACTCATGTTGTACTTGTGGATGAGGTCGTGCAGTAGCGGCAATAAAGCCGGATAGTTATAGGCCAGCACATAGAGATGCACCTGGGTAAAGTTGGGTGAGGCCTTCAGGTAGCCAAAGGGTAGCTCAAATCCATGCATTCCATTGGTAACGATCACTTGCCAGCATTTGTTCATCTCCCGCTTGTTGAGGATCTGCAGGGTCAAGGGGCAACCCTCGATCTCGTACTTGTCCACTGGAAAGCTCCGCACCAGCTGCGGCTCATCCACAGCAGGCGTGAGGATCTTAAGCTTGGGATGAGCGTCACGGGGTGGCAGCGTTATCGCCTTTGAGTCGGGCCAATATGGTTCGGGCAGTGGCCAATAGCCAATGGGAAAGGTCTTTTGGGTTATGTGCTTTTGTACATAGATCATCTTTTTGATGGGCTGGAAGACAATGTCGGGCGTGGGTTCATTTGATGTCGTTGTCGATGTTGCTCCACCGCCACCCACACCGCCAGTACCACCGCCACCACCAGTGCTGCCGCCGACACTGGAGGCACCACCTACTGCTCCAGCTCCTGCTGCAGAGTTGCTGTTGCCGTTCGACTCTTTGGGTAACATGGGCTCAAATTGCAGCACAACACCAGGTTGCACTTTCTGTACAAGACTCTCAATGCACTGATTAAGGACATAGTGACTGCGCACTCGATACGATCGCCCGCCAGTCACCTCGCACATCCGCTCAATGGGGGAATCATCGTGAGGCACTTTTCCATCGACACGTTCATCGATCTTATTGCCGGGCATACGAAGCACCAGCGAAAACAGTCGCTGATCCCAGCGGAAGGGCTCTTTGGTGAACTTTGTGCCGGGTATTTGATTACTTAGCGGCAGTATGATCTCCTGATGTACACCATTTCGATACGAATAGCGCCCACCGTCCGTAATAACAATTATCACCGATGGCTCCAAATAAAACGGGCAACGTCCTTGACCATATGTATCAATACCCGATTGCATTCGATTCAGATTTAACAAATCAAAAGCATTCCTTAACGATTCACCCATTGAAGTCAGGCCATGACTCTGCAAATTCTTTAGTTCATTCATGAACGTCGCATGATTCTCTTTCCAGCCGGCTTTTACATTCGCCGGCGGCTCCTCGAATGTCAGCAGCATATAGCGATCACCCAAACAATCCTGGGTTCGTTGGCGATACTTGAGAAACGTCTCAACGGCGCCCTTAGCAATGTCCAGATATGTCTTTTGCACACCATTTACATACGCCTTTTGGCACATGGACGACGAGGTGTCCACCAGGAATAGAATTATAGTCATGGCTGCTGTTTGTGCCTATATTCCTGCCGCTTCAGCTTGCTCTCCTGCTCCCACTCCCGGTCCTAAACAGTAGTTTTCAGTTGTTCTTCTTCGTGTCTCTTTTGATAATTCAACTCTTTGTATTGCGATTCCTGTGAAATAAAAAACGAAAATAAATACAAATACGTATAACACACATAAAGACATCAGATATACAAGCTATGATGCGCGAGAGCAGCAAATACGAACACAATTTACCGTTTTCTTTCCTTGTGTTTGAAGAGTTATTTTGAGCGTAGTACAGCTGCAGTTGGAAGAGAGCAACAAAGAAACAGGGGCCGACCAGCCATACAGATAGAGCCACAGTGGGTGTTGTGTGTGTGTTTTTTTTTTTTTTGCGTGAAAGGTAGTCTTCTCTTATGTATAAAAGTTTAATTAACACTTTCTTTATTCTCTTTCTCTTAGTTACAGATCTGTAGTTTTTTCTGATTTTAATCCTGCTTCTTTGATTGCTAGCAGCGAACTTCTTCTTGTTGGTGTCCTGAACTTGAGCAGTTTGCTCTTTTTCTGCGTTTTACTGTGCTGCTTTTATAGTACATGTTGCGTGAAACAGCTGACATTTGGCGTTTAAAAGTGGCAAATAAACTCTGTAAATTAACAAGACACAAGAGAAAACACTTTAATCTTAATATAAATGTTGCGCATACGCACTGTGTACCACCAAGATCAAGTTAAATCATAATTTTTAGCTGGTTTTGTAATACACACACTCACTAACGCATACAGAGAGTAAGAGAGACTGAGAGAAAAAAGCAAGACAGCCATGCACATGCATACATGTATGCATACGTTTGTACACCTCTCGCCTTCGTAATCACTGATAATGTACAAGCAAATATAAGCACAAATACGCACACAAACACATTAACACAAAAGCACGCACAATTTTGACAATAAATGTGCTAATTTTGCTCACAAAACTTCTGATTACGACTCTAAAGCTCTCGTATTCGTTTTCACTCTCCACTCTCTGTTTTATTGCGTTGTGCTGTTATTCTCATCCCCAGCTCTTCAAACAGTGGGAAAAAAGTTTGACATAAATTCAAATACCACATCAACCACCAAACTCCAATGCTCCCTGCCACAGCCACCAGTTCAGACGCTGTGCAGTCATTCATTCGATCTATAGTGGGTTAGTGCAAGATCACTCTGGCACTAGAGATGAGTAAGTGCATGAGACCCAAGCACGATTGTGCAAATCCGTGTGGGTAACAAACACGTCTGATTTCATATATTTTTGGCTTTCACAACTTTAACTTTAAACAACACGGTATTTAATATAAATATGCATTATTAAGAGGCTTTAATTTTATCATAAATATATGTTTATGGTAATTAATTCAACATACGCATAATTGTGATCTCATTTTGCTTTAAGCACGTGTATGGTTTTATTCTAAATTCACTATCGGTCACGATCGATTCATCTCACCATCGCTCACGATCGATTCATCTCACTATCACGCACACATCTGTAATTGGCAGCAAAATCTGACCAAAGCAGTTAAAGCATTTACATAAAATTCGGAAATTTAATTATTATTATGAATTATGCAAGTTTTACAACTATTTGCCTACTAACCATAAATACATATAAATTTACTTCTTTGGAATGACAAATAACCCGCGGATTAACTAAAATTTTTACTAACGAACTTGCATTTGCAGTTGTCATCGCTGCCGCCGCCTTCTGGCGACTAATTGACTGAGTTTTGAGTACAAAGCACTCAATTTCTATTTGAATAGGAGCATACACATACATTCATGTGCGTGGCAAGCGTTGCCAGAAAGTTTATAAAATTAAGCAAAAACAACGAAAAAGTGCACGTGGAAAAAGTTATAAAATAATTTCACTTAAAAATTTTTCCTCCTTTTGAATTATTTTAGCAAAAATGCAACAATTTTTAAACACACAAAATCATTAGCATTCGATCTTGGTGGCAACTCTGCAACACCAGCAAGGTAGCGAAACATAGGCAGGGGTTGGCCATACTTTTTTTTGTTTCAAGACAATAACATATCGCTGCTATGATTTAACTCTTTAATTATTATGGAAAAGACTTCAACGTACAACTTTATTAATCTAAAGTTTAAAAGGCGACTTTAGGTAAACAGCACCTTTATATGTTCAACGACCTTGCAAGACAGGATCGCCAATAAAGTTTAGTTTTATTGTTGTTGTTTGGTGTTGATGAAGCGGGGAGGGTAGACTCTCTTTATCTAACAAATCGCACGATTAGAGTGACCTTAATTTTAAATGCGACATGAGCACGAACGAGAACTAATTTGCATGTGGCAGTGGGTTGACTGCGGGTTCGCTTATCGGTCTTTAAGAGTCTAAATCGTCTATCGAACGATATACAATTGCAGTGACGATTTCGATTAAGAGGAGCGCGCCAAACATTTAAGTGTTATCGTGCCTCCGATTTGCAGCTGATTGTGGGTGCGTTTTTGGCATTGTTTCTGTGTAATTCACTTTGTAATAACAATAGTAGTTGCGTTATCAACGTCACAAGGAACACTTATTCTAATTTATTCACATACACTCTATCGCACAGCATTATCACCAGTGAGTCGAATTAAAAAAAAATGCAGAGAAAATAAGATGTGCCATTTACTAAAGGATGGGCTAACTATTCGGATAACAATAAGAGATAGAGTTGTAAAAGCCGTTTAATATTGCAATTAACAAAAAAAAGATTAAAAAAAATATAAATATTTAGTTACTGTTGCTGTAATTTCGATTAGACGAGGCGTTGTTGTGAGAGATTTTTATTCTGTTATATTTTTACTTTGTGCCAACAAAAAATTTATCACCACCTTCTCCGCGCGCGCAGACCGACACCGACGACCACAGCCACGCACACATTTATAGGCACACACGGACGTACATACATATCGTATGTATGTAGATGTATTAAGGTGCATAGCCCGTAAGCACACAAACAACAATCTTTATAAGCGCGCTCTCATGCTCACTACTACTCTCTTGGCGCTCGCTCGCTCATCCAAGCAACCGCTCCCACCGCCCGTCCGCACAACCCCCATCACTTCTAACCAACCAATCCACTCGCCAACTGACTGACTGACTGTCGACAGTGATGACGACGACGATGGCGCAAACGACCGACGGGCAGGCGACCGAAGCAACACGAATACGACACGACCAGTGGTGGCATGTATGTATGTATATATGTAGTTATTTGTGTGTTTACTTGTAGTATCTCAGCAGGCGGGTAAGTTTGTTTCACACACACAGTGTCCGTCACTCTCGTTGCGTCTCGAAATGTCGCCTCTGCCTTTTCTATTGCTATTACTTCTGCTTTTTCTAATCCGGCGCCATTGGCCAGCCAACCTCTCTGTTCAAAAGTGAAAAACTAACTGAGACGCTGCGATTGTTGTTATTTTTTATGGATATCGATAACTCGATAACAGATAGAAATGTCGCATATGGCAACTGAACAGAGTTGGTTTTATTTGTCGATAAAAACTAATAAATCCAACTAAGGGACGAATTGTTATTGTCTTAATAAAGTGACTAGTTACTATTATTTACAAAAAATATCTGTTCGTCACACTAGCACAAAGGATGATTAAATTTTTCAATCGGCTTATCAATTTCTAAAGTATATTTATAAATTTCAGGAGACAGATGATTTTGTTTAAAAGGTGGCAACTTCAGTGTTTAAACTATTAGAATTGTTTACAAAAATTATAAGTATAAAGAGAATGCAAGCGAAGACACCAGTACTCCACAAAAAACGTCAACTGTTATCGAAAAAGTACAACTTGTAGAAGAAAGCAATGCTCGTAGCATAAGCCACTACAATTTGTTTACAATCAACGGCTAAATTTATTAATTGAACATTATTATTTATGAAAATCTGAACAAGTTCATTTGTTCACTTCATCGACCGTTCAAATTTCCGAACCTACTCAACAGTTGTCCGACAAGTCCCATCAGCTGTTTTCCGTTAAGAGTGACTTAAGTTTTTTATTTTTCAAATAGAAATTAAGTGTTTACGAACCAATAAAAAAAATACAAACAAAAATATTGAAATATCAAATTAATTTAATGTTTTAGTTCATTAAATCATAAAATTCTCAAGCCACAGCGTTTATCGCAAGAGACAAGCCTGTCTATCGGAATCGGCATTACGCAGGGCTGTTATAGGGCACACATGTTTCCATTTGTATTGGCGCGCGCGAGTACTGCCAATAACAGAAAACCTTAATCGGCGGTGTTTAAATTACTTATTGAATTACGATGCCGGAGAACATTATTGCCGGCATTCCAGTGCATTTCCCTTTTGAGCCATACGAGGTGCAGCGCGCGTACATGGAAAAGGTTATTATGTGTTTACGCGATGGCACAAACGGCGTGCTGGAGTCACCCACCGGGACCGGTAAAACTTTAAGTTTGCTCTGTTCCTCGCTTGGCTGGCTGCGAACACGTCAGTCGGAGGTGGAAGTGAACATGAAAAAAATGCAACAGGAACAACAGAAATCAATGAATGCAGCATCTTTATTAAGCAATGAGGTCACGGCTGCCATTGGCAAGGCCAACAATTGGGGCGTGCCCAAGGTGATATATGCTTCTCGTACCCATTCTCAGCTGAATCAGGCTATGCGGGAACTCAAGCGCACGGCCTATGCCAATATGCGATCTGTAGTCCTTGGTTCGCGTGATCAGTTGTGCATACACCCAGATGTGATGCGGGAGCAAGGAAATTCGAACAAGGTGAATATGTGTAAGCTGAAGGTGCACGCTAAGACATGCACGTTCCAGCTACGGGTTGAATCAAAAAAGGATCATCCGGACTTTCGGGGACCCACCATATTGGACATAGAGGATCTGATTAAAGTGGGGCAGCGTCTGAAGATGTGTCCATACTATGCCTCCAAGGAGCTAGTTAAAGATGCGGATATAACTTTTATGCCGTACAACTATCTGCTGGATCCGAAAGCCCGTAAAGCCAATAAAATTGAGTTGGGCAACACAATAGTCATACTGGATGAAGCGCACAACATAGAGAAGATCTGTGAGGAATCTGCTTCGGTGCAGATACGATCTTCTGACGTGGCCATGGCCATTGAGGATGTTACGCACATCATGAAAATCTTCACCAGCGGCGAATCGGTGGACACTGGAAGCGATGAGCCCAAGGATTTTACTTTGGACGATTTAACACTACTTAAAGAGATGCTCCTGGAGCTGGAAAAGGCCATCGACGGCATTGTGGTGCAAAATAAAACCGAAGGAGCTACATATCCAGCTTCCTATATCTATGAAATTCTTGGCCAGGCAAATGTGAGTCCAATTGTGTGCAAGCTATCCAGATTTAGCCGCTAATCCTTTGTTGAAACTTCAGTTTACCTATGGCAACTGTGCCACGATCGTGGGTCTGCTAGACAAATTGGTCCAGTATCTAATGGTGGCATCTCAGCATTCTATGCTCCGTAAGGGCGGCAGCTTTATGATATTATCCGATTTACTCAACATTGTGTTTGCGAACAAGGAGGACGTTATGGCAAAGGTCCATCTCAGCTTCAAGGTACATGTGGAAATCGAGGAAGTTAAGCAGGTCAAGCAAACGACGACGAGTAAAACTAACTCCGGTTGGCTAAGCAAAGGTAATAACACAACAACAACCACAAAGGCAGCGAAAGTTGTCAATTTTTGGTGCTTCAATCCCGGCTTTGGCATGGAACAGCTACTTAACACACATGTCCGGAGCGTAATTCTCACCAGTGGAACTTTGGCGCCGCTCAAGCCGCTCATTGCAGAGCTGGCCATTCCAATAGCTCACTTCCTGGAGAATCCGCATATTGTCAATCAGTCCCAGGTGTATGTTAAGATCATTGGCAATGGACCCGATCGAGAGCAGCTTATATCCAACTATAAGAATCGGTAAGAGTCTGATCAAATACCAGCTACAAATAGTGCTTCATTATTTATCTATTTTCGGACAGTACTATAATTTTTATTTGATGGGAGTGTATATTGCGTTTGTTGCAATGAAATGTGTGTGACGAGTATACAAATTGTTGTTCAGCCAGTCCTTTTTTGCGCCCTTACAATCGGAAAGATTATAAGAGTTAATGCACAAAGATTGATACGCAGAATTTTTATATACCATGCCCCTTCAAACGCAATACGAAAATTCGGGCTTGGAGGCTAGTTTCAACATATATTTAAGATCCTTAAATTTCCTCCATTCAATTTTAATAATATAATTATAACTAAATTGGTGTTTACACAAGCTTTGACGATAGCATTCCATACGTAATTTGATGTCCCTGTCCCATTTTAATTACATCACAAACAAATCTTACGGTCATGTGAATCGTACTTAAATTTATTTCCTGTTTCTTAGTTAAACATTTTTATATTTATACCCGTTACTTGTGGAGTTAAAGACTATAGTATAATGTTCGTAATAGAGAAGGAGGCGTGTTATACCCCGTAAAGTATATATGTTCTTAATCTGCATCATCAGCCGGGTCGATATAACTATGTTTGTCTTTCCGTCTGTATAAATAAAAGGATCTCGCAACTGTAAGACCTAGAGAGGTAGCAAATGAAAGAAAATTTGCAAAGCCGTATAAGTTTCTTTTTGTTTTTTGCTAACAGGTAAAAGTAGTATATTTAGCACCATGTACACGTCCCAAGAATACATGCACTGATTAAGTTTTACTTTAACCGGAATACTACATCGAATAGATCGGTTGAAAGTATGTCCTTAAAATAAATTAGTATGAGTATGAGTATGGGTAAACACCCAGATTTCTTAATCAAACTCATTAGTGTGCATCACCCCAATGATGGCACTAAGATAATTATCATACCCCATAATTAAATACACATTTAAACTGAGTAACGCGTATTGTAAAGTCATGAGGTGTCTTTCGTATTTTGTATATAATTTGTCCTTATTTTCGGTCTTATGTTTTTTTGTTGTTTTTTTTCCTATATGAAATTAGTCACTCTTCCAGCCTCCTGGTATATTTTTTTGTAAACTACTACTACTAATACTAGTATAAGACCACGCACTATTTCACCATGTCAACCAATAATCAGAGTGTAGAGATCCAAAGAAACTTATGTACATACTTGTTTGATCACTTATTAAAGCAACTTCTTTTACAACCAACCAGGGACAATCCCAAATACATAAGTTCCCTGGGCCAGACGATACTCAATGTATCCCGAATTGTCCCGGATGGCTTATTGGTATTTTTCCCGTCGTATCCAATGATGAACACGTGCGTAGATGCGTGGCAAGCGAGTGGTCTGTGGGCGGACATATCGAGTCGCAAACCGATTTTCTTAGAGCCACGTGGTAAGGATCAGTTCACAAGCACTATGGAAGAGTTCTATCAAGCGATAAGGGATTCAAAGGGCGCCTGCTTTATGGCTGTCTGTCGGGGTAAAGTCTCCGAGGGTCTTGATTTTGCTGACCGCAATGGACGCGCTGTGATAATCACTGGACTGCCATTTCCACCGCTCAAAGATCCGAAGGTAATACTTAAACGACGCTACCTGGAAAACAATCGCACCAAAGAAAATCAACTGCTGAGTGGCCAGGAATGGTATAATCTGGATGCAACACGAGCCGTCAATCAAGCCATTGGTCGTGTGATACGACATAGGAACGATTACGGCGCTATTTTGCTGTGTGACTCACGTTTTCAGGATACTTCTCAGGTGCAGCAATTGTCGAAATGGATACGTGGTCACTTGGGTGCTCGCCCACAGAGTTCACCCTTTGGTCCCATTGTCCGGGAGTTGCGACAGTTCTTCAAGAATGCCGAGGAGACGGTTGGTAGTTTTCAGTTTGATTCGTTCCATACCTTAAATTCACTCATATCCAAATAGATGGTTAAGCCAGAGGAGCGTGCCGTTGAACCCTTGCTTCAGAGCGTCTACAAGGAGGAGACTTCGGCGCCTATCCCTGCCAGCCAAATTAAACGAGAAGCAAATACTTCGGGCTCATCCAAGTTCCAGCTCGCCTCCGAGCTGGCCATGTAAGTAGATGAAATTAGTGAAATAGTATTTCAGTTTTTAAAGTATTTCCCACACAGCAAAGTTGAAATGACCAATTCGATTAAGACCTGGACACCTGCCGATTATGCGAATGCTTCTGGTGGTAGGCAGCTATTAAATCAGCCCGCGCCGAATGCGATGGATTTCATGAGTCGTTTGAATTCAAATGTTACTGTAAGTTTTAAATTCTTTTAATTCAGTTCATCACCAGTGATGCCGTTTTAACTTTTTTTTTTTTTGTTTAAAGCTTTAAGTAATCGACTTTTATACCATAATTTATACCTATATTTTAATATAATTTAGTGATTTCTCCTTATTTTTGATGCAGATCAAACTAAACTGAAAAATTTTACATAGGCAGATCGATTTTTTATACAAAAACATGTGGATCTGACTGGAAGTTTTTCAGAACTTTTCTTCGTAGGCTTTTAAAGAATGTCTTTTCGTCCCAATTTCATTTTATTTTTTAATCGAGATTTTTTGTATGTTCAAGAAATTATTAAACATTTCCTTTTAATTATGCTTTACTTTGATTTCAACTAATGACAAACACACAACATACCAAGTTTTTTCAATCGATTTTTCCTATGGGAGCTATATGATATATATTCTTCCGATCTGGCCGATTCTAATGTATTAACTTCGTGCAGGTTGTATACACACCTGTACCTAACATCTTTCAAACAGAGGCTAGTTCGCTTAGAAACTGGCGATCAGATAGACGCATATGACTGTTTTACCTCTGATTTGGATGCCTTTAATCAAGAATTTAAATACTTTATGTTATCTGCCACGCCTCCTTCAATGCGTGACAACGTTCGTGACAAAAACAATATTAGTACATATATTATTAATCACAGAGTCGATGTTTCGTTATTATTTTACATCGTGAACTTACATATTTCAAACCCTTCGCCCCGCAGAGCATTGACTTCAACGATATGGACAGTGGTCTAGTAAAGATTCACAAACGCGTAAGAAGTTCTCCATCGTCCAGTGAAACTTTAGCCAGCCAAGAGCTCAGTAAAAAGCGATACAAACTCGTCAGCTCTGACGTTGCTGTCAAGGTTGAACCGAGTTCCAGTCAAAGTCAACGAAGTTGTATAAATCCGCGGGAGAAGCCAACACAGTCCCAACAACTAAAGGAAGCACCAGAAAACCGAACGGATTTCTTACGAGAGGTTTGGATAACTTTAAATCCATTGGTAATAAAATAATTTAAATTATATTCAATCAACAGGTGCGCAGTGTTATCAACAGCGATCAATTCCGTAGCTTTGGTAAAGCTCTCGTCGACTATAGGACTGGAGGCGACGAAGCCTTCGAGGCTTTGATGTCACTACTGCTGGAGGTGCTGCGTGCTCCGCATCTACGTCATTTGCTGCTTGGAATGCGGCGTTATCTCAAGAACGAACACAAGTCGGAGTTCGATGTACGTTTATCTAGTCTGGGACTGGTTTAATCAAGACTGTCAAACAGCTTCGCTGTTTTGTCTTCTAAAGAAACTTAAATTAAAAGTATGTAGATATATTAGTTCTAAGACCCCTTGCATCATAATTTGGCAACTACTAGAGCTACCTCATCCCAACATTGTGTAAATGGTGATTCTTAATATATACCAGTTATGGTCCAGACAAGACAACTATGTCATATAGGCCCCATAGACAAAATCTCTCGGGGTCTTTTACAATCGGCTTGCTCGAATCTAGCTTTTCTTATTAGTTACAACTCATTTGAATGTTTCTATATTTAACTTTTGTTAATTAAAATAGTGTGTTAAAAAAGATATGATCATAGTCTGTGTCAAAGTAAACTGGACTTCGTGTTTAAATAATTAAGTGCAAAATAGAAAAGATTTTCTGTCCTTAACTTATAGCTTCAAAAGTGAATTAAGTGAAATTAAGTGTTTTGTGATTTTTTGAGTCATTTATCAACAGCTTTTGTAGTTCACAGTGGGCAATGCACTTTTTATTAAACATATTGAAAACATTATTATTTTTTTTTTCTAAAACAACGAAAAATAGTTATGCTTGTGTTCAAAGTCTTCTAGACATAAAGTAGTCCAATCTTGGCACACATGTAAATTAATGTAAGATAAATGAAAAATAATTATATATAAAACATTTTTAGAAAATATAAATAAATGAAAGTGTCTAATAAGAACGGTGTAATAATTTATATTCGTATGAAGAAAGTGTTTAATTGACTTTTGATTGAAAAGTATGGGTGATAGAGTTGGTCAAGTAGTTTCATTGAATAAGAACAGAAATAATATTATTCATAGTTTCTTTAAGTTTTATTAAAAAAAAAAATAAAAACACTTAAACTAATTACTTAGAATATGTATTTACCAAATTAAATGGATTTAATTGTATAATTACTTGTATTGTATAATTTGTTTATGCTTATGGTTTTCCTTGCTTATTACTTTACACTTATTACATTTTAATTCGATTTAAGTTACAATTGTTGTTGCTTAACATTACATTACATTTGCGTTAAGTCTCCTCTCGTCTGGTACTGCCTACTTTCAATCGTTGGCGTTTTCAATTCTGTTTTGTAAGATTTCGAGTAAGATTTGCTTGTTAGTTTTCATTATTTATGTTTTGGTTAAGCAACAGGACAGGCGTTAAACATAAAGCCAATTGCCAGGGCTGCAGCGTTCACACGTCACGTCTGTTTGTCCGCCGTTTATGAGACGTCAAGAAACCGAACCAGCAGCCTCAATCCCACCCGATGCAACGCCGCCGCCTCATGGCGCTAACGCGAGCTGCACACTCGTTCGTTTGATATCGTATTCAGTTAATAGCTATTTGTAATAATAGTGATTACTCGGTACCTATAACGGTTTGATTCCAGAAGCGATTCAAGTTCTTATGTCATTTTACATTCACAACTGTTTTTCTTTTGACAAAAACAAACAATTAAGAGAAATAATAAATATATTATGCAAGGATAATTAAACATCCTAATATGTCTAAAGTTTCTTGAAATAAAGACGAATTGGTAAATTTAAATTATACAACTTTTGTCTTAAAGAAAAGATTTATCTCTCGTATGAAATTTTATATGTTTTGATATCGTATGAAAAGCCGAAAATTTTAACACGTTAAACAAATATGCAATTTTTTGGTAATATAAACGTACATGGTGTATTAATGAATTGGAATAGTAGCCGAAATAATGTAAATGATTCACACATTTGCTTATGTAAAATGAAATTTTTGTTAACAAAATAATAAGAGAAAAAATTCCCGATACTTCTTAATTGATTTTCTAGTATATGCACAATGTAGAAAACAAATAATTTCTCTTAATAAAATTAAATTTTATGGCTATGCTTTAAACTTCCGAAAATCGAAAAATGTTTCAACGTTTTATATTGCGAGCAATCACTTATTAGCTATCAGCTATTATATATTGCATATTGTTATCGATGTATGTAAGTTTCTATGTAAGTGCTCAAAGGATATGTGATGATTTGTTCAAAACTTGTAACTATTGCTAGAAATGATTTGGATTATGAAAACGCTACGTCGGACCAATCGAATACATTACTCAGCAAGTGCAATCTTCATTCTCATACTCGCACTTAGCCCTCGCTCACTCGCACTCATTCACTGTGTTTCTATCTCGCTTCCTAACTATCTTTTGACTCCTCTTATTCGTTCATTGTCTCTTTTCTAATTTCTATTTTGTGGGTATAAAACGCGCCTTGACCGTCTGCCCCATGGGCAGATGGAGATGTTGTTGTTGCTGTTGTTGCTGCTGTTGTTGCTGCTGCTGAGCCTGTTGTTGCATATGTTGATTGATTTGCTGCTGTATGGAAAGACCGCTGGCACTGCTGATAATATGCTGGCTGTGCAATGGCTCATTGATCTCGATCTTAATGGCCGTGGCTGCCAGTGCGGCCTTCTTGTTTTTGGGCGGTCTGCCACCTACAAATTATAAACATATTTAAATAAGTTTTTGTTTAGATTTTATGTTGTAAGCGAGTCTTTTGTAAGGTTCTGATTGTTAAAGATCAGATCAACTCTTTAGTTGTACTCACGCTGGCCCGTCGTGTGCTGCAGCGAGAGAGGCTGTCCAATCATTGCGAGCGGTTGCTGAGGCGACTGTAGTGTTATGCTCTTTTTGGAACGCTTCGGTGGCGGTAACTCATGATGTGAGTGATTGGTTAGCAAATGCTTCGATAGATGCTGTCGTACCGCAAACGACTCGGCGCAATTCGCGACGGGACAATTCAAGTAGCGACCCTCAACATGGCGTTGTACATGCTTCTTGAGCAAAGACTCCTGATTAAAGCTACTTGGGCAAATATCGCACTTGAATTTGAACTCATCGTGCATCTTAAGATGCTGATCCAGATGTGATTGTTGCAGAAACTTCTCATCGCACTTGCTGCACTCATACGGAAAGGCCAATCCATGTGTTTTCATGTGCGTGTGTAGTTGTGATTGCAGCTTGAAATTCTTCTCCGGGCAGCGGGGACAATAATAGCCGGTAACACCTGCGTGTGCCTGTAGATGTTGATTCAATGAGGTGACCTGGGTGAATTTCTTGCTGCACACATTACAGCAATATTGTTGCACCTTATGGTGAGACTTCATATGATTGTTCAGATTGGTCACCTGCCAAACAAATATGCATACGAATAAGTAAAATGTTATCAACTCCCGTAACATCTGATCTGCCATGCTTACCTGCGCAAAGCTGCGACCACATTCGGGCTCATTGCAGACAAAGGGACGCTCGCCGGTATGAAGACGCCGATGATTGTTTAGATTTGTGATTTGGGTAAAAGTTTTTCCGCAATCAACGCACTGATACGGCCGATCATTTGTGTGTATGCGTTCGTGATTGCGCAAATTAGCTGCCTGCGTGAAGCCTACAATAAAATGTGCGCCAATTAGTTAGTTAAAACATTAAAATATTTATCGACAATAAGACAGTTTCTTTTTACATACCTTTGTGGCAGTAGCTGCAAACAAATTTGCGCTCTGCTGAGTGATTGCGTATGTGCGTCATGAGCGAGGATTTGCGCGAGAAGGTCTTGTTGCACAGCGGGCAAGAGCCCTCCTCGTTGAATATCAGATCCACCTGCGTTCAAAGAGACAACGGGACAGAGTGAGAGGAGTATCGAAAGCAAAGTCAGTTAGAATAGAAGCTTTGAAGTTTTGCTAGTTGCTAATATCATGCACACATATAAACACTCACAAAAACACACACACGCACGAACGCACGCAACATTAACTTACGCTCAACAAGCTGGCGGTCAGAATGGTTGCAAATTTAAAGTGTTAGGTGCGCAAATTTATTTTACAGATTTTTTGTGAATTTGTTTAGAACTGCATTATTATATATTTTTTGTAATTTATTTTTTTTTGTTTTCAAAAATTGTGTATCGATGTTTATTCTTTTTTTTTTTTGCGTGCCACGCACACCCACATAAAAGCGTCAACTGAAAATGAATTTTTTTCTCTTTACACAGCGCACAAAACGTCGTGCAGTCGACGTTGACGTCGCAGTTGCCTCTGACGTTGCCTTTGTTGTTATTATTTCTGCTGCTGCCGTCGAGAAAAGCAAAGCAAGAAAAAGGCAAGCAAACAGCGCAGATATTAATGAAAAAAAAAAAAACAACAAAATAAAAATAAAGAAAAAAAAAAAGAAAATGGGCAGCAGCATCGACAAAGGCGAAACGTTTATACCCTCCAATCGCTTCGTTACAAAACCATACGCCTTTGCATATATTTTTGCAAGCGATAAGATAATGTAAACCGATCTAGCAATAATTTTTTAAATCTATTTCTTGTAGAGATAATTGTCCCTGTATTGTCCACGATTTAATATACTTTAATATGTGTCACAGAGAATTTGAAGGGCATTTGCCATGTTGTTATTGTTGCCAATATTCTCAGTGCAGCGGTGTGAAAAAGAAAGGCACAAGCAAAGCGTAAAGAAGCAAGAAAAAGGAAACGAACTATGTGTACATTAAGGCAAACATACATATGTACACATGCATGAATATATATAAATACATATCCACACATTTATACACACTTACATACATACGTATGTATCATTGTTATGTATTAAAAAAAAAGTAAACAATAAACAAGTCAGCAACGAACAAGTGCAGCCAGGAGTTGCAGTAAGTCCGTTTGTGTGTGCATAAGTTTGTTATCGTTATCCAACACTGTTGTTGCTGAACAATTCTATTAGTACAATACGCTCTCTCTCTCTCTCTATCTATCTTATTCTTACACTCTTACGCTGTTGCGAACTTACATCTTCAGAATCGTCCTGCGACTGTAGATTCTCGGAAGAACTTGATGATTGCAAATGTGGTTGTTGTTGTTGTTGTTGCTGCTGTTGTTGTTGTTGCTGCTGCTGTTGTTGCAATTGTAATACAGCGGCCACAGCGCTGCCGTTCGTAAGCTGTGCTGCCACCGACTCACCTTCACTGACCGCCGAAGAAGCTGCCGCCGCCGCGGCTACTGCTACAGCCGCCACAGAAGCTGCAGCACCGTCCTGCACTCGTACCGTTTGATGGAAGTTCGAGTTGTTTGTCAACTGTTCCGAGCAGCGTACGCACGTGGGTATGCTATAGCCGGGTACTTGAAATAACTGAAAATACAAAAGAAAAAAAATACAAATGAATGTAGATCAAGATGAAGACGCAAGATCATCAGTAATGGGGTCTCAACGAGCGTGCAAGGTTGAGAAAATTCAGAATAGAAAGTGTGATGGTAAAAATAGTCTTAAAAAATAGTCATACATAATAACACTTATTTTTTTGATTTTGGGATTTACTTCGCGTTCCCTTCACCTTTGCCTCCTAATAATAACAGCCAAGGAGCTCTTTCACTCTGGCATACACTGTACTCACACGCACACACACGCACAAACACACACACACATACACATGCGTCCCGCAATACCAGCCCCAAACAATATTCACAACCACATACACACGACGTCTATAGCATTGGTTTGTTGTTTTCATTTCATGTTTTTTTTTCTCTACAGCGTTGTTATTCTTTCATTTTTGTTTTGTTTTGTTTTGCTGTGGATAGTGACCAGTGGCGTCGATGCGGAGGGGCTCAAGAGCGATGACTAAAAGCTACGCTTACATATTAAGCAATTGTTGCTCATTAATATAATCACTATTAGTGCGTGTGCGACCTATTGAAGTTCAACTTGAGTTTTAACGTTCCACCCCCGTTGGCTATTTAAACCCCCATTGCCCACACCGCTGCTACTTTTACGGAATTTTTTGTCATTTTGTTATATTTCATTCTATTTCGTTTTGTGCCCTTGTTGAAAAGGAGTCAAAATAAAAAGCAGCACACAAACCAAATGTAAAAATATTTTTTTTTCTTCTTATAGTTTCAAGTTAGCGGCTTGAGCAACTTTGGCTGAGTTGGCTAAAAATAAACGCCAGCAATAGTTGGGGGGCTAAAAAAAACACACACATATATAAATATATATGTATGTATGTATATGATGTTTATGTTTTTTCATACACAGATACTTTTGTATGTAGTAACTATGTTTGTGTATTTGCGTGTGTGAGTGTGCGCGAGCCCAACTTTTGTCTTTGGGGTCGACGTAATGTGCGCGCGCTTTTCAACCCCCACCCAATTGAAGACGGCGTTGCAGCAGTAGAAGCAGCAGCAGCAGTGCAAAATCCGCTCACAAATTCAATTGTTGTGATTTTCCCCCGTAACAAGAGACAAAAATCAATAGAAATAACAAAATACACAATATTTTCGATATTTAGCTTGTTGCGTCCGTCATCGTATTAAATTCTTCATATGTATTTGTACTTGTAATTGTAAAAATAGATTAAGTTTCTGCTTGTGCATTAAACAATAAGTGATTCTTACTATTTATTTAACTTACCGTTGCTGTTTGAAAACACAGCCTACAAATGGTGTCCATGACTCCGCTCCAGATTGGCTGCAGGGGCAGGACAACGTGCTTGATGCGTCTTGCAGTATTGTTATTGGTTATTCTTTTGGTACTGCTACTGCTTGTACTCCTGGTGTTTACTGTTGCACATATATTGTAGCAAGGGGAACGGGGTCGGCCAACTTTACCGGTTGGAACTTACACGCATCCAAAAGCTTTAATTGCCTTGTGTTCTTTTTTTAACCACTGCAATAACAACACTGTAACACACATACTCACACATAGACACACTGATCTGCGCTTGTTTAGTTGTTGTTCTTGCTGATGGCGTTGCCGTTGTTTATGTTTGCCACTTGCACTTGCTGCGGTTGTTTTTGTTGTTTAATTTCTTTGCATTTTTTTTGTTTTTTTCTACGTAGGGTTAAAACTGCACTTTACTTTTTTTTTCTTTTTTCATTTACAATTCACGACGAAGTTTTGGGTCCATCGTTGTTGGTCGCGACCGAACGAGCGTTTTTGGGGCCCGATGTTATTGTTTGGGTGTGCGTGTGTACGCTGTACTGAAAAAAAAATAAGTGACTTAGCTCTATAGTCGCGCTGCGCTAACACACGCACAAGGGTCAAAATGCACAACACATGCGCTATCTCTATCTGCAGATGGTACAAAAAAATATTTTGTTGTCCAACACTGACTGGTTGTGTTCAAATAATGCGCGCGTGATTTAAACTCAAATAATTATAAGATAGTTGAACAAATTTAATCAACCCTCAAAACAGAAGCACACATTACTAACCTCATCACACTAAATTGCTGGTAAATAAGGCTGCACCAAAATGGGACATTTAATACAATAGCAGGTGCCCAAAAAAGTTTAAATTAAATACCAAAAATGATAACGGAAATACAAAACTTGCCCGCCTGTCAATCCGAACAGCAATCTCCTGTGTTACTGTTGTCCAGCAAGTAGTAGTTATTTCTTCTTCACCTACTATGCCAGTAACATCAAGTTCATGATTGGTACTACTCAACATGTGAAGACTGGCTCTCCGATTGGAACTTGATAGTGGTGGAAGGTCTCGACCTTCCGGAATCGTGTTAATCGGAAAATTACCTATTAAATATTTATTTAAAGGTAAATTAGTAAATAAATTTAAAAAAAGTAAAAAAAAATATACTCAGTTTCATCAACATTTATTTATAAATAAAGTGATGAATGGTTCATAATAAGCTACTGGAAATTGATTAAACGATAATAATCTTCTGCTCACCTTGGTCCGACGACAGAGTGATGAATGTCCACTTGGTACTACTGCCGCAATAGCCACAATCAGCATCAATGGCAAAAAATTAGTCCAAGATATAAAATTCAAGCACGCGGAGCTGAGTGAGCTGTAATTGTGTGCAAATACACCATGCCGTAGATCGCTTAGGACGGGCACCGTCATCCTTGAAGGTAAGCGGCCGCTCGAGACGATCATTACGGCAGCCGTGGGTGAGCCAATCCAAAAGTTGGGTCTGCAACATGTTGTCACCATTGTCAAGGGTGGGACAGCCGGTCTATTGTGATACTTCGGCAGTTTAACAGTATGCAATATTGAGTGATATAACGATAAATTACAGTAATCAACAAAACTAATCAAATGAGACGTTAAAATCATTTTTTCTGGCGCCAACGCGCCTAACACTTGAATCTATTTGTATGTACACTCTCACAACCCCACAAGAGCGAGGGATGGCAAAATTAATCGAATAATTGTATGCAACCGAGTATTATACATTTTCGATAATTATATAGCGTTATTAGTTTCAATTTATTGGAACACAAATCCATTATATACAAACGTATTGAAGAACGTGTTAATACGAACTTTTTTTGTACATATTAACTTTATAAATTAGTAGAGATGTCGTTCAATTTGTTAAAGTGCTGAATATGTCTAATTGATCACGATAGGTGGCAACACTATAATTTTTTTTTAGAGTTATCCGCATTTGAAAAGTTAGTGAGGTTTTAAAATAAATTAAAGTCTAGCTTACTAAATCATGTCAGCTGGGCCTTTAAACATTTGTAAAAAATTAAATATTTTTTTATTGTTGTATTTGTAACATTAAAAATGTATCTACAAAATGCAAACATTTTCATTATTGAGTATGCAAGCAGTGCGTATGTTTATCATAGCAAGCAGTACGAAAGTAATTGATAGAAAAATATATATTGTTGTACAACACTGACTGATTCTGCTCAAATAATGGGCGCGTAATTTGAACACACATGCCAATAAAATTATTGAATTAATTTAATCAAACAAAATAAGAAGCACACCTAATTTACCGTAAATTTTAACACATAAAATGGCTGAAAAACAAGTCTGCACTAAAATAGGATATTAAATACAATAGACAAACGTCCAAAAAAACAAATTAAATACTAAAAATGATAATGGGAACACAAAACGTGCCCGCCTATCAATCCAAATAGCAATCTCCTGTGGTGTTAGTGTTGTCCAGCCAGTAGTAGCTATCTCTTCTTCGTGCGTAAACTCCTCTCCGATATTGTTATTAATATTAACATTAAAATCACCAGCATCTAAATTGTTCGAACTAGTTACACTGGGTGTGGGCACAGTAGATGGTGTGCTAGCAGCACCTACTACACCACTTTCCACAAAAGTAACATCAAGCTTACGATTGGTACTACTCAACATGTGAAGACTTGCTCTCCGATTGGAACCTGATGGCTGGGCAAGGACTCGACCTTCCGGAATGGTGTTAATTGGCAAATTAACCGTCAAATAATTATTGAAAGGCAAATTGCCGCCCAAGGAATTTATATCCGCCTGCCGTCCAGTGCCGGAGAAGGATCGCGATCGTGTGTGGTGACTGCGTCGTCTTAATAAATGTGGAGAGAGCGTCGACTTAAGGATGTGTTTGCTGTTTAGCTTCTTAATAGGTACGTTATGCTTACGACGCCAAATGCTGTTGACAAATGCAAACTCAACCAGGCTGCCAAATATAAAAATCGTGCAGCCTAGAAACCAAACCTCCGAGACCTTAATATAGCTGACCTTTGGCAGTGTTTTTCCTGTGTGGCCACATGAAAAAATACAGAAGAATCGAGATAAACATTACTAACAATACTGAAAAAATACTAAAAAGTTGCAAATGTTTGTCTATAAATCGAGCACGCCCGACAGTATAATGCTCTTTGTATTTCATTTCCGATTGTATTATTAACACAAAGTATAATCGAACTTCCATATGTTTGTTTGTCTGTATGCACGTACGCTGGCAGCGCTGCCGCAACACATGAAGTGTAAATGTTCGTTCATATGTTTCTGTCTTGCTTGCACACACGCATTGACATTGCGGTCATATATAAAGTTTGACGGGTTTTGTTTCTTGTTTATAGTCTGATTTTGACATAATTTGTCTCCAAACGAATTTTAAACCGATTTGGATCAAACTTGGTCACTATTTATATATTGATGGCAAATGCATTCTGTGTGAGTTTGATTAATATAGCTTAGTTAACGCAAAAGTTTTTCATACTAATTCATATTTGGAGCGTAATTTTGACCGATCGGCCCTATGGGAGCTATACGATATAGTTCTTCGATTTGGATCAAACTTCGTCAGTACATGTACTTCCTAGACATGTACTTTCCGTGTAAATTTGGTTCAGATAGCATAGCTAAAAAAGTTTTCTATACTAAAACATTCTAGTTTTATCTGTACATTTACCTTTATACGAAGATAGAACGCCCTAAAGTGGGCGTGTCAAAAAACAAAAACAAACTTGTACTGCTTGGGTATTGTACCTTTCATTTGCGACCCCTATCATCTCTCTAGCTCTTATAGTCTCTGAGATCCTTTTGTTTATACAGACGGACGGACGGACAGACGGACATGGCTATATCGACTCGGCTATTGAAGCTGATCAAGAATATATATACTTTATGGGCTCTGCCACGCCTCCTTCTGCCTGTTACATACATTCCAACGATTACAATATACCCCTTTACTCTACGAGTAACGGGTATAATAACACTACTGTTTGATAATTAATAATAACAAATGCATTTAAAACGGTATGCAAATGTGTAAAATGTTTTATTTCTTTTGGGACAAGGAGGCGTGGCAGTCCAAAATTTTTAGACCCCGTACTCTAAAAAAGAGTATAGGGGTCTATTAGGTTTGTCAGAAGCGAAATGTGCGTAACAGGCAGAAGGAGGCGTGGCCGACCCCATAAAGTATATATATACTAGATCAGCATCAATAGCCGAGTCGATATAGCAATGTCCGTCTGTCGGGCAGTGATGCGGTACTTGTGCCAATTCACGAGGTCGTATCAGAGCACTTTAATCTAGAAGACAACTCCTCGGAGAAGTCGACGGCGCCCACCCAGTGCCCGGTTGTCGGAAACCAGTATGGGAAGCAGTCTTTGATTGCGCACAGCCGATCCAAAGCTGTATGTATGTATGTGTGTATTCGGCGCAGCTAGCTTCCGCGGGCAGCGCTGCCGACACACAAGCAGCGAAAACGTTCGAACATGTGCTTGTGTGTTTCTATCTCGCTTGCAATGGGTTGATATTGCGTTCAACTATCAATATTGTAACGCTTCTAGTTTTCTTGTTTATAGTCCGATTTCAATGCGCCTTTCAGGATAGTTTAATATAGTTAGTCTCCACACGAATTATAAACTACAATACTGTACGATAAGAACAAGTTCGCTAAAAACGGCATTGAAGTTTGAAAACTATTTTATCAATTGTGGAAAAAGGGGGCGTGGCAGTCCAAAATTTTAAATGGCAATGCAACTATGCTGTCGCTAGGAGACTCCGTACCCATACTGGTGATCCTAGGTGCCATAGTTACTGAGATATTTGCCGAAAACACCGATTTTTCCCGAGATGTGTCTAGTTTTGTGCTCATTGTGGGCGAATGGGGCGTGGCATCGAAAAAAACATTCTTGTATTGACTGACTAAATATGTGATCGTTTGACACCAAGCTCAAACTTGTAGCTCATACCATCTCTGAAATCAGTTTGTTCATACGGACAGTCGGACATGGCTATATCGACTCGGCTTGTGACGCTGATCAACTTTATATACTTTATGGGGTCTGCCACGCCTCCTTCTGCCTGTTACATACTTTTGCACGAACCCAACATACTCTTGCAGAGAGTATAATTAGTATTCTTAAGTGATACAGTTACTAAGTTTTATTGCAAAAACATCGATCCCAGGTGTCTCTAGTTTCTGACTTATTGTCAGCAAACTGGGCGGGAAATAAAAATTCTTGTTTCAACTGACTTAGTACGCCAAAGTCGTGCGAGCGGTCTGTAAAAGACCTCGTTATCCTTCTAATGCGGATTATTCCATGACAATAACAATTTTCAACCGATAAGAGCTATAGGCTATAAGTGTTCGATTTGAATCAAACTTGGTGAGGATAGTTATAATGGTACCACACGCAGTTGGTGGCTCCAGCTCTTATAGTCTTATAGATCCAGGTGTTCATACGGACGGACATCACTATCATGACTCGGCTGTTGATGCTGATCAATATTATACATACTTTATGGGGCCGAAAGTGCTTCCTTCTGCCTGTTACGCACATTTCGCTTCTGGCAAACCCAATAGACTCTTCTACTCCTTTTAAGAGTACTGGGTCGAAAAAGAATGATTTTGTCTTCAGTAGTAAATTCGTAATTATCTATTGAAAATTGATATAAGGGTAACGATCGTCTACTCACCTTGTGCCGACGCCAGCGTAATAAATGTCAACATGGTACTAGTACCCAGTGTAATGCGAGGTGGGGCCTGATCTGCCTGCAGCCAGAAGGATACCCATGAAATGGCCACAATCAGCATCGATGGCAAAAAGTAGTCCATAAGATAAAATCCAACAACGCGAGTTAAATGGACTGTGAAGCTGAGTGAACTGTAATTGCCTGCAAAGGCACCATGCCGCAGATCGCTAAGATCAGCGTTAATGACAGTCTCGTTGGACCAAGATTGCTTGATAAGGAACTCGGTGAGGTGCAACTCGGGATCGTAAGTAATGGGACGCTTTTGTTCCCAGTGGAGCACCAGCTCTGATGTGTTGTACATCCAGCTCTCCAACACTGTGGAGCAGTGCTGTTCATCAAAAGGAAATTTTTTCAAATTCAGCCAGCAATAGAGTGTAGCCTTTATACGAGTCGACATAATGACAGTCCCATCCGGCGATATGGACGTAAGTATATCCTTCTCTGTAGTGCCTGTATATGCAAGTACTTTACCATGTGAAACACTTTTGGATTATTATGACCACTTACCCAGAATGCTTGAGTCACGTTCGTTAGCCAGAAATATATGTGGCATCCAGAGGGAATCGCGCAGCTGCTGCTCACCTAGAATTGGTTGCAATCGCTTGGGAGACACGTTGCGAAAGTTAAGACGGGGATCCAGATAGCGCATCTGAAGTAATGCGAATATTTTGAACTGTAAATCATGAGCCTCTAGATTTTGCATGAAATATATATATGCTCGCATGTACACATCCACTGGAAGACGGGTACCGTCTTCGCTGAAGGTAAGCGGTCGCTCGAGACGATCATAACGGCAGCCGTGGGTGAGACGATCCAATAATTGGGTCTGCGACATGCTGTCACCGTTGTCAAGGGTGGGACAGCCGTCATCTATTGTGGCACATCGGCAGCGGACTAAGCAGCTTAACAGTATGCATATAATGAGTGATATAAGCATGGTTCAATAAATTAAAGAAATCAAAAAAACTAATGAAATGAGTTGGCAAAATTAGTTTTTCTGGCGTCAACGCGCCTAACGGTTAAAGCTTGTCGTGTGTATCCACTACACATACACTAGAGCGAGGGCTGGCAAAATTAATCGAATAATCGAATATTGGCTTCCAATGTTTGATTTCGATGAATCGTTAAAAGCTTATCAGTTAATTAATTAAAATCAAACCATTCACAAATAACACGATTATTTTGTTTGAAGTCCAAACATTTTCGTTTGACTTTTCTTTTGCCACTTTTGGTTTGTAAATATTTATTTTACGAGCTGGCAGCGCTACCTGACATTTCTGTAGATGGCGCCACACTTTACTACGATAGATGGCGGCACTATATTTTTCAAACACTTAATTTAACTTTGGCGCGCAATTAAAATCAGCTATTTAAATGCAAGCTGCACATATACAACCGTAAATAATATTCAACTTTGCAATGGTTTTATGGGTCATTGATCATTAATAATCAAAATAATGAAAATTGAGAAACTTCAAACAGGTAGTTAGATTCACAGTTCCGTTTAAGTTTCTAATTATTGTTGGTGTATAGTGGTGTAAGTGCATTTGTTGTTGGCACAATTTTACAGCATAAATACAGTACAAATACAGCTGTGATTCGTGGAAGATTATTTGTTAAAGTGTATTAATACAGATCTCAAAAGTTTTCCCTGCTCGTTTGTAGCGATTGTTGTTGTATCAAACGTATAGCTACACTAAATGCCGAAACTTGTATTATAGTCTTCCGATATGGCCAAGTTTAACATATAGACTTCCTTTAGAGAGAAAACATATCTGTACTAAGTTGCATCAAAATAGCTTTAAAATTGTGTTAATGCGTTACAATCTCACCGTCAACAGTCGAGTTGATATAGCCATGTCCGTCCGTATGAACAAACAGATTTCAGAGATGGTAAGAACTACAAGTTCGAATTTAGTCAGTACCATGGCCGGATTTGCATAGGGGCCAGTGGGGCCAGGGCCTCCACCACGAGATGTTATAAATCGCTATGTTATCCCAAACTAATGTTCAAAGAAGTTCGTAACCGATCAAGCAAAGATCAAATGAAATAGAATTATTTCGATGGAGCCACTGAAACAAACTAGTACAAATATCGTCCACGAACAAAAGGGCTATTGAATGAAATGCCGAGCAAAGTAACTTATCGATTATTTACTTCTTAGCTTTAGCTAGTTATAAATTCATCGTTAAAAATCGCTCAAGTGAACTAGAAAGAACTTTTAAGGGTAAAAAATAAGCATTAGACTTTTGTTCGCTTCAACCAATTGCGGTTAAAGACGACATGGGTGACCGAAAAGTGGATCGACCAAAAACTCCAAGGTCTCAAAAATGCGACTCGGAAAAATTGATGCAGAAAAGAAAGCGGGTCTTGACACAGTGCTATCAAAGACACATAAATTGGCTCCTCAAAACATCATTAAGAAACCTAAAATTCCCGATTCCACTTGTGAAACAAACAAAATTTCTATAGATCATTTTTAAAATAATAGTGAACCATCGGCAGAGAAAAGACATCCTCCGTATCTGTCTTTTAAATCACTATTGACGACTTTTGTGCAGAAAATTCGCGAAGTACGCTGGGTACTTATAATTTTCAATAAATTAGAGTACGAGATTATTATAAAATGTAATTTTTATTACTGGGATTTTAAACTCTGTTTTAGAGGCCACCACTACACTTGGCCCGGGGTTCTGAAAGAAAGAAGCTCAGGTTGGGAAATCAAGTCAAATGTTTCTACTGCAAGAAACCTGGGCACAAGATGATAGATTGTCGCATGAAGAAAGCAGAGGAAAATCGTAAACCAGGCGTAACATGTTACGAGTATGGTGAAATTGGTAACATTGCTTCAGCGTGTATAAGAAGAGCAGCAACATCGGGCAATGGATAAAGCAGAGAGAAACGAGTGGACATGTGCTTAGTTCTGGAGCCAAAAGGAGAAATGCGTCTTTCCATTTTTCTTCGATTCAGGCACCGAATGTTCATTATTGGAAGAGTCAATTAGTAATAAGATTGTCGGCAAAAGAATAAACAATTTGGTTACTTTACGAGGTATGGGTGAAAATATTGTTTAAAGCAATTTACAAATTTTAGCAACTGGACAAATATTACAATTCAATATTAAAATCTTGTTCCACATGGTGCCGAATGATTGTCTAACACTTTCGACCCGAGCGTTGCCTGTGAGTAACTTCGGATGTTTAAGAGCTTTCGTTATGCTCTTCTTCTGCTTTTGTCTGCTCATTTACAGTGATAACCGTGCTTTAAGGTGTGTACCCAAAAAATGTGCAGAAAAATTTACTTTTGATGATCATTTGGCAAAGTTATTATTCAATAAGCTGAACGTACATCGGAGCAAAATTTTATGTGAAATTTGGAAAAGTTTTTAAAGTAAATGTTTATCTAAAACATATATTATGCACAAAATAACTTAACGGAGCTAAAGTTAAATTTATAAATCATAAATTAATAATCAGTTGGGTAATTTTCAAAGTTCAATGTTGCTTGTGGGCAACCTTGGGTCATTGTGGTTTTATAGTTATTTAGTTGTTTAGTTATGAGATCGATAGAAAAAGGATTATCAGAAAATGATATTGCAATTTATCAACTTTGATTGGGAAACCTTAACTGGCGAAGAAAGTGATAATGATATGGATGATATTTCTGCATTGCTGGAGAAATATTTTTAAAGGAATCATGAAAAGAGGCGAAAAGGAGTTGTCGAATTTTGACAGGGCCAGCTCTGAAGTAAACCTGAGCTCCCCATCAAGCAGCGTGTCTTCTGAACAGTCTAAAAAGTTCAAGTTTCAGACGAATCTTCAACCTTCTAGCATTATAATTATAATAAAATGAAGCATTGGGTTGTATATGATGATAAGGGGCGATGCAGATTGTGCAAGACAGGGACACCAATGTCCAAATGCAGTAAATGTAAAGTACACCTTTGTTGTAATAACAATAAAAACTGGTTTTTGAGTTTTTAAACCTATTTATTTGAAATAAATAAAAATCATTAAAAAAAAATTTCTTTGTTTTGTATTGCACCAAGCAACTTTCCGTAGCCCCAAGGCGGTTTGCGTGGCGACTTAAAATTTTGCCTTAAATTCCACAAAAATGAATATAAAATGATTAAGAGTGAAAAAAAAATTTTCATTCCACAGGAAAAAAGTTGGGGTCGAAAGGGCTAAAGCAGAATGCTATGATTGGTTGCGAAGTTTTGATTCTAGGTTTTGGCATAACTATTGAAGCTAACAAATTTAATATTTACAAAATCAAATCTGGTCAACAGATGGGAGATAATGAGAAATTCATTATGCGTGAATTCCGTCGAAATCAGTTTATAGAAACCGAAAATGTTCATACTAAGCATTCGAACCGATTGTTCCTATGGGAGCTGGGAGCTAGGAAATCAATTTTTCTAATTCACGTCCAGTAAGACATTTAATGTGCGTAATATTATCGCACAACCAATAGTGAACATAATTCTGTGCACATATATCGATCGGTGTTTGGAGATGAATCATAAGTGCAGGGATTATTGCAGCAGGCCACTTCACTCAAGAACTCTTAACAATTTGAAGTGAAAACGGTAAAAATACAAGAATAAAAGTTTGCTCCGATGTAAATAAAACGCGGTGTAACAGGCATAGCTCACAATCTCTCACTCTAAAATTTTGACTCAGTCATTTGTTCAGTAGAACGCCCAAATAATTTAGAGTGCTGGGAGATTCTGGTTAAATTCGATTTAATAATATGCTCGCTGTCTAAGGGAGGATAAACATTATTGCATTTTATACATATTAAAAGATTTGAAATCAGTCTGTACCGCAAACATGTGGACAGAAGTGGACCATCCGGAGAAGTGGATAACTCGATTTTTTGTGAGACTTGTGACACCTACCGTGCACGTAGATTATTGTATTTTTACATGATCTAACATTTAATAAGTTTTCGGAGGTTATCAACCTAATTTTGTGCTGTTCAGGGCATTGTCGGTCAAAAATGAAGGAAAATGCGCACTAGAAGGATTGCGGCGTCTTTGAAAGTCGACTGCTCATTATCTTTTTTACTATTGTGTGATTGTGGGATGCATGTGAAAAAAAAGTCGCTTGTAGACAGAAGTAGACCACCAAATAATGCCTTTCTCCAAACAGTACATTATCTCTATAAATTATTTAAATGTCTCTTTTACATATTTATATAGATTCCACTTTCGTGTCAGCGATAAACGAGGAGAAACTCCTCATATATATATATATGTATATGTATATATATATGTATATACAGTTGTGTTCAAAATAATAGCAGCGCACATAAGCTCTGATTTAAAGATTGATAAATAATAATATATAAATAATTATAATAATAATAATGACTACAGATCAATAATTTTTTATTTTATATAGTATTTATAAGTAATTTCAAACAACATAAGCCTGTTTCTTCATCAAAAAAGTCTCTCATTTTTTAAATAAATAGCAGCAAAAATCAAAAATCTTAAATATGTTTATAAAATTTAGTTCATAACTTCATATACTGAATTAACTATGTTACTTATGAACTAATATATGGTTGTTAACCCCTTATTGTCTGGAACAGCTTCACATCTCCGGGGCATAGAGTCAATTAGATCCTGGCAACGCTTCAGAGGAATCTGAGCCCATGCATCCCAAAGAAGTGGCCAAAGATGTGCTTTAGTCGACGGTTTCACCTTGGCCACACTTCGTTTGACGTCCCCCATATGTTTTCAATTGGGTTCAGATCTGGGGACTAAGCTGGTCATGGCATTACGTCATTATTTTGCAGACCACTGTTTGGCCAGTTTGCTGGTATGCTAAGGATCATTGTTCTATTGAAAAGTCCGTTTTATTGGCATTTCTCAAGAGAAATATGATACCATCACATTTTTTGGTATATCCACGTATACGTTTTAATCCATGATCCGAGTTAAACATATGGATAGGGCCTACGTCGCTATATGAAAAGCAGGCCCATATTAAGATTTTTAATTTACCATGTTTAACTGTTTTTCTTTACTGTCTTAGTGTTTGGCAGACGACGGACATATTGTCTGGATCCAGTTCCACCAAATAACACAACTTTAGTCCAGTCAGTCCAGAGAATTTTGAGCCACTTTGTTAAGGGCCATTTTAGGTGTACTTCAGCAAACTGTATTCGAGCTTATATGTGTTTAGAAGTATATAGAGGCACTTTTCTTGGACTTCGGGCCTTGAGTTTGTGCTCCAGAAGTCTTCACCGAGTATTTACACTACTCACTGACAAGCTGTGGTCTACTTGGATTGATTCTGCAGTCATCAATTTCAGCGCTAGTTCTTTTCCTGCCACGGGTTTCGCGTTTGTGACGATAGTTAATGGCATAAGAGACCATTTTAGCACAAATTTAAACCAATCTTTCGATTTCCCTGTATGTTTTCCTTGTTTTCCAAGCCTTTATATCGAATAGCGATTTTCCTTTCAGCAATGACCTCCTCCACCCACAATAGTACAAATTTTTCCATTATTTTTATGTATTCCCATCTAAATAATAGTTAACTCATGAATTAAACTTATTTTCAGCAAATCAACAACTTTAACTTGAATATTTTTAATATTGAAATGATGCGCTGCTATTAATTTGAACAACAAAATTTCTGTATCCTTACCCATAATTATGAATTATGAAAGCAATTCCAACGGAATTTTTACGTTTTCCTCTTCTTCACCCTCTATTCTAAAAACAATATGCACCAGCGTTCGATCTTTAAGAATGAACATGGTTAAAACTTAGTCATATTTGTCATCAAAAAGTGTGCTGCTATTATTTTGAACACAGTTTTGAACTACGTTATTATATAATATAAAATTTATTTAATAACACGAAACTACGAAGTACAATATACAATTGTAGACTAACTTACACTATGTTCTGGAGACGTTTAGCAAACCTGGGCTTTGAGCATTTATTAATTGGACTTTAGACTCATTGAGCTTTTGGCTCTTATGTAAATAGAGAAATCTTGATCTTGAAGAGATTGAGACTTAAGAGAGTTCTGTCGGCCAGGATTTGTGCAATCTCAGCAGTTTGAGCCCCAATGATGGGAATAACGGATTCTGGCGAATTGTTTATGATATTTAATAAGTTCGTGGGAGTCAGAATTGTTATTGTCACCATATGATTATTTTATGTTTACTTTAATTTTGTGGGAAAGAAATGTACAACATAAATGATAATTTAAAATTCTAGTAGAGTGAAAAGTGGTGAGTTACTTTTGCGATTAAGAATTTAGAGGAATTAAATTTTCAACATTTTACAGTGAAAACAAAAAATGTAGTCCACTTTTGTTCACAGCACTCTAGCATAATAAATATTTCATTTTAAATTTGCAGCAAATAAAATGAGCCCAAAATAAGCAATTACGTCAATTATAGAAACGTTTTAAATGGTCACGCGGCTTAAAATCATTTGTGCTGTCCCCCAATAAATAAAAGGAAAATAATCAAAAATTCAGAAATGCTTTCTAGAGTTGGAGCATTGTTAGTTCAACCCCACATTGCTACCCCCAATCGTGCGCTGTGCAACAGCTATGGGGGTTTTCCCTTTTTTTGTTGTTGTTGTTTTCTGGCTCGTCTTGTCATTGGTAAAACTTTTTTGGCGCAAGTTAAGCATATTGTCACAGCCAGGACATCATCCCCCACCCAATGAAGGCTACTCAAGTAGCGGTCTGCCCATCCCAGGGCTGCCAATCGTCGAGTGCTGCATGAATTATGAGCTACAGCTAAGATTTATGTATACGAGGACCAAGAAATGCCGAAAAACCCGAGTAAGAAGACAAAATCTGTCAGCTGCTAAGTTGCGTTGCAAATTTCCCGCAATTAGGTTGAATTTCAATTTCCTTCGATGCTCTTGGGCGCTCCTGCCCTGCTAAGTACTTACTTTGATTACGATTATACAATAAAACGATGGCAACAGTCCCCAATCCTCATAGACCCTGGGCCCCAGACATTCCATAGCTTTTGAGCGGAGCACTCATAAATCAAACAAGTCGATTTTAGAGCTTTACTTTATGTGAACATTGTCCCATCACATCCCTTTAACCACACTCTGCTGTTTGGCTTTTATTTCTATCTTGATTGGCTGCTACTGCAGTTTTTCTGCATCAATGCTTTGTGTGTTGGTGCGCAGTAGACAAAGTAGGAGGTAGAAGATACAGCGAATTCGGGTTGACTAACTGGAAATGTGCAAGGTTGTATATTTTTAAAGTTTCATATTTATACCCGTTACTCGTAGAGTAAAGGGTGATAGGGGTCGCAAATGAAAGGTACAATACCCAAGCAGTACAAGTTTGTTTTTGTTTTTTTGACACGCCCACTTTAGGGCGTTTTATTTGCATATAAAGGTAAATGTACAGGTAAACGTAGAATGTTTTAGTATAGAAAACTTTTTTGTTAGCATATCTGAACCAAATTTACACGGAAAGTACATGTCTAGGAAGTATATGTACCGACCAAGTTTGATCCAATTCGGGCAACTATATCGTATAGCTTCCATAGGGCACGGTCAAAAATACGCTCAAAATATGAATTTGTATGAAAAACTTTTGCGTTAACTAAGCTATATTAATCAAACTGACACAGAATACATCTGCTAATAATATATATATACTGACCAAGTTTGATCCAAATCGGACTACTATATCGTATAGCTCCCATAGGGCTGATCGGTCGAAAATATGCTCTAAACATGAATTTGTATGAAAATGTTCTGTGTTTGCCAAGCTATTATATCCATCACCATTGTTAATAACAAATTGAAACTGAGTAACGGGTATCCAAAAGTCGCGAGGCGACTATAGCATTCTTTCTTGTTCATTATGTGATCGGTCCTTATACTCTTCACATTATACACTCAGTATTTTTATTCAGTTACGAACCCTTTTCAATATTTTATGCATTTTTTTTTTTTAAGTATTTGATCCTTGGTTCAAAAGTTTTAACAGAAGTTTATATGAATATTGTTATTATTATTATTTGTAGCTGGTTAAATATAGACATATAGCAGCAGTTGAAATGACAAGTGCAGCGGAAACGGAAACGAGCCGGCGAACGCATAAGGCGGCCTGTTGCCACGCGAATTTGGTCAATAGCGAACTCTCCTATCGTATGCATGTTCATTACGCTCCCACGCGCAAACAAAATCAATGAATGGTGTAAAAATTAATATCCTGCACGCAAATGAAAATGAAAATAAAAAAAAGAATTATAAAAAATAAAGAACATGAAAAACAAGAGGAACAAGAGGAAAAACTCGCAGTCTCAATTCTTGTAAAGAGCAGGAAGGGTGGGGGCGGTTGGGGCGTGGCAGCCGGCAGCAGTTTTAATTTACACAAAGCGTAGTCAGGCGTGTAATGCAACAACAGTGGGGGGAATGAAAGATAGTCGAAAGGGACTAAAAAGGGGGAGGGTGGGGAGAAGCAGGGTGTGGCTTTGATTGTGGAGCGATGTCGGGGAAGACAGGCAGCAGGCAGCAGGTCGACAATTCCGCGACGACGATTTAAAAAATGCCTTGAGGCAGCCAACGCGGATGATGACGGCGTCAAATGATTTATGAAATTGCTTTTGCCGTTACATACTTTGAGGCGTAGTTGGATGACAGTTAAAATTGTACTGCAATGGGCCTGAAAAAGGGTGTGGGAGTGTTGAAGGATGATACGCCAGCAGTTGATGCGACGTCAATTAACGGCACATGAATATGAGTCTTGGAGGAAAGTTGAAGTGTATAAGAAAGAGCTGTTAATACCACTGTACGTTGTCTATGAATGAATGTTATTCTTGAACCAACTGTGCCCTATATAATACATACGAGGGTGATCCGATAAGCACTTATCCTTAACGCCGGATAGTACTGCTATCGTGTAAAACATTCTTTTAAACGTCTACTGTCAAAATTTTAATTGAATCGGACCCGTAGTTCTCTATAAATCGTGTCGCAGATTCGATTATTGTTTTTGGAGGCGAAATCAAAGAACTCATAGAGGCTGTGTACTGTGAGTCTTCTCGTTCGATGGCAACAGTCAGAAACTGGATGAACTCGTTCAAATGTGGTCGCACGTTCGCTTTTAATGGCCCACGACCAGGTGTTACTAAGGAGGATATGTGACAAAAGTCCACGAACTCGTTTTGGCAGACTGTCGATTGAAGGTGTGTGAGATAACTAAGACAGTAGGCATCTCAAAAGGTCGCTTGGGTCATATTCTCCATGAAATTTTGGGCATGAGAATGTTTTGGGCGCGATGGGTGCCGCGTTTGCTCACTCCGGATAGTAAACGTCATCGTGAGACCACTTCAGGGCAGTGTTTTAATTGGTCGAATTGGTCAATTTTAGCTTACTTATCGCCCTCATAAAAACACGAATACATTTAGATGAATTAAGTAGAACCAAGGCGACTCCAATCAGTCTATATAAAGAAGGCTCAATTACGACTGAGTAAGCCAATGACTCACACTTTTTGTCTAAATCGTTGATTATCGACTTAACGTCCTATTTCTATACAATCTACACTGTCGAATCTACATGCCAAATTAGGTAGCTCAGACTTTTAAACTATCATAGACACAGACAGACACAGAGGCGGACATCATGCACACTCTTGAAAGACGCGGTATCAAATCACCTTAGCAAGTTATTTAGACTTCCGTTCACTAACAGAGGTTACACACGTGACGCCCTACGTCGTCACAGAGAGGTAGACGGAAACCGTCATTTGGAAGCCGCTATTTTGCGTATTGTTTTCATTTTGTTTCGAATATTTGACGAACAAACTAATCAAATTCTCCAGCTCCTATGTCTTTTCATTGTCCCAGGAAACATAGCCATTTTGCCTACCCAATCCATGAGAAGGTCCGCTTGAATCACCTTAACCATACAATTTTTCTGATGAAGCTAATGATAAACTGGATTATTTTATTATAAGCCAAATGCCTTCTTTATTAATATTTTGCATTAAACAGTGAGATCTTTACGAACTTAATCGATTTGCGTTACAGACGCCTCATCGTTGCTGGAGCAGCGACTGCTTTCACCGTCAGTCCGATATTTAATTGAATCAATAATCTCCACATCAATGTCGCGATCATTTTGAAGACTGTTGTTCTCGAGCAGTGCGCCAGTCGTATCATTAGAGCCACGACCCATCGAGTCCTCATCACACAAATCGGCACAGGCTGAAGCCGATTCGGACTTGGCATCCAGATCTCCTACAGCTGCTGCTGCTGCCGCCTCCTGCTGCGCCGCAAACTGACTGTACAGTCGTGGGAGATGTTGCAACATGTAACTGGCCCCTGATTTGGATAGATTTGCCGCCGCAGCGGCTGCGGCAGCTGCAGCAGCCGCAGTGCTGGCCGAGGGCTGATTCTCTTTGCTTTCACCAAGATCATAGTATTTGGCATAGTGTTCAAACTTTCCCAGGCCGGGTACCCCACCAATTTGACCGGAAACATCGCCCGCAGCATTGCCGCCATTGGCGCATAAATTAATGGCATCACTTTGAGCTGACTTGGGTATGGGTACGGTAAAAGCCGATCCATGACGCTGCTTGCCCAGTAGATTATTACTGCCCAGACCACTTGCTGCAGCCGCAGCAACAGCAGCAGCAGCTGACGAATCCTCTGCGGACAGCAACGCACCCGTCCCCGCAGCCGTTGTGCTGCTACTGTTGCTATTGGAGAGAGGAGAGACGTTTTCCTTTTTGCGATCGTAGATATGTCCCGAGACGCGCAAGTCAATAAAGAAGTGCAGCGGATCGATGCCATAGGGTGCGTACAGCGGTGGGTACCACACAGGTGGTGGTGGTGGGAGCACCAGATCCTGTGGTGGCAAAGATGCTGCCGGCGGTGTATTATCCTGTAGAGTATTTTCCACGGCCCCTCCGAGCGCTGCCTTGGCCAAGGACTTGGTCTCCAGTTTTGTGTAGGTGTAGGGTATGGGCGTTGGTGTAGGCGTAGATGTGGGCGTGGGTGTGTGGGTTAGCGTGGGGGCCGACTTGTTTGTCAGCTCCAGTGGCTTCTCAGTTGTGATTGTTGTCAGCGTATTCGCCTGTTGTTGCTGATGTTGTTGTGGTTGCTGCTGACTTTGTTGCTTCTCCTCCGATGCGATCTCGCGTCGTTCTCGCAGCTGCTCATAGTACGGACGATGTGACCAGGATCTTTTGCGCGAACGACGCACTAATGCTGCCTGCTGTTGCTGCTGTTGTTGTTGCTGCTGCTGTTGTTGCTGTTGCAGCTGCAACACGCGTGCTGTTTCATTGTTGCGTGTTTGCACCAGCGACCGCAACATATCGCTGAAAAAATAATTATTCGGCCCAACTGGTGCTGAGTACAAATAGGGGGGCGTGGCAGCCATAAGGCGGCTAACATAGTCCTGATTGCGCAGTTCGTGGATGTTGCTCTTCCTTGGCGTCATCTGCTGTGCACCAGCTGATTGCTGCTGCTGCTGCTGCTGCAAAGACTGTTGTCCCGTATTCGTTGCTGTTGTTTGCTGTGCCGCTGCTGGCGTAGCTGGCACTGCGGTTGTGCCACAACTTGGCGAGGTTAAGCTGCCAGTGCTGTTGTTGCTTCCATTGTTGCAGTTGTTGTTAGTAACGTTGTTACTAGTAGTATTGCCGATCGTGTCCTTCATTCTGAAGCAATAGAAAAGAAATGCAAAATAATAAGGTTAAGAACTATTTGAGGAATCAATAGCATTTGCGGTCTTATAGAGCATATTTTTATTGCATTTGTTCTATTGAGTACATCTACCAAGCTGGATCCAAATCGAAAAACTATATCTATATGATTTTTTATCCAGAATTGGTTATATTTCAAGCCTTAACTAGTATGAAATAAATATGTGATTACCAAGCTTTCTTAATAATACTAGCAGAGAAGACATTTGCCAATAATAATGATCAATTTTTAACCACTATTATTTCGTATAGCTGCCAAAAACTTTAGTGTGTCTAAACGATAGGACTAATTTGATTATCATGTCTGTCCATCTGTCCGTCCGTATGAACAAACAGATTTCAGATTTCAGAGGTGATCAGAGCTACAAGTTTGAATTTAATCAGTACTCTCCATATTTAGTCAGTCAATACAAGAAACTTTTTTTCAATGCCACATCCCGTTCGCTCACAATAAGTCAAACAAGAATGAAAAGTACAGTCGAGCACGCCCGACCGTATAATACTCTCTGCATTTTTTCCCGACGTACAATGTATAGTACTTGCATTAAAACACGTTGAAACGAAAAAAAACCAAGTATAATCAAACATACATCTGTTTGTTTGTATGCAAATACACACACATTTGACATTATATGATCTTGATTAGCAATAATAGCCGATTAGCAATAATGTATGAACATGTTCTGTGTTTACCATGTGATCTTATCCATCACCTAAGCGATTTCACTAATATTATTATCATACCCCATTGATAATAACATATTGAAATTGAGTAACGGGTGTCCCAGTTGCTAGGCATTTTTTCTTGTTTAAATTGTAAATAAATAAATTCATATTTACACAAATGTAAGTATATAAACAAGAAAAAACGGTTATCTTCGGCTCGCCGAAGATTAAATACCCTTGCAGTCATGAATATTGCATTAATTTGATTTTAATAACCGATTGTTCCTATGGGAGCTATATGATATAGTAGTCCGATTTGGATGAAATTTGGTCAACAGATGGTGGACAATGAGAAATACATTCTGCGTGAATTTCGTTCAAATCGGTCAATAGACACCGAAAATGTTCATACTAAGCATTTTCAACCGATTATTCCTATGGGAGCTATATGATATAGTGGTCCGATTTGGATGAAATTTGGTCAACAGATGGTGGACAATGAGAAATACATTCTGCGTGAATTTCGTTCAAATCGGTCAATAGACACCGAAAATGTTCATACTAAGCATTTTCAACCGATTATTCCTATGGGAGCTATATGATATAGTGGTCCGATTTGGATGAAATTTGGTCAACAGATGGTGGACAATGAGAAATACATTCTGCGTGAATTTCGTTCAAATCGGTCAATAGACACCGAAAATGTTCATACTAAGCATTTTCAACCGATTGTTCCTATGGGAGCTATATGATATAGTGGTCCGATCTGGCCGATTTTTACATATGAACTGCGTGCAGAGAGAATACAGATCTGTACCAAATTTCATTAAGATAGCTTTAAAACTGAGAGACTAGTTCGCATAGAAACAGACGGACAGACGGACAGACGGACAGACAGACGGACAGACGGACATGGCTATATCGACTCGGCTGTTGATGCTGATCAAGAATATATATACTTTATGTGGTCGGAAACGCTTCCTTCAATGCGTTACAAACTTCGTGACAAAAACAATATACCCTCTGCAAGGGTATAAAAATATATGTAAATCACTCTGCAGCGTCTTTTTCTATGAGTTCGGGGTCTTTTACAGTCGGCTCGCTCGACTGTAGCCTTTATTATTTGTTTTTAATATTTCCACCTAATTCAGCATTTATGCATAAAGTAACAAATTACATGTACAAACCAAATTTCATCCAGATCGGACCACTATATCTATAGCTGCCAATCAGTTTAATAGTATGCAAATATTCAGTGTCTATTAATCAACTTAAACCAAATTCAACCAATAAGCATTTGTTATCATTTCCCCTCTGCCGATTTCATCCAGATCGGATCACTATATCGTATAGCTATCAATCGGAACAACAATCGGTATGAACATTTTCAATATTGAAGGATTTCAAAAAACTTCGCGCAAAATGCATTTCTAATCATTCCCCATTACGATAATAGATTATTCTTGTTTAATTTAAATTGGTGGTACAAATTTTGGAAAATGTTATACACAATTATAACGAATTAAAATTTTTTTTAATTTTATGCAAACATTTTTTTTCTTTATGAGAAATCTTTGCCTTTCATAAGGGCCCCAATAATATTTAAAACAAATGTTTTAATTAATTAATTAAATTAAATGAAATACATAGCCAACCATCTATAAAACACTGACTTATGAAATTAGTTTTACTTTTGCTGCTCACTGTGGTTTGAGTTTAAGTTTCATTCTGTTGTTGACTTGAATAAGACGTTATTCAAGATTTATGTCTACATTTGCATTGTCTTTGCAAACGTCTTCATCTCGACTGTGTTCTGTGTTCTGTGTCGTGTACCACGCCCACTGTGGCAGTGGCAGTGTCTACTCCTCCTTCTGCAGCACTCTTCACCAGTGTCATCCATGCAATCTTGCTGCTGGGTACCTTTTTCAAGGAGTTAAGCTTTTATACATTTCAATGGCAATTAAAAGTGATTTCTCATTTCCCATTTGCTTAACTGTCTTCAGTCTTTGTGTACTCAGGCATTGCTCAATAAACACCACTAAAAACCTTATACGGGAATATAAAAAGCAGAGACTGCAAATAATGTAATAGTCGACTCGGGACTTGCAAAGAATTAAAGTGTTTATAATGTTAACAAAATGTGACTTTGATCACGAGAGAACAATGTAAAAAATATATCGAACTGATTCATAAATAGACTCAATTTTTTATACATTCCGCCCAGAAAAAATATAGATACACTACATTGATCAAAAAGTTCCCGGAATAGATGTTTCAAATAGACAATAGCATATTATTGGTAAAAACCGTTATCGGTCCCTTTAAATTAGTCCCTGTTGACTGTAACGCACTTATACCTGCGCTTGATCCAGCCCTTAAAACGTCTTTTAAAGTTTTTGAATGTTATGCTAAATCATGACCCTCTTAGTGGTTTTTTAACTCGATTGAATCAGGTCCTTGGATTGCATTTGTGTGGTATTTAGCCAAATCTCGCGGATTATCATGGCGTTGTGCGTTGAAGAGCTATCACGATGTCAATTTTAACAATTTTATAAAATTGTGAACACGGTCAGAGGCAGGTGTACTTATCTCGGCATAACATTCACAAAAGATGATTAAATGACTTTAAATTGACAAATTACCAATTAACCGCACCGCGGTCATACCGGGATCTTGTTGATCAAGGTAGCAGTTTTTCCACTTGGATCAAACGCGAATTATGTGGGCAATGAAAAAAAAAGCCAAAAAAGATTTCCATACTAAACAAGAATGAAAATTACAGTCGAGCACGCCCGACCATATAATACGCTGTGCATTTTATACCCGATTAAATTAATTGCTACCCACAGGATACTGTGTTCCAAAATTGGTATTCCTAAGTGACATAGTTACTGAGATATTCACCAAAAACATCGATTTTTCTAAGATGTATATATTTTTTTAATTATTGTGGGCGAAAGGGGCGTGGCATCGAAAAAAAAAGGATTCTTGTATTGACTGATTAAATGTGTGGTCGATTGAGACTTAGTTCGAAATTGTAGCTCTTACCATCTGTGAAATCTGTTTGTTTTTAGGGACGGACAGACAGACGCGCATGGCTATATCGACACGGATTGTGATGCTGATCAAGAATATAAATACTTTATAGGGTCTGCACAAACCCAATAAACTCTTGCAGAGAATATAAAAAGAGTAGAGGGGTCTATTAAGTTTGTCAGAAGCGAAAGGAGGCGTGGCCGATATATATTCTTTATTAGAGTCAATAACCGAGTCGATATAGCGATGTCCGTTTGTCTGTCCGTCCTGGGTCTATAAGACAATAAGAGCTAGAGCCACCGAATTTTAAATTAAAATCTGTATATATATTAGGCAGATTAAGTTCACTTTAAAAACTATTTTTACATCACCATAACATGGAAACGACTAAAGCTATCGGGACCGAATTCACACATAATATATATGGAACCATAATAACTGTCCTCACCAGTTGATCAGGATCGGACAACCATAGCCTATAACTCCAATGGGACAAATCGGTCGGTTGCAGATTTGTATGGAAAAATATAAGGAGTACGAGGTCTTTTACAGTCGGTTGGCTCGACTGTAGCCTTTCTTTGTTGTTTTTCGGTTATATTTAAGTGTATTAATTATTATCTGCGCTTTATGGGTTCTAGTAAGTTTCATGTATATTAGTATGACGATTAAATAAAAAAGGATAATTTTTCAACATTCTTTAACATCCTACTAATGAACCCTTTACGTAATACAGATTAACTAAAATAGCTGATTGCGTAGTTTTTCAATTTTGTAAAAAGAAATAATGTACTTATTTTATTTCGTGAGAAGGTAATGCTATAATTTAATCTATCTGTCTACAACTATGTAGTCAAATAGATAATAGTTGAACGAGCCGACCGTAAAAGACCCCGTACTCGTTCGTTTTTTGTACAAATAACAAATTTTCGAACTGTTTGGCCTATGGCAACAATAGTTTGATATAGTTTTTCAATCTGGCAATTTGATATGGATATGTTGAATTATTATAAACATAAAGTGACGTGCAAAAGTGATTACACACAAAGTACACAGAGGTCACAATAACAGCACAAACAACCCAAATGCTTAATTTGTGCCTATTAAACAGTTATTACCAAATAAGCACAGTTACATTTATAAAATAAAGTTAAAAGAGCTAATAAAAATAAACAAGCAAAGAATCCTTTACTCGCCTCATGACCTAATGATACCGTTACTTAGTTAATAATATTAGTGCAATCAATCAGGCAATGGAAAATAAGTGGCTCGTGCTTATTCATATTTAGAACTAATTTTTTATCGATTCTGTCTACAAAAAGATATATGTAGATACAGTCGTCCGATCGAACTTGGTCATATAAGCTCTAAGCATGTACACTCAATGAAAATTATATTCAGATAGCATGGCTAAAAAAAAGTTTTCTAAACTAAAACATGATCTTTTTACGTGTTTCAAAAGACAAACTTGTACTGCCACTTGGCCACTTTAACTTTCATTTGGGACTTCTCGGGCTTTAACTGCTCTCATAGTCTGTAAGATTTTTTCCTTATACAGCTGAACTGATCGACATATAGTACAGACTCGGCTTTTGAAGAATATATACATTTTATGTGTGCCTGTAAAGCACATTTCGGAATAACAAAGTTCGTAAAATCATCTCAAATTTTTACTCTAGTTGGAATTGTAATGGGAACTGCTTAAAATCTTGTGTTTTTTTCAATTCTGATGTTTTAAAAGATCTTCAGATTGGATAAAAAATGCTCTGAAGGACAACATAAAAAACTTTGCACCAATTTTGATACAAATCGAACAAAAGTATTCGAGAGGGAGTAACCAAATTAGATGGTCAAAATATTGCCTGCGTACAAAGGCACGTATCGTGTGGCACTTACAAATTTGCATAGAAAAACAATTTGAATAACAACAGTTACACACAAACACTTGCACACACTCACGTACACCTGCGCTAGTCTGTTAATAAGCTTATATGGAGCGCTAAATTCCAGCAAATTAAATGTTTTAACATCTGGCCACCCTAGCTTCTCTCACCACACACACACACACACACACCCGGCCACACACAAACAGGCAGACAACAGCAGAGAGTGGGAGAGTGGGAGAGCGGGAGAGCACTCACACAAACCGTTACACTTATAGAGTAAGGGAAACAAACTCAATTGTTGTGTTCGCCTGCCAAACTGTTTGAGGCACTTGACGCCGCCACCGTGTGCCTGTATCCTGATGCTGTCAATTCTAAACGCTCAACCAGCGACACCACCTAACCCACCATCCACCCCCTCCAATGTTCTTTCCCGCTGCGAGCTTACCTATCCCCAATGACTGTGACAAACTCGTCTTGTTGCTTTTTCATTTTCGCATTTAAAAAAAAAAAAGTTTTTAACAAACCGTCGCCGCTGCTGCTGCTGCTTTGCTCTGCTTCTGCCACTGCCACTGCCACTGCTGCGACTCTATAGCTTTTGTCATCATCTTGTTTTTGTTGTTGGTATAATTTTGCTTTTTTATTTTATTGTTTTTTCATTTCGTTGTAAAAATATAAAAGTTTTTAACTGTCGCCAGGCGTTGGCAGAGCAGGCTCGAAGGCGGTGGCGGGGGCGAGGGCCAGGATTCCGTCAAGTGTAGTGGACGGAGGCAACTGGAAGGGGCGAGGGGCCAAATTGGCTGCGTTCCGTTAGTTGATTTGCATTTTTTGGCAGCAGTCGTTGTAGTAAGAGAGCAGCAGTGAAAGAAGAATCATTTCTGACAAAGTTAAAATTAGATTATGCTAATTAAGGCGTGGCAAGTCCACTATGCCAGCAAACCGCCCACCCCTTCGTCACTTCTGCCACCCATTGCAAAGCGCCGCACACTGATTGATGCGGCAGAGCTTTAATTGCCACAGTTGCTGGCAGCATTTTAATATTCAATCAGCAGCTGGCAGCATCTTTTTAATGGCAACGCTGGAAACTTGGCCAACACTGTGGCAGAATCTTAACTTTCCAGCTGAGATTAATGCGCAGCTGGCAAAAGTGCAACAACAGCAGCAAAAACAAAAAAAACTGCAAACAACTGCAGACTAAAAGCTGCTGCAAGCTTCAACTTGTTTGTGTTTGTCTTCTGGGAAATAGAAATAAAAACTTTTGCCAACAATTAAAGCGGGTAGCTACTGTAGTTGATATTACTCGGTTTTATTTATTAATGGAGTTTGGTGGTGCTTTACAGCGGCTACTGATTGATACCTACAGCTGTACTCTATATACATAGCTTAACCATAAATCAAACCAACCCTGGTTTCGCGGACAACCCCAAAATTAACGCTGATGTTTGCTGCACTAGATATCCTTTTGCGTGCTTGCCACACACTTAAATCTCACTTTACGGGAACAACCTTATAACATAATTACAGCACATCAAACAGGGATCTTTGACAGACGACAGACGACACACTCCTGCCGCAGGCTGTAAGCTGTCTAGGAGGTCACTCGGTATCGTGCATACGGGTCTGCAACCCTTTTAAGCAGTTCCATCACTTTCAAGGGTGTAAACTAGCGGCCAATTGAGTGCACCAAAATTACCGGACTTGATTCAAGTTTGCGCAAGACTTTATAACTATCAATTCCTAGTTATATTGCAACCAATCTCAGAGTTACTGATCGGAAGGTATTTTTGAATAGTTTTCTGAGAAGAATTTCTAAACCGATATATTTGTCCGGTAATTTTGGGACTACTAATGAGACTAAAATAGAATTGATACGATTTCATTCATCTAAATGTAAAGATGTAAGGTCAAATATAACATAAAATTGTTTAAATTTTATTTTAAGAACCCGTTAACAAACGCTAAACGTCAAGTAAACAAACTTTAAAGCGCGTTGTAACTTTAAAGATGTTTTCGCAAACTATTGCTAATAATAAATTACAAAAAATTTACAAGATTATTAATAAATTTTAACTAATTATAGAACAAAACAAAGAACTTATTCCTAAATATACCTTGAGAAATCCCTTAAAAAGATAAAATTTGTGTTAAGCTCTTGTCAAAAACATCAATTAGAACTAAGGACAGTTAAATGATAGTAATGCTGATTTTACTGTGCCCCCAATTGAGCGATAATTCCTACGCTATTTACCAAAACGTAGCTACCTTCTGAGTTCTAAAAACTTCAGTAACCGTCGCTCCAATTGACCCAAACTCAACCCATATTTCATACAGCACGGACATGTTGGTGTAAACGGTACAACGTTTGACTGTGAATTAAAATAATGTGCCACTTGTGGCTTTTTTGGCATGTGTGAAACTCCAGAAAGTGTAGCTGAACTGAGGTCCACTCCAAATTAAGTTACATACTCGTTTTGCTCCGCCCCTGACGCTTTGACAAACTCACATTTAACATTGACCATGGCAATGGTTGTGTCCCTGCTCATGTTCCCTGTTCCTCGTCCCGGTTTAGAGCGTGTGAGACAACACATGTATGAGCCAACACATCGTTGAACTAATCGAATTGGATTTGAACCCTTTTCGAGGACATCTCTGTGAGATTGATATGAGTGACATGGATGTGTCCCCATGTCGGGGTGTGTTTCTGTGCGTGTGTGAAGTGTGTACACAGTAAAAAAAAGTCCACTATCACCTAAATTTGTATCTTAACGGTACCGCAGATTTATTAACACTAGCATTGAAGTAATAAATTCATGTTTCGACGTTTTAAACAAATAATTTGGATACAAAATGTATACTCCAATAAAATTTATATATTCTTTTAACTGTGTGTGTTTATTCAACAGTTAATTTCTTTATTTTAGGATAAAATTGAAGTAGTTTTTTTCTGTGCATCTTTGCAATCCTTGACGCTTCAGTGCATCACCGTGCGAATGATTTATGCTTAAATAATTTTGCAGCTTATGCGCTTTATTTCCACAAATTTTGTAGATTGGGCTTCAGGTTGTTTACAAGGGTTCAGTTTGATTTTATAGACTCCTTCGAGTTGGGGGATTTGGTTCAGTGGTTGCTCACAGCAATAGCCAAACAATGAGCTAACAATTCTGGCCCTTGTGTACTTAATAGGACTACACTTGAAGTAGTTAAATGAATTTATGAACAACATTTAATTCCAAAGACAAGTAAGAAATATCTCTATTGGAAAAATAACAATGTTTATTTTCATCTATGGTAAACATTTGACACGCGTTTTAAAACATATAAAACGCACATCAAAAGAAACAGTTATGCAAATGTTAAACTATAAGATAAGTCGATTAGTAAATTTCTTGTGAGTAAATTTTTTTTGATTTCAAAATATGTTTATATTCATTCATACGAAAACAAGAAAATCTTGTAATTTTAGCTCTACGTGTGAAGATATGGTCAGAACTTAATTACCTTTCGTCAATTTTTAGACCCCGTACTCTATTAAGTTCGTCTGAAGCGAAGTGTGCGTAACAAGCAGACCACATAAATTATATATATTCTTGATCAGCATCAACAACTCTGTCGATATAGATATGTCCGTTTGTCCATCTGTCTGTCTGTCCGTCGTCCGGCTGAACACCTGGATCTTCGAGACTATACAGCTAACTAACAGCTAACTAACAGCTAACTAACAGCTAGAGCCACCAAATTTGGGATAAGGTCCGTTTATATGTCACGCCGGTTAAGTTTAATTTAAACTTTTGCCACGCCCCCTACAATCCCCGCAAACTGTAAAAAACTATTTTATTGCGGACGATCGGTGAAAAATTAGCTCCAAATTTGAATGTATATGAAAAACTTTTGCGCTTACTAAGCTATATTAATCAAACTTACACAGCATACATTTGCCAATAATATATACTACCCAATGTTGATCCCAATCAGACTACTATATCGAAGACGTAATGACGATTGGTCAAAATTTTGCTCTAAACATGAATTTCTATGAAAATGTTATAGTATCTTGTTATCATATGTAAATATACAGAAGATATGGTGGAACTATCACAAAGTAGCATATATAATGTTTAATTAATGACTAAAATATAACTCAAAAACAAAAGCAAACAAAGAGCAAAGCTTACAATTATTTTAATCGTCGGTTTTGAGTTTTTGTAACTAATTTACAAAAGATAAATGGAGCTCATTGCCGTTACTATTTAAACCACAAATGAAGTGTTTAATTGTTGGGTTAGTATCTAGATTTTCATATTTTTTAACTTTTAAACTGAAATGCAATGCCATTATGATCCCATATTAACTCAAACGATTTTTATAAAGTAATTTTTTCTGTGGGTACACAAAACTTTTACTAGTGAATTTTTTTAAGACATTCTGGAATGTTTTGGCTTGTTGAATTTTTAGACAAATTCAACAATAAAAGTTATTGAAGCTCTTTTATAGAAGAAACTTGTACTATTTTATGGCGAAATGCGCCATATTATTTTATTATAAATGCGATATATTACGCGTCTTCCAAATATGATACAAAAAATTGTAAAAAATTAATTTGGTTTGATTGACATCCTCCTCAAGCGTCAGTAACAAATATATTTTTAAAATTTAAAAAACATATATTTAAAAACCTATTGAGTCGCTTTTTAAATATACTTATGATCTATATTTTAACACGTTATTTTCTAAATGTAATGACTGCATTACAATTATATAAAAAAATTATTTTGAGTTTTAATAATTTTTGATGATTTCAAGGATATAACAAAATATATTCATTGTTGCATTTTGTCAGGGAATTCACCATGTTTATCATTTTAAATTTATTTTTTAGTTTCTGATACGAATATCACGGGCTCACCACACGATCTTTGATAACTTAAGCTTAAACTCCACAAATTTTATTAAGATTGTGCTTTTTATTAAATAAACACAAACTTAAATATTCACTTTTTAAATTTAACTTTATTTTAAAAAAAATTTATATATAGGGAAATCGTAACGTCACATACTTTAAAATTTATGAGGAAAACTTTAGAGAAGTTTGAGACTCTGATTTCTGGTACTGGCACTGGCACTGGCGCTGAACTGCCGCCGATGACAGTTAACAATCAAATGAACTAAACGCCCAGCAGTCAAACCATCAGTAGCATGCCGCACTCGCTCAGACGCAGGAATCGCAGGACACAGCACGGCAGAGTACACAGAACACGGCGCACGCTAACGAATCTGACTGAATCCGAATCCGTTTCCACTAGACGCGAGGCCTGAGACCGAGCAAGCTCGAGCATTCGGCACGGGTTTAAAATTATGAAATCGTTGCTAAAAATTAAACGAGGCATAGGCAATGCCAACTTGGGTGGGTGTTGCTATTGCTACTGCTTCTGCTGCTGCTGTTGCTGTTGGTGGTGCGCAGCAGCAGTAGCAACAGGAGCAGGAAATGCACTGCGTTAAGCCAAAGCGACAACTCCAAGCCACCCTCGTCGCGTGCAACACAACAGATTTTAAGTCAACGTTCGAAAGCTTTGGAAATTATAACTCAGCGCAAAAAGACTTAGGCGCCTGATCAGTGTTAATCGTCGTAGAAAAAAACGGGTTGGTATAATCTGCTTTGCAAGTTTTAGGAGTTTCTTCAAGTGTATTTTTATATGCGGCAAACTACAGTTACTGATGTAAAATATGTATTTAAAATTTAATCAACATTTACTAAATGAAAGGCTGACTTAAAAATCAGAATAGAAAGGCTTGACCGGCTAGCTACATAATCACTTTCAGAAGTACTTCAACGCCAAAAAAATTATTTTATTTTTTTTTATATTTTGTTATATTGTTTTTTTCATGTATATTGCCAACTTAAAAACCTTTATAATTAAGAACCTTAAATAAAATAATATATTAACGCGTCTTACGCATAGCAGTACCCGATTGCCCCTATATGCAAGGTATTCTATATTTATTATTAAGTTACAATTACTCAAAAGTAAAGCTTTTTAAGTAACAATTTCTATTCCAACTAAATTCAATATATTACAATGCAAGTAATATATTGCTAGTTTAAAAATATAGTTCAATTTATTTTTATATTTTTTAACTTTTAAACTGAAATGCAATGCCATTATGATCACATATTAGCTCAAACGATTTTTATGAACTAATTTTTTCTGCAGTTTTTTGAAAACTTTTACTAGTGAATTTTTTTTAAGATATTCTGGAAAGTTATTTAAGCTCTTTTATAGAAAAATCTAAAACGTGTATTATTTTATAGCAAAGAAAAGCGATAAATGTAATATATTACAATGCAAGTAATATATTGCTGGTTTAAAAATATAGTTCAATATAGATTTGTTTAATAAAAATGATACAAAACATTGCGTTCACTTGCTCGAAATCTATAAATTACTTAACATGCTTACATAGTTAACTTTCATATTTAGCTAATTTAATAATTTTTGTATGCAACGCTGTCGAATTTCAGTTAGCAATGCTCCCACGTGCATGCAACGTTGTCGCACTTCATTACATCCCATTATTGTTAGCAGCCTGTGGCGGCGGTCTTGTTCGCAGAGACAACAAAAGACGTTTATGAAAATGGGAAACCGGGAAAGTGGGCGAATGGAAATGGGCAACGTGTTGCTAAAACAGACCGGCAAACCGGCCCATAAGCTTATAATTTCTATTACAATAAAAGCGTACGGTTGCAAATATGTTGAGCAGCGCTCCTTTTTTTTTTATCATTTTTCCTTTTTTTTTTAATGAATATGCAAAGCGGCTATGTCGACAGCGGCTGCCTGTTTGCGACTTCATTAGCGACAGCCCCACTGCCTCTACGCAAGGCACCAACCATTGCAGTCAGTGAAGCGATTGTATTGCTGTTGGTGTTGCCAAGCAATTGCAATGTATCTGTCTCTCAGTCTGTATGCGAGTGCCTGAGTGTGCGTGTGTGTGTGTGTAGGATGTGCTATTCGCATACATATCCACATTCATGCCGTTACTTTCTTTTAGCTAGTATGCGAGAATCTTGTTATTGTTGTGTTTTTTTTTTTTTAACTTGCTTGGAAATAAATACCGTGTTAGCTGTTCCCGTTTGTCGGTCGTGCAGAGTGTGTTGTTAGAGAGACACACACTGCCCCCACCAAACTCATACGTACATATGTGTATTCCTCCTACCCATTCTCCTTCACCTACTTCTACATTTACCTCCACTCCATTCTAAATCACACACATACTTATTCTTTTCATATATACGTTTCTGCGTTGTCTGCACTGCACATCAAACGTCAGAGCAGCAGTCGCAGCGCGTCAGCTCGGAAGGAAGCTGTTGCCTGTGAGCAGCATTGTCTACCGGGCTCTGTACTCATTCCTTCGCCTCTGTCTACCTTCCTCTCTCTCTCTGCAATTCTACACCGCTTGTCTATCCTCAGAATGACATTGCACAAAGGCTGTGAATGTTTACACTTTGGATTTGATGCTGGTCGTCGCAATTTTTTTTTTTTTATGAAATTTGTTTGGTTTGCTCTGCTTTTAAATGTATTTTCGGTTAACGGTTGTTATGGCAATGTCTCGGGAATGGGTGGCGCCGTGTAGCAGCGGCTGTTGCCACTGGGGGATGCCACTCACAGATTCTGTGGTGTATATGTCTGCGGTAACTCGTAATGCAGATTTTTAAGTGAAATCCAATTGCAAGTGATACATTCCTCAACTTGACAACATTGATATTTAACACTGCAACGTTGCCAAACTTCACCTACAATTCCAGTCTTAATAACGCTACTTTTCGAAATCTTGTGGCAATTGAGTATTATCTTATTTATGGCTGAATCCGCAATATATTTTTAAAATTTTAATTTAAATTTAATTAAATTTAATTTTAATTTTAAAAACTAATGTTTAATCTAATGAATCAAAACAAATTCTTTGGGAAAGCTTGTTAAATAATAATATAATATAAAGTACAATCCTGTTGAATATAATGCACATATTCTAGTAGATTATATTTATTGATTTAAAGGTAGTAATATTTGAATTTTAGTACGATATACAAATTGTCCTTAAGGGGTTTCATCTAATTAGAAATTAAAATAAAAAACTTGAAAAATTCATGGATTATCGGATTCATCGTTTACTGTTTTTACATAGGCTTCTTAATGTTTTACCATAGTTTAATTGAGGCATTTTTAATGATTTAACGTTTAAAAGGCCGACATTTTGTCAAAACATCATTTTTTTTAGCGTATTCCTTCTATTAATCTGTAGGTTGCGCATGACATCAACGAAATCCGTTCGCTTCAGAAAAAGCAGGTGCAATTTCAGTTACTTAACATTTCTATATTCACTTAAAAGTTATTCAAACGCTTTAAACAACCACTTTAAAAATATTCCCAGAAAGTTGTTTAAAAAACTTGCGGGATTCTGGGCGATGATGTAACCCCTTAATCTTAGAAACTGTAAACCTAGAATCACCAGTTGACGATTATTTTTAATATTTACCTCGATTCTTACGTATATAATTATTTTCATTAATATAAACACGAATGCTGATAATTTATGTTAGCAGAAAACAGTTCCAACCACACAAAGTAAGTATATATATTCTCGATATTCTGTACATATGAACACCTGAATCTTCAGGACCACAAGAGCTGGAGCCACGAAATTTGGAACAAAAGTGCGTCTATATGTCACACCCCTACCACCCCTCAAATTTTAAAAAATTTGTTATCACCATAACTTGGAAACTATTAGAACTATCGTGACCAAATTTACATATGAGTTAGGTACCATAACATATAAGTAACCACACCAAGTTTAGGACTAATCAGTGGAAAATAGGACAAGTAGTATTAGTTGGCTTAGATCGGATTACTATTTCCTATTGGCGCAATAGGAAAAATCAGTCAAAAGTTACTTTTACAGTCGGCTTGCTCGCCTGTAGCCTTTCTAACTAGTTTTTGCTCATTTTTCAACGTTTATAAGGGCAATGGCTGCGAAAGCAATCCAAGTTGATAGTTTCCTTAGTATTAGTTTATATTGCATAGTTGCCTCTGTAGCCAATATTCACAGTTACTCTTCCCGACTAGCTTAACCAGTATGTTTCTAAATCTCTGTTTACTACCATAGATGTAAATAGACAGTAGACACTTGCCACTGCTGTCATCACACCCACTTTCCCCACTATGGATCGGCATCACCTGTGCACGTGATTGTTCGTAGTGATGTTCATACACAAGTACACACTTGCACTGCCACTTGTAAGTATATCTCGCATCTGTGGATAGTTTCAGAGCGCGCAACGTCTCCACATATGGCACACAATTTGTGGCACTTAAGTGTTGCGCATCCATTTCCGCTTAGGCGGCGTCAACACTCTCACCAAACACCCAGCCCCGCAAGCCCCACCCCGCCGACCAAGGACTTCTGCAGAGTAGAGACGCAACCGCAGCGAACAACTCGTCGCACCCAAAAACCCAACACAAGCCACATTATCCTGGCCTTTATTTTTTTCAATTTTTACTCGAGCGTTGATTGAAATGTTCAACGAACAACACACAGTGAAAGAAGGAGCTGGAGAACAGTGTCTATGGAACAGGAATGGGTATAGAATGTGAATGCCAATGGGATGGCATGGGATGGGATGGGGAAAGAGAATGAGAATGAGAATCGAGGACATGCAGCAGCCGGCAGCAGTCAGCATGAAGCAAGGCAGCCAGAAAGAGACCAACGCTCAGCTGTACTGCGGTGGTGTGAGTGGGTGGTTTATGGGGTGGTTGCTTGCTCGCTAGCTTGGATGGTGGTGGTATGGGATTTGGGTGCTTTGTCGAGCTTATTTGTTTGTTTGCATATAAATTGCAATGTGCCGACGACCGTCGCTCTCGCTTCAATTTTTTAGATTTTAAACATTGTTTCTTGCCTTTTTGCTAAATGCTCTTGCCGTTTTTTAGTCATCCACACTACCATCAGTACCACAACCACCCTACCGTATACAGACAGTCCGCTCGTCCGTTTGCCTGTCTGTCTGTAATTCGGGCACTTCGTCCAAACCATCATCAGTCCATCATCCATCAAGTACAATCAACGGTGCTCTTCGCGCTTTACATTTCATTTTCGGCTCACATTGTAATATTTTTTTTATTCTACTTTTTTTTTGTGGTTTTCGTTTTCCGTTCTCTTTTTGCCTCTGTTTGGTTTGCGGCTAATGAATTAGTTTCTGAGCGCTGAGGCCGTAATTATTTGAATAAAAATCCATAATAAAAATCCATAGATTCACAGTTTGCGTCATCAGATTAGAGCCCATTACTGCCATTCAACTTATTAGTCAAGTCACTTGGATATTGTATAATATATTTATTTTAAATACAAACAAAGTTGAAATGAATTTTATTTTGTCTCCCCATATTTTTCAGCAAAATTACACTCACACTCACTGTTTTCACAATTACTTGGATGCCATTATGTTAATCTTAATGTTAGTTAATGCTGGAAAAATTGACACCGTTAAGTCCTTCTCATCATCGCATGAAAAGAGTGTTTTTGGACCAATTGCCTAAGAGGAGTATGTAATAACAATATTATACGACATTCCATTGGTTCTTCATGTCTAAGTGTGATTCTTGCAGAAGTTTTAAAGTTCGTAAAAAAGGAAGAAAAAACTTCATTTTACTTATGTCAAAAAATAACACTTAAAAATTGTTTTCTAGTGCCCCTACATAATTGTGTTTTAAGATTTTACTTTGCATTTCCGTCCAATTAACTATTAAATCTTAATTAAATATCAATATGATATTGTCGGTTTCACTTCTGGGTAGTGGGTTATTAATTAGTTTGGATTTTCGGCATTTAGGATATGCACGTAACATAAATACTCTTTAATTTTACATGTCATATTTTTCCATTATGCCAGTGTCCAGTATAAAGTCATCGTTGACATTATTTCTTCTTTATCTTTTGCATTATTATATGTCGTCACCGGATTGAGTAGCTATTAATTGGACATCAAGTATACAGCCCATATATCAAAACTTTGGGAAATTTAACCCAAGTCAGGAGTTTCTTTAGTATGTATATCGCTAGCGTCATATCATGCAATCATTTTATTTCCATGTTTCAATAAACAGTTTATATATTTTATATGTAAGGCCACTACTTTTCATATTTCGTCATTTTTGGCAACTTGGTATGTTAAACGTTGGGCTTAGAAACTTTTTCTTGACTTTGCCTTGGTTGGTTCCTTATTATTTTCTGAGCACAGATTTTTATGTCTACTTTGTTGCCTTGTAGTGACCTTCAGGTCTTTTGTTTGTAACTCGGTTATAGTTATCCGTAAAAGGACATCTGTCACATAATTGTCTTTTACAATTAGGTAATAAACTTAACAGACGTATGCTTCTAAATCAAGACTCATTCGTATTAATATCGTGTCATTAAAAACAACGTACAAAAATTAAAAAAACTTCCCAAATTTATTTCACAAACTTGGTATATTGGTAAAGGTGGGATACAGGATATCCCCGTTTAAGTCTTAGGTTTAAGTATTTTATTAAGTGTACATTTGAATAAACTTAGTGGTTCTTTCATTAGTTTGACAAAAGAGTTCAAAGTTTTAGCAATAAAGTGGGTGGTTTTCAAAAACATAAATAGCAAAGCGTTTTTTCTTTTTATGAGTTATCACGGAATTCAAAGATTCTAGAGCTTTTGCAGCCTGAGTTATGTATTCGAAGTATTACAACAAAAAAGAAACTCCTGGCTTCCTTATGCAAAGAGAATCGCTTCCGGATAGGGGCTACGACATACCTCCGTTGACAGAAATTATGTCGTTTCAAGGCTGAAGTGTCGTTCCAAACTGACATAACTCTGCTGATCGGCATAGCGTCTTATCTCCGACGACATATGATGATATGCCACTGAAAGCTGTCGGCTAAGTACAGTGAAGACATCTTAGTAAATTTTAATGTCCATTTAAACGCTCTAAAAACAAGTTTAAAATCTGAAAATTTAAAAATGCATTTCCTTAAGGAACTCATTGAGTAGTTGCTGATAACATTCAACGGTCTTGCATCCAGTTTTCCGGAGGTAATAACAAAATGCCTTTTATTCTTGACCTTTTCAGTTACAAGTTCAACTGCTGAAGGAAGTTTTTTTTTTAAATTAAAACTGATAAAAGGTGACTTTGATGGGAAATGAACGCCGCTCAGCCCTGTCGATATTGTCCATTGAGGCAGCAACTTTAGAAAAACTTATGTTAGCTTTAAATGATATAATAAATCAGTTTGCCGAAAAAGGCATGGAGAGCGTTGATTTAATTCGAATTGTTTAAACAATGTTTAGAAAAAGAAATAGATACATAAATATAATAAATAAATATTTTTTTTTTTTAATTTATGCAAACTTTTTTTTTCTTTTATGAGAAATTCCGCTACGCCACTGTATTTGTATTATATTAGGTGTAGTAAAAAGTGAACCATTTTTTTTAGTATTATATTTAAATGTGTATACTAAAAAGTATTTAAAGAATGGTCCGATTGTCAATTATGCGGCATGTTGTTCCATATATATCTACCACTTTGAAAATAATTTGTTATGCATCGCTCGTATTTTGTTTTAAAGTTACTGATGCAACCTTATTTAGCAGACCTCTTTTAAAGTGATTTACCACCAAATTCGTTGGCCATAGACACAAACAGGTAGATTTCGCTTGGTTCTAAGTACGAACTAAATGGTAAAACAACTTTGCACGATAGTGTACTGACTAGAATGTAAAGTCGTATGACGGCTGGCGGTATTCACCTATCAAACAGATTAAAATCATCCTGGCATTCAATCCTACCTTTGACACCATTTGCGCAAGCTGAATACTGTTTAACCACAATCGTTTACGCTTGATGTTCTCGTAAGAGAACAAAACTTTTCACTATGCACTTTAAAAATGGATCGATTTTGTTGCGATTTTGTTGCCCATGAGATTTTACTGTGAATTATTATGTGAATAATTAATTATAAATAATGATTGTGAATCCAGCCTCATTCGAAACGACGGAACTAAAACTGCACATGGATGACTTGTACAGTATCGGACTATAATCAATAATAATATTTTCGACGAAACTTAAACTATCAAATGCAGTACATGTCTAGGAAAATTCAAATCGGATAACTATATCGTATAGCTCCTATTGGGCCGATCGGTCAAAAAGTAGCTGCAAATATAAATTAGTATAAAAAACTTTTGCTTAGATGAAGCTATATTGATCAAACTCACACAAAATACATATGCCATCAATATATGCATACTGACCAAGTTTGATCCAAATCGGAATATTATATCGAATAGCTACCATAGGAATTTGTCTGAAAATGTTCTGTGTTTGCCAAGCTATCTTTTCGATCACCATTGTTAATAAAATATTGAAACTGAGTAAGTCGCGAAGCGACTATAGCATTCCTTCTTGTTTTACATCAGATTGTTTATGTACAAAATTAATGAAAAGCGAACGATTGGATCGAATGGGTGTTGTACTTCTCATTTGCGACTCTTTTCACCTGTCTTACTCTTATAGTCTATGAGATCCTCTTGTTCAGACGGACAGATGGACGAACAAACGGACACGGTTATATCTACGCGGCTATTGATGCTGATCTGCCATAGCTCCTTCTCCCTGTTGCATACATTCCAACACCCTATTACTCTATGAGTAACGGGTATAACAATAAAATAAGCTTCAAGTAGCAATTAAATTATGTTTAATATATGTATATTTATGAAAATATCTGGCATTTAACAGCATTAATAAAATAAGTATTAATGGCATAAACATTATTATACGTTTACTTAGCCAATATAATAATGTACCAATTTAAAAGAGTTAGATGCACTGTACAAACGAGACAAGATGTACCAATTTTGATTGCTATAATGAAATGCAATGCACCTTTGAAAAGGACTGCGCGAAAAGATCAACGCACAAAAGCCTGTGACGAAATTTTTTTTTTATAAGTAACTTAATTTATAATATAATGAATCGAATCGATTAACTGATTTTGTTATCTGCCCGGGTTCCAGGCGTGTCCATTCGAAATAAAAAGGAGACCAGGTTTGGGGTCTATTTGTTTTGGCGGTTTCTAGTACATCAGTGCATTTTAAATTGTTACATTGCGGCTATCGATATGTTGATTTACGATAGTGACTGTTGCGCGCGACACCATCTGGCGGACGGTTAATTGACTCAGCTGGGAGTTATCGATATTGCACTAATGCATAAATTTTCACTAAAAAAAACAATATAAAACAATTTTCAGTGCCAGCAAGAGTTTCTTTGTCTTACACAGGTAAATATAGTATTTAATTTTATGTATTATTCATATTAAAATTTGGCAATACATTCCATAAAGTTAAATAATGACTTGCCAGGCAATAAGAAAATCAATTAAAAGTTCTATCAAAATACATATATATGTATGCCGGCTGAAAGTAAACATTGTGCATATATTTGAATTTTATAGGAGTTTTAAAAACAACAAAAATATATAGTATAAATCATTTTTCGTCAATCGCTAAATTTAATTTTAAATTTATTGGCTGGTGAGTAAATCAATATAACTATGTTGTCGTCCGTACGTACTTTAAGCCAACACAAGTATTGACGTGTTCCACAAATTATTAACTTGGCAGTTATGAAAAATAAACAAACATAAAATCACACACTAAACAATTTTTTCAATCTTAGCATTGCAACAATAACTGTTTAAATAACATTCTTTAAAAAATCAGCAGCATATCATTAAATCCCTTAAGATCTGGTTGAACACGGAGGAGATGCAGTAGTCGTGAAAATGCGGTTTTCACTGTTTTTTTGCTTCCTACTTGGAGCACTAATTAACCATGGATCTGGCGTCGATCACACCAATTTCAAGACGTGCGACCAGAGTAGTTTCTGCAGGTACGTAACCCAGCTAAACATAATATAAATATACTAATTAACATACCTACGTGTACTTGGTGCAGACGCTCCCGCAAGGTGCAAGACGCGGGAAGCAAGTATTCCATTATACCGGGCACTTTGAATACATTTTCCGATTCAGTGACTGCTGATCTGATCAATAAGGAGAATCATCACCAGTTCACATTCAAATTGGAGGCACTAGAAGATAGCACCTTCCGTTTGCAAATTGATGAGAAGACTCCATTAAGTCCACGATACCGTGTTGAGCACGCCCTCAAGGGACAGCCGAAAACGACTCGCATACGTGTACAGGAGACGGACGGAGAGCTGACTATTACGGCTGATCATTCAAAGGCCGTTATCCATGGTGATTCATTCCGCATTGACTTTTATGAGAACGATGTGCTTGTCGTATCTGTAAATGCCAAAAACTGGCTGTACTTTGAGCATCTGCGTAAGAAGCCTCAAGCTCAAGCAAATCCTGAGGGCGGAGACGAGTCCCAGCAGCAGCAGAATGTCGAACCTGTAGGAGATCCCATTGATGATTCTGGAGCATGGGAAGAGAATTTTAAGTCGCATCACGACAACAAACCCCTTGGTCCTGAAGCAGTTGCTCTGGACTTCTCGTTCCCTGCGGCGGATATGCTTTTTGGCATTCCCGAGCACGCCGACAGCTTTGCCCTCAAGTCTACATCTGGCACCGATCCCTACCGTCTGTACAACTTGGATGTTTTTGAGTATATAGTGGACAGTAAGATGGCACTTTATGGTTCCGTACCGGTGCTCTATGGTCATGGGTGAGTGCGAGGATTAGGATCACATGGATTCAAACGATAACTTTATCCTTTAATAGTTCACAACGCACTGCCGGCGTATACTGGCAAAATGCAGCTGAGACTTGGGTAGATATCTATACAGCTGAGTCGAATGTCGTCTCCTCGTTGGTCAACTTCGTTTCCGGATCAAGAAAGACAACACCGCCAGTGGCGCACTTTATTTCCGAGTCGGGCATTGTGGATGCCTTTATTATGTTGGGACCTAAACCCATGGATGTATTCAAGCAGTATGCTTCGCTTACTGGTACCCATGAACTGCCGCAGCTATTCTCACTGGCTTATCATCAGTCCCGCTGGAACTACAACGATGAGCGAGATGTGGCCACCGTTTCTGCTAAATTTGATGAGTTTAATATGCCCATGGACACAATGTGGCTGGACATTGAATACACTGATGGCAAACGCTACTTTACCTGGGACAAATTTAAGTTCCCAGAACCCTTGAACATGATTAAGAATCTTACTGAGCTAGGTCGTCACTTGGTCGTCATTATTGATCCGCATATAAAGCGTGATAACAACTACTTCTTCCATAATGATTGCACCGAGAAGGGATATTATGTGAAGACCCGTGAGGGCAATGATTACGAGGGTTGGTGCTGGCCAGGGTCAGCCAGCTACCCCGACTTCTTCAATCCAGTTGTGCGTGACTATTATGCCAGTCAGTATCATTTGGACAAGTTTAAGACAGTCAGCGAGAATGTTATGATCTGGAATGATATGAATGAGCCATCAGTGTTCAATGGCCCTGAAGTAACTGCACCCAAAGATCTGGTGCACTACGGCAACTGGGAGCATCGCGATGTTCACAATCTTTATGGTCACATGCATCTCATGGGCACCTTCCAGGGTCTCAAGGAACGTGATCCCAACCAACGTCCCTTCATATTAACTCGCTCTCATTTTGCTGGTTCCCAGCGTTATGCGGCCATTTGGACCGGAGATAATTTGGCTGATTGGTCTCATTTGGAGCACTCGATCAAGATGTGCCTGACGGAGGCCGTTGCTGGCTTCTCATTCTGTGGTGCCGACATTGGCGGATTCTTTGGTAATCCAGACAGCGAATTGTTGGAGCGTTGGTACCAAACAGCTGCCTTTTTGCCTTTCTTCCGTGCCCATGCCCACATCGATACTAAGCGGCGCGAGCCTTGGCTGTTCCCAGAGCGTACTCGTGAGATTATCAAGGGGGCTCTACTCAAGCGGTACAGTTATCTGCCCTTGTGGTACACCAGCTTCTATGAGCTTGAGCAGACCGGTGCGCCAGTGATACGCCCACTGTTGGCTCACTATCCTCTGGACAAGGAAGCCTTTGCTATTGACAACCAGCTGTTGGTACAAGATCGCCTGTTGGTGCGACCTGTCATGCAGCAGGGCGTTAGCAAAGTGGACGTCTACTTCCCGGCCATTGATGACAAGAAGAATGGCGACTATTGGTACGATGTGGACACATATCAGCGTCAGGAGCGTGCTGGCTTCGAGTCCATACCAGTTACAGAACTTAAGGTAAGTGCATTCATCTAAGAGATTTGTCTATTCTGGCTTTACACTAAGCAATTCATGTATTGCAGATACCCGTTTATCAACGAGGTGGCAGCATTGTGCCTAAGAAGGAACGTCAACGACGAGCTTCCACGCTCATGTTAAATGATCCGTATACTTTGGTTATTTGTCTGGATCGTCTGGGCAAGGCCGAAGGTACACTCTATCTGGACGATGAGAAATCTTATGCTTATCGTGATGGCCAGTACATCTATGCAAACTATGAGTTTGCAAACGATCGATTAACCAATCGCTTTATTGGCAAACCCAAATACAAATCCGGCTCCTGGATCGAACGTGTTGTCATTGCTGGCTTGGACCATGTGCCCACCAGTGCCACTATTACCGTCAATGGAGTCAGTCAACAGTTGGAGGTTGAGCAACATAATTTGGTCATTAATGTCCGCAAACCGGACATCAAAATGGATGTGGACTTTATCCTAAAACTAAACTATTAGTTTGTTGTATTAGCTATGTATGAGCTGCAATGTTGCTTCTTGAAATTAACAAAGTGTATCAATATTCGATTTGATTGAATTATGTTTATGCCATTAAACTGTTTGGCATTTAGTTAAGAGTTAAAGAGTTTGCATGACTTTAAATTCAGATTGCTCTTACGGGACTGGGTCGGATTGGGTCCTTCTCATGGATTTTTTCTTCTAAGAATTGAAAGATACATATGAATAGAATATATGTATGTGCAGGAGGATTGTGCGATCATATTATTATTTCCAATATAACAGTGACTTGAACGCGCTCGAATTCGGTGAACGCGTGTTTCTCAAAACACTTTTCCAACCTAACTTCTTAGGTAGGGCTCGATGTATCCATCCGATTTACTTCTTGCAAAAACTAAATGACAGGGAATACTTTTTTCTATACTACTTGGCTTTAGGTATACGGCATAGAAAATATAATAAATTTGCATCTGTAAACGTCTGTTCACTAACAGCGGCCGCACACCTAAGTTGAGGAAACAGAGGTTAGCGGAAACCGTCATATTGCAGACGCCCATATTTTGTTTTTTTTTTTTATTTCAAAAAATACAACTGATATTTATACTAAAACAGTTTTATTCTATTGTTACTAAGGCTATTATAATATATGCCACTGTCGTCTGATTCAGCTAACTATACCTGCCACCCGTAGAGCATGCTATCGCTGGATTGTATGTACCAGGGAGAAGTAGGCGTTTTTGAATAGACCGATTCGATATAGCCATGTCCGCCCGTCCCTGCATATGCAAAAAGATGTCAGAGACTATAAGAGCAAGAGTCACCAAAATTCGCATAAAAGTTCGTCAGGCAGATCATGTTTATGTGTATATCAGTATACCTATCCGTTACAACAGCAACTGCTAGTTATTATGATGGGAAATGAACACCGGTCAGAGCTGTCACTATTATCCATAAAGGCAGCAAGTTTAGAAAAACATTTCAGTTATAAATGTTTTAATAAATCTGCTTGGCGAAAAAAGGTAAGAAGAGTATTGATTTAATTAGAATTGTTTGTAAAAATGTTGAAAAATGTAATAAATATAAATTATAATGAATAAATAATTATTATGTTATGTACTTACCAAGCTATTTTAATAAAACTCCCTATTTAAAAAAGTTTGAATTGAATTCAGGTTTGTTAACCCTGCGCCTTATAGAGGATATTAAAGTATTTCAGAACTCTACAGGAATGCTGAACAAAGTTATTTAAAGTTTTGCCTTCTAACTAAACCTTGTTGTGGGAAATAGTGTTTTATAATTAATGATTTGGATTTTGCCCCCGGTTGTCAATAGAATTCAGATTTGAAAAAAGACCAGGCAAGTGAACCCCAAATTATAAGGCATCGACCTCAGAGCTTGTCGATTTTTTTTTGGGGCCCAATATAAATTTTTTTCCCTTTTTGGTCTACGAACGTTCCTTTGGGCTTCATTGGAAAACAGATTAATTTTTGTTTCGATTATCTATCCTAATTGATGTGGATTTCCGGTACTTTCACGTCTTTCTTCATTTTTTGATTGACTTTAAAGCATAAGTTACAATGTTTTCTGATCGTATCGATGAGCTGGCGATGTCTTCATGTGTTTTCCTATACTCACGAAGCCATCAAACAATTCTTCTCTCTTCTAAAGTTCAGTGTACAGTCCGACCCATCTTATAATCTTATATCTAGTACAATGGATAGATGCGTTTTGATTTGCAATTAAAAAAAAAAACGAAAAAATTTAAATTTATCAACTTTTTACCACAAAAAAAAAAGTTGTCCACTTCTGTCGACAGCACTCTATCTTATTGGGAATGCTCGCCTCTTTTCCTTACATATGTGCATTCCAACCGCTTTTACTCTACGAGTAACAGTTATAAAAACTAAGTGATAAAAGAAGTAAGGGCATCGATAATAAATAATTTGTATTATATAATTTGTGGTACTACTTGAGAATATTATTTGCTTTCACAAATAAATACAGAAAAGATAAGTTATCTTAGGCAAATCAAAGATTTCAAACACGAAAATAATGCAGTAGTATGAAATACTTTTGTTTTTAATTGGTTTTAAATTTACCTACCTTGAAACTATTTTCCGATTCATCACAATAGGTCCAATATTATACATTGTGATGAAAGCTGCAATCAAAACTACTTAATCCTTTGGTATGCCAAACTACAATAAATTAAAATTCGCATTAAATTCTTATATTTTATTATAAGTGCATGTTGATCTAATCTGTTTTATCAATATTTAGTGGAATCTGAATTTATCGCCATGCAAACTCTTTAGCTAATAACTAAATACTACAGTTTACATATGCTAAACATATGGTCAATCCTTATCTTGACAAAGTTTTTTTAATTTCAGTAAGCAACATTGCAGCTAATTCAAAGGATTAATAGTTGAGCTTAAGAATAAAGTCCACATCCATTTTGATGGACGGTTTACGGACATGAATGACCAAATTATGTTGCTCAACCTCCAACTGTTGACTGACTCCATTGACGGTAATAGTGGCACTGGTGGGCACACGGTCCAAGCCAGCAATGACAACACGTTCGATCCAGGAGCCGGATTTGTATTTGGGTTTGCCAATAAAGCGATTGGTTAATCGATCGTTTGCAAACTCATAGTTTGCATAGATGTACTGGCCATCACGATAAGCATAAGATTTCTCATCGTCCAGATAGAGTGTGCCTTCGGCCTTGCCCAGACGATCCAGACAAATAACCAAAGTATACGGATCATTTAACATGAGCGTGGAAGCTCGTCGTTGACGTTCCTTCTTAGGCACAATGCTGCCACCTCGTTGATAAACGGGTATCTGCAATACATGAATTGCTTAGTGTAAAGCCAGAATAGACAAATCTCTTAGATGAATGCACTTACCTTAAGTTCTGTAACTGGTATGGACTCGAAGCCAGCACGCTCCTGACGCTGATATGTGTCCACATCATACCAATAGTCGCCATTCTTCTTGTCATCAATGGCCGGGAAGTAGACGTCCACTTTGCTAACGCCCTGCTGCATGACAGGTCGCACCAACAGGCGATCTTGTACCAACAGCTGGTTGTCAATAGCAAAGGCTTCCTTGTCCAGAGGATAGTGAGCCAAAAGTGGGCGTATCACTGGCGCACCGGTCTGCTCAAGCTCATAGAAGCTGGTGTACCACAAGGGCAGATAACTGTATCGCTTGAGTAGAGCGGCCTTGATAATCTCACGAGTACGCTCTGGGAAAAGCCAAGGCTCGCGGCGCTTAGTATCGATGTGGGCATGGGCACGGAAGAAAGGCAGAAAGGTAGCTGTTTGGTACCAACGCTCCAACAATTCGCTGTCTGGATTACCAAAGAATCCGCCAATGTCGGCACCACAGAATGAGAAGCCAGCAACGGCCTCCGTCAGGCACATCTTGATCGAGTGCTCCAAATGAGACCAATCAGCCAAATTATCTCCGGTCCAAATGGCCGCATAACGCTGGGAACCAGCAAAATGAGAGCGAGTTAATATGAAGGGACGTTGGTTGGGATCACGTTCCTTGAGACCCTGGAAGGTGCCCATGAGATGCATGTGACCATAAAGATTGTGAACATCGCGATGCTCCCAGTTGCCGTAGTGCACCAGATCTTTGGGTGCAGTTACTTCAGGGCCATTGAACACTGATGGCTCATTCATATCATTCCAGATCATAACATTCTCGCTGACTGTCTTAAACTTGTCCAAATGATACTGACTGGCATAATAGTCACGCACAACTGGATTGAAGAAGTCGGGGTAGCTGGCTGACCCTGGCCAGCACCAACCCTCGTAATCATTACCCTCACGGGTCTTCACATAATATCCCTTCTCGGTGCAATCATTATGGAAGAAGTAGTTGTTATCACGCTTTATATGCGGATCAATAATGACGACCAAGTGACGACCTAGCTCAGTAAGATTCTTAATCATGTTCAAGGGTTCTGGGAACTTAAATTTGTCCCATGTAAAGTAGCGTTTGCCATCAGTGTATTCAATGTCCAGCCACATTGTGTCCATGGGCATATTAAACTCATCAAATTTAGCAGAAACGGTGGCCACATCTCGCTCATCGTTGTAGTTCCAGCGGGACTGATGATAAGCCAGTGAGAATAGCTGCGGCAGTTCATGGGTACCAGTAAGCGAAGCATACTGCTTGAATACATCCATGGGTTTAGGTCCCAGCATAATAAAGGCATCCACAATGCCCGACTCGGAAATAAAGTGCGCCACTGGCGGTGTTGTCTTTCTTGATCCGGAAACGAAGTTGACCAACGAGGAGACGACATTCGACTCAGCTGTATAGACATCTACCCAAGTCTCAGCTGCATTTTGCCAGTATACGCCGGCAGTGCGTTGTGAACTATTAAAGTATAAAGTTATCGTTTGAATCCATGTGATCCTAATCCTCGCACTTACCCATGACCATAGAGCACTGGTACGGAACCATAAAGTGCCATCTTACTGTCCACTATATACTCAAAAACATCCAAGTTGTACAGACGGTAGGGATCGGTTCCAGATGTAGACTTGAGGGCAAAGCTGTCGGCGTGCTCGGGAATGCCAAAAAGCATATCCGCCGCAGGGAACGAGAAGTCCAGAGCAACTGCTTCAGGACCAAGGGGTTTGTTGTCGTGATGCGACTTAAAGTTCTCTTCCCATGCTCCAGAATCATCAATGGGATCTCCTACAGGTTCGACATTCTGCTGCTGCTGGGACTCATCTCCGCCCTCAGGATCTGCTTGAGCTTGAGGCTTCTTACGCAGATGCTCAAAGTATAGCCAGTTTTTGGCATTTACGGATACGACAAGCACATCTTTCTCATAAAAGTCAATGCGGAACGAATCACCATGGATAACGGCCTTTGAATGATCAGCCGTAATAGTCAGCTCTCCGTCCGTCTCCTGTACACGTATGCGAGTGGTTTTCGGCTGTCCCTTGAGGGCGTGCTCAACACGGTATCGTGGACTTAATGGAGTCTTTTCATCAATTTGCAAACGGAAGGTGCTATCTTCCAGTGCCTCCAATTTGAATGTGAACTGGTGATGATTCTCCTTATTGATCAGATCAGCAGTCACTGAATCTGAAAAAGTATTCAAAGTGCCTGGTATAATGGAATACTTGCTTCCTGCGCCTTGCACCTTGCGGGAGCGTCTGCAAAGCAAAAAGACAAAAGAAATTAATATAAATATAAATAAAGGTGTCTAGTTAACATTGCACATTGTCAAGTTGGTGTATTATTAAATTGAGTACGTACCTGCAGAAACTACTCTGATCGCATGTCTTGAAATTGGTTTGATCAACGCCAGAGCCATGGTTGATTATTGCCCCAATTAAAAGGCAACAGAACAGTGAAAACTTCATTTTCACGAATAAACCGTCTCCTTCGATCCACTCCGGGTGCAATCAGATTTCTGGGGATATAACGCTGTTGATTTTATTTTCGTGTTAAAGACAATAGTTTCAAGAAAAACAATTACACATATGCTGCAAGATTAAAGTTTGTAATTTGTTTATGTATGTACAAATGTGTATTTTTTTTTCATTGCTGACAATTTATGGAACACGTCACGGTTTCTACTCTCGCTTAAAGTGAACACGGCAGCGTAGTTTTAGTTATTTGCTCATCAATTTTACAACAACAAAAAACAGCGAATGCCAAAACCACACTCCATAACTATATAAACTGTGTATTTTACTTTGATCAAATTAAAAATTGAATACAATATTTTTTTGCAGCCGGTAAAACAAATTTTAAAACGTTTATTTTATTGCGTTTTTTCAGTCATTAGCACTACAATCACAAGTGCTGCGAACTTATTATTAGGAAATTTACTGCCACTCTTCAAAAGATGTAATATATATTCTCTGAAGTACTTTATTTACCTGTATGACAGAAACACTTAAATCCACTTAAAATTTCTTAATATAAAGTATCGCATGAGCGCAATATCGATAATTGACAGCTGTGCCATTCAACCAGCCGACTAATGGTGCCGCGCGCAACAGTTACTATCGTACATCAGTATACCGATAGATGCAATGCGCAAATTTTAATTGCAGTAAATATACCGATGTATCGATAACTGTAACAAACCGCCAAAAGAAATCCCCTCAAAAACGGATAATAGTGAATAAGTAATGTATTATGCATGTGGACACGTGATACAATTTGAAGGAAACAAAACCATATATCGAATAAATTAATAGCGAATTAAATTACTTATAGGAAAAGATCGTCGCAGGCTCATGCACTTCTCGCGGTCGATAAACAATGCGTTGACCTTGTTGCGCAAATCCTCCTCCAAGATGCATCGTGTCTTCAGCAATGATTGATGAGTGCCCTCTGCCTCCTGCAGCTTATGATGGAGCACATCGACAGTGCCTTGAATGTCCTGGACCTCCTGCACCAGACGATCATGTGCAGTATCCCTGTAAAAGCACAATGAACAAATTAATAAATAAATAACAATCCATCAAGTATGATGGGCTTACTTGCACAGTTCCATGCCCTCGCGATGGGAGCGAGCCTCAAGACGCGTCTGGGCCACCTTGAGAGGATTCGACTTGTCCTGTATGGCCTTCTGCAAGAGAAACAGATGCTTCTCCATGTCAAACAACTCCTGTTGCACCTTCTGCAAATGCAATTGAACGCGATTCTTGGCCCCAGCCATCTCTTGGGAGCGTCTATCGAGCGCATTGTTAGTGTTGTTCCAAAAGTCCCAGACGGATGAGGCAACAGCATTGACCACATTTTGGGAGTCACTTCGAAGCTGCGAGAGCTTTGCACGCTCCGCCTGAGAGCGCTTCACATGCTCACTGCTGGCTAGTGCCCAGGAATCCTGAGTACTAACTGTAGGATCGTACTTCTCAATGCCGCCAAAGTATGTGATGCCACGACTATAATTATTTAGACGATGGCACATTGAGTCCACGCCCATTGTGGACTCCTTTTGAGTAACGTCGATCTCCAGCAAGTGCTGAGCACCTCGACAGTCGATCGCCTGCTTGGCAATCTTCTCGTGCAATTCCTTGAGGCGATCACGCGAGTTTCGCAGATGATTGATCTCCAGTAGCAGAGCCTTCTCCACATTGTCGTGCACTTTCTCCATGCCCTGTCGGGCCTCGCGATGGAACAGACATTCCTGGGCAATATGAAGCGGTATCTCCAAGTCCAGCATGGCCTTGCCGCACTGACGCTGCAGCTCATTGATATCGGACATCTCACCCACAAGCTTCTCCAGCTCGGCATTGAGTTCATTGCGCCAAAAGGTCAGATCGGTTATGCGTTCACCAAGACGCCGTCCCGCATCCCTCTGTCCCGCTGTCGCCGTCTCGTCAGTCTCGCGCATTAGACGCACAGCATCATTGCGCATACGCTCCGATAGATTGCTAAAATCACCTGGTCAGTCTGGCAGTATTCATAAAGTACCAACACCTCTACTCACCGATTTGTGTTGGACTCGCCATAGATGCCCAAATTATTGTTGTGCCACTCGTTGTTGGTGTAACGCGTGTAGAGAGCAGCACGGGCCGCATGTTGTGGATTACGCTCAAATCCCGTGACCAGATTGGGAAATATCATGCCTTCGGTTTTCATGCCTTGAGGGACAAAGCACGGCTGGGTCATCTGATTGGTCACCGGCTGCTCCGGCATGTGTTTGATCTCAATCATCTCAAAGGCCATCTTTGGACGCCACGGATGACGCTGTGTGGTCTCATAGCTGGCCGCCAAGCGCGACGGCACGCTTGCACCACCAGTGGGCTCCATACAGGGTGGAGCCCCCGCCTGGCTCCATGGCTGCAATTGAGAATACATGACACTTTGTGTGGGCAGAGGATTACCTGCTTCGTGCTGGTTTGACATGATTAATCTTTAGCAATTTTTAAGGGTGCAAAAAAAAATAACTAGGAATTTATACTTGAAATTTGGTAGTTAGAAAAAAGTAGAAAAAAAACCCAGAAAAAACAAATATCACTAATGATATATTTCTACACGATGTGAACTGTGCGAGATTGTTAGATAAATGAAATGAAAATGGAAAACTTTATACCAAATAGAGTCTGAAATTCTCAATGCCTACTGGGAAAGCTAGGAAAAATCAAAAGTGTTGAATGTGTATAAGTGAAATGAATATGCCAAGATTTTTAATGATACATATGATTCCATGAGATTGCGATGATCCTTGCGACTATCTTTATATTCGTTCATATCCGAAGTGGGCCATTTATCCATGAGATTGTCCTTGACAAGACGATGATCGAAATTGCTATTCTCGAGATAGGAGTGCTTGTGGAATTTGGTGATCTCTTGACCTTTCAGTGGTGCCATTCTATCGAATTCTTCACTCACAATGGGCACACTGGACCGTAACAGTAAATTTTTAAGCGTTTCGGGCGCCTTTTGGGGATTAGGATTGCGTTGTCTTGATACAGTATCTTCGATGGCCCAGCAGAGCATTGGCAATATTAAAAGTGTTGAAAGGACAACAAAATATCCGGTGGCATTCAGTGAAATTCCACAACTGAATTCAGTTTGATTGCATCGAAATCCACACCCGATACTTTTCCACACTATTGATTTCACTTGGTTACTTCGTTACTAAGTAGCGACTGTGAAATCAATAGCCACGACAGGACTGCGAATTGGGTTTAAGTTCAATGTCCCACTTGGAGACGAACGAAACTAGAGCAACAAAATATTTTATTTTAGTTACATTTCATCCGCCATTAAGACACTAAGTCTATGGTGGGGCGGTATCAATAAGGGCATTTGCATGAATACCTAAATAAAATGGTTATCTTTGGCTCGCAATTGGCAATATGGCAGCTATATGATATAGAAGTCCGATTTGTTTGAAATTTGTTAAGCATTTAGGGAAGGATAGCAAATGCATATTGCGAGAATTTGACTGAAATCTTTTTAATAGACACAACATTTTTATACATAGCATTTCGAACCGATTGTTCCTATGGCAGTTATATGATATAGTGGTCCGATCTGGGCGGTTTTGAAATAAGAACTGCGTGAAAAGAGAATACACATCTGTACCAAGTTTCATCAAGAAACTGAGAGACTACTTCGCTTAGAAACAGACAGACAGACAGACAGACGGACAGACAAATCGACTGTTGATGCTGGTCCAGAATATAAACATACACTTTATGCGGTCGGACACGCCTCCTTCTATGCGTCATAAACATCATGACAATAACAATACACCCTCTGCAAGGGTATGCAATGCAATTACAAACGCAAGCATGCAATTCGTTTTGTTTATGCACGATCAAAAAAAGTGTCCTTCGGAATTACAGAAAGTTTCGCTGCAAACTGTAAACTACAATCTAATTTTTGCAAGTGTATTCTCGAAGACAACAAAAAAGGACAAGTAAAAAAACAACGCAGAAAAGAAAACTTGTTTTGCTGCTGCCCATTTTGCTACACTAGTTTAAATAAAATATGTAAATTTATGATAGTTTAACTCACAATATATTTATTGTATACATAATTTTCGGATTGGTTTTTTTAATTTAGGCAAGCAGATTACCATATAATTTAAAAGTTGTAATTTAAAAAATTTAAAAAACGAAATAAAATATTATTTAATACATTTTTGACCAGTTAAGAATACTGAAATTTAAAATATCATAAATTTGCACCAGTAACGCGTAAGAGTACTCGCAACGAGTCATTTGATGTCCAAATAATCGATAATAATCGCATTATCGATGATTTTATCGCTCACGACTACCAAGTACGCGCACACACACATGACCTACACAGATGTGCGATGTGTGCTTTGAGCACGAAACACCAACGCAAGAATTTATAGACAAATACTTGGAAAACGAAACGCAGGCATTAAAAGAAAGAAGGCTAAGGCAACAATATCAAAATCAAAAATCAATCAACATTCGAATGTGTAATTTTAATAACAGTTTGATTGAATACTTTCAACAGCAAGTAAATTTATCAAAGCATTTATAAGTGAACAACAAACCCATGCCATGAGCGCCAACAAATCAAGCGAGGAGACAACAATAGCGGCACCGACATCGTCGTCGTCGCCGATACCGACAAAACCATCGGCCAGCAGCGAGGTAGATGCCGAGAGCACAGATGCCGCCGTCGGCGACTCGGCTGAAGTCGAAGCCAAAGAGCGAGCCGAGATTCAGCAGTTCATAAGCGAATTGCAGGAGAAGATCGACACAAAGCGTCAGCTGCGCCAGCAGAATTCTAACTTTGAGCTGCCCGGTGATACGTACTTTGCTCGCCTTGATTCCAGCTTAAAGAAGAACACAGCATTCGTGAAGAAACTAAAGCTATTCACAACCACACAGCTGGATACGTTGCTGCGAGAATTGTCCGCTCTTAATTTGAGTAAATATATCTCGGAAATATGTGCTGCATTGGCCGAGGCCAAGTTAAAAATGACCGATGTGCCCGCTGTGGTCACATTAGCCTCCAAGCTTCACTGTACATATGCCGACTTTGACGCCCAGTTTCTAGAGGCATGGCAGAAGGCTCTCAACATCAAGACAACCGAGAAGATAAGCAACCCAAGTAAGTTGCGAGTGGATCTCCGGCTCTTTGCCGAGCTGGTCAGCTCGGGCGTCATTCAAATGAAGCCAGGATTGGCCCTGCTGGGCATGGTGTTAGTACAGCTAATCGCACAAGATAAGGACGATCATAGCAACTTCTCAATAATACTTTCCTTTTGCCGCCACTGTGGTGAGGAGTATGCTGGCCTAGTGCCGCAGAAAATGCAATTGTTGGCCGTCAAATACAAACTGGATGTGCCCAAGTCCGATTTCCTTAGCGCCGAGAAGCAGCTCAACCTCCGCTCCATGCTCAAAGGTTACTTCAAAGCTCTCTGTAAGCATGTGCTGTCCGAGCAGACCGCACTGATGAACATGACCAAGGTCATACGGCGCACCATGGAGTGCAAGGGCGAGATTAGCCAGGAAAAACGCGAGAAGTGTGAGCACATGCAGTCCAGCTTCGACAAGCTTCTAGCCTCGGCACAGTCCCTATCGGAGCTACTAGGCGAGCCATTACCTGAACTCACTAAGGAGTCTGAATGCTGCAATCCGGGCACCGTTATCAACAACATGTTGGATAGCGCCGCCTTTGGCACACTGGATCCTTGGGGGGATGAGGAGGCGCGTGCTTTCTACACCGATTTACCGGATCTACGTCAATTTTTACCAAACTTTTCTGCACCCAAAGTGGATTTGGAGACGCTGGAGGAGCCAAGCGAACTGACCGAGGAGGCCATAGATGCCAATCTTGATGCGGAAATGGATACTGATGATCCACCGTCGACTGCCAGTGATACAACCCTTGAAAAGGAGGTGGAGGAGCTTGCACCAGCACCAGCTGTTACTCCCAATCCCGAGGCAGTTGCTCCAACAGCCACTACTATGCCCTGTGACAAGAAAATGGGCACTGCTCTCATGGAGCTTGGACGTCAACAGCAACAACAACAGCAACAAGATCAGCAGCAGGTAAGTATTTGGATAATTAATCTTACACTGGAGCTAAAAGATTCTTTCTAACCCCAACAGCCACAATCCCAGAATCAGCAACTGCGCAAGCAGTTCGATGTCTTTCTGCAGAACCTGTTCAACTGCGTCAACAAGGAGCTCATTGACTCGGCCGCCATCGAATTCTTGCTCAATTACAACACGAAGCACCAGCGAAAGAAGCTAACAAGGACAATATTTAGTGTGCAGCGGACACGATTGGATATATTGCCGTATTTGTCCCGATTCGTGGCCATTGTGCATATGTGCAACACGGATGTGGCCGCTGATCTCTTGGAACTGCTGCGCAAAGAGTTCAAGTGGCACATCCGCAAGAAGAACCAACTGAACATTGAGTCCAAGTTAAAGATTGTCCGCTTCATTGGTGAACTGGTCAAGTTTGGACTGTTCAAGAAGTCTGACGCTTTGGGTTGCCTGAAGATGCTGCTTCGTGACTTTATCCATCATCACATCGAGATGGCTTGTGCCTTTGTGGAGGTGAGCGGTGTTTATCTGTACAATTGCCGGGACTCGCGTCTGCTGATGAACGTATTCTTGGACCAAATGCTGCGCATGAAGACGGCCACCGCGATGGATTCGCGTCATGCCGCCCAAATTGAAAGTGTCTATTACCTGGTGAAGCCACCGGAGTCAGCAAAACGTGAGGCGACACCAAGACCGCCCATGCATGAGTACATCCGTCACCTGATCTTTGAAGAACTCTGCAAACAGAATGTAGAGAGATGCATTAAAATGCTGCGTCGTATCAACTGGCAGGATCCAGAAGTTAGCAGCTATGCCATCAAGTGTCTTAGCAAAGCCTATCTTCTTCGCTTTCCGCTGATTCGTTGCCTGGCCGATTTAGTGTCGGGCCTCAGCTCGTATCAGCCCCGTGCCGTCACCATTGTGATTGACAATGTCTTTGAGGACATACGAGCAGGACTAGAGATCCATTCGCCCAAAATGTCCCAACGTCGCATCGCTATGGCTAAATATTTGGGAGAGATGTACAACTATAAGCTTGTGGAGTCGACGCACATTCTCAATACTCTATATTCTATAATATCCTTAGGTGTTACCTTGGATCAGAACGTTATCTCCCCATTGGATCCGCCGGAGAGTTTGTTCCGTCTCAAGCTGGCTTGCATGCTGCTGGACACCTGCGGCCCCTACTTTACCAGCCAGGTTACGCGCAAAAAGTGAGTTGTAGAGTTCCACTATTTTTATAGCTTGACTAATTCCGTGTTCCGTCTTTCACAACACTGGTAGATTGGACTATTTTCTTGTGTTCTTCCAGCACTACTACTGGTTCAAGAAATCCCATCCGGTATTTAGCAAATCGGAGAATACTTCTGATCTGTTTCCCATACTCGTGGATCACACCTATCGCGATTGTCTATCGGGCGTGCGGCCGAAGCTGAAGCTCTACAAGAATCTGGAGCAGGCCAAGGAGGCCATAGATCTGCTACAGGAGCAACTGTATCCTCAGCTCAAGGCCAACAATATCCAGGATGCCAGTTTAACAACGATCAATGAAATAAACGAACTGGACGAAGGCGTAAGTTCCAAAGCCATGTAATTGCCGAATTGATACTTACCATAACTATTGTTACTTACCAGGTGACTGATGACTCAGGATCCTCTAATGATCAGCGTGAGCGACAGGCTGCTGGTGGCTCAGAGGTAGAGCAAATTAACGATTGGACCGAATACGAAGCAGAGCCGTCACTGCCACCACCACCGCCAGAGAAGTCCAAAGAGGATCTCGAATTTGAGCAAATGTATGAAAAAATGACGAGCGATTCGTACCAGGAGCGTCTCAAGGAGCCGCCGCTCAAGGCCACCAACAAGGACATACCCGTGCCCATGATGGCGCGTCTGCAAAAGAAATCGTACGATCAAATTTCAAGCAATACGCCACAGATCTCAAAAGCCAGCCCGGCCACTGCCTCTAACTCCAACGCCGCCACTAACGCTGCCTCCTCCAGTGCAGCCGATGTGAGTAACAGCTTAGCACCCTCAACATCCGGTTGCAGTGAGGCACAGGCCTCCGACGGGGGTAAGGGCAGTGGGGATGTTCCCTTCGTCCTCATGTTGCGCGGCAACAAGGGAGGCAAACAGCAGTTCAAGACTTTCGTGGCACCATCAGACTCTCAGCTAGCTATCAATCTGAAACTGCAGGAGCAGAAGCGTCGAGAGGAGAAGGAGAAGGTTAAACAACTGACGCTAAACATTACCGAACGCATCGAGGAAGAGGATTATCAAGAGTCCCTGCTGCCATTGCAGCAGCGCAACTTCACCCAGAGCTACTACCAGAAACAAAACAAGCACAAGTTTAAGCATCAGAAGGGAGCACCCGATGCCGATTTGATATTTCATTAAGTCAATCAATCAATCAAGTTCAGTCAACTGGTTACGTTAACAACAACCGCCGCTGCCGTTGCCGACGCTGCTGAAGGCGAGACGCTTTCAAAGGATTCAACGTCCAGATATCTCAACGTATGTCCAATGCCCTAGACATGGGCATACCAATCCGTACCAATGCCTTGAAACTGCATAGCCAGACATATGTGGGCATATGCTTCATGTACAGACATGTACATAAACCGTTGTTAACTGCTTATGTATAATAATATACTATACTATATTGTTTGTGGAGCGTACTAAAGCTAGTGGCTCCTGATATCCAGTGCAGCGTCAATCAGCGAATATAAATCATAATATGTGTAGCTTTTGTGTGTGTTATCGATAAATGAATCGATATACACCTGAAGCTGTGAAGATTTTATAATTGTTTAGACTATACCTTAGTAGCGCGCCCAGACTTGTTTAGAAAACAAAATTGTTTTTTATTCAATAAAAACAATTGATTTACAAAATACAAAATAAATAAAAACAAGTTTCATTTTCGACTGCGATTAAATCTAAAACCTAATGTGTCGATCATTTTATTCTTTTTCACACCTCTACATTGTATTGAAGTTCCCATTATTCCGACTTTACCAGAGTAGCTTCCTCTGCGCTACGTTTTCCTTGTGGCGCCAACGATCGAGCCTGCAGCTATCCCTTCACCATCAGCTTCTAATGTGATTGCAATTCGCTCTTATCGATTTTAAATAAGGTTTAACCATTTCCCATTTTTTACAGTCTTCATAAGCATCATGTCAATAATTTGTGGCGTGTAATTAACCAATTCTTGAGTGTCATGTCCACTCACAGTCGTGTCTTCATGCAGAGCTCTCTGAATTCCCCTGCGCTATCCCCCATTATGTCGCTGTTTTTAACTTTCTATAAATATCACAATTATTTAGACACGTGTAAATGCAATACTGCTCAGTTCATGATATATACCATCTGAATATAAGCACTTTTAAACATGCTTTAAACGCTTCCATTCCTCGATATTGTCGGTCAGATTAAACTCATTCTTTATTTCAACTTCTTGATACTTAATGAAAGCTATTGTTAATTTAGGTCCCTATTTTTAATTAGAAATCTATTGGCGAACGAATCCGTTGTCTTAGGCGGACATCTCCCTTGGGCGGACAAAAATACTGCAACCGGGGCTGTCCGTGATGTGTTTTGATGTACTCAGCTCATCTGTAAATATGTTTACTTAGAAAGCCTAGAATTACATACAACTTTTTGAAACTTTCGGTTTTGATTGTTTTTATTCACTAAAATTAGCATCAAACAGTTTTAATATTTTCATGTTTTTATTGACAGTGTTTCCACCTCATATTATTGTATTTATAATCAATTATTCACTTTTTATACATTCAATTTATTTTATCTTGGTTTCTTGTTAATCAATAATCAGTACAAATCGCAAAAATATGTTTAATTTTCTATTCTTTTCATTTTTTGTTGAATAGCATTAATATAATTGTAATGGTCAAAATCTGGAAAGCAATCTTCCCAGCGTATACAAAAATACATATCGTTTGTATTGTTTTATTTTTTTTTAGCTGTCAATAAATAAAATTCGGTGTAAATTAATATTTTAAGCGGTTCTTTGTGTTCGCATATTTTCGCGCATATATTATAAAATTAACAATTACAAGCTTAAATGTTAATACGCTTAAATATTACATTTAAAGTTAGATTTAATAATATATTAAAAGAACATACAGATAATGCAAAAAAAAAAAAAAAAAGATTTATCGGTAAACACAAAATAAAAGGGGGAAAAGTAAAGAAACAATTTAAGTTAACAAAATTATCTTGTTTTTCATTCAACTTTTTGCCGAATATTTTTCTACACACAATTATTGGCATAAATTCAGTTTGTTTTATTTTTTTTAGATCGATCAACTAATAAATAAATTGCTATTTTGCATAGACATTAAAAAATAGACGATCCGAAAGGGCAGGAGCAAAGCAAAAGTAGTGCTACTTATGTTAAAAGTTATTTAAAAAAAAAACATACAAACATATTATTTAAATTTTCAAATATAATCAGATGAGCTCCTCGTAACGCTATCCAAACAGTTGACATGACCTTATTAATTGTTTATATCATTTTGTTTTTGTTTTTTGTTTTTTTTTGGAATGCTCTCCGATATGGAGTTGTTAACGTTTTGGGGAGCACATCTTGATCACATTAAAATGATCGATCGTAGTTAGTTTGGTAAGTAACATAGGCACAATTTGGTTGTAGATTGATAAATTGGTTGTTTGTTTGTTTGTTTGTTTGTGCGTTGTTTACGATTTTTGCTGTTTTCGTCAGTTTGTTTGGCTGCTTAGACATGGAAGCCTTTTTATTTTCAATATAAAATCTAACATATACATAAATATTATTTATATATATAAATATATATATTGCAAGGCACAATTCGTTTGCTTTGTATACTATATGTTACATAGTTGTATATAGTATGTAATATAAAGAACTTTTGACTTAGTTTAGAACGCGTTTCAATGGCAGTTGTTGACTTTTGTTCAAGCATTTCTCTTGCACGCGCACCATTTTTAAAAGTTGCTAGATATTTTTTCGTTTTTAATGAACATTGGAGGGTTTACTGTCATATTGTTTAGGACGAGGACATGTTAAAAATCAGACATTTGAAATCATACTCGGAAATATCGTTAACAGTCGCTTGTTGAATGGCAAATTTCACTAAAAAAAATTATAAAATTAAAAATAAAATAATTGGCAACTTTTGACTTGTCGTCTCGCATCCGTTTCGTTGCTTTATTTGCCCGCATACATGGGATTCTTGAAAGTGGATGTGGCCTGCTTGTAGATTGGATTCTCGCCCTGAAAACAGTTACAAGTTAATTTCGTTTTAATTTATAATTCAATAGTTTTGTTTATTTACCGTGTCCCATTTAGCGTTCATGCGCTCCTTCTCAAAACGTGCAAACTCCCTACGGTCATGGATGGTTGTTAGGAGTTTCCAAAGCAGCAGTATGGCCAATCCTACCAGAACGATGGCCGCAATAACTCCGAGCACAATGCCCAGCATGAAGACCTTGGGCGGGCACTCCTTCTCCTCCTGGACATGGACCACAAGTTGACCAACTTCACTGTACTTGAATGTAAACTTGCAATCGTCCTCGTCGAAGAAGATGCACAACTGCTCATCCTTATCCTCATCGATCTTAACCTTATCCACACCAATGGGCGTGAATGCGGTACAATTCTTGGCGCAAAGGTCACCGTTCTTCAACTCGCCAGTTTTAAACGCTTGACACTGCACACAATCCTTGAGCTCATGGCAACGTCCCGAGCACGTTGGACACTTGTCACAGTATTTTCCCGAGTAGCGGCCATCGTTGGTGGAGACACATTTGCAGACACCGCACTCGCAGGTGCCGTGACCAGAGCAAATCTCACCACCTTTGGGTGGCATGCAAGTGTCCGTGGATGTCTGACAGTCACAGCTGCTGCCTGTCCAACCGGGTTTGCAGTTACAATGATTGCACTCGCAGGTGCCGTGATCCGGGCCAGAGCATAGAAGATTCTTGTTGCGTTCACAGCTGAAATTTTCGCATTCGCAGTATTTACCCGATATGATCTCATCGGGATTGGTACGCTTATTGCATTCACAGGCGCCACAAACACAGTTGCCACGCCCATTACAATCGGCGGCATTCGTATTGTTGCCCTGGCGACACATATTATTATTGCCATTGTTCAAACGCACATCCGACATGGAGCACTCGCAGGTATTGCCAAAATGCTGATCGTCGCACTCGCAGATGCCACACATCAAGGTGCCAGAGTTGCTGCAGTTCTTTGAGTGCTTCTCGTAGCCAATAGAGCCAGGATGCTCGCATGGGCATGAGCAAAGCATCTCCAGATCAATGATCATGCTTTCGTTAATGCCAACTGGATAGATTTGTATCACCTGAAATCGCAATATACTTTATTAGCACTCTATATATTCACAAATTCATAAAGCAACAGTCTGCAATGAATTCAAGATACTTTTTAGACCCTGTGCAGGGTATATTTGAATAGCAGACCTTTGATTCGTGGTGTCCCACAACAATGCAGAACTCTTGCGGTCGATGTCACGAACCAACTCCTAGGCTTTTTGAAAGGGACGTTTTGAACGACCCTCTGACCTAGTCTCATCAGATTTCTATATCTTCACTTTTATGGGAGGACTTAAGTTTTTGCCGGACGAATAAAAGTGCGCAAAACAGCGTCCGGAGACATCTTCACTTGCATTACCATGAAAGTGTCGAAAATAACTAACATATATATGTAACTTCAAGTGTAACAAGTGACTAGTTAACTTTTTGTCTGGGGAACAGTACACCAAAATATATAAAACGGAGCTATATTAAAACCTTAACCTTAAAATCAACACTGCAAAAGAATTTTGTTTAAACACTTTTAACACTAATTCTGTGAATTCTGTGAATACTCCTGAGTTTTACTCCTATACCCCTTATAAATATATTGTTTAACAAACCTGATTCCAGTCACGTGGATTTGTTGGGCACTTGGTGACTGTTATGTTGGCAGTAAAGGTGACTTTGTCACCGACCTTGAGGCCACTGCACTTGTTCGTCTTGATCAGCGGTCCATTAGTCAGGCAGGATGAGTAATACGTAATCTTGACATCGCCTGTGGCATTATCCTTCATTTCCACAGAAGATTTAATTTTCTATAAAATAAACCAATTTAGATAATTAATTAAATAATAATTTCGAAAAAGGCTACATTCGCAGCACTGATATTTTACTCACGCTATACTCCTCGCGCACAAGATCGACCACGTTGGATGAATCATTGGATAAGATGGCACTGGATGAGCCCTCAATGTGTCCGGATAGCTTCTGGTAGACGGAATACTGATTCTGTGTGACGGCAAATATAATATTGATTGCATTCTGTTTGACCTTCTGATTGATCTGTGAAATGCTTGGATAATCCTGAATAATCGAGTGGGTATACATGCCCTTGTCATTTAAATGGCACTCGCCATCGTTGGGCGTTATAACGCCGCCTAGTTTACCATCGCCAGCATAATGGAATCCCGCATCCGTTGAGAAGACAAGCAAACGACGTGCCTGTTCCCTCCAGCCGACCTGCTGGCGACACGCAATGGCCTGCATGATGGCATCAAAGCCACCTTCTGGTGCATCCAAATTACCAGATACAGCTGCCAACTTTACTTCGTTCTGTTGGACATAATTTTAATGACAATATCAATAACATATTCAGCTCAAATATCGCATATAAAGCAGAGGATTGACTTTTTGGCACACTCTTCATCTTGACTTTAATCTGGTTTCAATTCCAACAAATGGTTTTACGTACTTGCATTCAATACACAAATATTTATCGCCATTTTGGAATTGGAAACATTTTTAGCACCATAGGTAGTTGCGATTCTCAATCTTAGTCATTGCAACTGACAGTTCTGATAAGATAAGATATATATATATTTTTTGTAGCGACATGAACTCAGTCATGCCTACAAGAGTGTGCCAAGGTGGTTGGAATTAGGATTGGGATTTTGAGGTGAATGAAAAAGTGGCAAGAAAGCTTTGAGGTTAAAACTAAAAACGTTAACATGCAAGCATTTACGAAAGGTACACAAGAGCATAATCCAAAACCATGAAACAAATAATAGCATACAAACAATATTAAATAACAATAACCAACGTGCGTAATTATAAGTAAATCAAATAGTAAAGTCATCTACATATCTTCGGCACGCCAAAGATTTCATACCCCAGCAGATACATTTAGACAGCATTCATTTAATAGATTGTTTCGGCTATAAAGTACTTAAAATTTTTACAGTGTGAAACAAAGAAAACAATAGTTTTTATACAAGAAATTATTTGATGTGCTATTGTTTCTATAATAGCTCGAAGAACAAATATGCCTTCTTTATAAAACTTGATTTTCGTCGTTTAGTCAGCTATGATATAGAAATCCAAATAAATAAATAGTTATATAGAACGACAATTTACAATTGGTGTGTCATTTGGTTGAAACAGATTTGTTCTTATCTTAGTTCCCATTGCAGCTATATAATAAAGTGATCCGATTAGGCAGATTTTATCAAGGAGTTGTACTTAAGCAGAGTAATTAGTTTGCATAGAAACAGACGAACACGACTATATCCACTCGGGTATTGATAAAAAATAAAATTTACTTTATTGTTACATATTTGTGACAAAATTATAGTAACCTCTGTACGGGTAAACAAGTTGAATGCGTTGTGTTAGCGGCAAATCAAACGAAATAGTTGAAATATTGAGCATAAATTCTGGATTTTTTTTTTTTGTTAAATCTCCTTTTTTTTCTTTAGATTTTTGATGGGGACAACTTACAGAGAATCTATTTGTGTCCGTGCTCAACCCCATGATGTTACGATAGCCGTAGGGAGCTTCGCATTGGGGACATGGGAACTCCAGGCTGAATTTTGAGTATAAATTTTGATTTTTTTTAAACAACAAGAAGCCGATACGCACAGTTTCACAATAAATAAAAAAAAATAATAATAATTACGATATAAATATAGAGTGAAAGAAAGAAAGAGAGAGAAGAGTTTTAAGCATCAATATGAGGGAAACACAAAATAAAAAATTAAAAAATAAAATAAAAAACTAAAATAAATGTAAAATAATAATTTTAAGAATATATATTATATAACTGATCACATAACATAGAGCCAACCAATGTTGCCAGTTTGTTAAACGATCGACACTATTTTCTTAGTAATTACAATATTTATACGACGACCATACATTATCTTAAGAGTGCAAACAATCAAGTAAACTTTAATAAAGATACAGTATAATATATACTATATACTACAAGTGATTGATCTATTAGAAAAGCAGCAAACGCATAAAACTAGCAAAACAAATGAAGTTTACCAATTTAGTATTGGTTTGATTGAAATCGTTATGTGCTAATTTTATGCTTTGCAGCAATCACGCACACAGAAAAATGTACAGATTAACAGATATATGTAAATATATTAGAGGTAGTTCATTATATTGTAAGAGCATACAAAATCAATGAATACTTAATATGACAAATATATATGAGCGAGAAAACAAACTTAAGATAATGGATTATGATAAAATACGAGATACGATTAACGATAGACATCTATATGTACGTGTGTATGCGAAAATATCGATAGTTGCATGCATGGAAATTATAAAAGTATGGCGAGTCTTGAGTTATTTTGGACTACAAAAAGAGCAAGCGAGAGCGAGAGACAGAGAGGGAGAGAGGGAAAGAGAGCTTTATGTGGAGGAAATGCAACAAAAATATTAATTTGGCTCTTACAGAAAAGCTTTCGGTGTTATTGCTCAGTGGCATGTGATTGCGGTAACCATATGGGGCCTTGCAGTTATCGCATGGATGCTCGAGTCTATATAATAATAATAATATATGCACACAAAGTAATACATATATATTTAAATTATATATCATTTGTTATCGAACAGTTTATCGGTGGTTGTTGTTTGCGTTGATTGATGGTGGATTTTTGTTGGTGTTCGATTTCGATTTCGATAACGATATCGATTGCGTTTTGTTGTTGTAGTTGGAGTTGAAGTTTAATCGTGGCGTTAGTTTTATTTGTTTTTTTTTTTTTGGATTGCATAAAAGTAAAAATTAGGTAAAAGAACGTTTTATGGATTAGTCAAATAGAAAGTACGCACAAAAAGAGCTTCAAGTTAAACTATACATACATATGTAGGTGTATAAAAATCAATAGTCTATATACATAATTACATAATTAGAATCAGTAGTAAGAAGTAACTAAATTCTTATGGGATTTTATTTTGTTGAGTAAGCCAATGAAAGAAGCGAGATTTCTGTTTTGTTTTTTGAAAATCAATTTAAGGTTAGAAATCAGGAGAGGAAACGTAACGAAACATGGAAATTATGTGTATATAAATTTGGAAACTCGATTGTTTTCAATAACTGCTCACTTAAAACTTATTACTTAACTATAATCTAAAATATAACATACATACATACACATTATTGATATAAATCACTCATCAATTCACTTAATCTTCGATTTCTCTTTAATCATGACTAACTATAATTAAGGTAATACTTTGTAGATCGCTTCAGAATGATTCTTAGCCTCGCTGTCGCCAAGGTCTTCTCTAGACTTAGATGTTAATTTAGAGACTTAGTATTGGAATAGCACTTACTTCTTGGGTATGGTAGATACGTAGGGCATGAGCACCTTGTCCACAAATGAACCGAAGCCCAATCGGAAATTGGATGTGATGCGCTTCATGGCTTCGGAGAGTTGATCGCCCAGAGCGGAAAGTTTTTCCTTGTCGTCCTCCATGGATTTGGACAGATCCATCAAATAGTAAAGATCAACTGGATAGTCCTCGGCCTGTGAGTAACTAACGTCCAAATTGTGCACCTCGTCTAGAGTGACAAAAGATCATTTGAATTTATATAAATCTGCGCATATATTGTTAAGGATTAGAAGCTACTTACTGATGCGAAGCTTGAGACTAACACGTTGTGGCTTGATCTGGACAATTTCGCCAGCAGCGGCAGCCATTCCTGCTGATGCAGATGCACTTTGAGATCCCGAACTGGAGCTGAAACCAGAGCTAGAGCCAGACATGGAACTGGAACCGTAGCTAGAACTCGAGCCGGAGGACGAATAAGAACCAGATGCCGAGCTCTGTTGACTTGCTTTGCTCTCGTAGGATCCACCCGAAATTGCCTGGCCACCTGCCCAGGCGGCGGCACCGCTGGCCAGCGTCAGTTCCTTATTGATCAGTATATGCTCCGATGTATCTGGATTCCAAATGAACTCCTCGGGGCATGCCTCCCGCTTTGGTGTATGCAAAAAGCATCGAGGTCTGTCTCCATAGTCCGATTTCATGCACCAACCGCAGTGCTGAGTCTGTATGCATTCATGGCAGTTGGCTTTATTCATGCAGGGATCCTGCTCCAGCTTTGCAGGGGACTGATCCATCTGGGCAGCCTGTGACACGCCCACAATTGTGCACAGCAGCAGTGTGATGTACATAAGCCGCTGCATTTTGCGTTTATCTATTGTTGCTGGGGTCATTTGGTGTGCGGGAAAATGGGTGCAGGTGAGAAAGATTCAGTTGTTCTTTCCGCCTTCTCTCTTTTGTTCTTGCTTTCTCAATTACTTGAGGCAGCTATCTCGCTCTTTTGCTTTTGAGGTGCAAAGGTATTAAGTGCAGCGGCTGTAAAAGGATTAAAAATAAAAATGTGTTTTAGTTCACTTGTTTGGAGTTGTAAACTTAAATGCACGAGTTTTTGTAATATTTCAACTAATAAGTTATTATTTAATATTAAACATTTCAAATATTATTATATACAGTGGTATATAATGTAGTTTAATGTTAATAAAATAGTTATTTGTTAAATTCTTAAATACAGTGGCATAATTATAACATATAGTTATAAAGTTGATTGTTTGTACTTAATAATTTTTAGTTACGTTTTTATTTTATAAATAAATATTCTTATTCATTCATTTGTGACTGTCTTTAGTTTGAAAGTTAAACAAACTGCAAAAACAAAATGATTCACTACAAAATCGAAATGAACGTTCAACTTTTTTAAGGGTATAGCAAACATCTGCTCAGGTTTGATCTGCTTGCCTCGTATTTATTTTAATTTTATTTCTCTCGCGAGCTTGTTTTTGCTTTTCCTCTATTTCTTCTTCGCATTCTTCCTCTTCGACGTTGTTGTTTTTGTTGTTGTTAAGCAACACAATCAGCGCCGTTTCGTACGAAACGAATCGAAAATCAAATTGGATATGACTCATCCTCTGCGATGTTAGCTGCTGTCGTACATATGTGCAAAGCAGCAATAACAAAAAACAAACAAAAATCCACCAACACACACTCACACTCACACATACACACACACACAAACGCATACAAACACGCACTAATTCATTTGGTTGCTCTCGGCCGAGGGCTAAAGGCGAAAAGCGACCAACTTTTATGATGAGTGACAAAATGTCAATTATTGCACGATTCACACGTCTTGGCATATCAGGTAAATTCTATGAGCTAGAGCGAGAGCGAACAATAAAGACTTGAATGAGAGAGTGCAAGTAACTGTTGTTCTGCTGTTTGCTTTTGACGCTTTCGTTGCTTTTTGCGGTGCTCTGCATGTAGCGTGCGCTACTTACGCGAACTTCCCACAGAGAACGTAAACAAAGAGAGCCCTATGGCCAGGACAAAGAAGCTCTTTTATTGCGCGCTCTCCCTTATTGCTAAACATAGGATAAGTAAGCTTAATGCACAAGCACTCACACATACACATACACATGCATACATATATCTTCTAAAGAAATGTCCACTTTAACATTTCTCGCTGTAGCTTAGTCATGCAGCCACTGAGCTGACGTCTTCCGGGCACAAACGTATGAATAATCAATCGCCTTGTAAAATTGACACTGGATAATTCAGAAATTCGTCTTACTGATGATTATTCATTACGATAATATACAATAAAATACAAGGGTGACCATTCTCATCTGCATTGCCGATTGCGGACTAATAAAACAATTCCTCAGTACAATGTGCAGATGTTGACTGCGATCGACCGTTCGGCTCGTTCTGTTGTGTGTCTAAATATAACCGGGCCACCAAACACAGCTGGAGAGCAGGGAGATGCAACGTTTTGCATGAACCAATCAAGAGCGGGGCAAAAAGACCGCAAGCATAGGCGCCCACAGCATAAAAAAAAAACAACAACAACGAAGCAGACACATAAATATGTATGTGTGCATTTATATGTGTGTTTGGATCATAATATACATTTTGGCCTCGCGCGCACGCCCACAAGAATCAAGCAACGAGTGCGCTACATAATGTGGGCGTACGAGTTCCTCGCACACCAGCCAAGAAGCAGAGATAAACACAGCTACACAAACATGTGTACATGTAAACACACATACAAACGCATTCGCATAAGAATACCAATTGGAGTCGCAGCTCCTTTTGATCATATAAGTAAACACGGTAGGCAAGGGGCTGCGCTGCTGTGGCGGCAACAACCGTAATCAGTTTGACGTTCGATCGTCAACTTTAATAGAGTTGCCACCCTGTGCCTTACTTTGTTCTATAAACTAGCAGAAGTCACTGCTTCAAGTGGAGGATATTTATAAGTACTCAGCAAATAACTCTCACACACATACACATGCTTTAGTCAACTTGAACGCAAGCATTTTAGTGTATGAGAGCATGCTTGGGTGTATGTGTGTGCGTTGGCCGCGTAGTCATCGTCATCGTCAATGAAATCATCAACACCAATGAGACTTCCCTTTGACCAAAAATGCAGTCCAAATTTATACCAATTCTTACGTAATACAACTTCATTCACATAATTTCACGCACACTCTAACACTTGTTGGTCTCACATTTAAACGTTTTATGCCTTTTCAATTAGAAATTCTATAAAATAGTTCCATCAGGGCGCGACATTGCCCGTTGCTGTGCTTTTATTTTGATTTCACGCACACACTTGTGGAGTTGCCCACACACATATTCAAACATAAGCTCATATATAATTATAATGAGACTGACTTCAGAGTTCCACTTTTACACCGAATATACTTTCTAAATGCTGCAAATTATTGCCGAAAATATGACAGCAATTAAAGTAACAATAAGTTTAAAAAAAATAAAACAGCAAAAAATATTACAATTACTTTTGGCGACGGTTCCGCACTGCCACTCGATTATCAAACAACTGATGTCGTGTGACCAGACTTAAATAACTTATAAGACCAAGTAAAAGTGTGACCACATATAAATTAAATAAGGAGAGTATTCGTTTTTACTACAACTAAATCAAATGGATTTTATGCTAATGCAAATAAAAACAGTAGACCTTTTTATAACGATGCAGCATTTAATTGCATGATCACTATGCACTTAAAAAAAATTATATTAGCAAACATATTGTTTTTTTATCGATATATGCTTGGTATTTTTTAGTCTTAGATGTGGATTTGTGCAATTAAAGTGACCATAGTGAACCTAGTGCATTATGACATGTACTAAAAAAACTACACCAAATAAACAAAAACAAATCGAGTCGAGGTGAATGTAAATATACAATTTTGCTTAAACTGGACAGAAACAAAGCAAGCACAGCAAAACATTACCAAATGTCTGAAATAATTCGGTCGGAATATACCGAAACACCAAAAACTAAAAACTGAAAGAAAAAAAAACAAAGAAAGACTTAAGAAGAAGAACGGGAAAAAGGAAAAAAGCGTTCAGTGTGTGTTTTGAGAGAGTGCAAATTGCAAGTGTGAAAGGAGAAGGGGCCGACGCCCGCTTCACACCATGGACGATTATGATATCGATATCGATTTGAACTTTGTGCAGCTGAGCCGGCAACAGTTGCTGCAGCGCTACACAAGCGCCATGCGCCAGCTGCGACGACTGGCCGAGGCTAATTACGGCGTGCGTCCGCTGAGCTTCGATAACTATGTGATATTTCAGTATTTCCAGCAAAGGAGCCAGGCACCGCTGTATAATACAACAACGCCGCTGATGGCGTATCTTAAACTGGAGGTGCTGCATCATTTGCTCGACCGTCGGCGTAAAATCCTCTGCTGGCTGTTCTACTTGACACTGATGTCGCTTTGCGTCGTCGCCTATCGTTATGAGACCACAAATGGGGCGAACAATACTCGCATGGTCCAGTCGCTCGTGTATCCAGGCATGCGGATGTGGCGTCGCATGACTATGCCGCTCATCCAGAGATTTCCACGCCTCACCGAGCTCTACGATGAGTCTTGCCTTATGGGCAATCCCTTCTTTCAAGTCGAAGATCTCAGCTGCGGTTCCTGCGCCAGTGTCGAAAGCGTCTGGCTGGAAAGCGATGAGTGTGCTCAACTGTATGTGGACAACGACACGGATACATATGCGGGCAACAACAGCGTTAGCAACAATCTGAGCTCCTTAACCGGCTACAAGCAGCTGGCGCAGTTGCAGCACTGCCGTAAGCCAACGGACAATCCGTATACTTTCCGGAGCAATCAACAGGGCTTTGATTTGGGTGACTTCTACAAGATCTATGCCAACAATCTAAAGATTTTCCAGCGGGATGCTTATCGGGTCCACTCAACAGATAAAGGCGTTCACAATCTGGAAGATCTCTTTGGGCAGCTCAACAGCAGTTCAAATCCGGAAGTTACTATGGGATCACATGGCCAGGCCCATAATCTTTGGCGCTGCAATCGCATGCTGCCCGCCCGTCTGATACGCCCCATCTTTGCCCGTCCAATGCGCTTGCCCAGCATGGGTGTGGCCCTGGAACGCTTCGTGGCCATCGACACCACCCAGGCGCCCGCCTACACGCTGCCAGAGACCGAGTGCCCCAATGTGTATGTGCACCAGGCCGTCGGTTCGCGCTTCATAATCCTGCGTCCGACCAGCGAGTGCCGTCATCGTTGCCGTACGCTCTCCATGCGCCTTCAGCAATCATTCGTGCGTAAGTAGACAACTGATCAGCCAAATAAAGGAAGCACATTTAACTATGAAAAACCTTATTTTCCAGTCAATTATAATTGGTTGTACTGGAAACCAATATCAGCGCCAGATCCCATATCAGAGTCCATGTCCATTAGTCTCATTGGTTCCTATTGCTAGTGGACGCTGCTCAGTGCTCAATAGAATCCTATTCAATCCAAAATAACTACAACAAAGCTACGAATTTTGAGTCATCACAGTGTGGACTCCGAGACAGACAGACGAGGCGAGATCGGGAAGCGAGGTAGGAGCGAGAGCCGGAGCGGGAGCTGAACACTGTAACCATTTATGTAATAAATGGCAGCTTCATTTTAGCCATAAGTTGTACTATAAACATTTGTTCTTAATTTCTCCCTATAGTTGATAAGCTTTAGCTAAGCGAAATTAAGTCGTTATTCCAATGATTTCTCATTTTGTGTTCAATTTGATCAAAGATTGCATTTATTCGACTTGGATTCAAGTTTGATTTATTTTAATTCCTTTATGGTTTGCCCGCAACATAAATGTAAATACGTATGTATGTGTATCTGTGTACAGTGGTACAATGTGTGCGAGTTTTTAAGTTGAATTTTTACAAATTTGCCAAATTATTAATAAATTCTGCAGCAATCCTATAATTTAGAAAAAAAAACACATTACTTTTGTAACTTTGATTTTTCTACCAAGGCATCGAAGTAGGATCCCATCATCAGATCAGTTTGATCAATGTTTAGTTTCTGGCAAAGCTGCTCGGCAATTTGTTGACCCTGTTCCAGTGTCTGTTCGGGACGCAGACACACTTCTAACTCCATGAAGTGACCCAAATCCTGCACCTCGTCCATATGTATGCGCGTCTGTTCGTATAGGAATAAAAGTCGTCGCTTGGCTAGCACGCCCAGAGTACCGTTAGACTGGCGCAGAATCTTCTCCAGCACAGTGGGCTCGTCAACCTCGATTTTGTTGAACTTTGAAAGCTTGGGACCGGCGACATCGGGTCTGTCGTAGAAGACCAGTTGGGAGCGGGCTGGTGCCTCCAGGTACCGAAGCTTCAGGCGTCCACCCTGTGGCGAGTTAAAAAACACATCACGCTGCACTATTAATTCGCCCACGGTGCCAGTCAACGTCTTGGCCAAGTCTAAACGGCGTTCGAACTCTTCGGCGCCGCCGGGAATACGCGCTTTAATCTCCACATTCCGTTGATCCGCTGGAACCGCTGTGTCACCCATTGTAACGATGCTAGCGATGAGTTTAATGCTATTTAAATGTCTTCTCGGATTTCGTAGAATTGCCAAATGTTTTAATTGCATAAATTTTAATGTTTAAACGCTAATGAGGTAAGTCCCGACCGGCGACTTGTGCTTTTAGAGCAAGTTTCTCCAATAGCTCGCGCGTGTTTGTAATCGATATCGATATTTCTAAGGCGCGCAAACCACGGTTGATCTGGCAACGCCGGAAACTTTCTCTGTGCTTCATTCTTGGCGCCAAATCAAAATTTGCGAAATGAGTTCAAGTAAATCGGACAATTCTTGTTATGATCTTAAGTATAATATTCAAGTGTATTTCTTTTGTTTATAATTCCTATTGAAACTATTAAGTTAAAATAAATTACTTGCTTTAAAGATGCATAAATTTACGCTCATTCGCTAGGATTTTCAGCAAACCTTTATTAAATGGCCGCGCGCATTTATGTATCTTTAAGATAGACGTAGCTAGATGCATACATACATACATATATGTATGTATATATTCATACTATATATACATACATACTATTTATGTACGTATGTACGTCAATATGCGCTAAAGCAACAAACATAAAGAAAATGTCGAAAACAACAACAAGAAAACACAAAATGTAGACACACACCACTCGCATAGTCTCTTGGTTAGGCCCCGCTTCGAGACGCGCAGTGGTACATGGTGGGCGGGCAGAAGGGCGGGGGCAGGCAGCGGCTGTGATGATGATGCCGCGCAACAACTTTGGCAGCTCAACACAAACACAAGCACACACACATACGTACATGCAGATGTATATATGTATACATGTAGCAGCAATTTTATGACCAAGGGCGTTAGAGACGGTGGCGTTTGCGTACCCTGGGCGTGTCACAAACTGGGCGGACGCAGTGGAGGGCTACTGGGAACGTTACCATCGAACTTCCCATTTCAAAGCTTTGAGCTCGTCGTGCTAGTAATGACTCGGACTTCGGGAACAGCGTTCGGCTCCGAACCGATTCGATTTCGTTCTTATTGCTCTTGCCCAGCCCCATGCCCCATGCCCTATCCCACCACGCCCACCCCATACCGCATGTTCCGAAAAGGCGCAAAAGCAAAGTTACGTTTAATTTGCTGTTATTTCGCTTTTCATCTCTCTCCCCATGACCACCACTTTTTGCCCACAACAGTCTCCATTAGCCGCTGTACTAACTGACAGGTGTAAGAAAGCATTAATTTAAGTATTGAAAAGTTTAGAAAATGGTTATTATCGAATCTGCAAATGTTTTGCATATATACACACATACATATATACGCAGGTGTTAAGTATTCCGATATACACACGTATGTATAGATACATATATACATACATACATGTTACAGATAGGAGCGGTGTCAGTTAACGGTTTCTATAAACTATTAAGATCTTTCATGTACACATGTACACGTTCATATATACATACATACGTATTTATGTTTACATATGTACGTATGTGTGCTAATTTGAAATGAAAGCCGCCTCCCGCAGTTTTCACATTATTCATGCATATAAAGGGTGTTTTTTTTAGTGGTATAGAACTTTAAATCGGAATAACACGACTATGGATAAAGATATTGCCATGTTTTTTTTTTGTTGGATCAATTCCTAACATTACAATTTATATTAGGCATATGGCCGCCACGGATCGCCCGAACATAGTCTAACCTAGAGGTCTAATTTTTGACCACTTTGGGCAACAGTTGTGGCCGTATATCGCCAATAAATCGCCTTATATATATCTCTAAGTGGTCAACGGTTTGCGGCTCATCCTTGACTCATCATTGACTTGACATAACCCCACAGAAAGTAATCTAGCGGGGTTACATCACACGATCTTGGTGGCCAACTCACGGCTCCAAAACGGAAAATTAGGCGGGCTACAAACGTCTCTTCCAGCAATTGAATTGTGGCACGAGCTGTGTGGCAGGAAGCGCCGTCCTATTGAAATCACAGGTCCCTGACATCATGGCTGATCAATAATGGAACCAAAAAGACGGTCACGCTCCTGCCATCATCATTTGTAAAAAAAAAAAAAAAAACGGACCGATGATTCCACCGGCCTATAAAGCGCACCAAACAGTAAGTTTTTCCGGATGCAAGAGGATTTTCACTCAAAGTGCGGTAATTGTGAAGTTTCCCATCGGCAGCTATCTTGCTTTAGGTCCATTCTGCTAATTCACGCCTTGATCGTTTTACTTTAATTCCTGCACGAATTGGATCTTGTAAGTACGCAAAACCAAGATCCTTGCGCAAAATCTTCCACAAAGTCGATGAACACAGCTCCAACTCCCGGATTTATTCGGGTCTTCCTCAATGAAAACGTTCCACGGTTAATCGAATTACCTGCTCTGACGGACAAGATCGTCGACGATAAAACGGACGTAGTGCGCGAAACGTGTTTCGCACAGAAGCATTACTTTCAAAGTAAATTTCACTCAACAGCTGGTCGCTTGGTCGCTATCTTGAGCTGTGGTGCCAACTTAAAGTTCTATACCTCTATAAAAAACACCCTTTATGTGCACACACGCAGACACACATACACATACACACTCATGTGCACGTGAAAGATCTCACACATGTGTATGCTAAGCATGTGTTATACTTATATGTTTTGTATTAATTAGCTAATTTATTTATGTACACACTGTTTCCTAATATCGATAAATGATCATTTACATTAGCAACTATCGATAAAAGAATGTCAATGTTTGGCAAATAACTTTGGGGAAACGGCTTAATGAAGATCATTTTACTTGATGCCACTGCTCAACGCCCCTTCCCCTTAGAGATCTGTAAAAACCACAAAACTCACGCTCAAACAAACTGCCGCTGAGTTGCAATAACGGCACCCACACTCGCACACCCACCCCTTGTTCTTCCTTCCGTCCCTTTTGTGACAGAATTCCTTGTATGTATCTAGGGAATTATTATTAACAATATATCATATGCATATGTATTTATTTATATGTGTGTTTGTTTGTTTAAATGTATTAAAGCTTTCAAGCGACTGAGCGGATATACAAAAAAAAACCCGTATCCGACCAACCGGCATACATTATTAGTATTTCACACACACAGTTACAGCTATCTTTGTGTGCATGTATACCTAAGTACACACACTGGCATTCACACAAAACAGATACGAAAATTTAATGCAGTTTCCTCGATTTTCTATGTGGATTTCTACGTTCCCTCTGCTTCTGCCGCAGCCGCAGTTAACGTAAACGTCGACCGAAAAGCGACAGCGACAGCGACGACGACCTTCGCTGCATCGTGTTGTTTTGTTGTTTTTTTTTCTTCTGCTTCTTCTTCCATTTGTTGCCGTTGTTGTTTTTGTTTTTGTTGGTGTTGGTGTTGGTGCGGTGGCGGTGGTGTCAGTGGTGGTGTTGTTGCTACTGCTTTTCGATGTTGCTGTTGTGGCCCTCAGTTTGGTGGCCGCTGCTCTGCCGATGGCACAAAATGTATTGGCCATATACATATATGCATACACACACACACACATACTTTTATCTATGCACGTGTGAGTACCTTTTCTGTGTGTATCTGTTATGTACCTCTAACTGTCCCCCTTTCTTATTAACTCTCTTCCTCGCTCTCTCACTCTGTCATTCTCTCTCTCTCTTTCTCTCTCTCTTACACACGCACAAGCTCTCTCTTTAGCTTATGCATATATGTATGTGTAACCATTTACATGCATACAAATACATATTTTTGTAAAAGTGTTCGTGTAACCAGCGCGACTTGAAGTTTTTGTTGCTGCTGCCGCGAATTCCCTTCCAGCTGTTCGTGTATGCAAGTGTGTGTACGATTCACTGTACATGTGTGTGTGTGTGTGTGTGTTGAGAGATACTTTGACCTTTTTCACATCAAGAAGACTTTGAGCTGCTGTTGTTGCTTTTTCTGCTGGCGCTGCCATCGCTGCCGCAAAGAGATCATTGCAGATTATGTAGTACATAAGGGTTTATCTATATGAACGTACATAGTATCTAAAAGTCGTGAGCACATAAAAATAAAACTCAAATTTGCTGAGCATTTATTTTATATATTATTTGTAGATTGTTTTCAGAAAGTCAAACTTAAGTATAGCAAACTTTAAGCAATATACACACATACATTTATTTTTTGTTCTATAAAAAAATTAATCTCTGATCTCTTATGGATTTGTGATTTTGAATTTATTCTACACATACAGCTAGATCCAAAATTAATGACAAATAAATTTTATAATAAATTTATATAAATAAGCTGAAAATAGAAAATCCAATAAGTAAGTTTAGCTATATAGGTCAGTAATAAAATATCTAATATCTGATATTATTATATATTAAATAGGTATCTTATGCATCTTTATCTTTGGGGAACTGAGCTGAACTGTTTTAAATCATTCAAGCGTTTAATTTAAAATATACAAAAACATAAAGTTTGCCTATAGAAAACTACATATTGGGAAACCATGATATCCTGTGGAGCTCTGAATATCCAGTACACCAGTAGGCTCTGAGTAGTGAGGATTGCAGTAACTTAGGTTCCTTCAATTTCCGATTCCTCCTGAAACAATTAATTTTCTTTATTATTACAATTGAATACACACATGCGGTGATTAGCCTATAATAATGTAGTTTAAATCAACAATAAATATCATATCATAAATATCATAACTATAAATATCATTATTAAGTTTGGTCGGGGTAGGCTTCCTTTGGACAAATCGGTCGTATCGGTTTGCATGAAAAACTTCACACTAGAATGAATAGTGATTATTTTGCCTTACTTGTTAACTTAGATCTCTCAACATAATCAAAAATAATCCTTAGGATACTAATGCAAATATAAGATCACACATTTTAAGCGGATATTAAAAAAAAAGGTTTAGAGTCCATTGTCAATATCTTAAATATATTATTTATACAGTTGCCAATGAAATATTAGCACCACTTTAAGCGACGTCCTATTAATAGAAATTCGGTCATTAATTGGTCTAATTTTTGCAAAAATCAATAACTATTTTATGGCCTGGTGCTCCTATGACACAACAAAATAAAAGGAAGTTTACATGCAAGGGACTCTAATAAACAGTTTATTATATTTTATTTAAAAACTTACTAAAAATATTATTTTATGAAACTATAAATTGGAACTTGTGTAATAAAAAGAGATTTATCTTGGATTTCATACTTTAATAATTTGTTTTTTAAACTAAAATGTATATAAAATTTAAATGATTAATTTTATTGTTTCAAATCATTCCGAAAAATTGATTTTTGCAGATTTAAAAAGTAAATTAAAGGTTAAACCTTGAAAACGATAAATAAGAAATGTAAATAACAATTAGTAACAATTTATAAATCTAAAAAAAAAGAACGAATAGGTAAAAACTTATATTACATATACTTTTGTGGCCTGGAGTGTACCTTAGTATATACTAATTTAATAAAATATCTTTGTATCTTTACTCAGTTATGACTTTAATTTAAAAAATCTACTTATTTTCTGCGTATCGTAATTTACATATTATGTACATATACATACGTATGTATTTACATACACATGTACATACATATACATATGTTTATGAAATTTAAGATACATTTTTTGCGGTCGCAAGCATGTGATGTACCCAGTGGCAAGTATATACAACGGTATATATTTGTTTGTGTGTTTTCTCAAATATACACACAGAAAGTGGAAACCACGAGTGGGTGGAAGGGGGTGAAAGTGGGTCGGACAACAAGTGTCGAGGTATTCACAAAATATCTAGCTGTCCTGGACCTCTTCTCCACGCCTCTCTCCTAGCCATCTCATCCCCCGTTCCAATGACAACGCGCGTCTTAGTTCCGGTTCAACGGACTTTTTTTTTGGCATTTTATCAAAAAGAAAAGAAACAAATACAAACAAAGTGGCAACGCTCTATCCCTCTGTTTCTGTCTCTGTCTGCTCTCCCGTTCTCTCAATCGCTCTATCGCAGTCTATTACTGTATTCATCTTTCTTCATTCTTTGCCGTCTCTTTGGCTTTCTATTGTTGCATTTTGCTTTGCCTTTTGTTTCTCATTTTTTTCTTCTTTCTTTAGCGGTGCAAATAAATTATAAGTTTGTATGTATGTATGTACATATATATGTGTATGTGTGTATGTGCGTGTGTGTGTGTGTGCATGTGCTTTCTGTGTGTATGTTTTATATATGTATGTATGTATGTATATTTGTTTGTGTATTATTTATGCAGTCCAACAATGTATGAAGAATTAAGACACACAGAGATAATTATTTTATAAAAATGTATGTGTATGTGTGTGTGTACATAGAGGCAGCTCTCTTCGCACAGTTTATGTGCATGCGTGTGTGTGTGTGTGTTTAAAACGCTACGCGAAGAAAAGTGCAAAACGCAAAGCAAGAAGAAAATCCACATGAAAAACCAATTTTTATTTTATGGCTTGATTTCTATATGTTCATGTTCCAGAGTTTAAAACAACGGTGGGAACTCCGTGAGTATTGAAATGGGTGTGGTTTCAGCATCAGAGGGTGGCTCACACCCCGCCACGTTCTCTTTGTTTCTAATCCAGCGCTACCGAAAATATATTTTTAATTATTTTAATAACTTTTTGCAAAATATATGAGTTAACAGATTCCAACGCCGATCACTTTTCCAAGTTAAAGAAAACAGGTAAAAAAGGACATTTCTAAAGTTTTAGAAAAAGGGACGTCTACTATATACATATGTACATCTCTGGTATATATTTTTATATAGACAGGTAGCTGAAACCCTAAAAGTGTATGTGTATCTCAATACCAACACATATCCAGGAGTTTAGTGTAATATTTAAGCTTGGCTTAAGTCTATCATACCCTTTCATTAAATTGAGCCACACGATCCTTAATCTGCTAAGCACAGGAATCAGTGGTTTAAGCCTTAAGTAAAATCTATCACAGTCGACAGACATTTTTAAAATGATATATTCTTTAGCCACTACTTGGATATAAGTACAATAGCACGCTTTAACTGACTAATTATATTCAAGTGACCTTTGTATATATAGTGGAGAGCAATAGTGAGTACTTTTTGCTTATAGCGCATATAACGTTGCAAAGTAGCCACAAATGCAGAGCAAATCAAACCAAACAAAATAGTTTATACTTATTAAACAATTGTTAACAAGTATGCATAGTTATATTTTCAATCAATCAATCATAAAAGTTGAGAATGCAAAAATTTCAAAACGAAAAAGAGCCACATGTACTCACTTTTGCTCTATATGAAGCTAATTTAGAAGAAATTGTTGTATAATACTTTTTCAAAAAGAAATTTTTTTTTTTTAATATTTTTTATGAAAATTCAATGTTTTGAATTGCCAATTATTAAATATCTAGATTCGTTAATCTATTAACGAAATTTTATTTATTTTTAGACCCCGTACTCAAAAAAGAATCATTAACCATAACTTCGAAACTACTAGAGCTATCTAGACCATTATACCATAGGCTATAGCTCCCATAGGAAAAAGATGTAAAAGTTCGCACTAGAAGAAGTACAGGGTCTTTCGCAGTCGACTCACTCGACTGTAGCTTTTCTAACTTGTTTGATTTCCGATTATCCAACATTATGTTACTATGTACAATTACTAAAAAGTGTCCTTTTTTAAAGGAAGTTCAGAAAATCGCCTGCAGCGTATCTACGGTCAAAACTTGTATTTCAAAAAATTAAAAAATTTTTTTTTAAAAAAAATAACCTCAAAAAAAGAGTCAAATTAATACATTTCGATAAGAAAAAGAAAATAAAAGTAAGAAAGAAAAGAAAATTACTAAAAAATTAACTTAAATGGTAAAAGTAGCCTGGAAAGTATTTAAGTATTTAAAATTTAAAAACTAAAAAGGCACTTTTAGTTTTATAAATGTTTTATAAAAAATTGATCTGCAAACTTTGATAAAATAAAATGAGTTTAGATCTTATAGTCTAAAATCAATCAATCAATTGAGAGTTCATTGTAGCTAGGTAAGACTGTATTTATTTTTAGCGTATAAAAGTCATCAACTTCGATCACACTTTAGGCTGTGCCGAATGTTCAGGTATCAAAAGTCATGCACACACACGTATGTATGTATACAAATATGTATGTCTGTGTGTGAAATATGCATGTAAAATTCATAATTGGTGAATCACGGCAAACAACAATAATGAAAACAACTACAATAACAGGAAAAAAGCGCGTATCGTGTCAACAAAAATAAATTTACATACATACATATACTATAATAGCACACACACACACACCCTATGACCTAAGCATACATACGCAAAAAAAAAGTAAAAAAGTGACAGCGGTAATTTCTACGGAAAACAGAGCTGCCAACGCTTCAAAATATAATTAACAAAAAAAAAAAGAAATAAAGGAAAACTCATGTTGAATTACTTGCATACAAGTGTATCTCTGTGTGTGTAAACACGCATGTGTGTACCATAAATGTATGTACATATAAAATAAATAATTATTTGCTTAAAAGTAGATTGCTAGCGAAAACTGTGGAAAAGGTGGCAACTTGCGTTCCATCTTGATCGCCATTTTGCACCCTGCGTTTGCATGAAGTGACAACAGCAAGAAGAGAAGAAGAAGAAAAGGCTCCGCTTGTTTCGCTTAGTAACTGTACTTTTGTACATATTTTGACCCCACTTCTTTATCTAACAAACAGCGTCCAAGAGAATGGCCACCCTTTTACCAGCACCGCCCCGCCCCGCCGCCTCCCACGCCACAGGGCCAAAACTCTTATACACTCTTTCGCTCTCCATCTTGCTCTCTATCGCTTGTCCGCTCGCACTCGCGTTCCTTCCCTTTTTATCCAGCATGCTGCTAATTTAAAAACATGAATTGCCAAAAAAAAAAACAACAACAAAAATAAGAAATGTGGAAAAAACAAGAAAAAAACGGTTGTCTTCGACTCGTCGAAGATTGAATACCCTTGCGTTAATTTGGTTTCAATAACCAATTGTTCCTATGGTAGCTCTATGATATAGAAGTCAAATTTGTTTGATTGAATATTGGGAATGATAAAAAGACACTAAAGGTGGGCATGGCTGGGTTTTTGTCTGGTACACGTGTGGGTATGGGCTGGAAAATCTATTTTCGTGTGGGGAGCGGGCGTGTATGGGTTATGTCGCTCAACCCGAAAATGAATTTGGAAATCTTTATTTTTCATTCCTACTATTCCTTAATTTGATGTTATTTGAGTGCTGCTTTGGAGAGCGCATAAAACATAAAATTTGTTTTAAATTTTTTCGAAAAGTATCATAATTTTATGGCAGTTTTATGATATTGCCATTCGATCTGACCGATATAAACTGCGCGTAGATATAATACACACCTATACCAAGATAGCTTAAAATCTGCAAGACTAATTCAGATAGAAACAGACGAACATACTGATATCGACTCAGCTGTTGATGCTGATCAAGAATATATATAGATATATTTACTGTATAGGGTAGGAAATGCCTGCTTCAATGCGCTACAAACTTCGTGACAAAAGCATAATACTATCTACAAGGGTATAAAAACAACACCAAATACGTGAAAACGAACAAAGTTTGGTGTGCTGGGTGCGCCGACGCCGACGCCGTCACCGGCATTGCTGCCAGCGTCAGCTGTTGTGGAATTTTCTGCTGTTGCTAATTTCGCTGCTGCTGCTGTTGTACAGATGATTGTATGTGTATGTGTGTGAGCACAAACTCTCACACACACACTTACGGGAAGTCGGTGTCTCTTCAACGCCCACTCGGCAACAGCTTTTATTGTGCGCGATAGATGGCGCTAGTAGCCAGCGATCAAATTTCTGTGCCGGCCCATAGACGATGCCCAGGTATCTCTGTATGTGTGTGTGTGTGATTAAAGCCTTCAGTCATCTTACACACACACACACTCAAACAGATACGCAGCACACGCATGCACAAAGCAGCAAGCTTATAACTGTGCATTTGACTTCGTGCATGCGGAAACATCGGCGTTGACTCGTCATCACCATTGTCGCCGACGCCGACGCTGACGCTGACGTCGCCACTACTGCCTTTTGCTGCATGGGAAAATTGTGCGGTTGGCGCCAACGATGATGGCGCAGCACTTGAAATTTTCGCCAACATTTTATGGGGTTGCCATGCTGTAAATCTAAGCAAGGGCCGTGTCCAATCGTCAGTTTGTCGAATTGCCTCTGCAACAAATGCGGGAGGAATAGGAGTATTCACACTCGTACCTACACTCGCTCCCATAACTCTGCGTACACCCAATTTCGTTTAATACCCTTGCAAAGGGTATTATGGTTTTGTCGCGCATTGTAGGAGCCGTGACGAAAGTAAACTAAAAAAATATTTTTTTTTTTTTTGAGTGTATTCTGACTTATCTGATACCTATTTTCGGCACAGTAAAAACTCGAAATAGGGTCTGCATTTACCTTATTTGTATACCTTTGCACAGGGTATATCGTTTTTGTCACGAAGTTCGTAACGCATTGAAGGAGGTGTTTCCGACCCCATAAAGTTTATTTATTCTTGATCAGCATCAGCAGCCGAGTCGCTATAGCTAGTATGTCCGTTTGTCCGTCTGTTTTTCGGTTTGACCGTCTGTTTCTATGCGAACTAGTCTCTCAGTTTTAAAGCTATCTTAATGAAACTTGGTACAGTTGTGTATGCTCTTTGCACGCAGTTCATATGTTAAAATCGGCCAGATCGGATGACTATATCATTTAGATCCCATACGTCTATAAAACGATTTCAACCAAATTCACGCAATATGCATTTGTTACCATTTTCCATCTGCTGACCAAATGTTATCCTAATCGAACTATTACAACATACAGCTACCATATTAACAATTGATAATGGAAACCGAATCAACACTATATGCATTACAGCAAGGGTATTTAACCTTAGGCGGACTGAAGATAACGGGGTTTTTTGTTTTTGTTCAAAGTTTTTATCATTAAATGTCTAATTTCTCAAAATTATAATGGAACTTCCCACGCCAATTTTTGACTTATTTCACCCGATTTTTAATGACTTCTTTCAATATGTATAGTATATAAAAGTATCCGATGAAGTTCTTTTGACTACATATTGCAATTCCTAATTTTGAATTTGCATAGCGGTTATAAGAAAACTGAAGAAATTTTTGGTGTATGTTGACTTTCTTGCTTGCCTGTATTTTCGTTTTGAAGGTGAGAATGCATTGGCAATGGCGAAGACGCCAACGCCGACGCCGACGCCACCGCTAACGCCAGCATTAGTTCAAGCAGCAAAATACTATCGTCGCAGCCGTCGTTGAATTCACCGTCATAGTCAGCGCTACAGACAGTTCGACTCGAAGAGGGCTGTAAAAAAAGAATTCTGTCGGTCAGTCAGACAGATTTATGCACTGCACTTCAAGGTCGTCCGCAAGTGGGATTATTGGGATTATTATGAAGTGTGAATGCAGCAAATTATTTAAACCGACACACAAAATTACATTTGTAGAACATATGTATGTACATATGTACACACATTTGTATGTGCATACTTTTATAGCTGATTGTCTTGAGTTTTGCGTAAACTCTACAGAGAAACTAATACGCCGCATGCATTTGTGAGCAGCGCAGAGGCAATGCTATAATATTGATAACAATAATAACAAACACAAGGCAACACACTGATGACGGCGATTTTGAATTGTGACGTCGCATGCGGTCGCTGCTCTACTTGGGTTGAGAGAGCATCGAAGGAGTGAGAGAAATTAAGCGAAGACGGTGAGAGCCATAACGGGTAGTCACGGCCACAGTTGTTTTTGTTGTTGTGTAGGCAAAAAAAGTAAATGAAATCACAGGCGAAAAAGAACACAAAACGCAAAATACAAATATATATATAAAAGAAAAAACAGGTAATGAAGGAAAACAAACGAAAGCAGAGCAAAGAAGAAATGTGAAAAAAATTAAACCAAAACGAGTTAAATTTACAGCAACCTCAAATACTCTCTCACACACAAACACACACGTATAAGCTCATGCTTGTTTGTATGTACCAATATAGGGAGAGTGAGACAGACGAAAAGAAAAAGCGAAAGAACGAAAGACACAGAGAAACGAACGCACATGCAAATCATTCACGCGACCCGACGAACAGCTGCCACCCACAAGGCCCCGAGCCGGCATCGCTAGCGTCGTCATCGGCGTCGACGTCGCCGTCCTCATCGTTTTAAATGTAGATATCAATCACCAAAAATTGTTGGCCAGCGGGAGCAGCGTAGGCAGAGAGGAGCGTAGGTGGTTCTTGAAGTAGCAATTATGATAACTGTGTATACATATATATATATATATGTACATACATTTGTATGCATGCATTTTCATTTCTACATATTCATACATACGCATATGTATGTACATGCACACACATCTGTACATGTGTATGTACATGTGCATGTTTATATGTATGTGTGCACACATTTTCGATTCGCTGTTCTTTTCACTCTTTCTCTTCCATTAGCAACTAACACAATGGCCGGCCTTGCGCAACGCGCTCGCTTACTCATTCCGCTCATTCGCCTCTGCCGCTGCCCGCTGCCGTTTCGCCTGCTCTTTAATCTCGAGAGTCACCAGAGCCCAAAGACTCGCAGTCGAGGCAGGCCCCGTTTCGTGTGCCAGGCACAACAAGTTTTTCAGCAGAAGCAGCGATGGCGACGTCGACGACGACGACAAATACACACATACATACAAACAAACATACATAAATACATATACATATGTATATACAAAAACTTTTAAATACTGGTACACGTGCATGTATACTACATATGTAAATATGTAGGCACAAATGTAATAGTATATTTTACACAGTGCAAAAAATGATATTTTAAGCGCAACTAAGAAATTCATCAAAAAATAATTTTATATTAACGCCATATAGCAGTAACAACACAACTTTACACAACTCGCTTATCTCTATCCCGCTCTCTTTCTCTCTACCTCTCTCCAAGCACGTTTGCTCTGCCGCCTCCAATGGCCGTTGCCCCTTTCCACACCCCATGCTTTTCGCACGCTACGTTTATTACTGTTGTTTTTGCTGCTGCTGCTTGTGTTGTTGTTGTTTTTGTAGCTGCCTTCTTTTTTCGTTAATTCATTATTGAGGCCAATTAAATTTGTGTGTAGCTGTATGTATGTGCAAGTGTATATATGTATGTGTCTGCCTCTGTGAATGTGTGTGTGTGCCTAGCTAGCAGCGTGCTTGAATGAGTGACGAACTGACGGGCCGACGAGCATTCGCCTTGCTTGCTTTTGCTTGGCGACTGACTGACGAGAGCCTGGCAAGAGACTATGCAACACGTTTAAATATGCGCATCGAGCCAGCCGAAAGCAAACGAGCGAACAACGAACAAGAAACAACAGAAAAAAACACCAAATACATACTCGAACACACACACATACTCACACACACGCATAGCCCAAAATGACGGAGCGTTGCGTGGCAGCGGCAGCGACGACGGCTGCGGCAGCGACTGCGACGCTTTCATGAAAGTATTTGTGCGTGCTTATATACACACACACATACACACATGCAGTAAGAGTGTTTGTGTGTGTGTGTGTGTAAGCCAATCTGTGTGCACAAGTAAATTGGAAGAAGAAGAAGCTATTCGTATAGCTACGAAGTTTGATGACGACAACACTTGGACTATAGCAAACTCTAACTGTATGTACATGTGTGTGTGTGTATCTGTCGGTAAGTAGGCAGCTGCGGGAGAGTGGCAACTTCAGCCCCACCCTCCAATGCACACATACAAATATACACACTATGGGTGTATAAGTATTGGTAAATGCTATATGTATCTGTACATATAGAGACCTCGCTAAACGTTTTGCGCGATGTTCGGTTTTTTTTCTTTATGATTCTTTTTTTTGTACTTTTTCGCGTCGTTTTATCGTTGTCGATTGTTCTGTTGTTTGGGTCAGAAGTTCGCTGCGCCGGCTTCTTTGACACCTGACATGCGCTACCTGTGCTTAAAGCAGTAAAAGTGGCAACAGCTGAATTAAACTATGAACATTTATTCAATTCAATATAGAGTAGATTTTTACAATTAAAAAATCGCAATTTGATCATATCATGTAGAAATTGTGTACCCAATATTTGTGTAAAAACTTTAAATGAAGCATGCCCCACAAAAAGCTAAGAAGCGCAAGCGTCTGCACTAACAACAACTATAGAGCAGAAGCTATTAAAAACCAACAGACGCTGCACCGTCACTGCCCGCGCCAGCAGAAAAGTCGCAAAATAAAAACAACGAAAGAAAAGAATAAAAGAAAAACAAAATGGAATGCAGCTGACGCGAACGTTCACAGCATGCGACAATATCAATTGCATGACTCTGGCACCAGGTGGCAACGCTGACAGATATCATCAAAGGATATCAGAAGCGTTGCCATCCGCTTATCATTTTGTAGGCCACTCGAAAACTTTTAAATGCACTTGTAAATATTGTAGCGAAGAATAGAAAATTTACAGGTTTGATAAGAACTGGGTAAGGTGTGTATGTGGGTGTGTGTGTGGTGCACTGGTTGTGGAAGAAGTATATGCGGATAAAATACGCTTCAAGCGGAAAGAGCTAAAGACATGAAGATGAAGAGGGCGAGAGCGAGTGCGAAAAGAGAGAGAACGTGAAAGTGCACAGTGAGGCAAATTAAACGTTATGTGGGTGTGTGTGTGTAAACAAATTTAGTAAGCACGTCTTTCTCATCTCTTCTTCTTATTTTTTTAGTTCGTTTATTTGCATACTGTAGATTACAGTGGGTGAAAACAACAACAAAACGTCAATAACTAAAAGATAAGCTACGCCGTGGATAGCGATAAAAGCAACAAAAATTAAACATACTTTGAAGATTTGCAATAAATTTAAATAGTATTGAACTATTATATACTGCTTAGTATATTCTTCACTTTTCATTTGTCGAGCCGAATGTGGGAACGGACATTTGTCAGTTTTGTTTATTTACCCAGCTATCTTAAACTCACGTACAACACATTTGTTAATAACATAAACTTACTGACTAATTTTCTTCTAAATCGGACCACTATATCATACAGCTGTTATAGAAACAATTGGTCGAACTATGCTCTTAATACGAATTTGGATTTACCTTTATTTATCTTTATAAAACTCACCAGTGTCCATCACCCAAACGATTGGACTAATATTATTTTCACATCTCACTGTTAAAAACCAATTAAAACTCAATAAATTAGGTTAAAAAAATCTATATATTTTTTTTAGCAAATATTTATGTTGAAGTTGTTCGAAGTTCGAAACTTTACTTTGATTTGTATTATTTTAAATATTTGTCTAAATGTTTAAAGGAATTAACAAGAGGTATTTAGTTATTTACGATTTCCCATGGTAAAATTTTTTAAAACGTTCATTCAGCAAAAAAGTCAATTGTGAAAAATAGAGTATGGAGTCTGTAAATAAATCCATTTATAAAAATGCGTTAATCGGACAAGAATTCTTAATGAGTTGGGATATAAAATTCACCTGAAATACCAGTCATTTCAGTCCAAATTGAAAGTGCACAAAGTACTAGCAATATCTTTACATTCGTGTATTTATTCATGTGCATGCAGATGTGTATGTATTCAACAAATTTACATAAGTAAACAAATCTATTTATTTTTGACATGATCATGAAAAAAAAGAAACTATATATTTACATCGACTATTTAAAACAAGTAAGAAAGGCTACAGTCGATCGAGCCGACTGTAAAAGACCCCGTACTCCCATAGAAGTGCGCAATTGTATTCAATTTAAATTCAAATTTTCGAATGAAATTTAAAAATTTTAATTTTATATGTACATTTTGAATTGAAATTTAAAAAAATTAAATTAACAATTCGCATTGCCGCAACTCTATCAGTTGCACCACGCTCCACTTTCAAGAATTCTCCGATAATCAGCATTTACATATTATTCATACAAACACACATTCGTTTGAAATTATATGTATGCATGTATGTATGTATGTGTGTATTCGGCGCGGCCAGCGTCGCCACAGCGTCTGCCGGCAGCGCTGTCGCCACACAAGCATCGAAAACGTTCGAACATGTGTTTGTATGTTTCTGTCTCGCTCTCGCGCGTAAGTGATATTGCAGTTAAATAACAAACTTTGTAACGCAGTAGCTCTTTTGTTAAAAGTAGTATGATGATGCCCCTTTCAGAATAGTTTGATTTTATATGTCTCTATACTTATGTTGAATTACAACACCCTACTATATGAATAAATGCCTTAAACATGGCATTAAAGTGAAAACGTTTGGTTAACCCTCAGGAGAAAAGGGGGCGTGGCAGCTCAAAATTTTTAATGGCATTGCATTAAGGATGTCTCTAGCAACCTGTTTACCAGAAATGGTGTTCCTAAGTGCCATAGTTACTGAGTTATTGGCCTAAAACTAAATTTTTTTCGAGGTGTGTCTGGTTTTTTGCTCATTGCGGGGGCGGTAAGGGGCGTGGCAAAAATTTGAAATAAACTTAACCTGCCTGGGTTAATAACGGACTTTCTTTATAAATTTGGTGGCTCTAGCTTTTGTAGTTTAAAAGATCCAGGTGTTCATACGGACGGACAGACAGACGGACAGACGGACATTGCTATATCGACTCGGCTGTTGATGCTGATCTAGAATATATATACTTTATGGGGTCGGCCACGCCTCCTTCTGCCTGTTACGCACATTTCGCTTCTGACAAACCTAATAGACCCCTATACTCTTTTTTAGAGTACGGGGTCTAAAAACTGAAACACTAATAAATATTTTATTCATATATTAAATGATATAGTTTTCCATTGTTAACCAAAGTTGGTCAGAAAGTGGATTGTACTTAGTGCTTTATAAAGGAAAATCTGAAAACATAAAGGTTTTAATACTGTAAGAAATTGAAATTTGAAAGGCGGACTTATAGAATTTCCATTTATATTATTATGTTCTTATCATATTACTACACTTTACAAATATATTTGGACAATTATGACATCAAAGTGAATTTGGAAATTATTCGATTTTTAGACCCCGTACTCTAAAAAAGAGTATAGGGGTCTATTAGGTTTGTCAGAAGCGAAATGTGCGTAACAGGCAGAAGGAGGCGTGGCCGACCCCATAAAGTATATATATTCTAGATCAGCATCAACAGCCGAGTCGATATAGCAATGTCCGTCTGTCCGTCTGTCTGTCCGTCCGTATGAACACCTGGATCTTTTAAACTACAAAAGCTAGAGCCACCAAATTTATAATGAAAGTCCGTTATTAACCCAGGCAGGTTAAGTTTATTTCAAATTTTTGCCACGCCCCTTACCGCCCCCGCAATGAGCAAAAAACCAGACACACCTCGAAAAAAATTTAGTTTTAGGCCAATAACTCAGTAACTATGGCACTTAGGAACACCATTTCTGGTAAACAGGTTGCTAGAGACATCCTTAATGCAATGCCATTAAAAATTTTGAGCTGCCACGCCCCCTTTTCTCCTGAGGGTTAACCAAACGTTTTCACTTTAATGCCATGTTTAAGGCATTTATTCATATAGTAGGGTGTTGTAATTCAACATAAGTATAGAGACATATAAAATCAAACTATTCTGAAAGGGGCATCATCATACTACTTTTAACAAAAGAGCTACTGCGTTACAAAGTTTGTTATTTAACTGCAATATCACTTACGTGCGAGAGCGAGACAGAAACATACAAACACATGTTCGAACGTTTTCGATGCTTGTGTGGCGACAGCGCTGCCGGCAGACGCTGTGGCGACGCTGGCCGCGCCGAATACACACATACATACATACATGCATACATATAATTTCAAACGAATGTGTGTTTGTATGAATAATATGTAAATGCTGATTATCGGAGAATTCTTGAAAGTGGAGCGTGGTGCAACTGATAGAGTTGCGGCAATGCGAATTGTTAATTTAATTTTTTTTAAATTTCAATTCAAAATGTACATATAAAATTAAAATTTTTAAATTTCATTCGAAAATTTGAATTTAAATTGAATACAATTGCGCACTTCTATGGGAGTACGGGGTCTTTTACAGTCGGCTCGATCGACTGTAGCCTTTCTTATTTGTTTTTTTTTAATGAAACACTAATATTCGTCGTCTTATCAACTCATAGTAGTGCGCATTTGTATTCAATTTAAATTAATATTTTAAAATGAAATTTAAAGAATTAAATAAACAAAATAATTTACTAACAGGATTCGAACCTGCGACCTCACACATATACGCCACACAACAAACCGCAACCCCACCAGCTGCGCCAATTATAATTCTAAATCTAAATGTTTAATTGATATTTAAAAGAGAAAAAAGGAAAAATTCGAAATATAATAACTTTTTCTTATGAGACAAAAATAAATGAATGCCTGTCTCTGTCGGGACAGAACCGCAGATCTTAGGTTTACATACAAGTACAAAATATAATGATAGATAGCTCTACCACTTGGACCACACTTAGCTAGATAATTAGGTAAACTAGATAGTTGGTAAACATAGTTGACCGATGCAGATCATATTTGGTGATGAAACTTATAGTTGGGGGACGGTTAGTGGGCGTTGCAACAATTTGAAATAAACTTAATCTGCGTATACTATAGACGGACTTTTATTTTAAATTTGGTAGCTCTAGCTCTTATAGTCCCGAAGATCCAGGTCTGCATACAGACGGACGCACGGACATTGCACATATCGCTACTGACAAACTTGGTAGACCCCTCCAATCTTTTTTAGAGTACATGGTTTAATAAATCTTTAAAGTGGCTTTAAGGCTATATTATAACCCATAATATTAGGGGACATAATGTACAGTAGCCCAGATCAAATTGTGCGCTTAAGACCGGATAAGATGCCAAACTGAAAATGCTTTTCGCAACTAGTTTAAAATATCCTTGGGAAGGTACGGGGGAGTGGTGGGATGGGGAAGGGAGGGAAGGTGGAGGTAGAGGTAGAGGTAGTGAATGGAAAGAGAACTTTTTTAATACATGCAAAACACATTATTTATGTATATGCGGACATAAATTCTCCAAAGGGTCCGCTTTCGATTGCAGGTGCTTTGCAGACATCATCCCCACCCGCACCACACTCCCCTTTCCTGTGACACCCCCCACTGGTCCGCCCACTCTCAAGTATTGCCATCCTAAAAATAAAGCGAGGCATTCGAAGTGCGAAACTAGTAAAAACATGGCGAACTACCAATAGCTCACACCGACCAACCCCCTTCCACCCACATTCCCCTCTCCGACATCTATCACATTAGTGATAGAAGAAGGCGAAAGACTCCCTCTCTCGCACTCGCTCTCACTCACTCACACGTATTCATGTGGGTGTATGTGTGAGTGTATGCATATACATACATTCGCTGTACATGGTTAGCTCTGTTTACATACCAAAGCGCGCACGAAACGGGGCCTTTGGCCCATTCGCCTGTCACTGCTGCTGCTCGTTCGGGCAACGACGACGACGACAGCAACGACGACGACGAAAATGACGCTTATCGACGGCTGTGCGTGCTTGGTTGTTAGTGTGTGTGTGCATGTCTCATAATGCATACATACATAAAATATAAATTCATGTATAAATAAACAGAATTTGTATATGTATATGTATTAGGTTTCTAATTTATGATTGTTTATTGAGATTTACCCGACACAGATACACACACACACACTCATAAGCAAATACACAAAGATTCGCAAATAGGGCGGGGAATCTCCACAGTGCACAGGGAACTACAGAAATAAGGGAAAGGCCCAAGCAGCTGACTAATTATGTGTATGTACACACGCGCACACATACGTATATACACACTAATACACTCACACTTCGTCAGATGCTTCGCATGCAGAGCACACACATTCATACATAGTATCTATGTATGTATGTGTACATACAAAACTAATTAAACAGCGTGAAGCAAAAGCTCTGATTTGAGCCGAGAGAGGAATGAGAGAGCGGAAGAGCGAGTAAGTGAGAGAGTAAACTGTGGCATAGCTTAACTAAGTGCTTGGACCATAAAATGAATGTTTTTTATTATTTCTTTTTTTTTTGGAAAATGCACTTAAAGGGCGACCTTTTTGCGCTGCTCTGCGCTGTGCAGCTGACGCTGCCGACGCCGCAGCTACCGTCGTGTTCGTTGTTGTTTTTGTAGTATTGCTTTACCGTACAAATGGCTCAGCTAACGCTACCGTCGGCAGTGACGCCCGAGTCCAGCAACAACAAAACACACACACACACACACACACACACCAATTCACATACATACATAGATGAACATGTATAGACGCGCGCAAACGAAGCGCTCTCGTGTCTGCTGCTCGCTGCTCGCTTCTGTCCGCTCCGTCGTCGGCAGCTGCTGTCTTGTCTGCCGTTGCCGACTGAAGCGGGGCCTTTCTTGAGCACAGTGCGCGAATAACAAAAACTTCTTGCATACACACAATAGGAGTGAGATGGCGAGTGAGTAAGCAAGTGAGCGCTTCCCTTGGTGAAAGCGAGAAAGGAAGTGTGCCCAGAGCCAGGGCCTGTGACCGAACTCAGACCCACACTCTTTCCCGGACCATGCCCATGCCGCAATGATGCATGCCACACAAATGTCTATACTAGGTTTGGGTCGCTAGCTGAGACGGGTGGTGGCGACGATGTTTGTGTTGGTGTTGGAATTGGTGATGGTGGCGCGGGTTGTGAGGGTCGGCAACAGGGACGGGGCTAGCACGGCTATGCCAAAAATAGAGACGCCACCGCTTACTGTTTGCTCTGCAGCCCCGTCACACACACATACACATACACGTTTGTGTATGTATGCAACATAGAATGGCATGTTTGACCCACGCTGCAACCAAGGCACACCATAGAGACACAGCCAAAGCTAAAGCCAGCGTCCGACGCAGCCGTCGACGTCGCCGCCAGCAGCTCTAGCTCTATGTGCTCGAATCGTACATGGCTTAAGCTTCGCTTTTACAGTGGTGGTAAGCATGTGATTTTGTGTGCAAAATGTTATTTTGTATATGCAGTGATTAATTATCCAAATTTTACCTTAATTAAGTTAAATCTTAATTTATAATTAACTGTAGCGTACAAATAATATTTTTTTATACAGTATGGCACATCACATTAATAATTTATTTTTTTTTTTGTTTTCAACTTCAATCTTATAACTCTATTTATACTACAAAAACCTTAAAATTGTTTATTAAGGTTTAGAATGTCAACTTTTTAATAATGTGGATATAAGGGTATTATATATAAAACTTATAAATAAATAATTAATTGAAGAAAAAACAAAAAAAAAAAACTGTTATCTTCGGCTCGCCAAAGATTAAATACCCTTTTGCAGTCATGAATACTGCATTAATTTGGTTTCAATAACCAATTATTTCTATGGTATATTATTTCTATGGTAGTCGTCAACAGATGAGAGACAATGAGAAATTCGGTCAATAGACACCGGTTCATACTAAGCATTTTCAACCGATTGTTCCTATGGGAGCTATGTGATATAGTAGATCGATTTGATTTAAACATATGCACTGCGTGCAGAGAGAATACAGGTCTGTACCAAATTTAATCAAGATAGGTTTAAAACTGAGAGACTAGTTCGCAGAAAAACAGACCGACAGTTTTACATGGCTATATCGACTCGGCTGTTGATGCTGATCAAGAATATCATACTATACTTTATGTGGTCGGAAGAAACGCCTCCTTTAATGCGTTACAAACTTCGTGACAGAAACATAATACCCTCTGCAAGGGTATAAAAACTTAAAATGTTGCCTTACTTTAATATTCGGTATTTTAGTATGCTAAACAAGCTAACAATCAGTGAAACAATCAAAATCAAATTAAGAGCGTCCTGTTCATATAGTGATAAAACGTTGTGAACAAACTGTAACGGTGGTAACATACTATATTAACACAGTGTATCATTTAATATAAGCGGAACAATTAAATTTTGAGTTTCCAATGAGTGGTGAATATTATGATTGACTCCACTGTAACTATGCCGTTGTAGCAGCTGTAGCTAGCAGCGCCGCTGTAGCTAGTCGATAGAAGAAAAAGTGCATAAGGGGGTTGTAAGGTGTGCGGTGCTGGGGAACAACAAATTCACCTACAACAGCAACAACAACTGTAGTGAGTGCTAGCAGCAGCAGCAATTCGCCAAAATGTTCGTTGCATGCTCGTGCCTCTGCGTCTACGTCATAGTCGTCGTTCTTGTTGTTGTTGTTTCTGTTGCAGCGGCGGCGGTTGCGCCAGCTCTATGTATTTTGTATTTCTTTTTAGTCGAAGTATGTATGTAAGCGTCTGTGTTGCGTATGTGTGTGTGACTCTGCATGTATTTCAACGTACAAAGCTGCTGCGCAGTCGACGTCAGCGTCGCTGCTATGTACACAAACACATCTAGGCAAACGCACAGGCACACACACTGAAGCGCGCGCATATACAGTGTACGTGTGCCGCACACATTTTTCAGTTGACTTCGTTGAAATAATTTTCGTAACAACGATCACACTCGTTTGTGTATTGCGAAGACGGGAGGACGTCTCGTCGCTGTCCGCAGAGCAAAAAGCAGCGTTGTTTTTTTCGCGTCGTTGTCGCCGTCGTCGTTGTAGGCGTCGCGTCGGCGGGATTTAATCAAAAACAAAAAAAATTATTTACATGTATAATAATATTGTAAATAAAAGTCGTAAGCTATCAAAGCGACTATGCCGTTGTGTAAATTTTTTTTAAGTATTAATGTTATCTGCAAAAATCAAAAATTGTTGTAAGTGTAAATAAAAGAAAATACATATACATCTGTATATTTTAGTGAATGTACATAAGGTGCTATTTACGTGCATTTAAGCGTTTGTTTAAAAAAGAAATTTGCAAAACATAAACCCCGTACTCGCAGTTTTCTCTGCCGCCGCTACAACAATAACAACATCTTCTCAAACACACACGACAAACAAAAAAAAAAAAGTGCGCGCGAAAGAAACAGCATTATATACAAGTAACAACAACAACAGTAGCAACAAATACACGCCAAAGGCAAAAGGCAACTATAAAATAACATCAACAACATAGCAGCACGTTTCTCTGTGTTTGAGTGTGTGTACGTGCGTGTATGTGTGCGTTTGAGTTTGTGTATGTGTATATGTGGCCAACGGCCGAGCCAGTGTTGCCATATCTGTGTCAGCTGAGAGCTGGCGCATGCCGGGAGAAAGAGAGTAATTGAGAGAGAACAGCGGCGGTAGCTACTGCACAGCGTGCTTTTATGTGTGTGTGTGTGTGAATTTGATTTATTTTTTTTTGTCCTCTGCTTATATATTGTGTTTTTTTCTCTGTGTTTTTAACAAGTTCTTGTTTATTTTTTGCTTCATTGCAGCTAATGCAAAACAAATTAAAGTTGCAAGTACAACTGTAAAAACACACAACCAAGAAACTACTAATACAACAACAACAACGACAACAACAACAACTCAAAATCATCAAGTGAAAAGTGAGTGTGTGTCTGTGTGCGCGCAAGCTGAAACAGAGAGAGCTTGAGTGAGAGTAGCAGCAGCAGCAGACACCATGTCGAGCAGCGACGATGTGCTGATCACCAGCGTCATTGACGCCAATGGACAATCGCTGCCGCTGCATGGCAATAGCCTTGGAAGCAGCTTCGGCCCGCCCGTTAAACAGGAGCGTCCCGATGACGCCGAAATACGCGAACTGGCCGCCAAAATGAAGGAACAGCAAAAGCAACAGGCAGCCCAACAGGCCAGCCGACAAGCAGCCATGCAACATGCTAACGGCGGTGGAGCCGGCGGTGCCGCTGGGGGCGGTGCTGTCGGTGGTGCAATGCAACCGCCGATGACAAACGGCAATGGACAAACAAACATCATGAGCTACCTGTCGCGTCACCAAAAACTACCCAATGGCACAATGCAAGTGGTGCCAGCTTTAGCCGCAAATGGGCGTGCTAATGGGGCGATCGATGGCGAAAAATCGTCACAGAAATCAAGTGGGGGACCCTGCGATGAAGAATCGATCAAAGGCCATTTCGGTTGGGCACAATTCGGAAAGGTATCGATACCCTACATATACAGACAAGTAAACGAAAAGTATTGCTCGGTTCGGATGATCGAGCTTAAACTGCTTGGCAAATACCTCAACTGCCTCCATCCGGACATCTACTCCAGCTGCACCTGCGTGCGTAGTTACTATATCACGGATGCGGAGGCGCGACTATTTATTGAGATCAATCACAAGCATTGCGATGGCGAATTCGGACGCGATATCTTCACGCAAAAGGATCTCGTGGTGCGCTTGAGCGATGCATCCAAGTTTTATCAGTTCTTGGATATCTGCTATCGGAAGCTGGTGTCGGGTAGCAAGACGCCATCGGAGAAGTGTGGCTTTATACGAATCAACAAGGAGTCGGTAGTACCCTATACGGTTCGGAACAATCAGCAGGTAGTGCCGCTCTTCTATTTCGAGGGTGAGACCGAGAATCTGAAGACCAAAGCGGAGTTACTCAATGGCTGGGATTTGGCCTATTTGAAGTTCTGTTGCAAAGTACAGGGTATACGCAATGAGCTATTCTCTAGCGAGAACGTGGCCGTAATTTCGTTAACCGATATCAAGAGCTACTTCCCCAATGGCACCGAATTCGAGGACTATTGGCCCAGTAAAGTGGTCGACTCGAATCTATTAATTGGCAATCGGGCCAATGTCAACAACTCGGTCAACTGGACACGTCAACCGTCGGCACCACCGCCAAAGGTTACTGGCAGCAGTGGTGGCGGCGTAAATAGCAACAGCGGCAGTGGCAACACTGTCAGCGCTGGCGCACAAAAGTCACAGCAGCATTCCACTGCCGTCAGCGCAGCGGCAGCGCAGCAACAGCATTTGATGAAACAACGCGCTGCAGTCGCAGCAGCTGCAGCCAGCGCCAATGGCGTTGCAAACGCAGGCAATTTCCCCTCACCAGCCGCAGCAGCAGCAGCCGCAGCAGCGTTCAACTCACAGGCAGCAGCCGCCGCAGCAGCTGCAATGCTGCAAACGCAGGGAAACACGCGTATGCTAACCCAAGCCACTGTACAGGCTTTGGCAAACGGTGGCTGGATGAATTCCCAGAATAATGTTCCGCAGCTTCATGCCCAAATGTTGGTTAGTAATTCTATTATAATAAGGTAGTTTATCGTGTTAATTTCTTAGTCAATTAACGAATCAATCGCTACAAAACATAAAGAGAGTTTACATCAATCGGTTCGTTTGATATCCCGTAGATAATTTTATTTTTCTAGTTAATACAACCAAACAGAAAGTTGCTCTTCTTTTATTAGTAAGAACAATTTCTTAAGACAACAGTTAAGCGTAACTGGATAGATCAGTAAACCAGCATTCGATATCGATATAAAAGCATTTCCTTTATTGATAGTGCAAGTGATTGCTTCTCAGCTCCAGTAACTACAGGAACGCTAGAACCCATAGATCATATTCAAGTCAATGAGGTAATTTTCTGAGAATAATAGACTGATTTGTCTGGAGAAAATGGTACTCTAGCCGCGACTCATCTTGGAGAGTCGCTTATGACCCGTTATTTTTTTTTTCGATTCACATTTGAGTCATATTTAATCGCATACGCGACTCTAATTTCAGGACAATAATGTTCGATTGTTTTGTTTTATATATTTAAGAAGATTCCAAACTTTCATTTGGACCATTTGCAGTTTGCAATTGCATACAAATTGACTGTTAGAACCATTTGAATATCAAATTTTGGAAAACCAGAGAAAAAAATTTTTTTTTTCATTAGGAGAAAAAAAAAATGTGTATTGCTGCATTGGTGGAACTAATAAAAATTTGATTAAGCTAGAAAGAAACAGTGTCCTTATGCTTTTTATTTGAGGTTTCAGGCAGGGTCAACGTTAGGCTCTATCCGAAATCCTAAATCTCTACGAATCCAAAATTATTTCAAAACAAACATTTACTTTAAACCATAAACAATGCAAAAATAATATTTATTAAAAAAAAATGTTGTCAACTAAGGCTTAATTCCAACCATTAGCAAGTCTTTTTGGACTCAAGTTTCGTAAAATTAATTTTAAATTAGTAGCTAATGGGATAACAGAAACGAAAAAATAACAATGTTTCAACCAAATAAGTTCGGCTAACACTTCGTTCTTTAAATATTTGCGTTAGGTTTTAAAATGTTGTCGAATTTTACCTTACAAGTGAATAATTTTGCACCTGCTTTACAAGTTGATGACATAAGTCCGGTATGTCCAGATCAAACAGATAAAACTTGCAAATGCTCGAGAGTACGAAACGGGACTGCTAGAATCCTCTGCATAATCAATTGGTGATTGCTATGCAACTTGTTATTGTTCTAAAAATTGAACACATTTCGTGGTGTGTATAGTAATAAACTGTAGTAAAGCGGTCCCTCTCGCTCTTTGCTTCTCTTACAATGTCAACCTACTCATTTATGGCTGTGTGTGCGTTTGGATACCGCAAAACAACAAAAAATTCATTAATAAAAGTTTTGTTTAGTTTTTGTTAAACAAGTTTGTTTTTGCATTTTGTAAGCCAATTGGGCACACAGGGAGACCGAGAGCATTGCTTTGTGCTAAAGGAGGCAAATAGAAAAGTATTTTATTTTAATAATTATTGTAAATACATTAATAGCCACGTCTGTAATGACATACATAAAAATATGTATGTAAGATCTGTATATATTTCTAGCTGCTTTTTCACAGTTTGGCATTAGACCATTGCCAAGCCGTAGCGAACAGCAGCTTAGAAACTGGGTCATGCATAGATACACGCGGCTGTACTCTCTCTGCCTCTCTCTCTCTCTCTTTCTTACTTATTGTATGAGCCAACATTGTACATATGAATACATACATACATGCATAAATATGTACACATGTACACACATGAACATTAATACTTACAAGATGTAATCACATTTTTATGCACATGTATGTGTGTATGTATATGTATGCATATAACATGCATGTGGCAACCTGTTGAGGTTTCTCGCACTCTTACTCTCCCACATGAGTTTTCTAAACAATGTTTTATTTTTTTTTTTTTTACTTCTTTTACCGTAAATTTTCTCTCAATGCCTTCCCTCTCGTTCTTTCTCTTCCCCCAGCAAACGCATGCGAATGCCAACCGGGTCGGCACCTACCGCGAACACCTAAACAACATGATGTTGAGTGGGAACAGCCGACAAGCGTATACGTATAATAATCCTGCGATTTCCATGTCTTCTGTGAATAGTCACAGTGGTGGTGGTAATGCACCGCCACCACTTGTGCGTTCGGCGGCAGGACAGAATGCCAATCACATGTAAGTATGACATGCAATCGATCGAACTATCGATTGTTTTTTTTATCGATGTTTGTTACTGCGCCTTTGAAAATCAAAGCAATTTGCAATTTAATTTACCAATTAGTTTTTGCTACTTACTTTGATTTTGCTTTCCATTTTAATAAATGTGTATGAACCAATACATACATATATATAACTATTTGTTGTTTGACGATTAATTGATTGTCAACAGAAAAAAAAAATCATTTTTTTTGAACAGAAATTGTGTTTTTCAAATTTTGTTGTAATTCGTTTATTATGTGTACATGCATACATTACTTTTTCACTCTAAATTAAGTTGAATATTTTTCTGTCATTAGGGTGCCACACGAAGAAAATCATAAAAACAACAAATTAAAACAGCAGCAATTTTTTGTTCCTTCTACTATGCACCAATTGTTTTTTTTTTCATCAAAAATAAAAAAAAAATATTTAAAAAAAAAAAAAAAAAGAGAGTCAATACCGAAATCGGCGTTTGTGCACGCATTTTATTTAATTTTAATAAACATTTCGACTGTGTTTAGCATTTTTGATAAAACTGATATGAAATTATGAAAAATTATCTTTATACGCATAATTTTTTTTTGTTTGCTACCATTCGTTTACCCCAAAGTCACGCCACATTATTTTTCGTAATTTATCCAACACTCTTAACTTAATTAAATAAAATAATAATTTAATCAAATTCCAACCCAAATCTTTCCATGTTTTTCTTATTGTTGTTGTAGTTAAAGACATAAACAAAATGATAATTATCGCGTTCGGTATTTTTAATGAAACATCCCGAAGTTTGCCATTTGCGTATTTCAATAGGGCTTTGCACTTTATGTTTTTCAAAATATCCACAAAAATAAAAATGGTCTAAATTTGTTTTGATTTTAAATGCAATACTAGCAACATACAACACTAGAGTTAATGGAAGTATCCAGTAGGTGTGGCCAAGTGCCAAAAAAAGCAACAAAAAATAAAAAGAAAACATTTTATTTTTGTCAGAGTTTGGCCACACTAATTGGGGAGATGACTGAAATTGAACGATAAATTCTTAAGAGCTTCATAGCTTTGTACGCCGCAATACCAAATACCAAAAATACCAAATTACCATACTCTATACACGTTGAAACAATCAATTTTTCATTTCACTTTAAATTTTACTGTAGTTAAATTTAGTTTGCATGTCCTTCAACTTGACAGTTTTTTGAATCAATTTCTATTTGTGTTATGCTTGTTGAAAAAAACATCTAATTGATCTACCTACTATTCTTAGTATTGTAATGCAATTCAATAATAATACATGAACTATTTTTTTTTCCTTATACATTATTTTCGATAACTATTTATTTTTCGGATATGTTTCTGTTTTGTTTTACTACTTCCTTTCAATGAGATAATATTTCTTGAAACGAAACGCTGATAAAGGAACTACAACATATTTTGAAAAACATGAATTCGCAAGAATTAAGAATAAAAAACAAAAAATATTTGGAACAATATTATTCTTACATATTGTCAATAAAATAAAATATTTAAATATACTGCAAATCATATAAACATAAATATAATTTATGGCTGTGTGTACTGACTACTCCCAATATTTTTTTGTTGCACTTGAAATGAAATGTTAATAAAAAGGGGGAAAACATCAATGACCCAAGACTCCCACAACGATAACAAATACAAAACCAACAAAAAAAAACACCAACAATTGCAATTAAACCACAACAACAACAACAATATATGAAATTTCAAATAAAATTCTGGTGACAGGTTTTCCCTCTATGGCAGAGACTCCCAACCACACACTCCACCTCAGCCTCGACCTCCACCTCCACCTCAAGCCCGGCCTCAAGAAACGAATCGAAAGCACAAGAACCGCAATGAAAAACATCTGCACAGATTTAGATACCTAAACTACACAACCACACAGTGAGAGATCAAGATAACATTATATATGATGCGTGTACAAGTTGATAATTGGCAAAAACAAAAAAAAAGAAGAGCAAAAACAAAAACGAAGAACTAAATGATAAAGGAAACTTTTCAATCAATTCAAAATGTATTTACTTTAACACGTTAAATTTTGGCAAAATTTTCATGTTCAAATATTTAAGCAACTGATGTATAGGAACAAAAATATTGATAAACCAAATATATTAAAAACAATTGCTGTGAAATAAAGACAAACAACTTACAGGTTGTCACTTTAAAATATAATAATCGAAAAGCATTCAAACACACAAACACACACATGCACACACAAGACAATGCAAACATTCACAAACACACAAACACACACACTCACACATGCACTCATTCAACATGTGCGTACATACATACATACATACATACAAAACAGACACACAGTACAAATGAAATGCGAGTGTGTGCTTTAGAAAATGATGGCAATAAAACGCTTAGGGCGAAATAGCTAATAATTTAAATAAATAAATGTACAAAATAAATCACAAACAGTTGCTAACTTTGTTTTTAATACGTTCTGCAACACTAGAAACATATTGGAGCGTTGATAATCGAACTAAGAAGACTTATCGATATACAATTAGCGATAACCGGCGCTCTTTCTGTATGTGTGTGCGTGTGTCTGTGAACTGACGAATAAGATTTTGGGTATGCAATAATTGTTAGCCTTATTGTACGATTTTATATTAATGAATGCGTACACGCACACGTACACATGTGCATATTTAAAAGAAATAAAAATAAGAAGCGAATTAGTTCTAGCGAGTATTAACAAAATTTGAAAAATACTTAAAAAAATGAATAAAAAAAACTAAGAAACACAAATTACAACAATTAAACAAAAACTGGAAATTTTGCAGCCAAGCTAAAAGCGACTTATGTATTGTATATAATGTTTCTAGGTCAAATGTCGAGCAATCACTGGTGCAACAACAACAACAACAGACACAACAGCAACAACAACGACAACAACAACAACACCAAAATAGCACATTTAACCATGCACAACACTCCCCAAACACGCACAGTCCACGTAGCCATCACGGCCATGTCCTTGCCAACAACAACAACAACAATAATACCAATAATTCGCGCAATACCCTGTCCTCATCCTCCTCCTCTGCCACCGCTAGTAATCCCACAGGGGCGAGCACCAATTGCCCCTCAAATGCCAACGCCGCTTCAGCCTCTGCCTCAGCAACGGCTTCAGCAGCAGCCGCAGCTGCAGCTGCTGCTGCCGCCGCAGTCGCTGCCAATATGCATGCCCTTTTGGGCAGCCCCTTTAATTACAATATGCCCTCCACACGTGCCGACTACACAAATCTGGCGCTGTGGAATCAACTGACGCCGGCAGAGCGTTTGCTGTTTACGCAGCAAATGAAAGGCGCCGGTATTGGCATCGGTGTTAGTTCCAGCGGTGGCGGTGGCAGTGCCAGCGCGGCCAACTGCATGGGGGGTGGCAGCGGTGTTGCCAATGCGTCACAAAAATCACACGGTGCGCTGGGTGGCAACTTTCCGGCGTTGCCTTCGTTGCCATTGGACACGGATCTGATCACGATGTTAGACTACAATAATCCCAATAAACAGCAGGCGGGCAGCAAAAGCAATAAGACATCTGGCAACACTGGTGGTGGCACTTTCACCAAGCCCAACGTACCGCCGCTCATCTCTGATGAGCACCACCATCAGCAGCACCAACAGCAACAGCCGAGTAGCAAAAAGCAGCGTGGAGGTGGAGGGGCAAGTGGCGGTGGTGGTGGTGTGACCACCATACCATTGAACTCCACGCAAGCCTTAGAGGATTTCGAGAAGAAATTTAATATGACGGATGAGATGCGCGCTGTTATACATAAGGTGCTAGCCAATCCTGACCTCTCTACGTCCATTCAGACCAATGCGAATGCAAATCACAATCACAGCAATCCCCATATTGTGCCCTCGTACATTTCTCCGCCTATGTCGCCGGCAATTGGTGGCGCCAATGTGACAACTCTGTCACTGGCATCCAATCCAAATGTGACCATCACGCCCCAGTTGCCAGGACACTTTCTGCATTCACCATCCAGCTCCTGCTCCAGCTCGAGTGCGTCTACAACGGCGGCTTCGCCACTTGGTAACAGTGGTGTCTCAGCTGGTTGTGGTAGTGCTGGTGGTGGCGGTGGTGGTGTTGGAGCTCGTCAGAAGAGCGTCATTTGCTCAACCAAATCAAATTCACTGCCTTTGGCCATACTCTCGCTATCCTCTGGCTCCCCCTCCTCCTCCTCATCCGCGTCGTCCATGTCATCGGGTTCGCGGCACAAGCAGCAGTCGATCAATAGTGGTTACGGTCGTCAGTCACACAGCCATCAGTTTAGTTTGGGTAGCCACTTGGTGGAGAGTATAGGGAGCACAACAATCACACCAAGCACCACGCCAACTGACGTTATCGATTTGTCTTCATCCCGAAGGTCCTTAGCGGCCTCCGCATTCCACCAGCAACAGCACCAGCAACACCACCAGCAGCAGCAACAGCAAGCAGCGGCAGCCGTACAGCAACAGCAACAGCAGGCCGTGGCAGCCCAGCACCAGCGGATGTCCGCCGCGTTGGCCCAGCATGCCCAGCATCTGCAGAATGGCGGACGTAGCAGCAGTAGTGCCTCTGGCGGTGGCTCCGCTGGTGGTTCCTCTTCCTCTGGTGGCGGTGGCGGCAGTAGCAGCTCCAGTGCCAACAGCGCCTCCATGCATCTTCAGCGGCACGCGGCCCTAGCCCACGCGGCGGCCGCCAGTGCAGCGGGCGATGGGGCTCAGAGGTTGTGCGTTATACCCGAGATACCCACCAGCAGCATGAATGTGACGCCGTACAAGGTGCAGCGTGTATGTGTGGACAAGCACCTGGTGCCGTGCATAAACATGAAGGCCTACAACGACTCCGAGCAGCTGATGACTCTTACCGAGTTCCAGAAGAACTTCTTTCCCAGCGTCGCCCTCGATCACTGCAAGCGACTGATAGAGGCCCTGGGTGTGGAACTCTATAAAGCGAATCGGTAAGTCCTTTTTCAATATCCTAAACCAAAACTAGCGAGTAAAAGTAACGAGTAAGTTTACATAAACGTAAATACTCGTTACCTATAGAGCTTAGTGGCAGTCCTCAAAACAAGTAGGAAATTTATTAAATACTATAGAGTTTATTCGACCAAGATCTCGATAGAAAAGTAGATCAACCTCAGGTTCCCAGTAACTGAAAGCGCTAGAGCCACTAAAATTTGGCAAAAATGACTTACGATTAGTTAGAACGTCAATCGTTTAATTGTTCAAATAGTTGAATCGTTAAGAGCAGTATATCCTTGCTTTACAAAATTCATTGTCAGGACCCGATTTACTCGAGAATGCGAGTTTAATATAAAGGCCCGACACAAGGATTTGGCACACAAAAGCCGTAGAAAAGACATCGTGTCATAAGTTGAAGACAAACTCCGCTCATTTTTAAATATTTCTGTATTAAAGCAAAATCCTACAGTTGTCAATACCCTTAGAGGAGATAAGTACTGTTTAACCAAGACTATATATCATATCTCTAATAGGTACTTCCGTAATTGAAAAAAAGAACAGTTGGACTACTGACCAAATTTCGCAACTAGTGTGCCTTATTTCTACATTAAATAAAATAATATTTGCTATTATATATTATAAATGTTGTTTTAATCAATAGATTAATCGATTTTTCCTTCGATTAATTGCGATTAATAATCGATTACTGAATTTGTTTTGCCATCACTAGTCATAATGCTAATACATGCGATTCTTCCATAGGCAACTAGTTCAAAAGCTATTTTATAGAAAAGTACAACCTGTTGCAAGGATAATCCATGTAGTCGCTCGAATTTTAAATTTATAAACTAGTATACCGAGATTCATGACAGAAATCCCTTTAACTTTACTTCTTTAAATATATTAGCAAGTAAAAAGTATTAATTTAGACCACAAGTAGAGCTAGTTTATGTTGATTAATCGGGTCTTGAGCTTATATTAATTTCCATTCCGATTTATTTACGACAGGCGACAGGTTCAGATACTCATGGAGTTCGACCGTTCCTACAATGAGAACATGCCCCTGGTGCAGGTGCGAGACATAATCAAGTATATGACACAGTTGACTTTCATGACACGCCAGTCGGAGCAGCGGCCGTCGAAACGCACGCGTACGAGCTAGGAATTAAGCTGGGGAGCACAACATTTGCCTATTCAATCAACAACAGCAGCAGCAACAGCAATATTAACAGCCACCAACAACAGCAACATTACAACAACAGCAACTACAACAGCAACAGTATCAAGCGATACATATGCCAAACAAAAAACGCCCGCATCTCATATGGCACACTTGGCACCGCCACCAGCACCACATCAACAGCAGCAGCAACAGTCGCAGCCACAGCCACATCACAGCCAACAGCAGCACTATCAGCAGCAATCAGCACACAACAATACATACGAAATGTTGTACTCCCACAACCAACACCCGCAACCACACCCACAGACGCATATGGAATCGATGCAGGAGCTGCATGCAACGCCAACAGCAGCAGCAGTAGTTGCAGCGGCAGCAGCAGCACGCCAGCAGCAACATCCACATCAGCAGGAGCAGCAACGCCAGCTAAAGAAGCGACAGCACGCCGATCAAACCAGCAGCAGCAGCAGCAGCAGCAGCAACCAAAGCAACAACAACAGCAGCAGCAGCGGTGGTGAAAGTGTCACCGCCAAAAGCAGCAGCATTAAAACTGCAGCACAGCAAATGGCAGAAGCGGAGCACGCATATTTGTCAACGTTGTACGGCAAAGCGGCTGCCAATATGCTCAGTCCACCGCTAAGCGCTGCCGCCGCAGCTCAGGAGCAGCGACACATCAGCAGCAGTGGCTGCGGTAGTGTCAGCAACAGCAGCAGCAGCAGTGGTACTGCGTTTGACTGGAGCAACGCGAGTGATCAGCAGCAACAACGCTCGCGTCGCTGTCCGCCGCTACCGTTGGCCCAGGATGCGGCGGTTAGCGGAGCAGCAGCAACGCGTGTGGCAGCTGTTGCCGCAGCAGCCGTTGCAGCAGAGCGTCAACAGCGTCACGCCATTATGCATCGACGGCACAGCATTTGCGCTGCTGCAGCTGCAGCTGGCATCGCTAGTTTGTCGCCGGCATCGTCTACACACTCGTCATCGGCAGCTGCGTCGCCGACGGCAGCGGCTGCTGCTTTGGCCGCCGCCTCTTATTATGGCGCTTTCTCGGCTCCGTATCATCACATGAGTGCAGCCGCAGCGGCGGCGGCAGCGGCGCATCATTCACATGGGCAGCCATCGCCGACAATTTATCCGCCCACACCGCCACCATCGGCTCCGTGGGTGCATCCCTGGTATGCAGGCGATGCGTTCTAAGTGCGCTCCGATTAGTTTCATGCGCCATGTAAATTGTAGTCTATACTTAGGTTTATTTATTAACTTTATGAAGTACAATTTATATTTTTTTTTATATATATATATATTTGATTTTAACTTTATACCCGTTACTCTTGTTAAAGTGTGAACAAGTTTGAACAACTTTTTTGAATACTTTTGTCCAACATACTGACTAAATTGCATACGAATCGGTCTTGTATATGGTATGCCTGCCATAGCTAAAATCGGTTCAAAATTTGCTCCAAAAATGAATTAGTTTGAAAAACTTCTCCGATTATTTCATCAACTGAATGATCACATTTAGGAACAGAGTAACGCGTATCCTTAAGTCGCGAGTCGATTATATATATTTTTTTTTGTTTAGCGCGTAAGTAGTATAACTAATTTCTGGGTTAATCGATAATTAAAGGACAAGTATCGATTGCAGCACTAAAGAACATAAAACCATCGTTAATTATACTTTTCGACTTGCAATTTTTCGACATTTTTCACTGAGAACTCAAAGAACTGATTACATTAAAGCCACAACTAAAAAACAATAACAATTGTAACATTTTTCAAGGTCAGCACTTGCACACACACACACGAACACACACAGAGACAAAATATACACGCACACACACACATTTGCCAGACAAAATTAAAATTTCAATTCTGTTTTCATTGCGCTGTCCGTTCGAAACAAAAGCTAAAAAGCAAAACGAAAAACAAGTAAAAAAAAAAACAGAAAATAGCAACAATTTCCGCTCGATCGCTGGCGTCAAACTGACTGCATAGTTCTAAAAAGAAAAATTTTAATTTTTTTTTTTTTTAGCAATACATACTATAAACTGAATAGACATGTAAATATATATGTATGTTATATATATGCGCATACATATATAAAGTCATTACATTGTAATTCTAACCAAGAAATTAAATTTCTTGTGTCCTATTCATTAAACAAAAAAAGAAAAAAATCAATTGTACAAACAAATTCATTCAGTTTGTGTCGATTTCTCTATAGAGATTTATACAAACAATCGTTAAACACGTTCAATATAAGCAGAAAAAAAGAAAGAAAAAAAAACTACTTATGTACTTTGTAAATGAACAATTTCCAAGTCTAAAAATTATTCTAAATACACACATAGAAAAAAAACGACTAAAAGAAAAAAAGAGAAATATGTTTAAAACATACAAAATGCTTTTGTTTAACAATGTATGTATATAATCATTTATCTGCATAATCATATATACATACATGTATATGTATTTACGTAACGATATCCGTTTTATGGATTATTTGGCAAACAAACAAAAAAACAAAAAACAAAAAGAAGAAAAAAATAACACAAAACATATTTATTCGTATTATTATTTGTATTATTACTTCGACCATTATAATAGATATTATATATATTTTGTGTGCTGTTATTAAATTAGAAGGGATATGATTTAAAGAAATTTTTGTTTTAGTTTCAGCCGCTTAGAACTTATTATTTAACAAACTCCTATTTGATGCCCTATAATTCATACGTACACAATTGTACATAAATATATGTAAACACTTTTTTATTGTTAGTTAAAGCCGACAAAGTATTTACGAATTATTTTTTTTTTATGTTTTATGTATAATTGTTTTAAATGGCCAACAGAAAATAATGCTAAAAATTAAATGAATAAATTTAAAAACAAAACGCTAAAGATTAAAATTATATACGCGTTGTTTCTTTTACGCTGGGTGGCGGTTATTTTTTATAAAAGGTGGCAACACCGTTTAGTGTGCGCAAGGCAAGTGCGTACAAGTGTTGCACAAGGGATGGACGATTTGATTGGACAACATATATCGATATATCGGATGGGAAATACACAGCTTGTTGTAATGCAACCCTGTTCTGTGGCCAGCTAACAAAACATTCAGATAAATAATAATAAAGCGCAGCCCACGGCCCCAAGGCGTCGCCAAACAACGTCAACACAATGGGTTTTCCGCGAATTCTGAGCAAAAACAATAAAATATACACAAAACTCGGCGAGTTCTGTCTCTCCGGCGATAGTTTCTGGATTGTCTGTCACACTTGTCAGGAAGAGCTGCAAACACAGGATGCATTCTGGAAGCACATACAAGATGAGCACAACTTTCTGCATGGTGTTGCCAAGGTAAGTACTCATCCCCATTAGAAGCTACAATACCCAACACGCTAAACACTCTGTGTTTTTGGTTTTGGCGCCCAAATGGTGTATGCAATCATTGATTGGTTTAACTGTTTAAACTAAACAGCAGGAGCATAGTCGCACCTCCAGTTATTGCCTAACGGATGTTGAGGCGGCGGCAGCAACTGGTAGTGTCACAACACCGCAGGGGGCGAGCAGTGTGACGGCAGTGAGTGTGCCGCTGGCTTTGTACCACTGTGCGACCAAGTACAGCGAGGAGGAGCAACGTGAGGTGGCAGCAGCAGTAGAACTGCATGAAGCACAACAGCAACAGCAGCAGCAACAACAGCAACAGCAGCAACAACAACAGCACCAACAGCTCCTGCATCAGCAGCAGCAACAGCAACAACAGCAGCAGCAACGCGACACAGCCAAAGACATGGCCGAACTGCATGCGGTAGCAGCAGCTGCAGCAGCAGCGGCGTCTGCGTGTGAAGGCAGCGCACGCAGCAGCAGCGGCATTGACATTAAGGTGGAGCCCAGCAGTTTGACACTGCCGCCTGAAATGCAAGCAGCTGCTGCTGCCGCTGCCGCAGCGAATACCACAATCTATCACTTGTCGCAAGTGGTGCCAGCGCCGCCTCCGCCGCCGCCAACGCCGAACTTCATCAGTGGCGGTACCTCCAGCACAGTAAGTGTCAGCACAACGCCACCGCATTCAGCACTCGCCGGTACAGTCACATCCGCAGTCTCCAGTGCCACAAGTAATCCAGTGATGCAGCAAGCGTGCAACACGCTCAGCATGACTGTATCGCCTGCGACAGCAGCAGCGGCGGTGGTCATACCGCTGCTGGGGGGGCAAGAGCTGGCGCCAAAGGATTCGAATAGCACGACGGCGAGTGCCAGCAGCGCGGTATCATCGGATGATGGGGAGCGTTGGTATGTCTGCGATTTTGGGGCTTGTGGGCTTAAGTTTAAGTACAAATCGCGCATGGAGCTGCATCGTGTGGTGCACAGCAAGGAGCGGCGTTTCAACTGTGATATGTGCAGCGCCTCCTTTAAGCAATCGTGTAATCTGTCCACGCATCGCAAGAAAAAGCATTCGATGCGGGGCATCAAGAGTGAGCTGCTGCCGCAGCGCTTCTAGACCAGCTTATCATCGTATCACGTTATCAGTTATCCAGTTTTCCATCTCCAATGGGCAGTGCAAGTTTTTTTTTTATGTGTATTTTTAAACCTCCCCCTTTCGTCCCTCGACCTCTCTCGACCCCTTTCCCGCCCCTATCCCCTGTTAGGACTTAACAGTCCTATCTTTAGTTTACCCACCTTGTTATAAATATCGATATAAGTTTAAACTATACATTATATAGAATATGTATTCAGTGTATCTTACGCATAACTATAGTTCCCTTTTCGCCTTTTGTCTATGTCATCCCTTTACCATTTTCCATCACCCATTTTTCGGTTAGGCCGTGAAAATGCTTAAGTAAGGTTATGTTAACCTCATAGGGCCTAGCTGGGAAACAAATTGGTGTACTTAACCGATTTGAGACTATGCATTAATACAAGCATGCATATATATGTGTACATGTGTTACGATCTAGATGTACATGCAATTTTTATGTAGTAGTTAAGAAGACTTTGGGAAGAAAGTTACCGTTAATTTAAGTCGCATATTACTGTAAGCAGCCATCTTTAAAAACAGTTTCAAAACCGTTAGTCAGTTGTTAGCAATTGCATATTAATTACATTATATATACTTATATATACATATATATGTATATATATTTATATATTTGCAAACCACCATCAAACGATCAATCCATAAAAAAAAATTAAGAAAAAATACATACCTTAATGATTGTTCACATCAAAAATAACTTTGTTTCTTTTTTGTTGCTAACTCTTATACTGGGGGAAATGGCTTTTCGAATATCAGTCGATAGCGAATATACTGGGTGATTGTCTAGATAAAAGTTCCCAATTTCAAGCCAAGAGGCTTGCCATAAATGTATAACAAATTAAATTACGGCAAATTTACTTTCTTATCATCAATTAGGCTGGTTCATGTACTGGATGCCATACAGTATGGCAATCTATTTGGACACAAGTCGCCTGGTTCATGTATTGGCTGATATAATCGCTGCTATCAACTTTTTGTACCACTTACAAAAACCTCTTTAATTAAAATATTGGGAAATTAATGTCGAAAGACAAAAAAAACTTGAATTTAAAATAATGTACCAATGTAATTTTTAAGGCTCTCAATGCTAGTTCTTTGTACAATTATAAAATGCAGAAACAATCAATGGACTATGAGCATAAGTTACTCGTATGCGGTGGAAATTGTTAATGATGGTACTCTTTGTACCATTAAACTGGATGGTATGGTCTTGTTTTACAGACACCATACACAAAAGAGTCGTCCGATTGTAGAGATCTCAGAGACTATATTATTGCTACATATATCGTGACCAATTAAGAAATGTGTACATTTGTTCCCTGGAATAAATGGGTCGAAAATGGGAAAAGTCCTAGACCATTGTACTGTTTTTGAGTACGGAATCTAAAAAGTGACTACCGCCAAACTACTTTAAAACGTGTGAAAATCGCATTGTGCAGTTTCAATCTAAAATTTGGCTTGCATAGATGAAATTGTGGAAGCAGGAGTGGTCGAGAAAAACATGCATTGCTCTGTATCGGTATGATAAGCATCCATCATTTCAAACTGCCTGAATGAAAAGTGACAAATAAAATAAAAACATGAACGAAAGCAATGCGAGTGACACAAAAGTCACTTGACAATCATTTTGGTAGATAACTGTTTTCACATTCGAGTCACTTGTTCCGTTTACTCCCTCTAAAAATGCAATCAAATCAGCTCAGTTCGACCACAACAGCGAACACAATTTCAACTTAAGTGATTTAAATAAAATGCAAAATAAAACTAAACATGATAGAAATGTACAGCAGAGCACGCCCAGGTTAGGTTAGATTAAGCCGGACGCCTTCACTGGACCACTTGGTGGCCCGCAGTGATCTGGTCGTGGAGGAACTCTTTATTTATAGTTTTGCAGGACACGAGATTGCTTGGCAGAAGCCAGCAGATCACTAGGCTCTCTTCTGGAGGCATCCTTGAGTAATCGTACTTTTTGTGCTCCTAGGCACTTTAGACTCGCATAAGATATGTTCTAGCGATTCGCCTGTACCTGGTTCGTAGTATTTCCTGCAGCTGGTGTCGTCGGGTATGCCCATTTGGCCTGCGAATATACCCATCATCAGTCTGCAATCCCTCCGTGGAAGGTGCAGTATGTAGCGACTTAGGTGAGTGTTATACACTATGTACATTATTCTTGACCGGCCGCATAATACTCTCTGCACTTTAGGTTAAGTTAGGTTTAGCCGGACGTCCTCGAGGGACAGAGCTTACACACACATATATATGTCGCAGAATAGTCTTATTGTAGAGTCCATTGTAGAGATTCCAAAATATGGGTTTAGTCTGACCATAGTACGTATGCGTATTTTTCGGTCGCGACACATATACGGGTACAACTAAATTCACGACGGCACAGAAAAAGGTACGGATGGTGTTGTTGCGTAAGGTCTGGTCGTAAGGCGCTGACTCATAAGTGAAACGGAGATAGTAATATAAAAGTGACAGGATAACAAGATAGAGGAGGCGAGTTAGTCGAGATTGCGTCAAAGGAACGAACACAACTTGCTAACATTAAAAACGTGTAAAATCATAAAAAACTAATAAAATAAGAATGAGTGAACACAACATTCCGACATATGTAAATACGTTTGACATTGTATGTATGGACATATGTACATATATATGTATGTATACTAGAGATGGGATCGTGAACGAAATTGCTTCCCGTCCCATCCCGTCCCGAAATCAAATTTGCTCTTCTCATCTCGACTGTCCCGAAAATTTTTCGGTTTATACCGCGGGTCCCGACATTTCCCGAAATATTTTTTTCACAATAATATTCAGTAGTTATTTTTTTAATTAACTCATTTTAAATGTCAACATTTTTTTGGGACATTAAGAACTCGCCTAGCGAGCATTTGCAATTCATTCGCCATAGCTTTTACAATTATTTCCAGAGGGACCAAATTTCGTTATATTAAAAATACATGTAAAAGTTTCAAATTTTTGCAAGAGTAATATTTCGTGTCACTAAATAAAGCAATCGATGAATTACTTCGATAAATAAAGGAAATGGTATCGAGTAATTTTTTTTTGGGTCCCAACTAGTTTTTGGGTCCGATCACTTATCCCGGTCATCCCGGTTGTTTTTAAAGACATTCCCATCACGCCCTCTACTGTACATCTCTAATGTATACCATTGGTCGGTACGGCCAGTGCACTATGGGTCAAACGACTGATTTATTTGAATAATGTTGAATTTTTATGTTTATTAAATTTGTAAAATTGTGTTGCCAATCCATTAGAAATACCAACAAGAAAGAAAAGTACAATCAAGCATGTCTGCCTTTATAGTACTCCTTGCTTTTATCCAGGTATTACAAAGTATAGTACTTGTATTAAAACACGTTGAAACAAAAAAAAAACCCAAGTATAATCAAACAAAAATCTGTTTGTTTGACACAAAATGTATGCATTTATGTATGTATGAGTGTATTCGGCGCGGCCAGCGGCTGCGGGCAGCGAAAACGTTCGAACATGTGTTTGAATGTTTCTGTCTCGCTTGCGCGCATACAGTAATATTGCCATTGCCAGTGAGGCGCCATAGTTACAATTATATTCGCCAAAAACACTGATTTTTTCTGAGGTGTGTCTAGTTTTTTGGTCATTGTGGGCGAAACGGGCGTGGCATCAAAAAAAATCTTCTTGTATTGACTGACTTAATATGTGGTCGATTAAGACCAGGATCGAACTTGTAGCTCATACCATCTCTGAAATCTGTTTGTTCATACGGACAGACAGACATGGCTATATCGACTCGGCTATTGATGCTGATCAAGAATATATATACTTTAAGGGGTCTGCCACGCCTTCTTCTGCCTGTTACATACTTTGCACAAACCCAATATGCTCTTGCAGTGGGTATAAAAGTGGTGTGTGGCTCGTCGGAATAAAATTTTAAATTGTATGTATGTCCAATTAAAATAAAAAATAAATAATTAAAAAAATTGTATTTTGTTATTCCATTTACGGATAAAATTGTTCATTGTTAACTAATATAGAGATTTTTATGCATATTTGCCTAAATATTTAACTACTTAAAACAATCAAGCCACAATTTTTAGGAATGGCATGCTGAAATAATCAGTCAAAATTGATTTTATGTTTGGAAAACAATGTTCTTATATGAGAAGTTCTCATTTTAATTAATTTGCTGCAGAACAAGTACAGGGTCTTTAAGAATAAGCTAGCTCTACTAATGTTTAAGATTACAATTTGTAATAGAATTATGAAATTATATTAATCATTTAAAAACGTTTTCCAAGGATATGAACTTTCAAGCCTTTTTTCTGATTATATTAATTTTCCTCATGGATTTATTAAATATATTTAAAATGTGAAATGAGTGGATTACGTTTTGCAAACGTAGCGGAATCCATAAACTTAATTTTCGAAGCTACTTTAATTCAATGAAGGAATAATTTTGTACGTGGGAGAGAGGCTGGACGCTATTTGAAGCTGCCTGCCGTGACACCCGAATGCAATGTGAAAGTTGATGCCTCTTAAAATTTAATGAATACGCGTATGTATTGTTGTGTCGATATTGCTTGCATGTGTGTGTGTGTGTGTGTGTTTGTGCATGTGTGTCTGTGAATAGCTCAGTGAGAATGTGTTGGAAGCACAGTGAAGAGGAAAAAAGCGTAAATGAAGCGGAAATTGAAATGTGTACGCCAAATGAATGTTACTCACTGAATTTTTGAAAGGTTTTTTGTGTTGATGTCTGCTCTGCATTGTATGCATCAATACTTACAAACAGGCAAACATACCACACACACACACGCCCACACACACACTGCAACACACGCACACACGCTCAATTTGTTTACAGGCTCAGGCTCAGCCTCATTTAAGTAAATACACGTATACAAACATATACACACACACACACGAGAGTGTATGTGTAATACACATTGTGTATCTCTATGGAGATGATACACACACGAACACATGCAAGCAGTACTGACTTTCAGTCGGACTTGAACTTGAACTGCTTAATAAAGGAGCGTGCAAGCAGTTCCTTAGTAAGTAGCAATGTTCCCCTTGAGTGGGAGTGAAATGGCGATACGGGTTATTATAAGTTGATGCAGGTGCTCTTGCTGTTGGTGTAAAAAGACCACAGCGCCGGATTCGCAATAAATTATTTATTAAAAAGTCTTAACGCATTGCTAGTGACCTCTTTTGCGTCCATCCTCTTTAGCTGTTGTAACAGGTTCTCTACCAAACACACACATACATATATTAGCAGCTGCAAGCGCTGTTGTTAAAGGGTTCAGTGTGTTTCAAAGGTCCTTAAAAAATACTTAAAGTTGACTTAATACTTAATTCCTCGTTCAAGTTTGAGATTAGATCATGTAGAACAAGTGTTCAAAATGTTTTAGAGAAAAAATTGATAAACTGCGACGCGTCAGAAGGAAATGCTCTAATGAGCAGAACTTGCCAAGGCTCTATCTCTTATAATTTTACTCAGATGGGCAGAATATAGTAAGTAGTAAATATAGTAGTGTTTTATAAACAAACAAAAAATTCAAGCATAAAAAATTCGGACACCCACTTAATAATCATCGTCGATTTAAATGAATGCAAAATAGCTGTCTTTAAATTGTCGGCCATTTGTAATAAAGCAGAAAAAAACTCAATAAGAGAGTGAGCGAAAGAGAGAGAGGTGGATAGTGCTCAATCAGCCAACGCGCGCTGAAATAACGTTGCTGACAATAACAAGAGAAATGACTCTTCAATTGAAAGAGCTAATTAAAGCGAAACAGACTTGTAAAACGGCGAATGTATGTGTGTGTGTATGCGTGTGTGTATGTGTGTGTGTGTGTGTTTGAGCTCTGGAATGTAAGATTCTGTGTGCAGGATCAAAAGGGAAAACTACGCAATCAAATTAAAATTCCTTTTATTTCAGTTGCTGTCTGTTTTTCATTTGCCTGTTTAAGCCCAGTTCTTTGGTTACAGGGCATTTCATTTTGTCACTAGCATGAACTGTTTTCCAACATGCTCGAACTTCCTGCTACATTTTCAGAACATCTTTTGAAAATCCGTTCTGAAATGTAATCTTATAAATTGTTATATGAACATAAGCTTTTTCTTTTCTGAAATTTAATTAGATAAATTAAACCTGCTAAGTACGTTTTATTCTAGTTTCATAATTGAAAATCTTCATGAAAAATCACACTTAATAACTGAAAAGTTATTTTCTAGATTTACAAATTTCTCATAAAAAAATTCCCATTCAGATTTTTGTCCTAGAATTTAAAATCAAAAATCTTTGATAAAAAAATCATCAGCAAAAAATCATCACCACAACTCAGAGTTTTTGGGGTAATCCTTGTTTTGAAATCTTTAAGGATTGCCTTTTCACGATTTTCTCATTTCTTTGTTGACACTCGAGGACTCTTTGTTTACAGGATATCTGCTGATACTACCATTAAGTTGCTTAAAAGCACAGTTTATTTGTCTGTGTTTTGTTGACTTTGCCTTGTTTGTTGCCTGCTTTTTAGACCCCGTACTCTAAAAAAGAGTATAGGGGTCTATTAGGTTTGTCAGAAGCGAAATGTGCGTAACAGGCAGAAGGAGGCGTGGCCGACCCCATAAAGTATATATATTCTTGATCAGCATCAACAGCCGAGTCGATATAGCAATGTCCGTCTGTCCGTCTGTGTGTCTGTCCGTCTGTCTGTCCGTCCGTCCGTCCGTATGAACACCTAGATCTTTTAAACTACAAGAGCTAGAGCCATCAAATTTGGAATGAAAGTCCGTCTGTATTGAAGGCAGGTTAAGTTTATTTCAAATTTTTGCCACGCCCCCTACCGCCCCCCGTAAATTGTAAATAACAGTTTTCATTGCACTACAACTTTGAAACTATGAAAGCTATCGTAACCAAATTTACACAGTAGGTGTATGGTACAACTATAACTATCCTCACCAAGTTTCATCAAGATCGGACAACTATAGCTTATAGCTCCCATAGGACAAATCGGTCAAAAACAAAAAATTTGTATGAAGACATGTAGTATTTGCTAAGTGATCGCAACCAAACTCACACAGAATGTGTACATAATTATTAAAATTAACTTCACCAAATTTGGTTCAAATCGGACAACTACAACATGTGAAACAAATTGGTCAAAAATGTCAAAAATTGTAATTTATGTACGTGTTTGAAGAAAAGTGGTAAATCAATGTTTATCTAGTTTGGCCGTCCTCATTGTCAACAGTGCTGTGGTCCAAGTGATGTGACATGCATTAGAGAAACATGAGGTCTGCGGTTCGAACCCCGGCACAGACAGGCATTTTTTTTCTTTTTTTTTTTTCTATAACAAAACATTATTATATGTAAATGCAGATAATCAGCAGTACATGCAAATTGAGGTATGGTGCATATGGTAGAGTGGCGACATGTGAGAATTCTGTGTCTGATACCGCGGTTTCGATTGCAGCTAGCGCATCATTTTTTTTACTTTTTTAAATTTTAATTTAAACTATTATCTTTTTTTAAATTTGTATTTTAAAATATGAATCAGCCTACTGCTTCTTCTTTTAAGTTTGTAAGTATTTTTGTATGCGCACTACAAGGAGTACGGGGTCTTATACAGTCGGCACGTCGACTGTAGCCTTTCTTACTTGTTACTACTGATGCTGCAGTTACAGAAACAGAAACAGAAACAGTCACCGAACAAGTTGCAATTGCCACATTTTAAACAGTTGCAGCATTTTTGCGGTGCTCATTTTGGCTGAGTGATGAGACTCGTGAACGTTTGTGATAACTTGAGCGACTAATTAGAGCGCTAGTTTGTACGTTAAGGTTGTGAAGTGGGGAAAAACAATTAGCAAAAACAAACACAAATGTTTATGTTCAGTATTCATCAAAAAGCGCTTTAAAGACGCCCAAAGTGAGGGAGACGAGAAGAAATATTATGTTTGTTTCAATAAATTATCTATGTCCAAATAGTTGTAAATTTCAGTGCAGACGCTTCGTAGATAATAGCACTACCCACTACTAGACACACATGCACACACTCGCATACATATACGCACATGTGTTTGTTCAACTGCTACAATCAGTAATGCTAAATGGAAGCCATGAAAGCCGAAGAAGCAATCAAATATTAAAAGTGTTAGCCTTAGCTAAAAACGGCTAAAAATTGGGACAAGTTTCTTCTTTAAAAGAACTCAGTTTTAACGTTTTTAAAGCTAATGCTGCTTATTAACAGACACAGATAATCTTAACCGCGTTTTTAAGTTCTAAGGAATAAAACACTTTAATTAAATTATTATTAAAACTGCTTAACTGTGCTCCACATTGTGACTCACTCAATTTTAAATTAAATTTTAAAGCATTTTGTGATAAATAAATCTGGACTTCTAATTGAAACACTTTTTCACAAAACTGGCAGATTATTTAAAAGACTCCGAGTCTTAAAGAAAAATGTTGTATGGAAAGTAGTTGAAAAGAGTATAGAATTTAGCGGATAAAGGCTAAATGGCCAACAATGCTGTGGAAAACAAAATTCAAATTGAGAGATAAATGCTTAAAATGTACAATTAATTAGTTTATCGAAAGTCGAGCTGCTACAAGGACTTCTAACAGGGCGACTGTTATCGCCTTGATACAATTGAAGCTTCGCTATACTGAATTACTCAAAAGTTAATTCAATAATAATATTTACTGATGAGAGCATTTGCAAGTCGGGCAACTAGTAAGACTGGCAAGACTGTAGCATCTTCCAGCTTCCTATATGTGCACAAGACAATAATATCACTGGAGCGGCATTAAACTATACTCTAATTAAGCCTTTGTTTATATGCTAAAATCAACACTTGGTTTATTTATTCAGTCGCTCTTAAGTTTTGCAGTTCATTTAGAAGACCACTTTAGTGTGCGTTGTCGAGTGTTTTGACTGTAGCTCGAACAGTAGCCGAAACTTTATACTGTCCGGCTATTTGACAAATTAGTTTGATAACCATTATCAGATGCATAATTATTTGCAATTAATTACATTATAGATGTCAAAAATGAGACCACAATCTGAAGCCGCAAGCGAAAGCCGTTAGCAGCATTTACAAAACGATTTGAATTACAATTTGCGGTTCAAATTTGCCTCTGTTTTTTGGGGAAATATTCTCTTGACATTTCCGCTCTCTCAAGCCATAAACACTTCCAGTAATGGAAACTGAGCGATAGGGCAACGCGGCATATTGGCTTTCATGTGACACTTGCCAAAATTGTAGTCAAAAGTGTTCAAGTGCAAGCAATTTTTGTTTTTTAACTAATAAAAAAATATAGGAACCGCAAAAAAAAAAGGTCTTTAAATTATTTATTAACTTGTAATAATTACTATAATCTTCATACGTTAAAAGTTAAAATTAAGTAAGGCTAAGAAATACATCATTAAATATTTAGTTTGAAAACTCAAACTTAAACAGTTTTTTTCACTGAATTTAAACTATTTTGTCATCTTTTGTAGTTAGAAAAAATTTTTATTTTAATTTTAATTTGCACCATACCCTTGCATACCCTTGTGAGCCACTGTATATCATATCTAACTGTTGGGTTTATTTCTTTTATGAAAAAAATTGGGAGCTTGGTTTGAATAAAAAACATTCAAATAAATAATATTTTAAAATTTTCAAAATGTTTAAAAATATAAAACTAAGAACATTTCAAAGTCGTTGTGCGCTAAAAGTCAGTTTCCAGTTGGCTTCCAGTGTGCGCTCTTCACTTCAGGGATATTTTCTCTTAAAAGTCTTAGCCATTTTAAGGCTATCGTAGCTGCCACCACCGCTGCTGGCAGTGCCACTACCGCGACCGCTGACGGTGGCCCACGAAGGGTCTGATAGACTTGAATCTTAGGCGAGCTTAGGAACAGTTACATGTGGGATAACGTAAAGGATTTAAGCTACTTGCCGGTAATGCCAGCAGTTGAGCCCCGTCACGGGACTGAGATGTGTCGCTGTTGCTATTGCTGTCCCTGTCTGTTAGTATGTGTGTGTGTGTGTTTGCGTGTGTGTGATGCTAAGTGGCATACAGGTAAATGTAGCCACTGTTTGTATAGGCACACCAAATTGGGGGGCCATCTCTGGATTATGTGACTTAGCTGAATGTCTAACGGTGCTTCTGCCAAGCAAGTCAAGGACAAATGAGACGCGGCTTCACTTTTCATAGCCTACTTATGAGCGCTCCACGGTAAGTGTACCTGCCGCCAAGCAGCAGCGATTGGCTCAGGGCCAGGGGCGGTGGGGTGGTGTAAATGGCGTGTGTGTGGGGATGGGGATGGGTGGGGCGGTATTCACATAATGACCGTTCAATTGAGCACCATTGAATCAACGCGACGGAATGACAATGAATACTCCAAATCATGAGTACATGAGTCATTCCAGCTAAAAACCAAAAAGTGGGCGTGGCAAAGCCCGTGGGTCGCTCTAGCTTATGTGAAGTAAAACTTTTGTTTTTTCGTTTTCGTATTTATATTCGTTTTCGTAATTCTTTTTATGCTTTCTGTAATTTTTTTCGTGTTTTTGTATTTTTGGTGAATTTTTTTTTTTATGAATCGAGAAAAGTTTTATGGAATTTGTTTTTGGTTTCGCTCGCTGTTTTACGCATGCAGCTTCCTTGTTTTCCTCATTTTATATGCTTTTTTTTCATGACTTGTTCTGAAAGCTGAAATTGCTTAATGGTTTTGCATTTTTATATTAGTTTGCTCGGCCTGGATTAGTTTGGCCATTAAAAAGCCACATTGAAGCACAATAACTTGCCGTCGTCCTTAAAGGCAACAAGCTGCCAAAACATAAAGCTCTGGATCAGCTTCCAGCTCCCATCATTTCATGCAATGTGGGACAAGTTTTGGTGCTTTAATTATTCAAAGTGCATATGAAAGTAAAAGTTTTTTTTCAGTATAAACGACCCAAAAACTCGGACATTTATTTTTGTTTTTGCCATTTGTAGAACAGCTCGAAACTTATTTCCAGAAAAATAAAGCAAAACAATATGCTCAATTTGCGTTTATTAATTGCCATGCTAACAACTTAACAAGGTGGGAAAGTTCTTTAGAAAAGCTAGTTCACAGATAATAAGTTATTTTAGCTAGCTTTAATTGAGCTCTGTCTTTAATTTGAATATATCTTTGCTGGAGTGCCCCAAGGAACTGTGCTTGGCCCAGCGTTATATAGTCTATTTACACATGACATGCTCAAAAGAATTAATGTTTCTAGTGCCAATGGTCAATTGATGGACGCTACTGTCGCAGTTGATACTGCCATTTTGGCAGGAAACGAGTGGATTATTGGAATCAACATAAAAATATGTGGAACAGTTGCACACACACTCCACAGGGACTCCTGTCTTGGTCTTCCACTAAACAACAAACACAAATACCTTGGTGTCAAATTGGTTAGAAGATTGACAATTGGATGTCATGTAACCACTGTGGTCAAAACAGTTTTGAACAAAGCTCTGTCTATCTGTGCGCAATAAACCGCTAGTATATAAGTTGATACTGGCTCCTATTTGGAAGTATGCCATCCAAATATACGGCATAGAAGACAGAAGTCAAATAAACAAGAGTCGCACACTTCAAGTCAAATTTACGTAATTTACATACGCAACCGAGAAATTGGCAAACATTTAAAAATGCCATCTGTGAGAGATGTCATTAACACACTATCAGCACTACAATTCTAAATTAATTACACATCCCAATGTCCTGTGACGTCTTTGTAGGAGAAAAAGAAAAAATAGATTCAAGCGACTTGATCCTACAGACACACCCACACGTGTACTCTCATTCTTTGTATCATTAAGTAAGGTTTCTGCCAGGTAGACCTGAAAAACGACTCTTTTTTTTCTGAATTTTTTGGCGAAACTATAATAATCAGCTGAAACTTTTTGTATCTTGTTAGTCATAGCTTATTCTTTACTTAAAAACATTTTTTTTCAAATCACTAAGCAAACAAGCGAGACAGAAACATTCAAACACATGCTCGAACGTTTGCGCTGCCTGCCTCCGAATACACTCATACATACACATATGCATACACGTAATGTCAAACGTGTGTGTATTTGCATACAAACAAACAGATGTATGTTTGATTATGCTTAGATTGTTTTTGTTTCAACGTGTTTTAATGCAAGTACTATTGTAATTCATTGTAATATCTGGATACCGATTTTAATAATTTAATCGGGAACAAATGCAGAGAGTATTATACGGTCGGGACTGCTCGACTGTACTTTTCTTTCTTGTTTTAATTAGCTATTGTAAAGGGTATTTTACAGTCAGAGGACTGTACTTTGCTTATTGTGCACTATTAAACTATTTAATGCTAATAAAAATGTTTATATCTTAATACAAATGACAATAAAACTTATTTAGGGACAGCTTCTGATGTTTGTTTATTTGCTTGCATTTGTTGTTGCCCTTTAAAGGGCATTTATTTTGTAACAAAGTTTGTATCGGCTTAAAGGAGGCATTTCAGACCTTAAGACTTTTAGCGTTCTCAAGGAAAAGTTGCTTAAATAACTGGACCAGATATATAAACTTTAAGTCTTTAATTGGAACAATCTTTTCAAAATCGACATATTAAATAAAAAATTGCTGAAACTAATCAACTTGAAAAAACCGAAAACAAATGGATTTAATTTTTTTGTTTACCATTAAGCAATTTGTGTTGCCAAATATTAACTTAAATCCAGTTTTTATAACTTAAATTTTGAAATGCATGCAAAATAAGATATACAAATAGTTAAGATGTCACAGGATATATATATATATAGTTTTCAATATTTGGATCCAAAATGGTATTATATTGCATTATTTGCCCAACAATCGATCTGTCTACAGGGTATCAACGATTCAGAGTGCTTTAAGGAGAAATTTCCCTTGTTTTATTTTTGCCTCTTGATTTAGCCATTTGTCCATTTGTGCGTTTTGTGCTCAAGGCCCATTTTCTGTTTGCCTTTTGCTTTGTACGTGTGTGTGTGTGTGTGCGTGTGTGTGTGTGCGTGCGTGTTAGTGTGTGTATGTGCCTATGTGCGACAAAGGCATTTTATTTTATTACATATTTTTCTTTTAACGTAATTTATTTGATTTGCCTTCTCTTTTTTTTTTTTTTTTTTTCTTTTGAGTTTTTATCTGCTGTTTCGTCTAGTCAGTTCATCTGCCCTCTCTCAAAATGTTGTCCAGTAAGAAACATTCATTTGATTTTGTTATTTTGGCACTTACTTTGGCAGTTCGGATTCATTTTCATTTTCATTTTTCTCTTTTTTAGACCCCGTACTCTAGAGGGGTAGAGGGGTTTGTTAAGGAGGCGTGGCTGACTCCATAAAGTGTATATATTCTTGATCAGCGACAACAGACGAGACGATATAGTACGAGGTCTTTTACAGTCATGTGTTATTTGAAAGTAAAGTCGTTTCCAACCTCACAAACTTAAGACTTAAATCACTTCGTTATGAAATCGAAAGAAACCGTCCAATTGACACACATTGATGCTTCTTAGCATACAGAAAACACATATGTATGCACTACATACTAAATTATATACTCAAGACTTTATAATATATTCAAATACGCCAATTTGTAGAGAAATGTATAAGTTTATATATCAGTTCATTCGACAATTTGAACTGAAATTTTACAATCCAAATATCAAAACATTAAAAAAATATATATTTTTATAATCTATTGATTTCTTTGATTCTATTTTGTTTTGTTCGTGTTCCTGCATTTTCTTTAACATTTTATAACCGGCCTTACAAAGGAGTGTTCACTGTAGTACAGTGGCACTACTAAAGGTCCTATATAATATAACAAATACTCAATGAACAGTCGGTGTGTTTAGCTTCTTTCAGTCTGGATCGAATTGCAGCTCTCCTTCCCCGGTCCTCTGATACCACGGTGTAAGCAGTAGTGGTAGGAACATAAATGTACACTGAAAGAAAGACATATACTAAGTTAAATCAGGAAAGAAAGCAATACCCGCGGATGGCCGTTTTAATGTGTTAATGGGGTACGATAATGATATTAATGCATTCGATTAGCTGATGGATTATATAGCTTGGTAAACATGGATGATTTTCATACAAATTCATGTTTAGAGCATACTTTCGACCGATAGTACCTGTGGCAGCTATACAATATAATAGTCCGATTTGGATCAAGTATGTTTATATTCTTATCCTATGTATCATGTGCGAGTTTTACTCAGTTTTACAAAAAAGCCTAGTTCATATTTGCAGCCTATTTTTGATTGATCGTCCCTAATGAAGCTATAAGATATAGTAGTCCAATCCGAATAAAACTCGGTCAGTATTTTAAGATTATTGATGCAAGTACTTGTCTCAGTTTCATTAAGACAGCTCGGTAAATATTGAAATTCGGTATTTTATCTTTCATTTAGATATAGGATCTATAGGACTATAGGACTATACGACTATAGGAGTCTCTGAGATCCTTTTGTGCATACAGACGGATTTACAAACGGCAATGGTTATTTCGACTCGGATATTAATGCTGATCAAGAATAAATATACTTTATGGGGTCTGCCAGGCCTCCTACTCTCTGTTACACACACTTCAATGATTACAATATACCCTTGTACTCTTGTATTATATCAAAAGTAGGGTTGATTTGGAAATACTAAAATGGAGTATAAAAGTCTGAAAATATTATGAAAATTTTTAGGTTGAGACTAGGATAAAAAATAAGTATAATTATTTCACTTAATACTTATCTAAGCCCTGTGTCTTATATATTTGATAACAAAAGTAGCTCAGATATCTAAGCTGCCGTCTTGTCATAAATAGAACTTTACATGCTGTGACAAGTTCGAATCCGTATGTGGATCTGATCCGCATTGCCTCCCGTATCACTTATAACTTAAGCAATAATTCAATTTCTAAATATTATTAACAGTTTAATTCAAGTTGTATGAACATCAGTAAAATTAAATAAAAAATAAAATATCACTTAAAGAAAATGTGTCTTATAGTTTGTTAATTTAAGAAACATAAGCTCAATTTATTTATTGAATTGTTATTATTTACTTACATTTTTTCAGTGTATGCAATACATGTGTATGTATAGAGTGGAATGCCCATGAGTTTATTGCTTTTGGCTATGACTTTAAGTTGTTATTGCCAGCGCAAACAGGGCAACTAAGACTAAAGAGAATTATGTAAAGTGTTTTGGCAACGGACACGCACAAAAGCTGGCGCTGGATTGGATTACCAATACGACATGGCCAGCACTGGAGGAAGAGTGGATGGGGATGGGGGATAGGTGGGGGCAGCTCAGGATGTCAGCATATGAAGGAAATATCGTTTATTATAGTTAAATGTCTGCTGCACGTCAACGCCGGCAACACTGGCAGCTCTTTGCAAAAGCTGGCAACGCTCGGCTGATGACTGACTGGAGTTGTCTGGGCCTGAGCGTCGTTGATAGCTTCCGTGTTTGCCCCTCTCGGTCTAGCCAAGGTGTGGGTATAGCGATAAGGGGAGAGCGGAGAGTGGGCATATGAGAGCAGCGTGTGCAAATGTCTCTTCATGGTTTCCATTTGGCTGCACACACACAGACAAACACCCATACACTGACAGTTACCCACACCCAGGCCTGGCTGGGAGAGAGGGCAGGGCTAGATGAGTGATTTGCTCACTGAACACTTAAGGATTCGCCACAATCTGTTAGTCCCACCGACCCGGCAGTCCACACACCCCACACCGCCTATGCCCCCCTTGCATACAATAACGGAAACACCAAATTATAAACTTTAATTGACTTCCCAACTGGCTCTGAATAATTTCAAATAAATTATAAGCATACCCTGTAGACACGCAACGTCAGCAGTGCCCATAATCAAGGCTATTAACAGTGTTAAATAAAATATTATCCAGGGTATGCTCAAATAGGGCTCAACCCAACCTATTTAGTTCTTGTTGTAATAAGGAATCGTGTTTTTGGCTCGTGTAGTTGCCATCTTGCTTGCCGATTGAATTGAAGCTGAAACAGCTTGGCTAACAACGGCCAAGAAGGGTTTTGGGCCAGTCCCAGCCCCAGCCCCAAACCTAGACTCGGTTCCAGGCAGACCACTCGCAATTTCAAATTGAATCTCAATTGTTGAATTGAAATTGAATATTCTATAAACAGCGACTTGGTTTTTGGATCTTCGACCCACTGCGGCCCAGTTGCGTTGCAGTCGCAGCTGCTTTTTGCCATAACAAAAGGCCTATAACCGCTGACAATAGTCAACTTCAAGACTCTCCTCCCTTCTAATCTCTTTTCATCTCTTCTCTTCTTCTCCTTTTGTCCTTTATCCCCCATGCTTCATACCAATCGCTTCGCTGTTTTTTTTTCGCTTGAGGCAAGCAAAGGTGAGAGAACAAAAAGTGTTGCCTACCATTGGGGGCATAAATAAATAATTCCTCGTCCCGACTACAAGGGCTCCTACCCAAATAAACACACAGAAAAAAATTCATATTTCTAGCTTAAATAAATCCTAAGTGTTGTCAGAAGTGAACTGCTGTGGACAAACTTTGTGTACTTTTCAATTTTTTTCTGTACAGTTTTAAAAAGTTTAAATCTTCTCGTATCTTATTTATTAATCGCACGAGTAACTCGTAACGCAACTTTCCATAGTATGAGTTTTAAAATTGAGTTTCGTAATATATATTTTTGAAAATTTATAATTTTTTGGTTTACCGAAATTACATTTCTTCTTAAAACACGCTGCGATTCGATAAAAGTTAGAGACTGGGGGTTTTATAGACCACTGATTACTAATTCAGTGTTAAATTTGAAAAATTATTAAACAAAAAAAAAGAAAACAACACACTACGGTATTTAATTAATCCTCACTCGCTTAATAACAAGAATACATTTTTTAATTTCGATTGATTTTTTTTGAGTTTTTCCCCTCTTTTTTCGATGACATGATGGTTGAAGCTATATAAATAAGTAAAGGAGACATTAAACATTTTGGGGGACGTCATTACTTAAGGGGTTAAGTGTGGTTAAGAGTTGATATTAAGCACTTTTTTAAACATTTTATTTCACATGTTCGAAGTGTTTGATTAACAGTTTAAAATTATTATTTCATTAGTCATTTACGATATTTTTCAGAAAAAAACTTTAAAAATCGGGATGTCGGGAGCCAATGTCCTGTGTGCGGATTTTCGCTGTCGCGATTTGTTCATCCGAACATTAAAATTAAATTAATAATGTTAGAAAATGCTTGAATCTCGAATTTATTGAAATTTGAATTTTTGACAGAGTTTTGAACTCAAAAATTCGTGTTTTGACGAAAATTTCAACATAAAATGTCATTAAAAATTTGTTTAACTTGATTTAATACTTTATGCTTCCTTCAAGTTTGAGATTAGATCATGTAGAATAAGCGTTAAAAATTTGAAAACAATCGGCTTAGAACTTTTCGAGAATCCGTGTCAAACGACTTTGAAAACATGTTTTAGAGAAAAATGTGATAAACTGCGACACGTCAGAGGGAAATGCTCTAATGCGCAGAACTTGCCAAGGCTCTATCTCAATTTTACTGGTATTATCTCCAAATTGGTAAAATACAGTAAATATATTTTACTTATAAGTTAAAATTGAAAAAAAATCATTTTGCGTCCTTATTATAAACTACAGATTAGGTGAGTTTTAATGTTCCGTAGACCCTGTGAAAACCCTGGTCAAAATCGGTTGACTATCAAATATCATTGCTTGTTGGCTATTAAAAATATTAACATCATTTTTTTACTTTTGTGTCAAAAGTAGTATCAAATTTAAGTACAGTTTATATTACCAGCCTGTTTAGTTAGAGTAGGATGTAATAAAATTAATCAAAAATTAAGAATTTTAAGCTAACAATGAAGTACGATTGATTTTCTTTTCAGTGTAGACACATATAATATAAATATGTACTGTATAATATTTCAACATTTTTAATATTCCCCAAAATGTGTAAAGTAAAGACGGCGCAACGGACAATCTGTTCTCTGGAACTTTTGGCATTCATTCTCACTGGAAACACCTGCCGAAAACCAGTTCCAGTTCCCAATTCGTAGAATTCCCGCATAGCGTATTATTATATTGTTGCGGGACCACACAACAATCACATAATGCGAGTATACAAATTCATATATTTACAATTTTTTCTATACTTTTTTGCCTTTTTCTTTGCTTTCTTTTCCCTTTCTTGCCTTTCCAAAGTTAACTGGCTGTGACGAACGAGCCAAGTTCTTTCTAGACAAGTTTGTATACACAGTATGGTCAAAAGCTGTGCCCTTCCGAATTCCAAAGACGGCGGAGTTTGTTGATTCTGTTCGCGAATTATTTTTTGATTCCAAACTTTTGTTTTATTTTTAATATTTTTATTTAATTTAATTAAATTTATAACAGGTGTGAGAAAAAGTTTTTTTTACTTGTTTTAGCTTAGGTGGTCTTCTCTGTCTCCTCTTCTTAGGGATTCAGGGCTAAAATAAACCCTAAAGTAAGCCGACAGTAAATATTTGATTTAAATATGGATTTTTTAAATTTAAGATGAGAGTTCTTTATTTTAGAATGTGTGCTCTTTAAGTACATTGTACAGTGTAAAGTAATCCTCGAGACTCTTAACCCGTTTGTGAAATATACAAGTAACGAATTTCTTCATAATATTTTTTAATTGTTTAAATTAACATACAAAATTGGAGTTTTCATCAAATAGTACTAAGTATATAATTATTTATTAGCTTTGGTTCTTTTAAGTATGACTTTTGATAGATTTTTTATATTCGGAAATTAACGGTTAAGTAACATGTATCTGAGTAAAAATAAACCCAAAAACGTGCAATACAAGCACAATTTTTAAAGTCATTTATTATATCGATAAATATCTACTTTATCGATAAGTTAATGACTTATCCTACTTCTGACCTACTACTTTGTGTGTTGGCTTACATTTTAGTCAACTTCACAAGTTTTATTTCGTGTAATTAAAATATATTTCAAGCTTTATAACGGAAAGAAATCCGTTAAGTTAAAAGTTTCAAAACAAATTTTGTAGCATATGTAAATTGGTTTTAAGTGGCAATAACATTATTTATCAAATAATAATATATTGAACTGGTGTAAAGTATAATTGACAGATACCACTAAGATATAGTTTTAGTTGTTGCTTCGAATTGTTTGAGATAGTTTGGCATACCCGCCTGAGACACACACCAGGTGTAAGGTATATGCATGGCTTCAAATGTAAAGTCGCGACCACCCCTTTGAGCAGCACCACCCATGAGTCCCCTCCCCGGTTTCCCGTTCCACGAGCTGCTTTCCCTCGAGGTCTTTTGAGCTTCTTCCGTCGGCGAATCGTGTCGAAATTCATGCATGAGTAACCGATATCAATTGTCCCCAAGCTTCAGTGTTTTCGTTTCTCCAGCCGGATGGAGATGGAGGATGCATCCCCCTGAGCTGTGTTACCTCCCTCTGTCTTCCTGTTGCCAGTTCCCCTCCAGTCCTCCTGTACTACGCCCTCTACCAGCCAGTTATTGTTGCTGCTGTTGCTGTTCATGCATTAAATTGCTTTATTATGCTTGACGTTATTACGCCCGTTGTGCAATTTGTTGCTGGTCAGTCTACCACGCCCCCTTGACTCCGTCCACTAATATCCCTAAGCTCCACCAATGCCGTGGACCCCCGACCCACAAACCTCACGCAACTTTCATATATATATATATATATATTTTATTTTCTGTTCGCTTGTTTTGTTTGGACTTCTGAAAATTGAAAGAAAGTAAAAAATAAAATAAAACAAAAAACAAACTGAAATACATCAATGGTTCGTTCCCCCTTGATTCTTGGTTTAAAACTGCGTTCTCAAATTTAATTTCGCCCGTTAAACGTAAATGTTACTGGATGATTTTCTGCACAATGCTGTAAATGCGTTTGTTTGGTGCAAATTGATTTGCGGAAAATCCTCCGTAAACATTGTATACGTATTTTCTTTCGTGAGTCATGCTTAAGCATACAAGAACACGAATCTGCATTCAATATGAAATATTTGCTGGCATTCAAAATTTAACACAAATGTGCTGAAACAACACATACACAGAGAACAAAATTCGGAGTACTGACAAAAAATGTAATCCTTAACGATGCTACAAATAGCTTAATACCAAATACTTTCAAGCTATGAATGCGTGGAGTTGTTGGCTCATGTTAAACATTTTGAGATTTTAATAACAATTTTGTATATGAATTAAATTGTTTAGAATATTGCCGATTTGAGTGATATGTAGTGTATCATTTAAAAGCTAATTTACATATGAGTACGAGTTTTCTTTTGTGAACACATCTACATACATGTCTATCGTATAAGGTACAAAGGTGAAAGCAAAGTAAATTTTAAGCAAATGAAACTTTTCCAAAAAGTTTTCGGATTATTTCTAATTACATTAACTTAAAATTTCAAATTATTTTTTGTCTTTGTTTTATCAACAAAATGTTTTTCTTCCAAGTGATTATATTTAAAGCACACGATTATTTATTTATATCAAGAAGAAACTTAATCATTTAAGAAAAAGCCTATGATGTTAGTTTAATTGCTATTTCAGAAGTGGTCTTGATAAAGTGTATCAAACAAATATTATAGTTTTTACAGTATAATATTAGTGTAAATTAAATAAATTAACAATATTTATATTTTTTAGACAATATAATTATAATTTATAATTCCTTACCTTTTTACACGTCAATTGATAATAAAGGAAAAATTATTCAGGCAGTTGTGGAGCTTGGAAAATATTATGTTATTAGCAGTAATTGTAAACTAGTTAATACACCTGAGTATTCTTAATACTACTGCAATTTTTCTATTAATAAAATGCGTTTAATTTATTTGGTGCAAACTAATTTTGCACAGCTGACAAATATCGAAAGCTTTGTTGCATTAAAATGGTTCGTTGTAGCTCGTTTATTGAAGAGATCGATGAACTTTTTTATACCCTTGTAGAGGATATTAGTTTTTGCTTGAAGTTTGCAACGCATTGAGGGAGGCAACGTGGCATTAGCAACAACAGCCCATCGGATAACTATATCAGAGACTTGCAACGAGTATAAAAATTTCGAATGGTTACTAGTCATCGTTTTATTCGAATTAAAATTATAAAATTATACTGAATCGTTTTACTCGACTATATGTTTGAGTATTTTGGTTGAAAGCCGGATAGACGGAAAACTTTTTGACATTGGCAGCAGTGGTTTTTGCCTGAATCATACCATGACACAATAACATAAGGTAGTCTCGTCGGCGGCAGAACTGTCTTAGCTTTAGTGCGTTCCCTTATTGCAAGCATAGCTAAGACAGTAAAACGACGAGCCTCTGCCGCCGTCAAGACTACCTTATGTCATTGTATTATGGATCATACCACTCACCATAGAACACATACATACATTAAGGCTAAAACTTAAGATTTTTTTATTGGCATTGAGTAGAAAAAATTCTTGAGTTTGCCGTCTTCAGTTCACACAACACAGAACACAGACATTAGAAACTGCACAACCAGTGATAACTCCAGATCGTTTATGCTCTTACCCTTGAGCGTTTTGCAATCCGTTTTAGTTTCACAAAAGAGGTTTCTTTTATCTTTTTAATTTAAATTACATTTCTCTTTTCAATTAATCTTCTTCTATCAGAAATATGAAATAACTTGTTCTTTTTTACTAACTCTATAACTGTCAGAGTTACCAGACTGCTGATGAGCAGAGCGCTTTTGCAGGAACTATCGGCTGTTCTTTCAACACTATTCATACAAAGTTTGTTCCGGATCGGACAACAATATCCTATTGCCGTCATAACGTTGTGAGCTAAAAACACTGCATTTTGTATACGGAAGCGAGACAGAGCCAGCTTCTTCGTGCTTTATTGCATTTTGTACTAATTTATCTATCGCTACGGTTCTTTGTTGTTCATTTGAGCGATTCATTATCGATAAATGTATAATAAGCTTAAGCTACGATACTAAATAATGGATAGTTCCTTTGTCCGTAGATGATATTTTCACAAGTTTATATCAGCGGATTAATCGAACTAATTCCAATTATTCATTTTAAATTAATTGATCGCTTCAATTTCCACTGCCCAAAAAAGTCATTAAGATATGTTATTACGAAACAGAAATATACAGAACGGAGAAAACAGTCATTAGGCAGAAATAGAACGGACATTAAATGACCAAAAATAATAATATTCCGATGAGTAATTCTATCACATAAGGTGGTTTGAATCTATGTATGTTTACACACTCCTTCTTATAGCCAAGAATTCAAATTTTCAAATTTTTCGGATGGCCATGTTAAGGCAAAAGTTTTAAAACTTTTTACAGAATTCACAATGTTCCGCATCACAAATAGAAGTCACAACATCCCGGTAATCTATCTGTGATGTTGTAAAGATTTCTGCAATCTTTTTTGACCGGAAGACCCCGACTTCACTTTCCTTTTTGTTCAAAATTAATTTTATAATTATATTTACTACTTCATTTTTTAAAAAAAACTATCTCCTAATTCTTTAGAGTTGTGGTACAAAAATTTTCAGATTTAGGTACTACATCCCAGGGTCAACGGGAACTTATCAGACAGATTTTTTCGTTTTGCCAATGAGAATTTTCCATTTGCAGTTCGCAGTTTATTGAGAATTTTTAAAGCTTGTTTTGTTGCTTAAAGTTTTTTGACGCCTAGAAAGCAATATCCGGAAAAATTACATAATGAAAAGTCACTTGAGGTAGCAACGAGGTGCGGCGTGCTCAAACGGTCATCAGATTTACCTGTATACGAACATTTTACGGACAGAGCGCTGATCGAGATCCAGGTCCCGCGCAGGTTCTGTTCCAAAAAAAAAAAATGTATTCAATAGTTATTACTTTTTCCAAAACTTGTACAAACAAATTAAATTAAATGAACACTCCTCTTGGCCCCTTTTCATTCATAGCAGACATAGGTTTTCTAAAATGTCTGCCTCAATGGACAGTAGTTACAGGTCTTACCGGCGTTCATTTCCCATCAAAGTAATAAAGTAATTTTTTATTTCCTACAGCAGTTGCAGTTGTAACTGGTAAGGTCAAGAATAAAATGCATTCTGTTATTTCCACCGGAAAACTGGTTACAAGAATGTTATCAGCAATAACCGAAAGTGTTCCCTAATGAAATGAATTTTTTGATTTTCAGATTTTAAACTTGTTTTCACTGAAATTAGCGGACAGTTTTCCGAATGTAGAGCTTATGTTGAAAAAGCTGTGGAATGTTTGTTTAGTTTGAGAAAAAAGTTTTCTAAAATTCTGTCATCTTATCATCATCATCATCAATAACAAAACCCCTTCTTATCTATCCACTTTTGTTTTTGAAACCCAAAAACTATTTTGCTAAATTTTGGACTTATTTTGCAAACTATTGCAAGAGCCGCAAAGTCTATTCCAAAGATCACTTAATAAATTACTAAAACTATGACTTAAACAGCAAAATTCAGCAGCGCGCGATAACCGATATAACGAATTTGTGAAATAAACAATGTTTGGAAAGTTATTGGAAATTTTTTACCGTGAAGTACAGGGGCCTGCTCGGGGCGCTGTATATTCGTTACATTCGTATTTAAATTTGTATTGCCTACATTACGGAGTTAATGCTGAAGGCAAGGCCCGCGGAAATAATCCGCTAATTGAAGGCGTGCAGTCACGTGTATTATCCAATAAGCGTTATGTGGCATTGCACAACAGATTGAAACCTTAGCCACGCATACTGGAAAAGTAAGGACAAGTGACGCCTACGCATTTACCCTCACCACCACCTCTCGACATGTCATGATGATTTTGTGATTGAGCTAAGCGGGGGATAAGGTGGGACGGAAGGAAGCAAGATATTGTTGATGTTGAATGTGAGAATAATGCTCATATATCTTTCGATTTGCACTCGCAAATGCATTGGCATTAGAGTCCTTTCGTTTGTTTGTGTGTGTGTGTGGGTGTATGTCTGTGTGTAAGTGTGTGTGTGTAGCGCCCGCTGTGATTCCAATGGGAAGCCATTGCCTTAGGAAGCAAGCATTAATCGGGTTAAGGGTGTAGCAAGGGGGTTGGGGTAAGGGAGCAGCCAGTATGTGCTGTCATTCGTTTTGCCTTTTTGTATGCTTATTCCTCGGTAAACAACATAAATTTTGGTTAAATTCAACAGGACAACGTTGCTGAACATCCGTGTGCATGACTGCGGCTAAAGCTCAAAAGAACTACTGCTCTTTCTTTTCTTTGTCCTGACAGTGAGCTTTCTTTAAGCACTATGAAATAGCATTGAGAAATACACGAAATCCCTATCCGTCCAAAGTTGACATTTGATCCTTAAACACGACAATAGAAATTTATATATATGTATATAACTCTATCAGTTTAGTGGAAACAAATTTTTGTTTTGAAGATAATTCAATGAAAGTTGCCACTTTGGTTGGAATCGTACTACTATATCATACAGTAAACGATATAGAAAATATACACTGATTGTATAACAAAAACTAATTTAGACCACGTACCCAAAGGGAAAGATGGTTGGCCGACCAACGTGGCGTTTAAAGTTTTGTGGATCTGACCTACTTGGAGAAATTGATTTTCATTTTGACGGATAAGCATCGCTATCTTGACTGATCAACCTCTCCTTCCCCCTTTGCTCTTTTGAGGACGTTCTCTGGAAACTACATTCCATTAGATGGTTGGTGTAAGTTTTAAGAGTGTAAGTGATTTACCTAAATTTTTTCGAAATTTCCATTGTCGGTGTAATTAGAGCTTAGTTCGCGGTGGCATCGCGGCAAATATTAAATTTTTAGCAAATGGCATGTGTAGGTGAATGTATGTGTTTATGAAGTATATGCAATACATATCTCCTGGCATGGCATTAAATTATCGTCGTGGCACGTTTGAGCATAATTCTTCCCGCTATCTGCAAAAGCTGCAATTGTTGTTGTAACGATTTTTCTCCGGCCATATTTCACTTTTCCGCGCATCTGTTGCTTTGCTTCTGATTCATTCCCCGTGCTTCCGACCACACTGCGAGAAATTAATGTAGTCCAGCGGAAAGCTTTAATTAATTTAAGCATTCCCAAATAAAATATGTTTGCACATTTCTTAGAGTGTATTTGCATTCTCTCCTTGGGACAAACGACAACAAAGCAGCGAACTTTTCCATTCGCTTTCGCTGCTATCAGTTTTCCCAGCCATTTCCCCAGCTGCCATCACTCCCTCACCCTTGACGCATACTGAGAAAGGTGGGAGTGGAGTAAAAGAGAGGGAGTGAAACACACTCAGACTCAGGTCGATGTCATTTTAAAGTCAAGTGAGACGCCACTTGGAATACATTTTTTAGATTCAGTTCCAGATACAGTTCCATTTTCAGTCCCAGCATCAGGTGTGAGCTGTGTCACCTTGTCAGGTGCATACACAGAGAAATAAGGCAGTTTTCAGGGACTGAATCAAATATGAACAGCAAAGCTCACATCCACAAATTTATTTTGTTTAAAAAATAATTTAACCTTGTTGAACTACCGATATAAAAATTAACTATTTAAGCTTGAATTTTCCCTGGTCAGGGGTATTTTAAAAAGTCTGAATTTAGCGACTGATTTCATAAGTTAACAGATAAAAAAATTTAAAAATTCAACTTATAGTTCATTTAATTTAATTGTATATTTTTAGCTCGTTGGATAGAAATTTAAACATTATTTAGCCTAAATAACTAGGTAGCTTAAAATATTTATTTCTTGATCAATAATAAATTATTTATTTGTCGGTCATTAATACAATAATAAATTTAATTTATCAGTTAATTTCTTGTAATATATTTTCCATAAATAAACATATTAGTTTTATATTTAATAAAATATTAGTTTATAATTAAGTATACTTTATTTAAGTAATTTATCTATACCAAATAAAGAAATATATCTTGTATGCACTTTATGTTTCTTGCTGTGTATCTTACCGAGTTATACATCGTAGTGGATTGATTTAGCTAAGAATACATGATGTTGATCCGCAAGTCGTGAAATTTAATTCTCAGTACAATTTTTAGTCTTATGCTTCAAGCAAATGTCGTTAATGTCTGCAATGCACAACAGGAAAATGTACACACTCATACACTCAGACTGCTTCGATTTGGTGCAACAGTTTTCAGTATCAAAAAGTTGGCAATAAGCTTTAGCGCTCGTTTGGCTGAGAGTGTTTTTGCGTGTCTGAATGTGTGTATGACTCATGACTCATTAGCCAGGAAGCTAGACACAGCAGCGGAGTCTTTGGTGAATTTTGACTCATTTGAGTGCTCCTGTGAATTGAACAAGTTCTTAGACCTTAAAACTGTTTACTGATTACAGTCTTATCCATTTGGAACTTGGTAAACCCATTAACCTTTGGTCACAAATTAAACCTGGGCTCAGTAACTCCAATAAGATATCGGTAGCGAGTAACCAGTGTCAAGCAAACATGTAACGAGTTATTTGCAGCTTCAGGACATAAGTACATACATATATATGTTATCCAGAGTTGTGTATGCCCCGGAGTGCACTTAAACACTCAAACCAACACACACACACACACACACAAGCCCTCTTGTATTTTAGTAGTTGTGCGAGTGTGTGCGTGTGTTCGCGGCACGCACTGAGTAGTCACTGACACAGACAGTTCGTCTATAAAGAGCAAAATAAATATAATAAAAATCGTTAACGAACCATACACACCACAAGTCAAACAATAAAACAATACTCCTCGCAACACCCTATCACACCCACCCTTCCCGACCGCCTCACTCCTTGTGACCTTCCTACTAAGCAGTCTGCGTGGCAAATTATTGCGTGTAATAAATAAACTAAACCCTTTCAAAAAAGAGAGGGGTCCAGTTTTAAAGACGCAACTTTGAACTCTCTTTTTTGTAGGAGTATGAAATTTTGATTTTCAAAGTCATTCTTTAGGTCTATTTGATTTATTTGATTGATGCTTCAGCTTTAATGTTTATTCTTTAAAGGGTATTTTCATTAGCTTTAAAAATGAAAAAACGACAAAGATTTGGCTATTCATTTGATTTATTTTAAATAACAATATTATGTTATAAAATATATTACAATAAAAAGACAGAATCCCCTTCTTGAACTCTTTAAATCGTTTCATTTCTGAGAATCACATGTTACTAATTCTATGTTAAAGAGTATTTATTAACAAAACCATAAAAATGGGATTTAGTTAAACGCTACATATTAAATTTAGCTAGGACTACCCAAATTACAGTATAGACATGTGTAAGTTTGGTCCAAATAAGTCTTTTTTCATTTTACCATTTTGGGGATTCAAAGTTAACTTCAAATTTCATTGGTAAGGCCAAAGTTGTTTGTATTTCTAGCCAATGATTTTGATATCCCCAAAACACGCATCTCTTATAAATTTAAGTGAAACAGAAGTAAATATAATGATTAATTTTATTTAATTTCTAAAAATTTAAAATTTGGCGAATCGAAAAAGTGTTTAAAGTAAAGAAATAAACTATAAACTCACAAGAGCTTTGGTGAATGTGTGTGTGTCTGGGCTGTGAATCTGATTACACGTAAAGTGCCAGGTAAAAGATTCGATCACGTAAATTGAGTTTACACCTGAAGGAGTAGGATGTTTGGTAGTGTGTGGGGGTTTGGTAGCGGGTACATTGGAACAGCAGCGGAGGAGCGAAAGCAAACAATACATTTGCGGCAGCACGTACTACATGCAGTCGTAGCGTCGCATAGAACGAGTGTTTACTGTGCTTCTAGTGTTTGTTGAGTGTCCCGTCGGTGGAGGGGAACGATGTTTGGGGGGCGAGGATGCATGTTAGAGGTGAGAAAGTCAAAATATTTAATGGATTGAGAATGAATCAAGATTAAGAGTTATTGAATGGGGGCTTTAGCTAACATTTTGGCTAGTATGTATATGTGTGTGTATTGCTGTTGGCCACAGTGTTGGATAGAAAACTGTTTCGTTATATCAATACATTTAATGTCTACTTTGAGAACATGAAATGAATTTCTAGTTACAGCAACAATGAAAACTCATTAATAAGTATGTGTATGTGTGTGTGTGTGTGTGTGTGTGTGCGTGTGTGGGGGTTGGCAAAAACAACACGCATTTTCCACTGTCAAAGTAGGGACGTGTGGGCTGTAGGTGAACGTGTTTAAGGGGGAGTGCCAGTGTATAAAATGTGGCTTTGTATATCAGAATCACATTACTTTCGAGGAAAATGCGTTTTTGTTTTTAAGCCAAGTTTAGATTGTTGTTGTCGCTGTGTGTGTGTGTGTGTGTGTTATGCGTGAGTTTTTTTTAGTATTTTATGCGCTGCCCCAAAGATGCGATGAGCTTGATCAGCTGGTTTCGCTTGGCCTTGATGACGTCCTGATGCAGGAGCTTCACTCCATCGACGCAGTCGTAACGGTTCACATAGTCGGTCAGCTGATCAGCCATACAGATGACATGGATGCCACAGTCATAGCCATTGGTCTGCTGCAAACAGCGCATAGCTCTAAAGCGTGCATGCCGCATCTCGAGCACATCCTTGATGTTGGTAACCAGTTCCATGGAGCTCTCCGTATTGCTGCCCCCATAGGAGTCAAAGTGAAAGAAGCTCTTGTCTGGCCGTGAAGCTACCAGCAGTGTCCACTGTGCACCGCCTCGATTGCCACCGTTACCACCACTTCCACCGCCAGTGTTGGCGGCTCCGTTCATAGCCATAAAAATAAAGGGTTTTCTTACGGCGTTGTGCTCAGTGACCAGCAGCGAGTGCAGCTCCTTGTCGTCCATGTAGAGCATGCACTGGGACATCTCTGGCGTTATAAACAGAAAGTCTGAGTTCGACTTGTACTTCACCTCCTCGAGGTATGCGAAATAAAAGTTGAGTATCGCATCGTTCAGCCAGTGGGGTCCATGAAGCAGCTGCACATCACTCATACGCAGAGCATTCTTGCTTAGCGATGCTAGGATCGGATCGGCGCGTGAAGCTTTTTGTTTCTTCACGCTCACGTTGATGCTGCTGTTGCTTGAGCTGCCCAAGGCACCCAGACTCACACCGTTATGATTGTTAGTGTTGTTATTGGCATTAGCATCATCATTGTTTTGGTTATGATTTTGATTCTCATCCCCGTTGTGGTTGTGATTGTTGTTGATGCCTTTATCGTCTTTCTTGTTGTTGCTGATGTTGTTGTTCACTTCACCATCACCCATGGCATTCTCATCTACCTGATGACCCAGCTTTTTGCCGTGCGCCCTTTGCATCTCGGCGTCGTCGGTCGAAGCAGCGGCAGTGGCGGAGGCAGCAGCCTGGACACGCCGCTCGGCACGTTTCTTCTGTCGCATATTTCGTGGCATTTTCGTTGAGCTTCCGATGATCGCTAATGGCGTTAAATTTAATGTATACAATTAATTTAAGAGCGGTTAAACACACACATATATACATATACATATATATACACACATAAATTTATATATTTACACATATGTATATATGTACACCCGATGCCAAACTTACACAAAATAAAGTTATTGTTTTGTTGAATCAAAAGCAAACAATTCAAATGAGTTTCTTCAAAGTTTTGAGAAAATTTTGCTCGAACGATTTTCCTTTTTGACAATGTGTGCTTTGGTATGGGTGATTTGGTATTTAAAAGCGGATTCCAGCGTTGCCACACTGATCGCTGACACTGTGATGACATTCGCATGTCTACGTTAGCCATTCACATTCAGCTCACTGTTATATGACGCCTTGAACTTTTTTTGAAGTACAACAAATTAAGTATTCTCACAGTAAAAGAACCATACACCGGAAACTTTTTATCCACAAAACTAGTCTAAGATATTTTTATTAATTCTTTTTTTGTTATGCACATTTTTCTTGTATATTCTTAACTGTTATTTTTTTTTTCTAAATTGAAATTTTGATGACATTGTCTATAGATAGGTATGGAGAGATATATTTATTTTATTAATTCTTGCTACATATTTGTGCTTACCTTACCTTCCTTATTCCTTATTATTTGTTCATAAGTTGAACTTACATATTTTATTTTACTTTACATAAATACTTTATATAATACCCGTTACTTATCGAGTTAAGGCATATCTTAACATATGAACATATCAAAGCTTTCCATATATTCTAGCTCTACGGCAAAGTTGTACACATTTAACAGCGCTTTAATAATATTTAACTGCCGATGTAGTCATACCCGCGAGTAACTCCAAGAGCACACAAGTTAACATATTAAAATAAAACCAATCGATTGAAAATTAATATTAACTCAAATTAAAGTTTATTTATTTATGTATTTATTAACGCAGACTAAGATCAGTAGGGAGTATAAACCATGTATATGTATAATTATATGTATAATTAAAATTAATATTAATGATTATTAAAAAGTGTAATAACTTCAAGAACTCTCATACGATTAATAAGGGACGGAAGATCGAGGAGTAAGAACCTGTTGGTGTAGGATGGAAGACGAAAGTTAGGGTCCCAATTAAGTCCACGAAGTGCGAAGTGTAAAATCTGCCTCTGCACCGACTCAATTAAATCTTGAGTATGAGCATGTTGACCGGTACACGGTTTGTGTAGGATTTAAAATATGATTTTAATCCTTTGGTTCGATGATATTATTAACAATAACAATAAAACAAAGAATTAAATTTTTTAGAGAGAATTTATTGAGAATTGATTAAGAATATTTAGCCGGCATATATGTATTATTAAAGAGGGTTAAGGGGGCTTAGATAGTTTATGTTTTAGTGCATAAAAATAAGTTTTTTCTTATACAATTTCAAAGTAGATTTCCCTCTTAAATTTATTTAATTAGTTTAGCTTGATATAGTAAAACAACAGAGTGAGCACAGGGTCATTCAAAGTTGACCACTTGAGTGTAGACTCTACTGGTTATTAACAGAGTTTGCTGCCAATTGTTCCGTCAGTATTATTTGCACATGCTGCCATAATAAATCTTGTTAACTGAGTGCACACACACACACACACACACAGCACACACATCCACACGCACTCACATTCACATAACTACATGTACTTATGTACATGAGTGTATGTGTTTGTATGTATGTGCGAGTGTAATATAATAATTTATCTTTATTTTAACTCATTGCTTCAAGTTGTCATTTCTGCGGGATTTATTCGAGAATATTTGTCGTCACGGCCTCCTTAATTTCATTTTCCTACTTGATGCATCGTGGGCATATGCCAAATCCCTTCCCCCTCCGACTGGCAAAAACGCACGCTTCACCGGTCGAGCAGTTTTGGGCATTTTTGCCATAGCTGTAAAATAACATTAACGCTCGCCGGCATTGACGGCACAATAAAAATTTACTATATATACATATATATACTATATATATATATATATATATATATATATATATATATATATACTATATATATAAGTACATGTATAGCATAGGAGAATATCGTGTGCGTGACTCATTTACATATAGTACATGCATACATATACATAAGAAGTACAACGACACATCCCCTGCTGTCCACAAGGACATAAAGATGGACGCGGGCATCGCAAATTTGCGTTTCCTCCTGCCTTTTTGGCATTGTCATTTCGAGGCTCTTTATGGCGCAAGTGGCTTTGGCTGTGGCTTCTCTGGTTGCCAGCTCATTTGAATTAACAGTTATGTACATATACACACACACACACACACATACACACATACCCATGCATACGAGATAAATTATAGTACCCATTCTAAAATCATGCATTTAAAGCTTTATTTATACAGAAATCAATAATTATGTTATAGTTTAGTGTTCAAACAAGTAAAAACTCTTATCATCGGCTCGCTGAAGATTAAATACCCTTGCAGTCATGCAATATCCTTTGCATATTGCGTTAATTTGTTTTCAATCCCAAATTGTACCTATGGTAGCTATATGATATAGTGATCCGATTTGAATTAAATTTTGTCGGTATAATTAGAATGAAAAGAATTGTGTATTGTGTTAATTTTGATTGAGATTTGGTCAGCATTTTCAACTGATTGTTCATATGAATTTTTTGCATGGAATTTTTTACGAAAAAAAAAAACAGACAGACAAACGGACAGATGGCCATGCCTATATCGACTCGACTGTTGAGGCTGATGAAGAATTTATATACTTTATGGGGTCGGAATAGCCTCCTTCAATGCGTTACCAACTTTGTGGCAAAAACAATATACCCTCTGTAGGGGTAATAAAGAATATAATTTCAATTGTGAACGAAGAAACAAATTTGAACTAGTGCAATACATTTTTAAGTATTTTTAAGAATCTAATTGCAAAGAAAACATAGATATGTTTTGGTGAACACAAGTGTTTAAATGCGGGCCAACTATTCACAAACACCACATAATGTAATTATTGTAGATTTATTAAAAAGTTTTGTCCATTTAGTTATCATTATTGTTTTATGTGCTTTTATTCGATGTTATGCAACACTAGAGTCATCGCAGTCAACTCAAAAAGCAAACTGCATATCAAACCAGAAACAGCTACCGAGTTCAAAAAAATCGAGTAAGAAAGCTACAGCCGAGCGAACCGACTGTTAAAGACTCCGGACTGATTCTAGTGCGCATTTTTGATAAAATGATAAATTTACTCTTTTCAAATGAGAGCTGTGAGATAAATTATCTGATCCGGACCACTGGTAATGATTGGTAATGATAGTTATATTCATAATGTTCTTCTATTATGACTACATGTTTTCATATAAATTACATATTTTCGACTGATTTGTGGCTTGGGAGCTTTAGGATATAGAATTCTGATCCGGATTGGTAATGACCTTTAAATGGTGTCTAGTTTCTTACAAGTTATGGTGTTATAAAAATATTTTTTCTTTAAATTTGCGTAGCCTAAAGGGGAGTGAGATCGATTTGAAATACGCTTGATCTGCTCGCGAAATAGCCGTACTTTCAATACGAATTTGGTGGCTCTAGCTCTTATAGTCTCTAGTAACTAAATGCTTATACAAACTGTAGCTGTTCAAGAATATATATAGTATATAATATAAGCATAATGGGGTTTGAAGAGACACCTTCTAACTGTTGCGCACATGTCGCTTCTGACCAAACCCAAAGAAGACTTCTTCTTTCGATTTCAATACAAACTTAAAAACAAAGAAGGTAAGTAAAGAGTCTTACACTGAGAAAAAATGTCAATGGTTACTCATTGCACTCGATTTATTTTACTTCGAATAAATTTGATACGTAAAGAATGGCATTCCCAATGTAAGTATTATTTAAAGATTTCAGTATATCATTGGTTGCAGCCTTTTTGGCAGGAAGCGAACCACACGCTTTGACCACGCCCCCGGTTCTTAAAAGTAAATGCCACTTAAATTGCATCAAATGCATAATTAACATAGCGCAGATGGCCCTGTAAAAGAATGAGATGCAGTGCACGACTTGAACTCATTTTCAGTTCATCATTTTTGTAACTTAATTAGGACACATCTTCAATACTTCGTGGGTAATACTCTTTTGATCGAAGTAAACTAAAATTTGAAATCTGTATTAAAATTCATGTTTGTTCTCTTAACCAAACAATTTATAAAGGCAACATTTTTAAAGAACAGATGTGGTTTTTCTACTATATAATGAAATAGTCAAGGATTTACTAAAAATTATATTGTCAAAATACTGTCAATGATTCTGATTTTTAGTAATTTTAATTTTAATGATTTATTATTTGAATCGTAAGTATTTCGGTAATTTTTAAAATAAAATACAAATTCTTTTAAGACCGTTTATAAACAAGTGATAAAGCCTACAGTCTAGCTAGACGGCACTAAAAGACTCAGTACTAATTCTAGTGCCCACTTTCGTTACAAAAAAAGTAATTTTTGACAGTTAGCTCAACTAATACTAAACGTCTTTATACAATTGTTGATATAGTTATATCAGCTGTTGATGCTAATCATGAATATATATATTTGATGGGGTTAAAAATGCTGCCTCCTGTTACTTCTACCCACATTTCTCAGTTATATTACATAGCTGATAGGTTTCTTATGTTTTAAGCTTATTGTTGGATCATGATAATAGTTAGAACAAGGAGAAAAAATGAATTGTTAGGATAAGCTTTAATTACTGAGATTATTGAATTGTCCAGTAATATACGCATAAAAACTCTTATACTTAAGCTAGCATGTAAGTTTGATTTGTATTCGGCAATGCAGCTGTCGCGAGCGGCAGTTCAGTTCGTCTTTTCGTCTCGCAATAGCCACACACACGCTGCCAAGCCTTTCCGCGGTTGCTAAGTTTAACAATAAATTGTAACGTTTAAGAACTTGCAGTTTGTTCTTTTGTAAAGTAGTTTTCGATTTTTCGGCATTGGCGCCCGAGGGGGACTTTCAATCGCGTTCGTTGGTCTTTAAGACATTTCAAGGCTTTGGTTTGCTGTGTGTGTCGGTTTGATTGTTGCTGTTGGATTTCCCCTGGAGCTGTAGACCGTATTGGAATTCTGGATTTGAACAGCCAGGAGTTGAAGGCACCCATCTTGGAGATAATACCCAGAATTGAGCCCAAGAGCGACTCTTCTGTTGATCAGGTGACAGTGCCCAAACGAGTCAGTGCAGGAGAATATAGAAAGTGCAAGCATAGAAGCGGCACAATACACATTTGAAAGTACATAGAAAAGTACTGCTCCATTTATTGCACATTAGAGACATTGCGTTTCGGCACTGATATATACTTGTGATTTATTGGAAAGCAATTTGAAGCAAAACACACAAATCGAATTAAATAAATAAAACAGAACACTTAACTAGCGAAAATATATTTGTTACATTAATTTCGCATATCAACGTTAGCCGTTCCTCTTTAATTTCGCTATTCGCCAATATCTAAATATTTCGGTGGTGGGTTTTTTGACCTTTGTTCTTTGCACATAAGTAAAGCGCAGTTCGCGTTTACATACATACATACATACATACAGCTGTTGGATTTGGCTTGCGGTAGTTAACTTGTACTTTGTTAGTGTTTTACTTCGATTCTGCTTCGCTTTGATTTCGTCTTACTTTGTTTGTGTCAACGCTGCTTACATACAAACGTACAAGCTAGCAAACATACAAACGTACGCTGATAAACGGCAAGCTTTTTAGTTGTTGTTGGTAGATCGCATCATTGCTACGCATGCGCTGTTGTTGTTGGTAGATTGCATCGTTTGTCTACCTGCGCATGCGCTCTTGTTGTTTTTTTTAATTGTGCAGGCGAATAAGTCGAATATCAGTAATCAGCTGATTTTTGTTGCGCTGGTGCGTTTGCGTAGATTGGTATTTTGTTGTTGTTGACAACTGTCGGCGCTTATCTACATACGCTTGCGTTTTGTTAATTGCTGTTTTTTCTTTTACATGCGAGAATTTCAGTTAGCCAGCTGATTATCTTGATCTTCTGATTTTCTTAAATCATATTGATCGACAACTGTTGTTAATCAACAAATCTCTTTAATCATTTGATTATCTTCGTCAGTCAAGTTGGTTGATCAGCTGATTATTGTCGGATATAGTACACTTACGTGCATTCGAATAGAGTAAAAATTTAATTAGTCAATATGGCACACAAAACAGACCCTAATGACACCGTTCTAGTTGACGCGGAAACTTGCCTTAGTGCTCGTTTAAGTCAATTGTTTGTTAAATTGGAAAAAGTAGAGAGCGACATAGAGCGTCAAAGGAGTTCACTCATTAATAAAATGGTGACTCCAAGCAAATTTGAGATTCAGTGCCGGCTAGACATACTAAATTCATACATTTCCAAAGCTATGGATCTGCAGTCAGAGATCGATGCAATAGATCCTGACAATACCAGTCGTGCAATGCTTGAGGAAACATGTATTTTGGCACGGTCTTCATACATGTCAGCCCTAAGTGTGCATCAGGCAGCAGAAGTCGTCCCTCAGCCTTCTCACCATTCTCACTTGCCCAAACTAAAGTTGCCCAAATTTAGCGGTAAACACTCGGAATACAGACAATTTATCGGTCTGTTTAATAGCTTGGTGGACTCTGATCGCTCGCTGTCAAATATTGAGAAATTCAACCATTTGATATCGTGCTTTTCAGATGAGGCGTTAGGCACCATCAGAGCTTTCCAAGTATCTGATGCGAACTACCCGAAGGCATTAGAAAGTCTAAGTCGAGTATATGACAACAAGTGTCTTATCTTTTTTGACACTCTTGCCCAGTTGTTTGACATTGAGCCGATGTCCAAGCCATCGGCAGTTGGAATTCGAACAATAGTTGACTCGGTATCGGCAATTTTTGGTTCGCTAATTTCCGTTGGAGATGAGCAAGATTTCGCAAATGCAATCTTGATTCATATAGTTATGTCGAAGGTAGATCCTCATACGAAGTCGAAGTATGAGGAACAGCTGGATTACAACACATTGCCGAAATGGGCCGACTGTGCTGCGGCTTTGAACAGGCGATATCAGCATTTGTCTGCTGAAGAAAGTTCAAAGTCTAGGATGAAGCAAACATTTGAAATGAAACACGCTAAAAAATCGTCGTTTGCGTGTACAAATGTTGAAAAGGAAGTGGAACCCACATGCTAGTTTTGCAGTGCAAACCATATGATTGAAAATTGTCAAGGGTTTGCAGCACTGCCGGTTGACGATAGATTTAATTTCGTAAAATCTAGTCAACTCTGCATAAACTGCTTGCATTCAGAGCACAGAGTGTCCAACTGCACTGCGTCGAAGTGTAGAGTTTGTTCTCGTCCTCACAACACTCTCCTTCACAAATTCACACCGGTAGAAACATCACAGGCTTCTGCTCATCCTGCCCATGTTGATCAAAGTGCTAGCGAAACCGATCAGGTAATCCTGGCAACGGCTGTTGTTAAAGTTCAAGACAGTTTCGGTAAGAATCGAAACGCTAGAGTCTTGTTGGATTCAGGGTCACAGGTGAACTTCATGACGGAAGACCTCGCTGAAGCCTTACGCCTTCAACGCAAAAACAAATGTTTAACCGTCAAGTCGGTTGGACAGTCGAGATTGACTGCAAAAGGCAAAGTCTCGACAATAGTTTCGTCTCGTGTATCGAGACATCAGTTCAGCGCCGAATTTTGGGTGCTGAAATCGATTTGTAGCAGGCAGCCAGATTGTGATCTTCCCATCAATAGGTGGAAGATCCCAGCAAATGTCGAACTGGCTGACCCTGAGTTCCACAAACCCCAGAAAATAGATATACTTCTGGGAGCCGACTCCTTTTTTGAAATGCTTCGTAACGGACAAATTCGATTGGCGAAGGGTGGTCCGTTACTACAAAGGACGTTGTTTGGTTGGGTGGCATCAGGGCGGTGCAAGAAAATGCTTACCAAAAGCCCAATATGTTGCTCAGTGATGCAACATAGAAAAGATGTTCGTTTTGAAGACAGTGTAGATCGACACTGTGAGGTCGAAGCTGTCCCGGAGAAAAGTGTTTCGGCAAATTATTCTGCGGAGCACATCGTTTGCAAACAAAGCTCTCGGGACAGCGCTCAAAAATTGACGACTGGACACTTTGGTGTCAATTTGTCAGTCACGACTGATCGTTACAAATTGTCAAAAGACAAGTTGTTCCCATGATCTGGGAACTCGAGGATGTACGTATGAACGTAAATCTTGACCTTGGTCGCATGTTGATAGATACAGAAGTTCCACCAGGACCACGTAACACTTTTTCACACCAGTGCGTCCTGAGACCTGAAAGCAATTCCACCAAACTTCGAGTAGTAGTTGACGTGTCGTGTAAGAAAACGTCGTCATACTCTCTCAAGGAATTACTGGTGGGACCTGCGATTCAGAGGGATCAAATTGGTTCAATTTGTAGGTTCCGTCTGAACCGAACTGCCCTCACGGCAGATATCAAAACGGGCAATTTTCCATTGGCAAAATGGTTTTTAAACCATTATAACGTATTAGAAGAAGGCGGAAATGAGAAACTTTGGATTTCCAATGATGCCGATTCGACAAAAACGCTTGGCTTAAGGTGGACACCAAGTTTGGATACTTTTCGGGATCAATTGGTTGATAGCTTCGCCAAACTAAGTCCCACCAAGCGAAAAACATTGCTAGAATCTTTCGCGTATATTTTAGCCCAAACATTCGCGTTGGACCGATGTCGAATCGAGAGTGCGAGTTTCTCGAATGATTCAGAAACCGCACTACATTGTACATATACTTCCCCTTCATTACTTGCAACATTTGTAGCCAATAGAGTTGCAGGCCTCCAAGAGATGGCCAATAATGTATCTTTGAGACATGGACTGACATCATCAAATCCATTCGATTTGTCGTCAAGAGGGTGTGGCGTTCAGAAACTCGATCAGTTCGTTCGGCTTCGTTGCATGGTAAAAAGACATTGGCCTCAAGGGTTTAAAGAATACTCAGCACTCGTTTGCCTATCTAGATTAGTAAGATTGCAATCGCTGACTATATACAGTCAAAAGTCGGACGATTTTGAAAGACGAATCTCTTTGATGCATCTAGGTATAGAATTGTGCGGTGCCACAGATGTGCTGGTAAAGATAAGAGGACGAGCCCCGCAAAAAGTGTATACAGCGGTGTTCGTGTGTTTTGCATCAAATGCGGTTCATGTTGAGTTTACAGCAAGATCCACTAAACCTCTCATTTTAACAGCGTACATCTTATTCGCTCGACGTGGCACGCCAGTCCGGCGATACGTGGAGAAGGAGCCACATTTTCGTGAGGAACCTGGTGAAGGAGTTCCAGGACTCATTTCGAAGGAAGCAAAGCAGGCTTCTGTTCTCCGCGGAAGGAAGATGGAGTGGAGGCTTATCTCAAAGCGGCCCTCTCGTCGGTGGACTGGACATGCGGCAGATCAGCCGGCGGCCGGCGCTAATGCTGCCAGGGCTACCAAGGGATTGAAGGCGATCCCTTCAAGGTGGCCGGAATGTTGGATCATGATAATAGTTAGAACAAGGAGAAAAAATGAATTGTTAGGATAAGCTTTAATTACTGAGATTATTGAATTGTCCAGTAATATACGCATAAAAACTCTTATACTTAAGCTAGCATGTAAGTTTGATTTGTATTCGGCAATGCAGCTGTCGCGAGCGGCAGTTCAGTTCGTCTTTTCGTCTCGCAATAGCCACACACACGCTGCCAAGCCTTTCCGCGGTTGCTAAGTTTAACAATAAATTGTAACGTTTAAGAACTTGCAGTTTGTTCTTTTGTAAAGTAGTTTTCGATTTTTCACTTATGTTATGTATATTTTACTTTTTTTATACAAATAAATATATTTTTATTAATTAAATAATTATTTGTGTACGTCAAAAACGAGTTTTCATTTCATAATTCCACTTTGTTGGATGCCATTCAACATGCTCTTTAAAGACTTATAAGAAGCTTACGGGATTTCAATGCTTGTTTTGTGGAAATATTTGCAAGCTTTTTAAATGAGGCTTTAGTCACAAAGTGGAAACGGTGAGGCAATTGATGCGGCAACTGGTCGCCGGTTTTTATCAATGTGAGTCCAATAAGAAACTCCCAAATACCTGGAAAATAAGCTCGATATGAAAGCAAAATGTAATCAAAATGAAAAAAGAAATAAGCAAAAGAACCAACAAACAAAACACAATTAATCACTAAAGGAACTTTTCTACATAGTTTCAGATCAAGTTGTGTCTTTAAAATCGAATTAGATACAGGATACAGATACAAGATGGTGATAATTGATAGCACTTAATATTATACAATAAGAAAATTTAAAAGTGTCTAACATTCAACAGAAAATGTTTATTGTCTACTTAATATTATTAGCTCACAAAGTCTTTCTATAAAGTAGCAGCCTGGTCGTAGAGCACATGTTACATTAATTGGCATGTTCCAGAATTTGGCCTGTTTCTCAAATCAATGAATTATTTATCGATAATATGACAGTATTCATCAGCAAATGTGGCAATTCAGGATTCTGCAGAATCCAGCTGGCAAAACCAGCCCCAAAACAGTGTCTTCCGGATCATCAGCTCTAATTTCGCGTAGTGCGCACTCCACATCTGACAACACCATTGAGAACGTCCTGTTGTTGAGGTAGCTTTTTTGTGCCCAACAGCCCTTCATGCCGAAATAGGCAGCCACTACATAGTCTTTAGCTTTAAATCCTTTCAGTATGAAGTTAAGTTATTCAGGTGTGCCATGAGACTTTTGGAAACCAAATTGAAATCGAGGTATACTTCTGTTGACTTCCTTTATAGCTAAGATTCAAGACAACAGGAAGCGTTCAAAAAGCTTGGCAATAGAATGGAGCAGGCTGATTGGTCTGAAAGAGTCTTTCCAGGTTTCAAAATCATACAAATGCTTGTTGTGGTACATGGTCAACTCTCAGCGCTTAAAAAATAAAACCAAAAATAAGAACGCTTTACGTGGCATGGACTTAAGCTTGTATTTATCTAAGTCTTCTTCTCCAGGAGCTTTTTAGACCCCGTACTCTAACAAGAAAGAAAGGCTACAGTCGAGAGAGTCAACTGTAAGAGAGCACATCATTACGGTGCGTTTACTCCAAAAGAGAGCAGAAGGGTCTATTAAGTTTGTCAGAAGCGAAATGCGCGTAACAGGCAGAATGTTTAATTAACAGAGTTTGTGGCTGTTACTCAAAAGAATCTGCTGCTCTCGACTGAAGAGAGTAAGATCAAAGTATCAAACTCATCGCCGATGCATTGAATATTCGTTAGTGTTATTTTTGTGGAGTGAATTAACCGGTGTTCAAGTATGTAGGTGCTGTGGATAATCTGCGTGAGGGCAGCACAGATTTACATAGGCATGTATGTATGTTTGTAAGTACATACATATGTACATACATATGTATGTTGCTCTATTGTTGTTGTTACTGCTGTTTGAATTTACTTCTGAGTTGTTGGGCAACTTCTCTGCTGGCAATGCTTTGTGGGGCAAGGGTCAAAAGTTTTTCCGTAGCACGCAATGTGGATTGCCGCTGTTGTTGTTTTTGCTGCTGCCATTATTATTGTTATTTCAGACTGCAAAACTTTGGTTTGGTCTACTAATTAAATGCACAGGAGGCACCACAAGAGTGTTGCCTGGCAGCGACTCAATGAGTTTTTCCACCGGCAAAAGTCAACGACGACGCCTCGCGACTCAACTCGACACGTAATTAAAATAAAAGAGTTGAAGACTCCCAAGACCTAGCACATTTGTTACACACACACACATTCGCACGTATGTAACACACAAAAAGACAAGAATCAAAGTACAGTCGGGCTCACCCGACCGAAAGATACCCTGTGAGAAGTCTGGTCCTGCCTTGACATTATAAAAATCTTCGCTTTGCGTGCTAAGTCAATCAGAAATCCAATTAATTCTAGTAAATGCAACTCGAACAATACAGCTGAACAGCTGATCAAAGACACTTATTGTTTATTTAGTACCATAGCTTGAGCACATTATAAATTTATCGATAATGAATCGCTCAAATGAACTAAAGAACTGGTATCGGTAGATGAATCAAAACAGAAACGCGACAAAGCAAGAAGAAGAACTCTCTGTCTCACTTGCACTTGCCCACACTATTTTTGCAAACAACTGTCCTATTTTCGACCGATTTAGCCTCTGAGAGATACAGGATATAGTTGTGTATAGTTATCGATTCGGACCAAACTTGGTATGGATAATTATAGTAGTACTTTACACATAATATGTGAATTTGGTTTTGGATTTTTACAATCTGCGGGGACGGTACGGGACGTTTCACAAATTTAAATTTGGCATGATCTACCTGCACATTCAAGTAGTCTATGTACCAAATTTTGTTTTTCTAGCTTTCACCATATCGGAGATCTCGGCGTTCATACGGACAGACAGACGGTCAACATTTGTTCACACAGACCCAATATACCCTCACAGGGTATAAAAATACACACATTTTCTCTTATACACTCACTTTTACACAAGTTATAGCAATTTTGTAACAAAGTGCCTAAGCATGAATTGGAAACTCTGAAAATTATGATTTAATAGTCATCACCAATTATAATTTATAATTCAACAAATTACTGTTAATAAATCATTGTTGACTAAATCGGCTTAAAAGCTAAAATCAAAAATATTTAAATTAATAATATAAATTAATTAAAATAAATAATATAATGTTTAAGCAAATAACTTTTAATATTTTTGCAGGCTTAAGATCAATTTTTTTCACCGTATTAAAGAAAAACGTATTTTATAAACATTTATGCTGCAAAAGGGTATTTAGACTTCTGTATTTGGAGATTTATTTATTTTAATTCAGGTTATTTTTGTTGTATTTTGAAGAGCATGATAAATGCTCCCAAAATGCGGTAATTACATACAAAGTACCCCCAGAGTCCTTCCTGACTTCCAGTAATCCTGGTGTAAGGAATCGTGCACACACATACGCACACCTGAATATTTCGCTGTCTGTTTGTTTATTTTTCTCATGTGTTTCAACGTTATAATGCCATCATTTAGAAGGTAAATTTGGAAAAGGAGGCTAACAACTAACAACTTTATTTTCTTTGCTTTTTTACATTTTCATTTCTGTATTGGGCTGTGTGAATTTTTAAAATTTTTTTAACTAGTAAAAGAGACACCGTCATACAATCGAAAACAGGCATATTAAGGTGTCTTTAAAGACGTTCTCATGTATCTAAAAAATGACAATGTTTGATAGTAAATTAAATAACATAGGAGTCTGATTATTTTGTTCATCAAATATTTTAGAATTTTTTGTAGCTAAACAAAATCTGCCTCCAAGCCATTACTTATTTCGATGATAGTTGAAATGACCAATTGCCTGCCTTTGAACAACTGACAGATGGCTAAGAGAAACAAGACAGTTAAGTGACGAAAGTGATTAAGAAATTAAGACTTGGCTTAGTTTCGCTAAACTTAAATTTAATCATCTCAAGAAACTACGATTTAAGATATTCGATATTTTGTTGTATGACATCTGAGAAAATTATTGAAATCCAAAATTATTGATTTTTAAAGTAAGTACTGTGAAAGCTCTACTCGCGGACAGCTCCCTTAGCCGGACGAATTTTATAGTTTTTATACTCTCTGCAAGAGTATATTGGGTTTGTGCAAATGTATGTAACAGGCAGAAGGAGGCGTGGCAGACCCCATAAAGTATATATATTCTTGATCAGCATCACAAGCCGAGTCGATATAGCCATGTCCGTCTGTCCGTCTGTCCGTCTGTCCGTCTGTCTGTCTGTCTGTCTGTCTGTCTGTCCGTCTGTCCGTATGAACAAACAGATTTCAGAGATGGTAAGAGCTACAAGTTCGAGCTTGGTGTCAAACGATCAGATATTTAGTCAGTCAATACAAGAATCTTTTTTTTTTTTCGATGCCACGCCCCATTCGCCCACAATAAGCAAAAAACTGGACACACCTCGGAAAAAACTGGTGTTTTCGGCAAATATCTCAGTAACTATGGCACCTAGGATCACCAATTCTGGAACGGGACGTTCCTAGCGACGGCATAGTTGCATTGCCATTTAAAATTTTGGACTGCTACGCCCACTTTTCCCACATTTGATAAAAAAGGCTGGAACCTTCAATGCCGGGTTTGGCGAACTTGTTCGTATCGTACAGTATTGTAATTATATAGTTCGTGTGGAGAATAACTATATTAAACTATATTGAAAGGCGCATTAAAATCGGACCATAAACAAGAAAACTAGAAGCGTTACAATATTGATAATTGAACGCAATACCAATCCATAGGTGCAAGCGAGATAGAAACACACAAGCACATGTTCGAACGTTTTCGCTGCCTGTGTGTCGGCAGCGCTGCCCGCGGTCGCTGGCTGCGCCGAATACACACATGCATACATATATGCAGCATATTTTGTTAAACGTACATATGTATGTGTATTCGCATACAAGCAAACAGATGTGTGTTTGATTATGCTTAGATTGTTTTTGTTTCAACGTGTTTTAATGCAAGTAAAACACATATGTAGTAATATGTGGATACCGATTTTAATAATTTAATCGGGACAAATGCAGAGAGTATTATACGGTCGGGCGCGCTCGACTGTACTTTTCTTTCTTGTTTTAGCATGATTTTCATGGTCATCTTAGGCGCACATCTCCCTTGGGCGGACAAAAATACTGGAACCGATGGAGCTTTTACTGTATAATATAATAAAAAAATAGTTCCATTGACCAATTCCTTACCGAAATTAGATTTGATTAATTAGTACGAAAAGCCACATATTACTTATATTCCTTATTGAAATAATTAATGTACAAATTCAATCAGTGTCAAGTTTTTCGATGAATCGACTCATTGATGTCTGCATTACCTACATGTAGGAGAGATTTATAACCTGATGTAATGTTTTTCACTATTAGAAATAAAGTTGAATGGTTTATTTTTGCTTTTATTATTTGCAATCTTGAGTCTAATGAATTCAAGATTTTATGGTTCAAATTAAGTCGAATGCAAACGATTTATTAATTTTATTTCGTATACGGCAATGCATAGACTTATCTAGAGATTTCAGTCAAAATTCGCCTGTCTCTCAGAAGGAGATTTAATGCATGGTTGCTTTAATGTGCGTTTGCGATTTTATGATTGTAAACAAATTGCGGAAATACATAAAGTACAGTGAACACATTCCAACCACCTGTCCCGCCCACTTTTTTTACTTCCTCTCAATGCTCTGCTCAGTTCACCAGCACCGGTAACAGGCAGCTTATGAACAGCTGTCGGATGTGTTTTGCAGCTGCCACGCCCTACCACCACGCTGCCACTGCCACTCCCACTTTGAGGTTGAAAAGTAATTCGACTGTTATACCCAATGGTCCCATGGATGCAATGAGGTGTCCTGACATTCAAGCGCAATAAATTTGATGAAAAGCTGAAAGGAAATTCACAGCATTCATTGCGGTTACTTCTCTTGAATTTTATGATAATGCTTTTTCTTTGCGCGCAAAGCAATGGAAAATATGCTTTCTCCTTCCCTTCCATAATGTCCGAAGCTCTACAAACACAAGGGATCTGCTTTGATATCAAAATCAATGGGTATTCTACGCACACTCACACACTTTTTTTCAGTATTTTTCAGAAGCTATTTTTCCACACTTTTACTCACATCGTTATTCATCGTTGACTCCAATTTTTTGTGCTCATTTGGTTAAGTGACAAAAGAAGCGCTGCGCGAGTGTCACGCCCCCGTACCAGAGATCCGCCTGCTTTCTTTGTAGCAATCGACAAGACGGAAAATTACAAATTTTTCAACGTTTCAGTTTTTTTACTTTAATGAACACTATGGGGTGCTAAGATTAGTCAGATTGCTTTTGAGCATTAATCATTTCAATTTTGTAGCAAACCCGATCTGACCCATCAGGTGTGAAATACCAATTCGCTAATGGTCGGAAAATGAAATTTACCACAAGCTCTAAAGTGCTCTAACTGAGCGCCATGAGGGAAAAGCCGAATTTTTTTGACTTACATAAATACATGTCGGCTTTTTTATACCCTGTTAAGTACATTTTTAATCTACACGTCAGTAAAATGTGCTAATTTGTAACTGTGGAAAATAAAAAATTAAAAAATTTAAAAAAAGTAAAATTAAAAATTTAAATCTTTAAAATAAAAAGACGGTTTCCATCAGTACATGTTTGTGGTCTAAATTATTGCCAGTGTTTTTGATGCATTGGTGGTGTTAAGCCACTTAAACCTCTACTTCCCTAGACCGCCGGAAAATCTTTTTTGGAGTCCAAATACGTGTTTTAAAACGATATTGTTCAAATTTTAAGTTTTATCTAGTTTAGGATATCCCAATCTTTTATTTGGTAGCTCTTGCATCATTGGTAAACTTATAATAGTTGATTAAATTAAAAAATAGAGTATCTTTAAGCTTTTTATTTGAGATTAAAGTTTCAGGCTCAACGAATCAAACATTTTTTAAGCCATGACCACTGCGAATTTATTGGAATGTTTAGGGTTAAAGTATATGTTATTATGTATTTTATGTTTAGAATTTACGCAACAAAAATTCGCGTAAAACTCGTAGTAATTCGCCGCTAAGCATAAATTTTAATTTGTAGCCCATTACTTCCAGCGCACCTGCTTCTCAACAGTCCGTTTCGTGTACACTGAAAAAAATTAACGCTCATTCATGTAACTTTTAAATGCTGGTCATTAAGAAGCTGCAAATTCACAGCAAGTTATTTATAGGAACGTAACCATGGTGGTGCTGATAAACTGAATAAATTAACTGTGCCCCACTCGTGAAATATTTGCACACAAAACTTTGTGTCATGTTGGAAATTGAATAAATATTTTATTACTATGTGCATTATCACAAGGCACACACACATACCAACACACACTCACAAGGGGAATGGAAATGTGGCACTCTGATTTTCCAATGTCGCCCTGGTCTTCAAAAGGAAATTCTGCGCAATATTTTTGAATTTCAAATGAACTTTTGCTTTGAGAAAACGCTATGCATTCGAATACCAATACCCATTGGTATTGGTATGCGTGTTGGTATTGACATGGAAACATATTTTTTGTATTTGTATTGGTACTGTTATTGGTATGAGTATGGATATTAGTTGATTGCCTGCAGTTTCAAGCAGCATTCAAAGTGGTCAACGAAAAAGCGGGCATGAATTTTCCAAAACGTTTATTATCGAACCGTTGGAGGAGACTTATTTTGACACCCCGCATTGTTTTGCTGCTCAACTTTGACCCATTGTCAAGGTCATTTCGTGTGCGTTAGTAGTTGGGACAAATGTGAAAGCTAGAAAAGCAGCTAAATTACCAAATTCTGGCATTTAAGGAACTGTTTTTGCCAAAGCCGCAGCTAAAAGTCAAGACCTTTGACTTTTGTCCATGAATGTGTGCGGTGAATGTGTCCACAGCAGTGTTGGCATTTTGGATATAAAAATAGCCAAACTAAGCAATATTATCTAAAAACTATTGACCTCTGTTTACGTATTACGTGCAAGCTATCAAAATAAGCCTTTTTGGTACAAACACTATTTTGTCAAGAAAAACATCAAATAACATAATAATAATATATAATAATTATCTGATGCAAGTGTTGATTTTCCAGCTACATTTTATCTATCCAATTAGTTGCTTACAGCTATATAATTCTACCAACACTGTCGCTCACTGATGACAAACGACCAGAAAAACCAGAGAATAAAAGATTATAAGAGATGTGAAGCATAGAAAGGTTTGCAATTCCTTTGGCATCCATCTCTCTCTCCCGCTGGTTGCCCTACACGCACACCGCAACACGAAATGTAAACAAAAGCGCGACCGACGGAATTCATACACATGGAAACATTTTCATGTGTTTGTATGCTTTATAAAGTTACTTAAATTTCTGCAGGATTGCTAAATAATTAATAAAGTTTTTTTTGTCCACTTGGCTATTGCTGCTAAATTTCTTAATTTTCATTTGGAAAGTTTGTCCCAGTCCTCTTTTGTTACTGCTTTGCTTTCTGCATCTCTTCTCTTGGATAGTTTTCACTGGCTGCTTTTAATCTTAAGAAATGCGTTGCTAACGGTATAGTACGAACCGGTTGAATTACAGGAAATTTATCTCATATCTATAAAAAAAGAAACCAAGAAAGAGTGCTATATACTCAGTTTCAATATGTTATTAACAATGGGGTATGACGATAATAGTAGTGCAATCGCTTAGGTATGCTTAGTAAACACAAAACACTTTCGTACAAATTCATGTTTAGATCATATTTTTTTTAATCGATTGTTTGTATGGCAGCTATGCGATATAGTAGTTTGACTACGATCAAACTTGGTCTGTATGTTCAAATTCTCATCCTATGATATCTTAATAAACACAAAAGTTTTTCATACTAGTTAATAATTGGAGCGTATTTTTGATTGATCGTCCCAATGGGAGCTATACGATATAGTGATCTGATTTGGATGAAACTTGGTATGTTTGAGTGATTTTTAATAATATAGTATATGTTTCTCATATTGATTTATACATGGATCGTATTTTTGACCGATCGTACATGTACTACGTGGACATGTACTACTCGTTTAAATTTGCCTTGCTGTTTTTACCTGCCCAAAAAACAAACTGTACTGCTTGGGTATTTTACCATTCATTTGCGACCTCTCGGGCCTTATAAGCTCTTATAGACGGACATGACTATATCGACTCGCTGATCAAGAATATATATGTATACATTAAGTGGTCTGCCACGCCTCTATCTCCCTGTTGCATACATTCCAACGATTACAATATACCCTTGTACTCTACGAGTAACGGATATAAAACACAAATGCATTTTTTTGAGTACTAACACTTTAGCGAGTAGGCACTATTCACCTTGATGGATTCAAACGTGTAGAAAGTAATTATGTCACTTTCGACAGAACATTCGATTTAAAAATAATTTAACAACCCCAGAATATTTAAATTTCGTGTGTCGTTTAGATGCAATTGGATTGTATTTTAATACCGATTAAATGCCGATCAGAATCATGATTAATGCGAATGTCACTTGAAAACAACTTTAACTTTTTGTTGGCAGAAGTTTCACACACACACTTGTGTACATGTGTTTAGTATTCTCAAGTAGATTTCAATCAGAACTCTCTGCCCTTTGGGATTTGTGGGTCCCCAAGCTTTCAACATAAATCAAATGTGTGCTAGCGCATGGAAATTATACTAATTAATAATACATATTGCTAATTAAATGTCATTCATAAAAGCGCCTTGTGTCTAGTCGCTCTTTTTGTTATGCGACTTTATGCGGTAGCTTTTATGGGCTTGTGATTGTGCTTGGTTGTGTTTCTATGTGAGTGTGTGTGTGTATGTGTGTGTTAGTGTGTATATGAGTGGGAGACTAATTGCAACCCGGTCAGGCAGTCACATTCCAATGGTCAATGACCAATGGCGCTGCGAGAATTGGCATCAAGTTTTTATGGCCTCAAAGAATTTGCAGTTGTGGCGCACTTAAAACTGTCAGCTGTTGTTCGGGTGATTTGTGGTTGCACATCAACAGCAAAATTGCTTTAAATGGCTACGAAATTTAAAATATTCGCTTTAAACGTCATTCTCACAAGTATCGATTATCGGCGCTCGATTGCATGTGTTTATATTAAAGATCGGTTGACTTGCGAAGCCCTGGAAAGTTGAAGTGGAAACTACAGTGTTGGCATTTTGGCCTATTTAAGGCTAGATCTTCCATATATGATAACAGAAATGCTTAAAAAATATAAAAATGCTAAAAATTAGCCTATGGTAAATCGAACAAATCGTATACTATTTGAACGTATTTTGTGTATCATGGAATTAGAGTAAGAATTTATGCTATATTTTCGTTGAAGAGTTTCGGTCCCTCTATCCAGATTGGCAATTGTGTACTAATTTGTAAAATCGTTAAACATGCCAATGGATGTGTACAAAGAACATTTTTGTGGATCAGTCAAGTGTTGACTTCTGCTTTTGCAAAAAACAACTACCATTTACTGGGAAATATTTAAATTTAATGAGCTTCAGCGATAAATACACCGATATGCCGATTAGAAATGTATATATTTCTGTGTTTTATTTTTATACGCTCTGCAAGAGTATATTGGGTTTTTCGAAAGTATGTAACAGACCGAAGGCGGCGGGGCAAACCCCATAAAGTATATATATTCTTGATCAGCCGAACACTGAGAGCGAGGCGAGAGCTGAGCAAATGCTCTCATTTTTTGTGCTAGGGCTCTCTTTTGTGTTCGTGCATTCGTGCATTCTTTAATCGATTTCCTTCGTTTCTTCCTTGGTTTGTCCTTGACGAAATTATGAGAACATTAAATAAATAATATTGAATTTTTATTGAAGAAATCACTGTTTTCATTTTAGCTTCTTTTCAGCTATTTTGGAAGCAAGTTAGCTACGTTCAGACCACGGTGTAGCTAATTTCGCCGAAAAGTTTCGGTAAAACTGCTTCCAACACCAACTTTTCATGAACATTTATAAAAATTTTTATTAAAATGTGCTTCTGCACAGTGGTTGATGGCCAGAAACGACAGGAAGGAGGTTGGGCGCATTTATACATTCACATATACACGCACATACATATGCACATGTGTAACTCGCACTCGACTTGGTGCCGCCTTTGACTTTGACTCCAACTGTTTTCTTTTTTTTCACTCTTTCGAAACGTGTTTGTCAAACCGAAAATTTATTTGAGTTTTTGGCTTTGCCCTTGACAACTCTACTAACGACGCAACCGTACACACATACATACATCTATACATGCAACACACATGTACATGCATGTGTACGTACTTGGTTCTGTTCTTGGTTATGCTATTACTGCTCATGCGGTTGTTGTGTTAAATCTGCATTAAGATTTCAGTTGACAGTTGAATCAAATACCATATATTACAAACATATGTACAGAAATATACAAATGTACGTACATATGCATATTTACATTTGGTATGGAGGTGAAAGTGCCAAAAATACGCAGAATAACAGATTGACGTGTGCTCAAATAACAGCTGTACTCAAATAATGCGCAGCCACATGAATCGTTAATCGATTGTCAAAGTCCTCAGAATGCGAATGTTTGACGCGCACAAACACATACGCGTACACTTTGTGTGTGTTTACATATGCAACTGTGGGTATAATATGTACATGTGTGTGCATATGAATGTGTTTGTAAAATCATTGTGAGCAGCGCTGGTGATGTGGCTAACGGTTGACTTTGTGTGCATGTAAGACAACTATCAATGATATTTATTGTTCAAAATTCATAAAGCTGTCGTGCAAGTGTAGGTTTATATGCACTAAGAATGCGATTCATATCCTGCAAAATGTGATTACCAATAAAAAATTCCAAAGTGCTCGCTGTAAAAAATTCACATGTACATATATAGATTAATTTCTATAAAATAAAAATATATTATCATTAAAAGTACAAGTTTTGCTGAAATTGTATAAAAAAATTGTTAAATAAAATATATCCTGTATAAAAAAATTAATTTGAAGGAATGGCTACAACTACTATTTTTATGATCTTCGAAAATAAACACACCATCTTGATAAGTTGCACAGTTGTGCTGGTGTGGGGGCCGCTTCCTATTTTGGCAGCTGTGAGCTGACATCTATCCACATATCCAAACTCTTTTTGCTTATCTAAAATGGATAGTAATGCCCCTATACGCACTTAAATATCATTGAGAATGCGTGTGGATTGCTAACACGTAAATATTTTACAGTTCTCGTACTAATTCCAGCTGCCAAATTAGCATAGGGCTCGATTTCCTCGAATTAATTGGAATTATTTCCACGCGAATGAGGTTTATGAAAAAAAAAAAAAAAAACAAGAAAAAACGGTTATCTTGATTTAATACCCTTGCAGTCATGAATATTGCATTAATTTGGTTTCAACAACCAATTATTTCTATGGTAGTTATATGATTTAGAAGTCCGACTTGGATGAAATTTGGTCAACAGATGGGATTTCGTTGAAATCGGTCAATAGACAACGAAAATTTTCATACTAAGCATTTTCAACCGATTGTTCCTATTCGAGATAGAAACAGACGGACTGACGGACATGGCTATATCGACTCGGCTGTTGATGCTGATCAAGAATATATATACTTCTTCGTGACAAAAACAATATACCCTCTGCAAGGATATAAAAACGAGTGCTCAACATACTATTAAGAACTGTTTTTTTTGCTTAAAACATGTTAATAATTTTTATTTTGAGTAATATTGTTATTTGAAAAGGATTGAAAAATTCATAAATGGTTTTTAGTTAAAGTGGTAAATTTGCAAAATGAAAATTAGTTGATGGAAAGAATGAAAATCAAAATAAAAACTTTACTAAAGTCGCCCATTTGTCTACCACCAACTTTTTTTGCACATGTATACCGCCAAAAAACAATGTCAACAATGAGAAACAATCTTTTTGCTCCCTGGAGATAATATAAATAGTAAACTATCATATTGCATATTAATCTGACCAATAGCAGCGACAATGTAATGCCAATTAAGTGAATTACGACAAGCATGAAAACTTTCGCGTTAGGTTTATAACCTCCTTATACTTATCAAAAGTTAGCTGATGTCACTGTATAATAATCTACGTGCAGGGGTTGACATAGATGTCACTAGTCTCAGACAAATTCGAGTGATCCAAGTCTGTCCACAGCACTTTATATTTAAATAAACGTTATAAGAAAACAAAATTATTTTCCAAGATGGCTTAGCTTACCAGCAATTAACTATAGAGAATCGACTTTAGAGGTATTCTGATCAAATAGCGAGCAGTGTATTTTAGGCAAAAAAAAATCGTTTAATGTTATTTCGAATTTTTGAGATATAAATGTATCTCAGAATCTAGTGTTTAGCATCTAGTGTTAAGCACTTTCGTTCAGAATGACTTTAGGTAACCGTCATGAGATGCAGATATTTTCTGAGCCTTATGTTTAAATATAATATTTTCTAATAAACAATCGATCCGAATAAATTCCATACACAATTTCGTAACGTTTACAGTAGTCATATACACTACAGTAGGTAAATAATTTTAAAATATTTTAATAATTAACGGTAATTCTATCTACAAAACCACTTGACATAGCTATGAAAGGTTTACATACCTAAACTATTTCGTTTTTGTGGTAAATTCACAAGTTTTCTTAAATTATTTAAAAGTTCAATCAATGAAAATAATCATTTAGCATACTTTATTAGTACTGATTAGAACATAAACTTTTTTAATGGGGCTTTAAAATTGGGTTATATTTGTTTTGTGAAACTTGGTTATTGATTAAGATACCAATATTTTTGTATGGCTTTAAAATGAATTGGGCGATGCTAAGCTTTAAAGTGTGTATAAACTATAGGAAAAGTAACAACAATTATAAAAACAAAAGGAGGTAGAACAGCACAACTGGCTGACACTTCAGGTGAGCAAATCCAAAGAAGACACCTTAAAGGCTTCAGCTTGTTGCGCGTTGATTGTTCTTGTGGCAGGTGAAAAGCCATTTGACACGCAATTTCTTACCGTCTTATCCCTTAGTTGCTGCCAGTGTTGACAAAATGTTATGGACTGTAATAGCTAAATAGAGATAAAGTAAGCCATTAAAAATAGTATACGATAATGGTATAATAATTGTATGTTCAAAGAGCCCTGAAGTATATATATTTTCGATCAGCTTGTTTACTCAAAAATTTGAGATGTAGCAATTAATGAATGGATAAGGAAAAGGTACGAATATTACAATATACAAATAAATTTAATCAATTAAAGAAAAAGTGGAAAAATATTGAAATTTCGATCGTGTCGAGAACAAAAATGTAATAAATATATATCTAAAAGGTAATTTTCCTTTCATCTTCAAATAAAATTGTGCGCAAAACTCCTTTCGTTGTCTTCTAGATTCTATTTTTACTTGATTTCAATTTCTTTATTTCTCGTCTAATTTTCATGCAATTTAACAGCAATTTGTGTTGTTTCCGCCAACATGCGAATTATTTGCAATTTTATTTTGTCCCAAGCCAAAAGAAAGAAGGCGAAAGTACATTTTAAGGACAGCGAACAAATGGAAAAGCGGAAAATTGTTTTGCCCAATAGGCAACACAAGGCCAACAGCAGCGACAAATAAATTAAATAAAAATTTGACTGGTCCGCTTTTTATGCCTTTTGGCAAGACGGAAATGAATGATTTATGGGCGGGTAGGGGGAGGGGGAGGGGTGGCAAGGGTGGCGTGGCATGATGCTGAGTGTTGCGGGGTAAGGGGTAAGGGGTGGTGCGTGCTCGCCCTTAAGTTGATATTTCATTGTGCGTATTCGCTGCCTAATCCTTTTTGCACTAATTTATTTACTTTAGCTGCCTTTTCAGCTAAACGCATAAATCAAATAAGGAAATAAAAATTAATTTGAACTTCTCTTCGTCTTTTTTAATCTTTCTTCGTTCTCCCATTTACTTGGCCTTTTCTTTTTTTCTGTTTACTCTTAATTGTCTTTGCCCAGAAACTGACTTTAAAATTAATTAAACTAAAAAGTTGAACAAAAATGCCGACAAATTCATTTAAGTCGATGGCGACCAAGTTTTTGCTTGCCGACGAATTGGTAATGAAGTCACTCAAGTTGGAATGGGGTTCACTCGATGGTAAGACAAAAAAAAACAGAGAAAATGAAAACGGAAATCTTGCAGAAAGTCAGCGAAATGGAAACTTTTGAACTTGTGAACTTGCCCCTGCGCGTATGCAACAGGAATTTGCATCAACTATCACACACTGCGTGCACTGTGGGGCAATTAACCGTATTTTTGGCACAAAATTATTAATTAGTAACTTAAGAACTTGTCAATATATTTTAATTTGGCTGTCGTTGCAATACTATTATACTATTATACAATACTATTATGTTTTTTCCAATAACGTGACTTTCCTAATTTGAAAGCTATCAAGACAAAGATTATAGGAATTGTGTGTCATTATGCATAAATGCAAAAAAAACTGTAAGTTGTGCATATTTATATTCAGAATTGATTACTTTACAAAATGAATTTCAATCTAATGCAGACAAATTTAGTTATTGCCTTACGAAGAAAGAATTTATTGACATAATGCATATTTTATGGAGATTTATAATAGAGAAGTAATAACACAAATCAGATACAAATCTATTTACGTAGATGTATAAACTCAAACTCAAATGATTGAAAATACACGGGTTGGTTCAGTCTGTCAGACGAAGAATGTCCTTAATAGACAGGAAGAGGCTTAAACGACTCCAAAATATATATTCATGACCAGCATCAATAGTCGATATAGCGATATCCATCTGTCCGTCTAAGCACCTGGATTTCACAGCCTGATAAATCGAGAGCCCCCAAATTTAGAATGATAGTTTTGCTACGCCTTTAGCGCCCCCTAAGCTCTTTAATCACATGTGATTCTATATACCCACCACACAGCTTCCATTGGGTACATTGGGCACATAAAAGATTGGTAATGTGTATTCAGTTGATTCACTCAGCATTTCTTAATGGTTCGTTTATAGCGTCTTACTCTTTTATTTCCATTACAGCTCAGCTTAGTTTCTATCAGCTCTGATCAGCATTGCAATTAAATGTTTATATTATATTGATGTTTAGTTTAGTTGATTTTAATATCCTACTTAGTTCCTAAAAATCGGACAAGTGCACCACAGTGCGTCTCACCCAATGTTAGTAATCTCCATCCCCATCAACATTCCTAATACTTTACAAAAGTTTTAAAAATGCCCAGCCATTTATATTATGCAGGGGCCATCAATTTAGAAATTGCACAAAAGCCAATTTTAAGCTCGAACTGTGAACTTCGCTTCCAAGTCAACCAAAATGAAAAAAACTAAACCGATCCAAACCAAACTGAATTTCTACAAATTTCCATCGATTCAGTGGATGCGCAGGTAGCAATAAACTTTTAAAAGTTATACTAAATGTCAAATACCCTGTACATTTTGTACCCATGACAAAATCAGCAAAGCATTTAAGCAGTTTGTGTCGAGGAGATTTTCATTATTTGTAAGTTGGCAACTAAATAACAAGGAGGCTATAAGATGCTATGGAAACTGGAGACACTTTTAGATTATTCCCGCTACCCATATTTGTAAAATAACATTTTACAATACACTCTTGTTTGATAACTATAGTAATCTAATACATTTCGGCTTAAATACATTTCCATTTCATTGAAATTCTATCAAACTACATACAATATTCATATATACTATCAATGAGATACAAAATAGTTCGAACCCCATATACTTTTTTAAATAATACAAATAAATGAAAGATGAAATAAACTATACTAAATTTGCTTGAGTTCATTCGTAGTTAATACGCATATATAACTTTTGTGGACCATAAAGGAAAGGGTATAAGCAAATGTTAGGCATTAATCCTGGTCAACCCATAGAACTACACAGGAGATATTCAGAAGTGACTCCGGTGAAGCCTCTTGTAGTGGATTTCTTGATACGTTAGCGCCACATTTACACACCATATGTAAACGCCAAGTAGTTTATACAAATGCCTTTACACAAGACCATTTTTTCACATGTTCCTAAGCATATTTTTATTGACTATTTACACACCAAAAAATAATGTCAAACTAGAAGATCAACACTCTTCAGTTTGGAATTTTCTGTCACGAAATTGGAATATATTTCTTTAAATATAAGGTGAGTATTGACTTATCTTAAATTTAAATTAAAATTGTGTACAGCAATATAGGATATTATTCAAATTTAGAAATTAAATTTAAGTGTGTCAAATAAATGATGGTTGAAATAAGTAGTTAAATTGAAAAATATATTAAATTAAAGTAAAAAAGTAAAATAACACTTTATTTGATTTGAAACCAAAATGCAACATTAAATTTATTCAATGTAGTATTAGAAGCTTTGGGTTTTCAAAGCAGTCCGTGTGTAGACTTTTATCGCCCGCTGTAACCCAATGTCCCGGAACCCACACACACGTACTCTCACCGTGAAACTGAGTTGTGGACATGTGAAATGTTGTGAAAATACCCAAACAAATTTGAAGCTCATTATCATGCACATTTCAATATCAATTTCCGCACAAATCGCACTTTGCGGTAGAGACATGAGAAATCCTTTCAGACGTTTACAAATGTCCTACATTGTGCCTGGCGACAGTCAACAAAGAATTCGTTTTAAATGGAAAAGCCATTTATTTATAAGTGTGTGTGTCCCTGCGACTGTGTGTGTGTGCGTTAGAGTTGTCGCGATTTGTCAGTAAAATGAACTAATAAACATAATTAGTTTTATGTGAATAATAAAGTCAAGTTAAAACTTTATGTTTTTCAATTTAGAAAATTAGGACAATTATTTTAAAATAAAAGGATTTTTAATATTTTTTTTAAGATTATATTAATATTTATTTATTTATTTTATTTTTTTTTTCAGATTTAATTCAAAAGGTTTACGAATATATTGCCGGATTAAAAAAAGATTAACAAAAGAAAAACATTAAAAATTATTTTATTTCAAATTTAAAAAAGCACTTAATCAAATATCTAACACAAATATGTACCATTAAGATTAAAAAAACTCCTTAAAATGCATATATATAAAATGTGTAACAGTTTTCTTGATAACAGTATATATGCAATGGATTCTTTATTATATTAAGTCACTTAAGTTAACTGAGAAAAGCGAAATGGCTAAGAAATGAACACTTGAACATATTCACCAAATTGAACTAAAACTACCAGCTCTTGTGGACGTGTGTGTGCGTTTGAGTGTGTGTGAGTGCCTCAGGAAATTGGGAGCTGTCAGCTGTTTTAAGCCTTTTTTCCATGTGTGCTTGACTCCGGTCAAGTTGCGACTTTGATGTGAACAGCAGCAACAAAACCAACAGCAAAAACAACATTTGCATAATTCAGCGCCAAGGTTCACAAAGTTCTGATTGCTTTCCCTTCGTCACCACGCCCCTCGCCCCTCGCACCGCCCTTTACGCACATCCCTCAAACTTCACACACCAAAGCACCCAAGAAACCAATGACATGAAATTAGATTCACAGCCAAACTTGCCTTTCCACACATTTTGGCCCACAAACTAACTGCTTTAAATCAGATTCAAAACTCTATAAAATACTCAATACAACGCTTTATTTAAATATATATACAAACATATATACATTTAAGAAGGTATTAGACAACTTACAACTAACTGACGGCCCCGTTTACAAGGCCATCAGTTGATGAAAAGAAGACTATTAGCATATTATTCTTCATCCAATCAAACTTGATAAATTATGTATCAAATAAAATACTATAACTGTGATACATACAATTAGACATATACATACATAGGTATATACATATTCCAATACTGTCCAATGTAATACCTGGACAGCGATTTTAATAATATTATCATATACCAGGAGTGTAACTTGAAGTTTGCGGTCTTTTCCTGTAGGTGTCACTGGCAGCATATATGCATTGCTATGATTTGTTTTCAATTGATACTAAGCTACAAAAACATCCAAATCTCATTCTGTCAATATAATAGCGTTATAGTTTTTATATCAATGAAAATGTCTAATTTTGTTCCACATAAAGAGCATTTGCGAAGTTCTTTGCTTTTCTTATTTTTTCAAAGGAAACAAGTAAGAAAGGCTACAGTCGATCGAGCCGACTGTAAAAGACCCCGTACTCCCATAGAAGTGCGCAATTGTATTCAATTTAAATTCAAATTTTTGAATGAAATTTAAAAATTTTAATTTTATATGTACATTTTAAATTGAAATTAAAAAAAAATTAAATTAACAATTCGCATTGCCGCAACTCTATCAGTTGCACCACGCGCCACTTTCAAGAATTCTCCGATAATCAGCATTTACATATTATTCATACAAACACACATTCGTTTGTAATTATATGTATGCATGTATGTATGTATGTGTGTATTCGGCGCGGCCAGCGTCTGCCGGCAGCGCTGTCGCCACAGCGTCTGCCGGCAGCGCTGTCGCCACACAAGCATCGAAAACGTTCGAACATGTGTTTGTATGTTTCTGTCTCGCTCTCGCGCGTAAGTGATACTGCACTTAAATAACAAACTTTCTAACGCTGTAGCTCTTTTGTTAAAAGTAGTATGATGATGGCACTTTCAGAATAACTTGATTTTATATGTCTCTATACTTATGTTGAATTACAACACCCTACTATATGAGTAAATGCCTTAAACATGGCATTAAAGTGAAAACATTTGGTTAACTCTCAGGAGAAAAGGGGGCGTGGCAGCTCAAAATTTTTAATGGCATTGAATTAAGGATGTCTCTGGCAACCTGTTTACCAGAAATGGTGTTCCTAAGTGCCATAGTTACTGAGTTATTGGCCTAAAACTACATTTTTTTCGAGGTGTGTCTGGTTTTTTGCTCATTGCGGGGGCGGTAAGGGGCGTGGCAACAATTTGAAATAAACTTGATCTGCTCGCGAAGATAACGGACTTTCATTCCAAATTTGGTGTCTCTAGCTTTTGTAGTTTAAAATATCCAGGTGTTCATACGGACGGACGGACAGACGGACAGACGGACATTGCTATATCGACTCGGCTGTTGATGCTGATCTAGAATATATATACTTTATGGGGTCGGCCACGCCTCCTTCTGCCTGTTACGCACATTTCGCTTCTGACAAACCTAATAGACCCCTATACTCTTTTTTAGAGTACGGGGTTTAAAAATGTTGTTTTTCGTTTGGTATCCACAAGTTGCCTAAAAAATAGAAGAATTTTGTACAATCAAATGGTCAATACTTTAATTTCAAATATTTCTCCTAAAAATCTTGTTTTTTTTAACGAAAAAATCGGCAAACTTCAACTTACACTCCTGGTAATCGGTATTAAATAATACAGAGAGAGTCTGGGAAGCTTATTAGTGCAATCTTTTGGGTGATGATTATATTTAGCGCAAATTTTCGACCTATATACTAGTAGTCCGATTTGGATGAAACTTAGGTAGTACACATACTCCCTTGTGTAAATTGATTCAGATATTGTAGGAGCGGGTAAAAAACCCCAAAACATACTTAAACTGCTTGTGTATTTTATCATTCATTTGTGATCTCTCTGGCCTTTCTGTCTTATAGTCTGTGATATCCATTTTGTCATACAGCCGGATGGACGGATAGACGAACATGGCTATATTTACTATGCCTCCTTCTCTCAGTTACATATGGTACATTCCAACGATCGTAGTAATACCCTTTTACTGTACGAGTGTTGGCTATACAAATTTGACACTTGATACTTTATTCAATGCCCGATTCCTAAGCTACTTTGTAACTAAATATCTTCACAGTAAATCATGCAAGCAAAATTCTAAATTTCGAGGAAACTCACATAGTAGCCGACGTTTTGCGACAGTGTTGTTCAACTATTTACAACTTGTATCCGATCACTGGCACACTGCAGTATGTGGCCTGCCCACCTTGACAAGCTTGTTGTGATAGACAACGGTGATAACCATGCTGTTGTGTACCATTGTTCGTCACCAGCTCAGAAGATATTCAGCTGCATCGTGGGTTCCATAGGTCAATGTCATCAAACAACTGGAACACCTCCGTCTACAATAACTCATTCTCACTATCGTTAACACGCATTTGGCACTTATTCGCAACATTCGCAAACAGGCCGAGCTTCGAGAGCGAACTATCCTTATAACAAACTTGAAGAAAGGCATGAAGAAGAGCTATGACTCTAAGTGTACGTCGTAGCAGACCATCAGCAGCTGTAAGTTACCACGTAGAATAGCTTTAATTTTTTCTTTACCTTGAAAAATAAAATATTAGAAACTTCTCGTTTAGCTTGAATTTTACTGTTATAAGTGTATCTTCTAAAGTCGGAAAACTAAATCGATTAGTTTTCATTACGGTGATCACTTGAAAATAACTGCTTAGCGTGAAAATCTAAAGATATCTTAACCTATCTTACCCATTGCACTGCAGCTCAAACTACATAAGTTAGCGTCGGCTGAGCTCCGGATAGCCTTGGAGCCTGCTGGACTAAGGCCACGTTGACAAGAGCCCGTCAACGTGGCCTTAGTCCAGGAGGCTAAGGTCATGCAACTACAACACCTTTAACTCAATAACGGTAAGGATAATCGCCGTACTAGTACGGAAAGGCATACACGCTTATATAATGTCTAATTTCAGTACTGTTGCTCGAAAGTGGAAAGCGCCTGATAGCAGCATCATGCTAAATGGAGAGACTATCCAGCGTCTTCAACGCAGCTCAACTGATTGTTGGAACAGATGCCAACGCTTACCACAGCGTACGGAGGGTCCCCCGACACCAATATCAGAGGTGAATCTCTTTTTATCATCTTCTCAACTCTAATATAAGTATTACAAACGATGGAGAGAAACATACATAGGTCACACCTCCTCCAATATACTTGATCTCCCACTTGTGTGGAGTTGTACAAATCGAAATGGAGAGTAAGTACAAAATCCTGGTCAGGGATATAAGCACAATATAATGAAGGTAAAAAGGAATTCGTGGAGGAACTTTTGTTCCTGAATCCGAATGTTCTGATGCCTACACACTTCCCAGAATCCGCTGATCTAGCAGACGGGACAGAGCATCATAACATTACTTCCAACTCCATTTTATATTTACAATCGTGAATATAATGTCTAGACGACATCAATCGAGCCATGCAACAGAGCACCAAAGATTTGATCATTTCATGGCTGCTCAGGATATTCAGAGGCCATTTTCACCCCAGAGCAGGCCAGTCTAGTCATTGCAACTCGAAAGACTACAGTCCAACAAGTCTTACATTCTTCCCGCTCAAACTTATGAAGAAGCTGTTGAATGGACAAAGGTTGTCCACCAACAAAATCGCGAACACCACAGGGAAATCCGTAGAAACATCAGTGCATACTCTAGTGGCCCCCACGGAGAGGGCTTTCTATCACCAGGAATACACACTAGATGTCTTCGTAGACATCTCAGGAGCGTTCAACAACGTAAGCACTAAAGCCATCATTGAGCGGCTGGTGTAAATAGAATCCCAACCAGACATCACACACTCGATACACGATCTCCTCAGCTTTAAGATAGTCTAGTCGGAGAGCGAAGCGAAAACAGTGATCAAAAGCGTGAGCAGTGGCGGGATGCTGTCCCCTCTACCGTGGAACTTCGTGGCAAACGATTTAATCAAGAGATTCAAAAAGGAGGCACCTAGAATCTCTGTCTATGCGGATGACATAAGCATAATTATTACGGTTGTCTGCCCATCAACTCTCAGCTCTATTATGGAAAGAACACTTAAAGAAATCTGTAGATGTAGTGAAACAATTTTGAAGAAAGGGTGAAATGAAGATGATGAGTGTTAGCGGCGAAATCAGTTTGGCGCATCAAGGTACTTGGAAGTCTGCCGCTGCAAGGATTTGGGCACAGCGCCGCTGAAAGGAATTTGATCAGGCAAGCAGACTACGTGCTTCCCAAAGAATGCCTAGATATTAAGGTCATAGCACACCAGGGACTTAACAACTGAATGAGATGCCAGCGACAGCGAAGTAGCCATGTAAATATCTAAACCGAAGGTGTATTAGCCGTAGTATACTGCGACAACCCGGTCACCAGAACATCGTCTAAGCTACCGGACTAGTCAAACATCTATCAAGGGTATGATGTCGTCATTTCTAATCTCCAGGAATGTCAGGGCGACCAGGTAAGCATTAGATGGTCAGTGCACGATGGCAAGTGCACATCTACTGGGTTCTACTACCGAGGCATACCTGGAAATGAAGAGGCAGTCACTCTAGCTAAAGCTAGCGTCAAACTGCCCAGAACCATGAAGGAGGCGGTAGCGAGCTGATCTCACTGCAAAGTGAACTTTATCAAAGCACCAAGAATAGCATTAACTGCATGTGGCGGAGCAGTCAGCACAACACCCACTCCTTCCTCGATAACAAATCGATTTCCAGCTTACTAGTGATTAAAATGATAACTTGAATAGATAATTGTGCTCTCAGATTGAACCACAAAGGTTGTGTACAGCACCACCCCGTGCACGTTTATAAAGGGTATTCCAAGTGAAACCCCAATACTAAACACCAGCCCATCAAACAACCCCCAAGAAGAAAAACAAAGTTATATTGAAATGAAACTGTGTGAATTTGTTTTTTTTTTTAAACCAATGGTTCGTATTAAGTAAATATTAGTGATACGAAAAAAAATATTGAGAAATACTTTGAGTTTAAGTTTCTTCTTTAAGCTTTTAACATTTAACTCTCCACAGCATGACCATAAATAATCGAGGACCCTAAATAATCGAGGTCCATAAGAAGACAAGCCAGCTCAATCAAAGGTGTATTTGTTGTGGCCGTTATGGGTGTATTTCTGTTTGTGAGTGTGTGTGTAATTATGGGTTTTTTAGTTTAAGTTAGCCTGGTTAATTTTAAGAGAAACTCGTTAACGCTACTCCAGCCAGTCGGAGACTAACCCTTGAGACTGGTCATTCCCGCACGCATTACTTCGTCGACGAGCAGCAAATTGCTGGCAATGATGGAGCAGGAGTTCAGAATCTGCTTTTTGACAATGTAGTTGTCATAAACACCGAGGTCGGTTGGCTTCATGGGCTCGCCGGTGGACAAATCCAGGCCGACCAGCTCGGGGCTCAGTCTATCCTCGACAGTCAGTTTAACAATGGTGTCCTGGGCATCGTAGCCACTATTAATGGCCAGCGTCTTGGGAATAACCAACAGGGCATCGGCAAAGGCTTGCACGGCCAGCCGGGCCTTGCCCTTAATCGTATCCTTGAACTGGGTCAATTCATTGTAGGCTCGGACCTCAAAGGCACCAGCACCAGGAACTAAAGCCTTGTCACCAATGGTATTGTTGATTGCTCGCAGACCATCGCGGATGGCATCCTTGATTTGGGTGATTGTGTGCTTGTTGGGACCCTTGATCAAAATCGTCACCGACAGCGGATTCTTGCAGTCCTCAACGAATGTAAACTTGTTTTCACCCAACACATGTTCATAGACGGAGCCGGCATAGCCCAGATGCTCCTCCTGCAGATCGTCGAAAGAGTTCATGGCAGTGCCACCGCAGGCCAATGCCAGACGTTCCATGTTACGGCGCTTGGCGCGACGCAGCGCTAGAATGCCTTCTTTGGCCAGAGCATCCAGGGAGATGGGGTCAATACCCTTTTGGTTGATCAGCACAAAGGTCTTATCGGTGCCATCGCAGACCGCACGCTTCAACTCGATGACCTTCTTAACACGTTGGTCAATAAAGTCACGCTCGGCACGCACAAACGCCTCGCGCTCCGTTGCGGTCTTATAGAAAAATCCCGAGTTGACTTCAGCTTTTTCATACTCCAGCGAAACGTTGGCAGTAAGAATGTATGCCTTCTCCAGACGCTTGGGCATATCAGGATGACGTGCACCATGGTCCAAGACCAAGCCACGCACCAACTGTGTATCTGTGTCCGTCTTGTGCTGCATCTCCATGAGTTCTACCATATGAAGATCTACGGGCGTTTGTTTCTCGTTGGCAATGGTAAGAACCGCATCAACGCAGACCTCTGTCAGCAAATCGGCTAGCTGAGGATGCACCTTCGTTTTCAAACTTGTGTTGGCAATTTCCATCAAATTTTTTTTGTTGATCTCGACGGGCACCTTGACTTTGTCGAGCACTTCGAGAGCCTTGTCACGTGCCTTCTCAAAACCCTCAGTCATAATGCGTGGATGCAAGCCTTCCGTGAGATAGATGTCCGCCTGTTTTAACAACTCTCCAATTAGCATTACAGTGGTGGTTGTACCATCGCCGGTGGAATCATCTTGTGCTGTACTGGCACGAGCAATCATCGATGCGGTAGGATGCTGAATCTGCATGTCGTGAAGCAGCACATTGCCATCCTTGGTGATTTTGATGTCACCGGCTCCGGAGACCAACCTGAAAACAAGACATAAAGAATAAAATTACTACCAGGACATGTACCGAAATATAAACAAACCTTATCGATATATTATATCGATTAAAGGCAACACAAAACTCAGAGAACATTCGAGACTGCACACGGCTTACTCATACTCCATCTCTGTCTAAACATGAAAGCATATGTTTGTGTGTGGGCCAGCGCGTGAGCACGACAAGCCCGAAAAACTAATTAAGTGATATGCGTTTCAACTTGCACTTCAACATGACAAATTTTAGTTTATTTTATTCATTAAGTATTTAAAAATGCTTGTTTTATTTAACATATTTTGTTTAAATAAATACATGTTTAATTCTGACACTCTTTGACACGGCTATTGCTTTCATAGTCTAACGATGACGCATGCCGCTATGCACAGTCGAATTGAGTGGTTTTAACCTCACTTAGCGGCGATGCCGCAGCTGTCTCCAAAAGTTTATTAATTATAATATCCTGATTGAGTCTTGCAATCAATTCTTCAGGATATACTTGAAGTACACTCTAAACTAATATTTCAGCAGTAATACTCACATTTTAACTGTTCCTTTGGGTCCCAAATTGGTGCGCATCACATCCTGCAATCCTTTTGCAGCGCTGATGTTAATCGCCAGTGCTTGTGAAGCACGGGCAAATTCAGCTTTTGGGTTCAACAAGCTAATCGAAGCCATTCTTGTGTTCTATGTTTCAACAAATATAAAATTGAAAAAAATTACAAGCAACTGCAACACACACGCCGACTTCTCAATAAAAGAATCACAATCCAATCGATGGTTTCGTGCTTATCGTTAGTGTCGACGATGTTTGTTCGATTATTAAACATCGATATGCAGTAAATTTGATTATCCGATAGATTTCAGGGCAGTTTGGGGAGTCCATAAACAAGCAATCCCATGATGAAACAAGTCACGAATTTAAAATGTACCCTAGAATTTTGCGCAATACAGTTTTCAAATATTAATCATAATAAGTATATTGTAATATAAGAAGCTAAGAATTTGTCAATTATTCTGTCATAATCAATTAATTTCTTGTGAATTATTTCTAAATTGTTTGGGAATAACCTATTTAAGTAAATCATGCAAATGAGAATCCTAAACACTGTCTGAATAATAAATAAATGAAAATAAAAGAATATAGTACAATGATTATAATTATTTATATGATTGTAAAAACTATCGATATACTTGATGGTGTCATTCTCAATCAGCTAATTTATTGAGACGATAGATTTGAACGAAAAACATATTAATATTCTTTTATATTCGAAACTTAATTTATCTAAACATTTTTTAATATTATAACTCTAAACTAAATATATTGTTTTCGACATATTATGGAGATGTGTTTAGTTTTTTTTTTTTTTGGGATACAATAATTTAATATATTTAATACAATCAATAAATTTTAATTGTTTGTTTTTAATATGTTTACTTAGTCTTTAATACAATAAACTATATAAACTATACTTAAATAACAAGAAAAAGTCATGTTTTTCTGGCAGTTGGTGCGTGCGATGATGATATTTGAGGTTCGATGACGATAACAAAACGATATGCAAAAAATATACACGCATCACTAAACGAAACTAATTCGGCGACAATTTTTTTTATTGGAAGGAAAAATATAATTGAAAATTGATCAGTGCAGAGTTCCCATATAGCCAGCGTGCAACGGGACGCTTTAAAAAAGAAAACAAACATTTTTAAGGTCAATACAAATATTTGCGTGGGGCACAATGAGTGTGTTGGCATATCCACGTACAAATGATGAAGACATTTTTCGTCAGTGCACAAAGGATTGTGGCGTTGTGACGGCTACCGAGGATTTTCAGTATTTCGCTTTGCGTTGTATATTTTGCAGCGAGAAGTTTCTCTACTTCGATGCATTCATAACTCACATGCAGACAATGCATCTGGAAGACGCACAACAAACCATGGAAGACACGGCCGCAGTCCGCAACGTGTCCTACGGCATTGGCTTGTCTATCGGCCAATCCATGTCACTTGGCATGGACGGTGAGGAAGCTGATGCCGATGATGATGATGATGAAGCCCGCCACGGCTACAACAATGGGGGCATTCAACAATTTGATGAGATCGAAGACTTGACCGATGCTGACACTGCCCTGCTAGAGCCCCAAATGGTAATAAAACAAGAGCTGCAAGAATTGGAAAGCAGCGATAATGATGAAGAGGATGAAATGCCCGATGAAAATGAAAACGACGGTGACGAAGACAGTGAAGCCATTCTGCCCGAAAGTGATATTCCCGTAGTCAGAAATAGGTCACGATTAAAAATTGCTGGACCTCCCCCAAACTATCTTGACAGGCATAGTTTGCCAGCCTTGGATGTTAAAAATGAACCACTGACGGCTGATGGGGACGACTCATTGGATGATTATGTGGACGGTGATCAAAATTATGTTGACGACAATTCTGGCGATTATCCGGACTATAATCCTAACAGCTACAATGCTCACGAGAACAGTGCTCAAGCTGGTGAATCGGATTTTCTCAGTTATGACGAAATGGTTGAGGAATCCCTGCTTGGCGTAAGTTATTCAATATAAAAGGGAACTACCTAACTAATAGTATATTCCGTCTATTATTAGCGTGATCGAGAGCTAACTATGCATATAAAGGATCGCAAAATGATACAATTCCTGATACACTCGTACAAGCGTAATCCATTCCTATGGGATCACAGTCATCCCCAGTTCAGGGATCGAGTGAAACGAGCGCGCTTTCTCGACTGGATTGTGCTCGAGTTCAAGAACCGTTTCAATATCTCATTGGCTAAGGATGCCATCACCCGCAAATGGGACAATCTCCGAACCGTCTACAAACGTGAATGCAATCGCATGGCCCTCGAGAAGACCAACATTAGCACTCTTTGGTACTTCAAGGAGCTGCACTTCCTAAACGAGCTATACAGCTACAATTCCAAAATGTCCGATGCTGTTGTCAAGGTGAGCCCACATGCAATTAAATGCTGGAAATCTTTCCTGTTCTAGTTACTGGCATCGGATATTTACTAATTATAAACAAATACAGTAAAAATTGTTTAAGTATATACATTTCGTCGCAATATGTTCTAAAAGTTGTGATTTGAACTGTATACTTACCTTAATTATAAACAAAGCTAGGTCTATTATCACACTAATAGTCTGATATATACATATAAATTAGAAAAATTACATTTTAACGATTCTATATAGACCAATCCGTCTCATCTGCGACTCAATAAGAGAAAAATAACTTTTTTGTAAATATCTCAGTTTTAATTATCTTATTTTAATGTTGTGTGACCATAATCAGTTTTACTAATAATTGTACCAGAAAAAATGATTATGTTTCTGTTCAAATCCTTTTTTTAACTACTTTGCATTATTCTTATTTAAAACAGTATTTTTTCAGACTCCACCCGTGCTTTATCTTAATATTTTAAATTAAATATACAGTAGAATCCGGCTTTAACGAAGGCCAATAGACACACTATTTTACGTAGTTGTATTCAGACGTCACATTAACCGAGAGAAGCACTATAATTGTCTGTTATAAGGTTATTAAATAAAACAAATCTGTTTTCCAAACAGAATCTACATATTTTATACAAAAAGAATAATGTAAAATAACGGTTGTTATTACATGTAAAATCTGTAATTTTCAATAGATTGACTCTTGATTTTTGACAAACTGTCGACGTTGAAGTGAGAATGTAGAAATTCATCACACACTTCTGCAGCTCCAAGTGCCTGCGAATCGGTAGGCGTTGACGTTCCAATTATCTGCTTTTATACGTAATATTTTTATTATTATTATATCTATAATAAATAGAATGCCTGTGACGGTAATTGAACCTCAGATCTTCGGATTTACGTGCAAATTTGAAAAATTGTAAACGGTTTCTTTACTACCCACACCACACTTTGCTAGATAACCAGAGATCACTCTATTGCAAGCATAAATAATTAAATTTGTTTATACAATTCACCATTTTTTGAGCAGTTTGTTGTATGTGAGCTATATGCTGTACTTGTCCGAGCCGGATATATATAATCATAACATAAACACAGTTTGTAAGTTTAAGTGCTCAATCAACCCTCATTTTTTTCATATAAATCACAAATTTTTGACTAATTTTATCTATAACAGCTATAGGATATAGTTGTCCAATCTGAATCAAACTTGGTAAGGATAGTTATAGTCGCTCGCTCAGCTAACACCATTACTACATATAAATTTTGTATTTTTGACTGATTTGCCCTATGTGAGGATAATGCAATTGGTACCATGCACATACAGTGGTCTATTAGGCTTGACAGAAGCGAAATGCACGTAATAGGTAGAAAGAAGCGTTTCTGACTTCCGACCCCATTATGAACAAAAAGATCTTAGAGACAATTAGAGTTTGAACACAGATAGTACACTTTGAGGCATTCCATGTACTGGCCAAGTTTGATCCAAATCGTAAATCTATATCTATACAAATTTTTCTTAAGAATTGCTCAAATATTACGCCTTAATATGAACTAGCAAAAATAGACTGCCTTTACCAAGCTATGTTAATCTAACTCACATACAAGACATTTGTCAATAATATAAACATACTGACCAAGTTTGATCCAGATCTGACTTTTATATCGTATAGCTGCTATAGGAACAATAGATCGAAAACATGCTCTTAATATGAATAAGCATCCATAATTTTAACAATTATGCTAATTAGTGTCTTAAACTGAGTACCGGGTATATGATATATATGATTTTTAAATTTTGCATGAAATATACATGATTAAATATATATATATATATATAATGGAAAAGCACTGGGTATTTTACAACTGTCTCTCTCGATAGTTGCGTTTCCTACAAGTGTAATTCATTAAATTACTAAAACTGTTAGAGTCGACCACCTCGATTGCAGCATTTACACTTTCTTTTATTAATGAATAAAATTTCTTGTTAACTAGGAAACATCGTATAGACGGCGCTTTTCAGCCATATGGAATGATACATCTACCGCCAAACTGCTGGTTATGGTTAAGCGGTATCAGTGCTTTTACAACCGCTTCGATCCCGATTACCGCAGCAAGGAGCGTCGTGGCGAGGGACTGCAACAAATGGCAATGGAACTGCAGCAACTTATCGATGTGACTACCATTCAAATATCAAAGCGAATTTCGCAGCTACGTTTCGATTACTCCAAACAAAAGATGGAACGTCTGAATGCGGAACGGATGGGTCGAAAATTTATACCCAATTACATATACTATGATCAGATGAGCTTTATGGATGACGATATACCGCCGTTTAAATGCGAGCACTGCGGCGAAATTGTCCAGACACTCCGTGAAATAGACCTGCACATGCTGAGCCACCAGCCGACTCTGGGCGGTGGATACTACTGTAATGTCTGTAGTATTCAGTTCAACAATGCGGAGGAGTTCGAGAGCCACAAGCAGCTTCATTTGGGTGCTGGCAATGAGGTTAAGTACAACTGTGAGCTGTGCACGGCCAGCTTTAGGGAGAAGTCCAACTATGATGAGCACTTGCGCCGCCACAATGATGAGCTCTTTCTACCCACATTGGCTTTGAATCACAGCATACTGGACAGCACTGGCGGGGATGCAGACACTACCGGAGCCAACACTTCCACGGCTGGTGTCAGCGGAGCTGCGGGTGACGATGAGGACATGTATGTGCCAGATGATTCGAAGCCTTTTGCCTGCGAGGTGTGTCATCGAACATTCGCGTCGCCGGGTCACCTCAATGCCCATCGTGTTGTGCATCAGGACGAGCGGGAACGGTGCTATAAATGCGATTATCCGCAGTGCAGTAAATCGTTTGTGTCGCGCCACAGCCTGTTTGATCATTTGAAGCAGCATTATAGCAACGAGGAGTTCAAGTGCGATATTTGTGGCAAAAGCTTCAAGTCCACCAAGAACCTACAGAATCACAAGCAAATCCATGACAAGGTAAAGCGTTACGTTTGCCAAATATGCGGTTCGGCATTTGCTCAAGCCGCTGGCCTCTACCTGCACAAGCGTCGTCACAATCGTCCCAATGGCACCACCGGATCCGTCGGCGGTCGATCTGGACGCACAACGCTGTGAGCGATCCAGAAGATAGTTTTAGTCGGTAAAGATGTTAGATACACAGTTTTAAGTTGCAATGTCCTCCAATGCCAACTTATTACGGCAGCTACTTTTTAAGAGCTCAATTGAATTTTGGGCTTTAAATAATTTTTTTTTTTATTTTTAATGTTTTTTTATTATATGCAGTTTTGAATTTTGTATTTCATTTTAAACATAGCGCTTCTTTGAAGTGAAGTGCTTTTTAATCTTGTACTTAAGCTAAAAAGTATTGTTCAAGCCAAGAACTTAAATAGACATGTAAAAACCAACATTTAAGAGTAACTTTGAACTTAAAATACACAATATATATATAAACATATATATTTTAAAATCCAACTCCACATTAAACAAAAAGAAAATAACTTATTTGAAAAGTTAAAACAATCAAACATATTTTGTCCTATAAAATAAGAGAAAAGATTTTTTTTAAGCCAATCCCCAAAATGCGATTTACGAGGCAGTGAGGCAAACACATTCCATGCTAGTTAAATTTTAAGATAAACAAATGTAAAAAAAAGTATTTCATAAAGTATTCTCAATGTACAACCACATACATAATGGCATCTGTGCAAATTATACATATATTTATATAAATTTGCGATGCGATTCGAAAGCATATACAATAATAACAACAATAACAGTTACTAAGCTCAGCACTTTAAAATAAACATTATTGTAATAGATACATTCATAAATACATCAACCTAGACTAAGTTAAAACCATAAACGACTGAATCTGAAAAATACATTTTACACAAATACAAACATACATATGTATGTGAGACACATAAAAAGGGTAACAAATGACACACAAAAATACATGCATGTAAGAAAGTACATGATAACTACGCAGACTTATTAAACAAACATTATATATATCTAGAGCAGCTTTATTTTAACTATATTATAAATTTAATATATGTTCGACTACAATCCAAGTTTTGTGTACTTAATGTATATAATATAGAAAGATGAATTCATGTAAACCAATCTCATTTTATTGCTTATTCGTATCGAATCTTTTTTTTTTTTTTTTACTTTCTATCTCTTTTTACCTTTCCCTTCCTTCCATCAAACTTGTACACATACATGCACACATAAACATTAGTATAGTTCGTTATCTTTAATGTAAATATTTAAGTAATGTGCATTTGTTGCCAGTCTTGTCTGCAACACTTGGATATCGTTTGACAGCCGATATGCTGATCGACTCGAAAGAGAGAGAGAGAGAGAGAAAACACAAACTCATATCCAATTAACGACTATGTTAACTTTTATGATTTAAAAGCAAACAAATCCATTAGATATAAGATCATTTAGCACAATTGACAACGCAAAGCTATGTACAACAACATGCTTATATAAAATGTACAAGAATACAGCAACCCTAAACTAAGAAATTAATCATTTTAAATTTTCCTACTCATATATGTTAAGGACTATACACACATCCACACATAAACACACTCTCACGCATATGCAAATGATGCGTATGTGCGAGCGCAGGGATCAAACGACTTGCGTATTTCGTATTAAATTCTTATTTTCGAAAACAACAATTGTGAAATAGTTAACAGCAGCTGTAAGAGATTTAAATTTGTAAACATATAAGAGGCCGGAACAAAGTGCGCTTCCATAAGCTATTGAAACATACACACACACACAGACACATACATATAAATAACACACTTTTACACACAAACACCTAAGCGAGCTACATATGCATGCTTGAGTTTGTGAGTGTGTATGCATAGTGTATGTGTTTAATATACAATACATGTATTAATAAGATTGACAAACAAAACATTGCAATTAACAATTTAATGAAGCACGCACACTGAGATTAACTATTATTAGAACAAACATGTAAATTTCAATAAAATAAAACAACAATTACAAATTTATTTCAAATCTTTCAACTACAATTTTTTAATTTTGAAATAAATAAATACAAATTTGGCACGCAAATTTAAGGAATTTTATGATTTGATTCAACAACTGAACTACTAAAGTTCCGCTAACAAATGCAGATAATAATTTAATGGGCATAGACGTAGAATCCATTTCTTATCAGCTCCCGATTAGCCGACTATCTGTATTACTAATAGCCCAAAAATGAGCGACCTGTGCCAGAACCCGTGTATATAGTTTTCGTTTCTAAAATAATTGCGATTATAAGACCCCCCCTGCTAGATTAAAATAGAGTTCAAGGCCCCAAATATCTTTTTAGGCTACGATTTACACGAACACGTTAACTAAAACAATCCAAGTTGATCTTATTCATTTACATCAAACTTTATAATTAGTAATTAGCAGATCTAAATATTATTATTACTAATTGGACTTTGAATATGTTTTACCAACATTTTGATTATCGTGTCCCCCAACCCCGCCCACCTCAGCCCATCCCACTCATCATGACGAGCAATTTTTGGAGTGTGTGAAAAAAAAAATACAAAATGCAAAACATGGCAAGCTCTAGAGATACCGAGAACCGTTCATATGCCGTACGTAGTATAGGTCTATCAAAGCACATAGAGATAGGAAAACAAACCCAAACTGTACATACACATACATATATATTTTATATATTCATAGGCAGCAATGTGACTGGCGCGTGCTCGCATACCCATTCAGACACATATAGTATAAAACATAGAAAGCTCTCCCAGCGGTACTTCTGCCCCTGAAAAAGTCGCACCTGCTGAAGGCACACAATCAGCTTTGGCAATTCTTCAGGAGTTCTGTCAAATAAACCTTTGGTGTAGTTATCCGGATTTTTTTATTTTAATGTTTTAACATTAATTCTTAAAGACTCTTTTCGGAAGACTTTCCATTAGAAACTTTTGTTTTTGATTTGACAAATTTATTAAATTAGCGCTTTAGTTCGGGTACTTTCTAAACTCTGCAATGAAAGACCATGACTTAATCAGAGTCTATGGATATAATAATTCATTTTTAGAAGCCACGTGGCACGCGAAAATTCTTTGGTACTTGGGTCATTCGTTCTCCCTTTTTAAATTATTTCAAAAAATCAAAATGCAATTATTTCCTTTAATTTATTCTTAGAGATTATTGAGCTACGTAAACTGTATTTTAGGGTGTTGCCATAAATTTTAGTAAATCTTATTCAAACCGCTATTTTCTCCGCTAACAGCTAACCAAATTTTGGTTTCAAAAGCGCAAAAACTGGTTGGATAATTACCGAGTTCAAAAAGCAATTCAGTACCGATTTTATACGTTCCTAAATCTAAAAAAGTTTATCACATGGACTGGAATAACTAAAATTGTTTTACTTGATTCCTTCTATGAAAAATCGCATTTTGGCTGTTCTACTGGGGTATCCAGTTCTTTTTCGGTTTGTATTTATAGCATTTCCAACTAATTTCATTTTGTGGTAAACACATTAATCATGCTCGATCAGACCTAGACACAGACCCGGTCGCAATGCGAGATAAGATTGCAGCAAATAAAAGTCAGACTAACTTTGTATCGATTTGCTTCATTTGTTTTTTGTTGCTGTTTTTTATTTTTTCTTGTTTTTTTTTTATAAACAATATATTTTTGTTACTCATCACTGGTTAAACCAGCGACAGCCGAACATTTTAAATTTATATTTAGCCATTGGCTATAATAACAATAATTGGCTTTAATAACAATATACAAACGTCCGAAATAACAAAACAAAAGTTAAGGAGGCGTGTGGAGCGGGGAGCCGCGAGGGGCGTGTGGGATTGATTGTTTCTCACAATCCAATCCTGACTAGAGTTAACTAAATAAGTTCCCCGTGCTCATTCACCTTGATGGTACGCACACGTTCGTTGCGCTTGGCAAGAACCTCCTCCAGGTTCATGCTGTTGTCCTCACCATTGGCGAATAGTCCAAGATTATCCTTGATCAGATGATCGACGGCACAGCCATCGCATTGGAGGATGACCACACCACTGTAGTATGCCTCCTCACTGATCGTCTTGGTATTGCGTGTGTTGCACAACTTGCACAGATACACCAGCTCCATGCGACGTTGCATGCGTCGGAAGCGCTTCAATGTTGTAGGAGACAAAGATCCCGTTGGCTTTGGTCCATTGTTCTTGGTGCTCAAGTCGAAGGGCTTGGCAGTGAACCGACAGGCATCTAGTATGGAGCGAGGTATCGAAAGCGGCGCTGTTCGCAGCGAATCCTTCAGCGCTTGGTCCGCTTCGCTGTCAGGCAAAGGCACTGCACCTGGCTGCTGTGTGGCATTGATGATCGCATTCTGTCCATTCTGGCGCAGGTAGTTTAGCGTTCGAGAGGTAAATATGTTACGCAATGCATTCATTTTACATCCGCATAATAACGGCTATGATGGATTCGGATACGGATGGGATGGGATATTGGGATATTTTTCCTTCCCTTTTCTTTCTTTACCCAGGCGAACTGCACGTGGGAGTTATTTTGATGATACTAAAATGTTTACAATTTAACTACTACGTTGTGCGTAGTACACAAATGAGAGAGCAAGAGAGTACGCACTATCACAGCTTGCTTTGTTTCGTTAAGAACAAGTTCATTTCATCGAAACACAGAACTATCGATAGGTTACTTATAATGCGATTGCAAATATTTTAAATAAAGGAATGTTCACCATTGACATTAAATTAAATGCATGGAAAATATACAACATTATTTAGTTTTGTTAGAAATATTTAAGCTATTGAACTAAATTCGATTGCTCGTGCACTGAATGAACCGAAAAGTTCAACTGCAATTACCCAAACAACGACAAGTGAAAATAACAAAATCTGCGGAAATTAATCGTGTTTAATTGCAAACTAAATTCATGTACCAAACAAATGCTCTTGAGTTAAAAAGTGCGCAACTTGACTCAAGTTTCGATAGCTCGTGAACATAATTAATCGAAAGGTTTAGGTGTTGATTGTCCAGCCGGCCACAAGTGAAATCAACATTAATTGCAAAAATATATTAATTATTTGTAACCATGTATGTTGAAAACCAATGTACAAGCTAGCAATTGATAAACTAAATGCCTATAATAAAAAAATATATTTTATTTAAATATAAATAGTTCTTGAATAGTAAACTCTCGATAGTCAGTGAACCAAATATATCGATAAGTTCTGCGTTTGATTGCCCAACCGGCAACAAGTGAAACTAAGCACAAATGTGTAAATATGTTTAATCTGCGGATACTAAATAGACTTCGCTACAGCTTGATCTGCCAGGCTCAGCATAAAGCAAAAGTATCATCATCACACACACTTCATCGCGCACTGGCCAGCCAGCATAGACGACGTCCTCAGCTAGGAGCCGGGCCATCGGATCAGCTAGACCAACTAAAGGCCGATTACTTTGAGAGAAACAGTGAACTAAACACTGAGGAATGGCAGCATGTGCGGCATTCGCTGACCGAGAGCTACAAGTACATTAATAAGCACAATGTGGACGCAGTCATTTTAGGCATGTGCAGCAATGCGGAGCAGCTACCTATGGCCAAAAGTTACCTAAGGTATCTGCAATCCCAGGGACTTGAGCCAAACGCGGCGACATTGGGTCGACTACTACGTGTCTATAATGCCGCCAATAATACACGCACGCTAAGCGCTGAGGAGCAATCGGAAATACTACAGATCTGTGATAAATTGCAAGGCAACCACGAGGTGCTGGATGCCAGCAGCTGTGAAAGCCTAATACTTGGTCTAGTCGCAACCAGTCAGCACTGGGAGCGGGCACTGTCATTTCTCGAGATGATGAATGTAACCAGTTCACCCAGCATAACCGCATATAGTGCTCTGGCCGCAAAAGCGTTCAGCTCGGAACAACCGGAGCTAGCTTGGCGACTATTAGAAGAAATGCTAGAGCAGCACAAGCTGCCCAAATGTGAGGTGTACCTGGCGCACTTAAAAAGCAGTGCCTGTGATGCGGAGACATTTGGCTTACGGGTGGAACAACTGTTACGCTTCCTTGAGCGTCACGACATTCTTCTGAGCGAACGGACGGCCCAGGAGCTCATCGCTCTAGCCAAACAGATGCCTAAACAGCTGCGGGTCACAGCCACGCATCTGGAGCAAGTGGGCAGGTGTGCTGCCTGCCAACAGCATCTAGAGCATGTGGCCATTAGCGAATTCCAGTTCAAAGAGCTTCGTAGATCATTTCTGGACAAGGTACTCATACGCAAAGATGTCTTTCAGAAATCCACGCCGGAGGAGGTGGATCGTTTCAAAAAGTTTGTAGTGCACACAGCACCTTACGACTGTGTCATTGATGGCCTTAATGTGGCCTACTCCACGGGCACCAAAAAGCCGCCAGAGCAGCTAGCCAAGCTGCTGGCCACCGTTGTGCGGTACTTTAAGGAACGGCGCAAGCGTGTTTTGGTACTGGGCCGCCAGCATATGCGCAACTGGTCTAAACCAGCCATGCAGTACATACAGAACAATGCCAGCGTGTTCCTAACTAGTAATCTGTAAGTACTCTTCCCTAATTAAGCTCTAAGCCTTTAGTTATCCAACATTTCTTTTTTCCATTTCAAAAAGTTCCCAGGATGATCCATTTCTGCTGTATGCAACGCTCCGAAGTGGCCAGGACACGGACTTCTTTTCAAGAGATCTAATGCGGAGTCATGCTTTCCTGCTAGGCCCCGAGCTTAAAGCAATCTTCCGACGCTGGCAACAGGAGCATCAGTATTCCTTAGTCACTCAAACTCAAACGGGAAAGATAATAGTCAAAGAACCAATACGATACCTCCGAAGTGCGCACAAGGTGGACAATACTTGGCATGTGCCTTACTCCGAGACATACACACCGCAGCCCTTGGAAAGACTAGAGGCGCCTGATAGATGGCTGTGTGTGAGCATTGCGTAAACTGGAATTCGATCTAGTTTAGAGTATATTGAAACCGAATATATGTATGTATTTATATGTATATGTATGCACAGAAATAGATCAGACCAAAAAAAAACTAGGAACTAAAGCGATTCACGGAGCACAACATCCAAGTTAGCAGGGATTAGTCGCAGTCGAGGCGGGAACACTTGTGGAAAGCATCATAATTAAATGTTGACAGTCGCTTGCGTCGCTGCTCATTTCGTATCTTCTTCTTGGCGGCGCACATGAGACGTTCCTTAATGTAGTTATCCATTTTAAAGTCCATGTCCGCCGGCGCCTTGGTCACATCGTTGGGCTCGCGTGTTGCGGCCGTGTCCAGCGCTTTGATGATCAGACTGAGCAGCGCATGGGCCAAGCGATGGCATACATCATACTCTATGGCATCCTGACTGGTATAATAGATTGCCGACTGCGATGTCGGCTGCACCCCGATAGCGAGCAGAATGTTACAGAAGATTCCCCGCTGCATCCGGGCATAGGGGTCGACAAGCTGTGGGGGAATTCGCATGGTCGTCGCCAGGTGGGCAATAAACTTGGCAAACTTCTTGATCAGCACGTTTAAGTACTGAGTGCGACACTGGCGCTCCATCTTTGTCAGCATGCTGTAATATAGCTCCTGCTTACGTTTCAGGAAATCCTCCTTCCGGCGCTCCTTCTTCTTGGTATTCTTGAGGACCTCCTCGAGCTGCCTGTGTAGACATAGGGTATAAGTAATCAGCTGGTTCACACAACTCTTCAATGATTTCGATCATTTAGAAATGTATACAAAGTATGGGATTATCTATCCTGAACAAGTTTTATACGTATAGGGCGACAATATTATATATCTCCCATTAAGATAATCGTCGAAAAAATGAGTGATTTGCAAGGAGATATTTTAATTAAGCTTTAAAAAAAAAAAAACCCATGCTATGTGCCTACCGTGATTCCCTATGTTCTACTAAGTTTGGTCCAGATTGGCTGAAATGTGATCAAAAAATCATATGAAGCATATATACAAATCCAGAAACTATTATAGAGATACTATACCGTATAAATTAATCGAAATCGAAATGGCTACAACCATTAAGTGAAGTCCGTCTTAATTTGATAAGAATAGCTACCAATGAAAAACTCGATCTTAATTCAATAACTAGCACGAAAATCTACTCGTCATATAAACTATGTAACCCCTATATAACCTACATTAGATACAGTTTATAATCACCATCTAGTAAACTCTGTGAATTATGTAAGGAGAAAAATCGGAAAAATTTGACATTTCCTTAAAGAATGTTTAAAATGCTTAAATCGTGTTCCACCTTTAAAGTCTTAGTCTAGCCAGTATTGGTTTGTGGTAATTTCAAAACAACCCAATTAGACCAAATAGACCCATATCAGATGTTGAAAACACTTACTCGGTGGTAATGGAATTTTCCCTGCCCAGCATGCGTTTAATGCGCTTCGCACGAAGCTTGGGATCGTAGAAGTCCTTAAAATGATCATAGTTGTATTCCAAAGTGACTCTCTTGGGCTTCGAGAGCGCTACGTCATAGGCCCTGGCTTTGGGAGGTAGTGCCGGTTGATAGGCCATGCGGCGAACGTACGACTGTAGCTTGGACACATTTTCCTCTTGACGCTTCTTGCGATTTTCGGGGCTGCAGTAGTCTGGGTCCTCCTCTTCAGCCTCCTCGGTAGAAGAAGTGGGCAGGGCCTCGTCCCAATCCGAAACATTTGAACTGGCCATGTTTGGGAGTCTGCTTATCTTGAAATCGCGCTAAATTTTTAGTTATTATACAATTTTGTTTGAATCGTCTCGAATCACAATATAAAAAAAATATGTAAAAATATATTCGAAAAAATCAATTGAAACTATTTCGTATTTGTACGCTTTTATATAATATTTGAGAGAACTGTAAATTTAATGTTTCTTTGTCGAACATGGAATGAATTGTGAGCTAGAGCTGTAAGGGTAACACAATAGAAGAAACATCTGAGGCAACTAGATTTCAAAGTTTTCTAAATCAAATGTGTTATCGAAATTATTACAGTGTCGCCATCTAGTGTCGAAATTTACAACCAAAGATACTGCGGGAAATCACATAAACACGTTAAACAAACAACCAATACTAAAAAAGTAAGAAAGGCTACCGACTGTAAGAAACACCGTACTCCTTCTAGTGTGCATTTTTTCATGCAAATATGGTGGACGAACAGGCGGACATTGCTATATCTTCTCGGCTGTTGATGTTGATCAAGAATATATCTACTACTTTGGGGTCTGTTACGCACTTTTCGCTTCTGACACCGTTAATAAACACCTCTACTCTTTAAGACTACAGGGTCTAAAAAGACTTTTAGTAATGAACAAATTGTTTTTAGTAACATAGATAAACCTTATTTTAATCTGTTAAACGCAACAAGTGTAAATAAATTTATTCTACTATATATTTATAAAACTAGTTATCGATTTAATGACATCATTTCAGAAACAATCGTTTTGAACCGAACGCTCCAAAGCAAATGTATATTCCTCGGCTAATGCGTCCACAGACATTTGGCGGGTCAACAAAGCCAATATACCGTCGACCTGCGATTGTGCTCCATTGAACCCATCCTTGATAGCCAAGTGCGGCGACAACTCGAATGGAATGTCCTGCAGATAATTGACGGGTGCATTTAGTTGAGTACTCGGGCCCATGCCTGGCTTTGGACCCAGCGGCGGCGGGAATGGCAATTGGCCATATGCCAATTGGGGCATGGGTGGATACATCATGCCAGCACCGACACCACCAGCTGATGACATGGGATCTGCGTCGGTCTTGCGCTCCACAAATATAAAATCATCGCCGTTGCTTTGCTTGGGCGCATCGGCTGGGCCCTGTATAGCCTCCTCAGTGGGCGTTTCGGCTTGTTTACGTTTTCCAAATATCGAGAACATTACTCACTGCTAGTATCAACTTTTGCACTTTTACGTGAATTTATAACAATTTATTTAATATTTACGCAGCAGCAGCTGCGTTTTGTTTTTATTCTTTGCTAAATATTTATCGATTGCCCAGGCATGCGATATATACACAATGCAACAGTGATGAGGCACAGCATTATATGTTTGACATTCCAGCCGATGTATCGATATTATATAGACAATTCTAAACTGATACAAATACAACGCTGTGATTGGTTTAGGTTTTAACTCCTTCAAGCTAACAATTTTTGTTAACGAAAAAAAAGCTGAAAATATGTCAAAGGCCGACCAAGATCCAAATGGTTCGCTGAGCATAATGGAGGTTCGTAGCAGCAGACAACTCAAATAATTTTAAATGGATCTCCCAGCTGCCAACCAGCCATTAGATACAGAAGCAGAGATTACAGATACAGAAACTAATGACTCTTCTATATCTTTCTGATTCTCGTCCATTGGCTTATAGCAAATTAAGATTCTGATCAAGCCGCCTCCCAATGAGGATGAAAAAATGATACAGCGCAATAGCAATACAAAGCATCCATATTACAGGCGTCCCGGACGCGGACATAACCATGATTTATGCGATGCTTGCGAGGAGGGCGGCAATTTGCTCTGCTGCGACCGTTGCCCCTCCAGCTTTCATCTGCAATGCCAGTAAGTATTTAGAAAAAAATAGAAAAAATATGGATTCCTAAAAATTGTGTTGTGTGTGTTTGTGCTTTGGACAAACAGTGACCCGCCGCTTAGTGAGGAGGATATACCTAGTGGGCAATGGTTGTGCCACAGCTGCCGTATGGCCAAAGTTTCGCAGCCAGCGTGCTCCTCCAAAGCCAGTTCAGTGGAGCGTGTTCCCTCGGCGGGCAGCGGTTCGCGGGCTAATACGCCATCCTCGGGTGAACTGGAGTCAATACCGCTCAAGATACGGAACTTACGCAAGCGTAGCAACAGCGAAAGGAATAGCACGGAAAAGTTGCTCTCTAAAATGCCGCTGGCAATACAGCGAGCTCTTGATCCCAATAGGAAATCAACGCCATTAGATGATGTTATACGGGCCGCATGCATGCTCAATCCCCAGCAGTTCTCTTTGCCGCCAGAGCTAGAGCTGCACACACAGTTTCCGGGCAATGGCAAGGTGCAGCCAGTGCAGCAGCCAAATCATAGCGGGGGAACCGGCAATGGTCATCGGAAGCCGAATAGCCAACGGCGCAATTCCAAGCCATTTGAGCTGGACTCCCAAGGGCTGGTCCCATTGCCGGCAAAGACCTGCTTCTACTGCACCCGGAGCTGTAAGCGTGCGCCGCTCATCTCCTGTGATTACTGTCCGCTGTATTATCACCAGGATTGCCTGGACCCGCCATTAACAGCTCTGCCTGCTGGCTTATGGATGTGCCCCAATCATGTCGAGAATTTCATAGTAAGTAAATTATATTGATTAAATTCAATACATATATGTTCACTTACACATTCAGGATGCCAACATGGCCAACAGCATTTCGGCAACGGAGCGGGTGCGCTTGTGGAATCGCTTCCACCAGCCTCTTGACCACGAGAACGTCAAGATGGAGTTCTTTCGACGGGTTAACACACGAAATCCTCCGTTCCGCATGAAATTTAATATGCGCGCCCGTGCCCATGTCGAGGTGCCCCCGATGGTGAAGTACCACTACGAACATCCGCCAGCTCTTTTGCCGTCCATGCGGCAGACCTTGCGTTATGATCGCGTAAAGCGGCGCAAACAATTGTCCACCTCCGTTGAGGATATATCACGAGAAAGCGTTACAGAGTCCCTGCTCAAGGACCTGGAGGCATTACGCTGTGCGCGTGCCAAATTCCGGGAAATTCAAAAGGAATACGGTCATGTTGACCTTGATGCCATCAATAGTGACAATAGCGATGCAGAAAACTCCACCGAACAGCAACGAGGAAGCAATGGTGTCCCTGTTCCACCCACGGAGGAGCACGCCGAAGCTGAAAGTAACAACCAGAGCCAAGAGCTCAATGAGAGCTCCAAGCAAAAACCGGGAGCGGCGGAGAAGCCGAGCAATTGCAGCGAAAAGAGGGTCAGTGTGGAGATTAGCTTCGAAGAGGAGGAGGAGGACAGCAAATCATCAAATCTAATTATTGATACGGACCTGTGTCATCTAGATGTGGACATCATTAAAAAGCTAGCCCACCAGCGACTCCAGCAGTTAATCCTTGAGCATCCAGAGATTGTAACCCAATACAAAAATCGCACGGCAGCCCGACGACTGCGACAGCTATCTTCTGCCGGTGGCCAATCCGCACTCCAAGGCGATTTGGCCCCCGAGGACATGCGTCGCTTCTCCTTGCTCTTCACCAGTGAGACATCCTCAATACTGGCACAAAAGAATGCCAATGGCGCCGACGAAGATCCCATGATGGCACTACATCCCGCACTTGCTACAGCCGCTGCAATTGCCGCTGCAGACGCTGCAGCTGAAAGCTATATGCCGCGAGAGCGCAGCGATACGGAGAAGGCATACGAGCTGGCTTCCCGGTTGGAGCTCAAGTTGATGCAGTGCAAAGTGCGTGCACGGGCTGTGCTGACGCCACTTGGTGATATGTTAGAGGACAGTCGATGGTTTAGTTCCTTGGAGCTGGATCACTCGATATTCATGCGATATCGCACTTTGTATGTTGGATACGGCGGACATTATACGCCTTCGACGACACTGGCACACACGGAGACGGTGGATCTATCAGCAATTGGATACTGTTCCCGGATATCGCCACAACATGCGATCATATTTTACGATGAGTTCTCCAAATCATATGAGCTCATTAACTACTCAGAGTTCGGCACTGAAGTCAACGGACAACTATACACTTGCGATTTAACCGAGTACACGGCAACGCACGCTGGTAAACGTATGCGGCCCGATGATGCGGAGCTCAAAAGGCGGGTGGACGACCTGCTCGACAAGAGGCGACACATCCGACGTCAATACGAGGTCAAAAGAGAAACGAAAGACAGGTTGGTGTGTTTTTAAATTTTAAGCGACTGACAATTCAATGAAACATGGCGACTCAATTAATCGATAGCAACAGGGCTGGCGATTCAAAACTTTTTAGACACATCGACCAACCTGGTCCTTTGACCGCCGTGAGAATGGCAAACTTGGCAATCGATTGTGGTTATTATTTAGTTTTATAAAACAGTGCTGGCGATTAAAACCAATCAGAGTTGTATCAGGCGCTAAGTTTGAAAACGTAATGAAAAAGCTTCAAGCTTCAGTTTTAAATTTAACTATTTTTATACTCTGTGAAAGAGTATATTGGGTTTGTGCAAAATATGAAACAGGCAGACCACATAAAGTACATATATTCACAAGCCGAGTCCAAAGAGCCACGTCCGTATGAACAAAGAGATTTTAGAAACTGTAAGAGCTACAAGTTCGAAGTTAGTCATTATCGACTCCATATTTAGTCGGTCAATCCAAGGATCTGGTACGCAACTACCAAGAGACAGTATAAATTCAATGCCGTTAAAAATGTTGGGCAATGGGCTGCATTGCCCCCTTTTCCTATAAGGAATAAAAAACTTTTCAAACTTGCATGCCATTTTTAAGACATTTGTTCTTATCGTAATTAATTGTTATTTGAAATTCGTTTGGTGACAAATTATATCAAACTATCCTGAAAGTTGCATAAAAATCTGACAATAATCAAGAAAGAAAACACGTAACAAAGTTTATATTTGAGCGTCATGTCAAGGCGTATGTGCAAGCGAGACGCGTTGGCCATGCCGACCAATGGTATACATATGTGCATACGGACAAACATATGTATGTACTATTATACTTTTGTTATTAACTTTATTTCAACGCTTGAAAAGCCCGTCGTCGTTATAGTACACTGTGAATTCACTGGATCACTGATGAGAATGGCAAATTTATTAATCGATAGTTTAGCGATTTAATAGAGCTGGCGATTTAAACTTGTAGCACATCCAGTGTTGTCCATTTAGCACATTAAAGGCCAAACGTGGTAGACTTTTACGCAGTAGCTTAAACATGAATTATATTCTATTTTAGGTAATTTTTGTATTTTTCTTTTCATCATTTCCCCCTATTAATCCAAAATAGTTTATGGTATTTTTAAAATAATATTCCGCTTTAGTACAAAACGAACTTAATATTTTTTCAGATTGGCGCCAATTGTTAAGGCCACTTGCCGCTGTCTGATTGGACCCGACGTACCCATGGTGCCCGGCGCGTGGGAGGGATCTGCAGTACTGGCCCATGGTAGCCTGCTTAGGTTTGGCTGCCTCTCATTTGTATTCTCAGTTCCGTCCACGGATCTGATGAAAGAGCAGCGCAGTAATGCCAAGTAACTGCAAATTCGACCATGGATTTTATACGAGTATACTCCTGGAGCACAAGAAGCAAGAAACACCAATCTCAGTGGCAGTCAAAACAAAACCAGAACGGGATCAAATTATGCCCAAACCGTAGAGTTAAAAAAATCGGAATCGCGTGAATTAGAAAGAGATAACGAGATGTTATAAAAAAAAAACCCGAGATATTTCCTTGGTACATAGAAGACAGATTTGAGATATGAATTTTGGGAGAGCTGGAAATTACAATTATTAGCATTGTTCATTAACATTTTTGTTGTGTGGAACATTTTTATTACATCATTTTTTATTACTAGAGGTATCTATTTAAATCCCCATGATTCTTTCTCATTCGTCTGTAGATATACATATATATATATAAAGAGCATAACAAATAAAGTTGTAAGGAAATGGAATATTTCTTTAAAATATGTTCTTAACTGGGTTTTCAAAATGAGTAATGAGCATTTAACTCGCATTTGTATAAAACAAATAAATAAATTAAATAACATTAAGTAAGAGATTTGTTTGCATTCATGTAAAATTCATTTAAATTTAACGCATTTCTCAACGTCTTTATGTACTTATATCGCCAAAGCGAGGAGAGAAAGAGAAAGATTTGGAGTGCAAGGAAAGGAGAAGGAAGAGAAGTGGGTAGATTAAGCGGTGCTTTAGGTAAGGCATAAAGGGACCAGAGTATTTAAAGTATATGTACAATAGCATCTGGGATGCATTCGATCTAGATCGGAATACATAAACTATACATAGTATATAAGTACACAAGTACGTGCTGGGTTGCTGGACTGGGTAACTATTGATTATATAATGGCTGTTGTGTTAAAGCCGATGGAACCGATTGGTCAACGACATTCCTCCTGGAGATTCTTGTGCTGCCCACACTAGAAATTCACGCTCGACTCCTCCGCTATTTGCTGCTGATCTGTTTGCAAGTGCTGCTCCGTAGCAGCGGATTTTGCAGCATTACGACTGGCTCGCGAACGTTCCCATTCGAGTTTGTGCTTCCGCTTGGTGTGATGATACATATTCGATTTGGAACGGAATTCCGTGGGACAGAAGGCGCAGGTGTGCAGCTTAACGCCCGTGTGCGTGGCAAAGTGTTCCTGCAACAAATAAATAAATACATTAGCTTGTAAATTTATATAAATTAATTCTTTCTCTACCTCTAGATAGCGTTTCATCTTGAATGATTTGCCGCACACATCGCAGGCGTACTTGGCTATGCTGACGCAGCGATGATTACGACCAGACAGCTCACCGCAACTGCCGCAGATGGGCATCTCAAAGTTGGCACTGGGTACCATAGGCATTCCGCTGTGCTTATTGTGCAGGTGATTACTGAGAGCGCGCTGATTGCGCAACTGCTGTCCGCAGATACTACACTTATACGGATCTGTCTTGGACACGGCAGCGGCCACAGTAACGGCTGCTGCAGCTGGTGCTGCACCTGGTACACTATAAGTCACAAAAAGTTTAAGTAAAAAGACAACAAAACAAAGTTAATGGGTTAAAACACACCTGCTTTGGTTGATTAATGCCTCGGCTGCTCTTGTGGCAGTAGTGCTACTGCTGGTGGTAACTGCTGCCGTTGCGGTGCGTAGTTGCTCCTGATGCTGCTGCATGATGGTGCTGCAAAGGTGCTGCTGTTGTTGCGTTGTGGCTGCAGAAACCACAGCAGCAACAGCATTATAGTTGGCCAACATAAGCTCGTTCTCCTTGCATGTCTGCTGCTCAGTCTTGATGCGTTTCTCGTGCAGATTGGTAACGGTTGCATCATTGCTGCTGTCCTCGCTGGCGCTGATGCTGCGCTCGGTGTGCTGCACTTTTTTGGGCGAATGCGTTTTGCGGCGGCTAGCACGAGTCTGTCTTTTGACCGGCGTTGGACACCGTTTGGCCACCGTAAGATTGATAGCTTCCATTGGTTCGCATTTAATAGGGATCTCTGCAGGAGTTGGTACTGGTATTGACGTTGGTGATGGAGCTGTAGCTGGAGGTGGCACTGGTATACATATTTCTGGTTTTTGATCAACCAATACCAGTTCTTTGGGCGGCACCGTTATTACATCCATAAACTTATCGTTGTCGCCATTGACATTTCTTTGGATTTGCATATTATTGTTGCTATTGATCTTGGCGGACTCGCGTTCGGCCCGAGCCTTCAGCCATTGGGTGTTGTGCTTGGTCTTAACGTGGGTATACATATTGGATCGACATCGGAATGCCGTATTGCAGTAGGCGCAGGCTATGGGTCTGTCACCAGTGTGAGTGGCCACATGCTCCTCCAGATATCGTCGCATTTTGAATGACTTTTCGCAGAACATGCAGGGGAACTTATTGACTGCTGCGACCTTGCTCTCATCCCCGCAGGCATCAGCTTCAAGGTCTGGTTCTGGTTCCTGCTTAAAATCGATTAAGACTTCATCCTGTTGCAGTTGCAGTTGCTGCTGCTCGACATCGCCCTCCTCGGACCAGTTGACATCGCAGTCAATCTCCAAAAACTGGCTGCAAAGCGTTGTCTGCTTGTGCTCCACAAGCTTCCAAAAGTTATGAAAGCTTTCCAGTTGGGCACAGCAATCTGTGCAAATGGACGTGGATATGGCATCGTCCCGTGAAAGCTGCAAAGGAATAGATAAATCCGGTTTATTTTGAAGCCTGGCCGTATGATAAAAGTGGCCAAGGTGGGACCAGGTAACTTACACAGAGATACAAATGCATCGATATCAATTGAACCAAATAGTTTTCCGGTATTGTCTTGTTGTCGCTGTTGTTGCTCTCGCTGTCAGTGGCGGCAGCAGCAAACAACAGCACTGCATTCTGCTCGTCTAATGCGTTCAAGCACAGGCGACAAATCATTTCGTTCACAAATCAATTGATATCGGGCAACATTAGCACAATTTGAACATTTATTTGATATTATTTTATTTATTTCCAAAGTTGCGGATGGATCTAGTGCTGACAAAACACTCGATGTCACTGCTGTTCCAAATATCGATTAGTTTTTATCCTCCCACATGCTATCGATAGAGGCAAAATGATCTATATCGATACACGCGAAATACCAAAATAAATACCAAAGGGACTCATTTTTAGCTTGTAAATGATTTATATTTTAATTTATGTATGGTAAGTAGAACGAGGAATGGGGAACATAATCGTTATTAACTCGCCGCCAACAAGCAGCACTTCACAATGATAATGATTTTTGACAGTCACCATGGAAGTAGCATTAAACGGCACGTTAATACAGTTAAATCGAAAATTTGGAAATTTTCCAAGGGCGGGAATCATGTCGTATCCCTCAGTCAACTTGCGGGTCCAAACCGAAATCGTGTCAAAGTTCAGACCCTCACGATAGCACAGTCTCACGGCTTCATTGAGATTACGAAAGGTATTGACCGTTATTATAGCCGATGGTTTATCCCCAAAATAAATTTGGGGGAAGTCCAGAACAACTATGGGAGAACGGCGCTTCATACGACCATATAGCTTTTGCTTATCTGTTGCATCGAATTCTTCAATATAGATGGTTTTGCAGTTCATACGATCGATCATCTTAAGAGTGTGCAAGAAATTTGGATGATCTGGTATTCGTTCATCCATTATTTCCATTCGAGCCCTCAGTCTTCGAACAAATGTCTGACGCACTGGCTCCTGTACCAATATGCTTGCAATAAGGCCATTCCCAATCGGATGCTTCAAGTCATTGACGGCAGCCTCGACAACTTGATTGATATTCCCCGAATCGAACAAGATCATTATTTGCGGTGCTACCCATTTCTGATGGGTACCGTCTTCGGGATATAGGTACACATGTCGCTTCAACAGGTGTTCGTGTATATCCTCCACGCCCTCGGTAATGTTGGGTAATCCTTTAAATCTAGGCAAGACGTCAGCATCCTCATCCTTTTCGGAATCACTCTGACCACCGTGCCCCTCAGCCATTGGAATAATTTTGAATCTATTAGAATTCCCAGCTTTAAAATTGTGTCGTTGGGTTCAAAATAAATTTGTTTGTAGAATGAATGAAAATGAAAATACACACAGTAAGTATGATGTATTCACATACACACACACACACACACACACACACACACACATCTATGATAAGTACATATATATAATTGAAGAGATCTATTCATTTGCCACTGTGCCAAAGAAAGTTGCGAACGACTTCCGCTTCCTGGTCATCATGTGTACACACAGTATGCACGGTACAGAGTACAGTGTACACAATCGTAATTAAAATACTTTCTCTGGTCAAAGTTGCCATTCACCGGATAGCGCAGGCAGATTGGTGGTGAGTTTTTTGTACCCTTCGCTTGCGTAGGGTACATAAGCTGATGCATTCACTTAATATTAGGAAGTTATAACTAAATTAATTTTATTACAAAACATTCTTTTTTAACTGATTTGAATTGGCTCAACTTCTACTCACAAACTTCGTTTTAAAGTTTATTTATTTCTTTTCTTATTTCTTATTTAAAATAGAACAAACTTCTTTAATATCATTTAATGAATTTTCTTTTACTTTTTATCCAGCACTATACAAATTTAAATGATTCAAATACTTTACCCAAAGTAAAAGCTAACAATTTCAAATAAGATATCAATTAATTAAGATATTTATTTCAACCATTTGCACATTTGTATGCTAAGAACACTAAATATATATTGAATTCTAAAAGTATTAAAAGTAATAGACCAATAAAAAAAAGTAGTAATATCTATTATTGTTTTCTTCCACAGTAATTATTATTTTAAATGTTAGTAAGCTTTTTTAAGGCTTTCGTTTAGTTTATCTTAAATGAAAGGGTATTTAAAGCGCGGCATTTTGTGCTGGTACTCCATTTTGTTTTGACATTCAATAGGTTGCTGGGACTTTGTTGTTGCCTTCTTCCATTTGCTAGTGACGGAAGCGGAAGAGCTAAGCGTCGCTAGCAGAATGGTTGTATATGTGTGAGCTGGGTGTGTGGTATTTGTGTGTGTATATAAATAGCCGAGCAACCCAGAGGACTCGCTAACATTGCGTGCTTCGCTTTGCTTCGCATAGGACGTTTCGAGTTTGCCAAGGCGCCTAAAAGTAGGCAAGAAATAACTCTTGAGTTCTATATAATTTGCGCAATTTGTTGATAATTATATAAATAATGCCATAACTATTGCAAATATAAATATGGAGATAACTGGATATCAGAACATAAGCGCCTTGGAAAAATCGGTAAGTCTCACCAGCAGACACAACTCTGAGTGCGAGTGAGAGAGGGAGAGGGAGAGGGAGGGAGAAGTGTTTTCTAACAGTGTACCTACTTGACCTCTCGTTTTCTTGGCCTGCTGACCTTAGGTGGCCAATGCTGGGTCACAGCTCTACACTATGGCCCACAAGCTGCACGCTGTGGAGCGCAGCCTGGACCAGACGGCCATGGAGCAGATGGACGAAATGGAGGTTATGGAGTTACTCGAGTCCATGACCGAGGTAAAGAACGAGTATCAGAATCTGCGCAAGGACATCCAGGAAGTACAACAGTTGCAACGTGACGTCAGCACTTCAATACGCTTTCAAATGAGCAACATGCAGCAGACATTCCAAATGCTAAAGAAACGCATCGCCAGCTCTCAGCAGCGACGACAACTTCAAAGGGATCAGCAGCAGCTACAGGGCAGCACCAACAGATTCAAGGCAGCACATCAACAGCAAGTACAGGGCAGCACTGTCACCACCAACGACCATTGATTGATTTGTGCGGACAAGTGTGGGCATGGGTGTGTGCGTGTGAGTGTGCGTGTGCATATGTGTGCAGTATGAATTTCCAATTATTTTTATTGATTGTGCATGCGTTGTATTTTGATTTGTGTACTTGATGGCTCAAACTACTGCTGCTAAAACAAAGAGAGATAGAGATAAAAAGAAACACAGAGAGAGAGATAGTTTAGTTAATGGAAACCTGTTGCAATATACATATTTTTAGAACCCTATGTACACTGAAATCGTGTCAAATTGTGGGAATCCTGAAAACCAACATTTTTAACCACTATATAGAACTACTATGCATACTACTATGTATAAGCAATCAGACTTTATATACCTATATACCACAACAATATCACTAACATCACCAAGCATTTAATGCTTACAGCAAAATTCTACTATCTAAAACAACTATTATCTTAACCAAAACTAGATATACATACATACATATATATACGTACTACAAATTCGTGGTGGTGGTGAAATTGAAGTGAGCAATTCCTCAACTCTTAATACTTTATAATGCAAATCCAAATGTCTGATAACATTTGAAAAGAATGCACTTCTTTATAAAAAAAAATAACATTTGCCTTAACATAACCATATTATACTGATTTTTGATATATACACGTTTTGAAATTAACCTTAAGCTTATCATTTCTATTGTAATGATAAGTAAACGCAATCTTAATATATGTTGTTATTAAATTATATAAGCCAACAACGCAAAGCACATTAAAACAAAATCCAAAACAACAAAAAAAATGGTTTGAATTCGCGCCATTTTCATTTAATCGAGATGCGCTTATGCAAAACGATTGTACAGATATCGATATGCACTACGCACATCGTTAGTAGCTTGAGTGGGCTGACCGATGGCACCGATAGTATCGATAGCCTTAGACAGTATTTTAATGGCTTTACATTGCGGTCGGTTTGCACTATTAACAGTTAACTGTGTGTAAATATATATAAATATTAAGCGTATATTAATCAATAGTAATAATTAAATCAAGTGCTGTGTTGATAATTGAAATGAGCAGCTAGAAGGACTAACTAGTGCGTAGTTAGTGTAGTGCCCGTGTTAATGCGTGTCTTAAAGGTAAGTTCAGAGCGGCTCTTGAGTGCACGTCATCAAGCCAGAGGAAGTCGCCTATATGTAGTTGTAGATGCAAAAGAAAGCAGTCACCGCAACAACTCGTACTAAATAGTGAAAATAGTAAATTGCATGCAAGTGTTTATGTTTGTGTGCATAAGTTTACAGTGTCCCAAAACTGCAATCGATCAGAATTGCATATCGAAAACAAAGCAAGTGCCAAACATTGGAACTATCGAAGGGTGCAACAAGTGATTGTGATCTGTCTCGCTCTGCGTCGCTATTGCTGGTTACCGCCTTCTCTCCCTGAAAAACCACTGCGTGGAGCGCGCGCCTGCGCCCCCGCATTTGATAGTGTTTTTTTTTTTGTTTGTATATTTTGTTTGTGTTTGGTGCTACTGCTTACGTGTCGCGTCGCAAAATGTATGTTTACGTTTACGTTATTGTGGTCGGCTTAACGTGCTTGGTCGCTGGCAGTCCACGACCAGACAGCTCCAGTTCCACCTCCACCGCACCTGCCTCTCTCCCCACAACTACGCCCGTTACCGCAAAGGTCGAATTTGTCGATCAAGTGGAGAGCTTTTTGGACAATGCGCATTATCTGAACAATGAGGAAATTGGTGAGCTATTCACTCGCCTCAACAAGGATTATCCCAAGCTAGCCCAACCTTATGTGGTTGGCCACACCATTCAGGGTCGTCCGATGCACGCCCTTGCGCTGGACGCACCCCCGCCCGAGGGCCAAACTGGGGATCTGTTGCGTCCAATGGTCAAGCTGGTGGCCAACATTCAAGGCGACGAGACTCTCGGTCGCCAAATTGTGCTCTACATGGCCGAGTACTTGACCACTCGCTACGAGACAGATGACGAGGTACAACGACTTCTTAACACAACCGAGATTCATTTCCTGCCCAGCTCAAATCCGGATGGCTTTGCTGTTGCAAAGGTGAGTAATTCAGTTTCACAAACACATACATTTATAAGTATATGAAATGTATACTAATATCAGTGCTGACAGCTCAGCCTTTTTCCGGAAAGATTTACTTGGTTCCTCCACTTTATCCGCTAAAATAAAACACACCCTTTGTTAAGTAATTTTACATTTTTACAGATTTATTCATTTATCATTAATTTTCTGTACAAATTCTTCGATTGACATATCCTACACAGAAACCTGTTCTCTTTTTGGATAATTTTGCTTAATATTTTTGTGAAAATTGTATGACATGAGATGGTTCTCTTTTTGTACGACAAAATTAAAAAATCGCGATTTGAAATAAATAAGTAAATGACTCACCTTTAAGACCGGTAAATCGATGATTTGTTTATTTTCTTTAAAAAATCTTATTTTCCTGTTTTCTTGCCACTTTTTTAAATTTTCATTCTTTGCTTGTAGCCAGATATATAAGCATCACTAACTTAAATCATTCCATTATGTCTGACTTTTATTTCTACTCGTTTTTACCTTAAATTCTGGCATAAATACGCTTGTAAAGAGTACAACAAAATAAATAGATTTTCTTTGCATTTGAGTCTTTAGCTCACTATATTTCGTCTTGTAGAACTAACTCAGAAGAAACGTGAGAAAAAATAAAAATAAAAAATTCAATCTCCAAACAGCTGCAGATAATTGTAACTTAAGAAAAAGTGAATGTACATACTTTCATAATAGAATCGTTGGGTAAGTGTGTGTGTGTGTGTGTGTGTTGGTGTGTGATTGTGTTTTTACGTGAGATTGTATGGAATGCCGTTAGTTGTTGTTGGCTGATTCATATTGTGATTAAAACCTTTTGGGCCATTATTAAACGACTGCCACTATTGAAAACAAATGTGACTTGTTCCCAGTCTGATCGCATTCAAATGTTTTCTGAACCCAAGAAACTTAACTCCCTTTCACACCTTCATCGAAACTAAAGATGGACCACATTTGGCATTCGAAAGGCACGAGCAAAAATCGTATTGATATGTGCTTTTAATTTGTTGGAAATATTTCATCTAAGTTAAAAAACAAGAGTCCTAGGAGAACTAGGACACCTTAAAGTCGCGACACGACTATAGTATTTTATCTAGCTTTCATTAAGAGTTTCTTAATATCAACTAATTCACCTCAGGGATAACATTTCTTTAAGTTTTTAATGTATTTTCTTACTATAGTTTCTTTCAAAAATATGATTTGTTTCATAAATTAATAAAAAGTTTACTCTCTACCGAATGTAGCAACGTGACGTCATCAACAAACTGCGTCACTTTCAACGTCCGTGTTTATTAAAAAATAGTAATGAAATTTAAAAAATAAGTTTATATATTAATACATCGCTTGCATAAAGTTATAATATTGTTGATAAGAATCAAGAAGTTTTGGTGCATTTCGTGTTTTTAAGTACTCCAGAGACCAGCACGAGATGTAAATTTGAGGCACGACATGGCCCGCACTCATCCCTAAGCGAAACGAAGCCGTGGAATTCCACTTTACAGAACGAGATAGAGAGATGAAGAGAGACAGAAATCAAACCGTGTTTTGGCCCAGTTTTTGACTCGTTTGGGGTCATCGTAACACGAATTGCCAATTAGTATCTAAAAATCAGAAGCAAGCCAAGTGTTTGTGTACATATTTACATACATATGATAAATACATACAAATATATGCAGTTGACATTAAGAGACTGCGAAGTGATCGCGTTGAGAGCTCTTCAAACCCATTCAAACATTTGAAGTAATCGCTCGGAAGCAAATCTTCGATAGGGACCCTTTAATTGATACCATTTTCTTACGATAGAGGTACTATAAGTGCTATAATTATGACCAGTTAAATATGAATTGACGTGCAGTATGTTCAACTTATTAGACCGCGGAGTACAGTGGTCTATTAAGTTTGTCAGAAGCGAAATGTTCCTAACATGAAGAAGGAGGCATTTCAGACCCGATAAAGTATATATATTCATGATCAGTATCAACAACCGAGTCGATATCTGTCCGTCGGTATGAACAAACATATCTCAGAGATGGTAAGAGCTACGAATTTAGTCAGTAACGACTCCATATTTAGTCAGTCAATAGATTCTTTTAATTTTCGACGCCCCATTCGCCCACAATAAGGGAAAAAGTAGACACACCTCTTAAAAATCAATACTTTTGGCAAAATCTCAGTAACTATGGCACTTTGGAATACCAATTTTGGTATGCATGTTCCTACAGACAGCATAAATGCATTTACATTTAAATTGCTAAGCTGCCACGCCCCGTTTTCTCATAAAAAATAGCTTTTCTAACTTGGATGCCGTTTTTAAGGCATTTACGATTCGTTTGGAGACAAATTATATCAAATTATCCTGAAAGTTATATAAAAATCCGACTATAATCAAAAAAGAGAACAAGTAACTGTGTTTATATTTTATCGCAATCTCAATGCGTGTGTGCAAGCGAAACATAAACATGCTTAATTGACGCGATCCTGGATTCATTTCGGAATCCCCGAGATATGTCACCAACAGTGTTTGATTTCATCTCAATTATGTAAGCGATCTTCGTGTATGTCCTGTCCCCATATGCAACTTAAGGTCAAGTTTTAGTTGCTCGAATGACTAATTCCTGTTCGACCCATTATTAAATTCGGCTGGGTGTTTTCATAAATTCTGCTTGCCGTATTATTCCTTTTTCCGGGAAACCTTTTTTTGTGCCATTAAGTTCATCTCGTAGTTGCCACATATTAATTTATCGATCAATTTCCCGATTTTCTTTAATAATTATTTATTAATTATAATAAATATTTACATTATTTAAAACTGACATCCCAAACTTTAACTTTTTTTATTATGTCTAGAATTACAAGTTATTTTTTTTCTTCCTCAATTTTGAATAAAATAACAGAATATTAATGTGATACACTGCATGTGCATACATATAATGTCAAATGTATGTATATGTACATATGTGCATACAGACAAACAGATGTATGTATGTTTGATTATACTTTATTATTATTTTTTTTTAACATGTGCAAGTACTATACATAGGTATAAATGGATACCTATTTTAATAATATTAATAGATAATCGGGAATAAATTTCAGAGAGTATATTACGATCGCTCGACTGTACTTTTCTTTCTTGTTCTCTTTTTAAATAAACCATGACTACCCCAAAAACGAATGTTCATCAAACAACCCCAAAAGCAAGCACAAAAAACATTATTTTCAATATGTCGAATAAATTTTAAATATCCACTACTATTTTTTGCTTGCTTCTGTTTCTGGATCTAGATCAAAAGCCAATTCCTATCTTAAATATTTTACGTAGCTTTTCCCATTTAAATTTGAGCAAAATAATTCCAAATACATTCAAACTCAATACTCGTACATATAAAAATCCCCGCCTAAGAAATAAATTTGAGTGCCAATATTAATATACATCATATATATTCGACATGAAAAGCAAGTCACAGAATGACTGCTCATAAGATAACAATTTTTATCTATTTTTCTGTCGTCGTGTTGTCGTATCTGCTTTTATATCTACTTGAAATTGATTGTATTCACTTTAGGGCAACTAAATTGGTAAAATATGTCGCTGTATCAACGCCCTTTATCGTATTTCTTACGGCCACAATCAATGGGCCATTAACGAAATTGGCACACTTTTAAAGCTTGTCACTTTTCCAGCTATGTATGTATAAAAAGTATGACTAAGTTTTCACAGTTTGTATTTAAGAATGTAGATACACATAAAATACAGTTACACATACACAGTTTTGAGTTGAGCCTCATGGATTAAATTACTATGATTATTTCAATGATTGCCTGATTAGATTATTTAGCCAAAATGAATTACTAGTTATATCAATTGCTTTTGATAGTGGCGGAGGCTTAACGACTAGCAGGGCTATAAATAAAAGCTAATTCTAATGCTGGGTTACTGCAACATTTCTACACTAATTACATCAAGTGCACATACATACATTGTACGTATATGTACATATATTGTTTGAGAGGAGAAACTGGTTTGGATTTCACAGAAATCACTTCTCGACGGTGACGACAATTTAAGAGCGAAGAGTATAAAACATCGTCTTGCAATCTAATACACTGTTTTACAGGTCCGTTATAGTTTTTTGCAGCAATCTGTAGTCATTAAATGTAATTACAATATGAAAAATCAAAATGTAAATATTTTTTGTTCTATATCTTGGTGTTAGCATGATGTACACAAACATTTAAAGTACACACTTAAGAAAATAAAGGCAAAACTCAATTCAGCTTATTTTTATCTAAATTGATAACAAAAGTGCATTTATTCATTCATTTATTCTTTAAAAATGAATCAACTTATAAACTCGATATCAGTTTAGGTTTGTTTTTATACGATTTCAAAATGTGTATATTATGTAATAATACTATTTGAAATTTTTAAGAACATATTTAAATTCATTTTTATTTGATTTATTTTTATTATAAATTAATCACTTTGTGTAGGAATTTCCTTGGCCATTACTTTTAAACGTACATATCGTATAAATGATTAACAGTGTTTGAATTATAGGGTATTAAGTGGTCGACGGCTGTTTCTCATACTGTTTGCCTTAGTTTCGTGTTGCCTTTTGCGGTGTTTTCAAAACTTCCCCAAAAACGTACAATATGCGCTTATATGTGCTGTGACATTTCTGTTATTTGCAATAACAGTTTACTTTATGCACTTATCACTGTACCCAGTTTATATTACTAGCTAAAATCAAAATATAATCAGGATGATTGTATGAAATGTTTCATAGCTTTTGTTCGCTTCAGCTTATATCGATAAAAAATAAAACAAAAATTAATGAATAAACAAAAAAAACCCATTGATAAACTTTGGCATTAGTTAATGCGAAAAAAACAGCTGGAAATCTACGTTTCCTCCACAGACAACAAATACAATAAATTGATAAGAGCATAGCAAACAAGCACACCCAAACAGGCAGTGACGCTGACGTCTTCTAGGGAATTGCGCCCACGTACAACGTTATTGTTATTGGAAAGGCCACTGTGACGTCACAGAGCGTAAGAGTTATCGATTTTAGCATGGTTTAATAATATCCTTCTAACTGCAAAACATATGTGACGTGCGTAGGCGTCGCTTGATGACGACTGAAGCATGAAACGGACGTAAGCAGCGCTGCTTGACGCTCTCACGGTTGACACTCTCTCGCGCTCTCTCCCTCTTCCTCTCTCTGGCTTTGACTCTGATAAACTCTTTATAACTGACGCTGGCGCAGGCGCCTCACTTACATCTGGCAATGCCGCCCGCACACCGCCGCGCAGTCTGAATGGATGAGCGAAAATAGAAACCGCAGAAAAACAAAACAAATATGAGCACATAACAAGTAATGAAAGAAAACGCAAACAAAACACAAAAGCTGCAAACTATTAATTTGTGCTTAAACGCAACGTTGTTGTCCCCGCAATGCAACAACAAAACAAAGCGAAGAAAAAATAACAACATAAAAAAATAATAATACTCGTGACTGAAAAGCGCAAAGCTTCGACGCGCTCTCTCGCGTGTAATTTCCCTACAATTATCGCACGTCGGCGCTCTCATCAGCGGCAGTGGCGGCAGCAGCGACGCCGACTGCGGCAGTGGGGCAGCGGGCGGGTAGCACGAGCTTAAGGCCAATCAACGCAGCAAATTTTCAAACAGTACATTTTTTGAAGCTGAGCTGAATTGAGTGAAGCTGCTGCAGCGGCGACCACAAATACGTGCGCTGAGAGAGAGAGAGAGAGACATACACGCATACACATACATACAGATACAGCTGGGACACTGAAGCTGTATCTAAAGCAGGCCGCTCGATTAATTTGCACGCCAGTGATAACTGGCGACCAGCAGCAGTAGGAACAAACAATAATCTAACGGCAACCAGTTGAGACCTATCCACACCAACAAGCCATAATGCAGAGCATTGTGACGAATTTGTTGCCGTTGGCGCTGCTGTTGATGCTGGTACCGTTAATCGCCAAGGGCTATATTATCAAAGAGGATGAGAGTTTTCTGCAATCGCCTCAATACAGCAGCCAGGAGCAGATAGAGGATCTGTTTGCTCGCCTCGAGAAAGCCTATCCGGAACTGGCACGTGTCCATAGTCTGGGTCGATCGCTGGAGGGACGCAATCTGCTGGCCCTGGAAATCTCCCGGAATACACGCCAACGTTCGCTGCTAACGCCGCCCGTCAAATATATTGCCAATATGCATGGGGACGAGACCGTTGGTCGACAGCTGCTTGTCTATTTGGCCCAGTACCTGCTGGGTAACTATGAGCGCAACTTGGAGGTGGCACAGCTGCTGAATACAACCGATATTTACTTGATGCCCACCATGAATCCCGATGGATATGCTCTGTCCCAGGTATGTGGCAAATCGTCTGGTTCAATTCGAGTCCCGTCGTCACCTGTTTGCAATTGCCTGGAAAAATCAATATGACGACCAAGTGTCTGTGTGTGTGTGCGTGTGTGTGTTATTGAAATTTCAGTCGTGCTGCCCACGCAGTCGCTGCCGCTGCTTTGGTCTCTGCTACTTTTGCTGTTGATATCGTTGTTGTTTTTTTGACTCGTTTGCAGAATTTTCGATGCCTGCTTTGATGTCGCTGTTGCGCACTTGCCTTTTGATTGCGTTAGGGCTCAACTCTCCCCGTCCCACTCTCTCTCTCTCTCTCTTCTGTCAATTGAAAATTTGTCGCAGTTTGTTCTCTGCATGAATTGCTGATCTATACGATTAACAGCTGGGAGCCTTAATGTTTGTGGTCCAGTAAACTCACGCACAAATCCGCAACATATTTTATTTGCCACTACTGAACACACTCATGCAAACGTACAAATATATTATTACGAGTAAATCATCGATATTCATTATGTGCAAATAGCAAAAGCTTTTATTTATATATTTGCAATCGAATTGCCTGTCAATAGAATTCCGATGAGCGTGTGTGTTTATGTGTGTCAGCGTGTGCGTCGTTGAGCAAGCTTCATCTGCGTGGCTGCATCCATTTGTCAAAGCTCTTTTTCTCTCTCTTCGTCTTTCTTACTCTGTTAGGCCTAGTAGAGTGGTTTTAGAAGCTTTTATTAAATGTAAATACTGTTTTGTTTCCCCTCTTTGCACTCATCACAAAAACCGGAGGGAGGGGAAGGCACTTTGAGTGCGCCACTTTGCGTGATCGGCCATTGTGACTAACCTAGATTTGTAAAACTATGAACAGAGGCACACAAACATATTGTACATGTTATGTATGTACCTAGGTATGTGTGTATGCTATCAATTAATTTATTATACAAGCAAAGTGAAATAAATGTTTCGCTGTCTCGCTCCGTCTCCGTCTCTCACAATTCCATCGGCAGTTGTTTCAATAAAAAATTGTCATTTGTTACGTTTGACACTGCTTTGCCTAACTAAAGGATCAAGCAGTTAAACAGCTGAACTGCTTGCTGTTGTTTACTTACTCTCTGTCTTTCACTATTTCTTTCTCTCCGCATACATTTAAACTGTAAATTTTACAGTAATGTTGTAAGAGATTTGCGACCTGACTGTCATATTAAAGACAACTTTGGTCAACTCTTTAAAGTCAAAAGCGCAAACTGAATGCCAAATTGCCTACATAACACAATATGGGAAATATGTAATTCACGTAATCAATTAACTAATCCAACCATCGATCTTCCCCGTTCGCTTACTCATGGTCTTTGTCTCTCTCTCTTTCCCTTTGTTGCAGGAGGGCAACTGTGAATCACTGCCAAATTATGTGGGACGCGGGAATGCAGCTGGTGTTGACTTGAATCGCGACTTTCCCGATCGTCTGGAGCAGCAGCATCTGAATAATTTGCGTACGCCCACTCGTCAGCCGGAAACAGCTGCTTTGGCCGAATGGATTCTGAGCAAACCGTTTGTGCTTTCGGCCAACTTTCATGGCGGTGCTGTAGTCGCCAGTTATCCGTATGACAATTCACTGTGAGTCTATATATTTCTATCACGTTGTGCTCCACTAACCCCGCTCGTCTCCATTAGCGCCCATAACGATTGCTGCGAGGAGAGTTTGACACCGGATGATCGGGTTTTCAAGCAACTGGCTCACATGTACTCCGATAGCCATCCGATAATGCGACGCGGGAATAACTGTAACGATAGCTTCGCCGGTGGCATTACCAATGGTGCCAACTGGTACGAACTCTCGGGTGGCATGCAGGACTTTAACTATGCCTTTAGTAACTGCTTTGAGCTGACCATCGAGTTATCCTGCTGCAAGTATCCAGCAGCAAGCAGTTTGCCAGCGGAGTGGGCAATGAACAAACGACCACTGATACAGCTGCTCAAGCAGGCGCATATTGGCATCAAGGGTCTGGTACAAGACGCCAGCGGTTATCCTATACCAGATGCAACCATTATAGTCTCGGGCCTCGAGGATAAACCCATACGTACCTCGAAACGTGGCGAGTACTGGCGCCTGCTAACACCAGGAATCTACAGTGTCTACGCGGCTGCATTTGGGTGAGCCTACAATCGATAAATTCGATAAGAAATTGATTTTAATTCATCAGTTTATCTTTGATTAAATTGCGATTGCAGCTATCAATCGAGTGCACACCAGGAGCTCCATGTGACCAATGAGAACGCAGAAGCCTTGCGAGTGGACTTTAAGCTGTCTCCGGTCGAGACCAACTATGATGGTATAAGCAGTTATTACAATCCCTACTTTCTTAGGCACTAGACGGAGGGGGCAGTGGGGTGTCCGCCCCAGGGCCTGCCCACGCCCCCACCACGACCACCATCGCCATCGACATCGGCAGCAGCCCCGCTATAAACATCGACCTATGTTTAGCTAATCACTAACTACTGATTGTTACTAACATTGTGCCACACTACCACATCCTATATGCTGCACGGCCACAACATAACCACGCCCACACGCACACACACAACATTTTGTATTTTGACTTTCACTTTTCACTTTGAGTTTCCATTTTCATTTGGCAATCTATCCTGCAAAGCGCACCAATATTTTTACTATATATTTAACATATTTTTACACTCTATAGCTCTTTTCATTTTTAGCACACAACTCACACACACACAAACACACTAACATACAGCCACAAGTTGAAAGAAAGGAAATATTTATAAACTATTCAGAAAGTTTGATTTGTACATAGATGCCTATTACGTAGTTGTATATAGGTATTTTAAAGAGTGCGTTACTTGTAGAAAATCCTACCCACTCGAGCCATACAATGGCCTTAACCCTTTTTCAATTATACAAAGATACATACCAACATATATACTTCGATATATGTTTATATATACACATGCTAAATAATCGTTATATGTTTAGTGGCTTAATCGAACAAACAAGAAAAGTAAACGCAAAAAAGTGTAAAAATAATATTATGGATATATGCTAACTAATCTCAAACTAAACAGTCAAACAGACTATGCAGATACGTAAGCCTATGTATGTCATAACCATTCCAATTCACATATATATACTGAATCTATATATATACCTATATATATAAAACTCTTCACATACCAAACTTAAGCAAAGATTGTTGAAATTACTTAAAATTGTTAACATATACATACTATATACAAACATACATACATCTAAAGATTGACAAGTACCAGAACGAACAAATAATTTAAATGCCATACACGCATACTAACTAGCATAAATTCATAAACATGAACATAAACATAAACCTCAATCAGAACAAGCAAAATAAAATTTTTGATTTTTGCTTAGTGCGTTTTATTTTCATTAAACTAGTTCCATGCTCAGTATCCAATCCGTTCTAAAGGCGGTATTGCATAAAAAATAAAGCCATATTTTGAAAGCACAATCATCTTTTATCAATCAAGAAAAAAGAATGAAAGAAACAAACAAATTATGATTAAGAGTCTATTTAAAATGAATCTAAGCCTAAGTTTTAATGTATACTATTTAAGCGTAGAGATTTGGTTGGTCGTGGGTTAATCGCTCTCAGAGTCCCGTCAAGTGGGAACTGCACTTGATGCGAAAAAGTTTACTCACTGGAGTGAGGGGTTGGAGGTTACATATGTTAAATTGGTTGAGTCCTGGGAAACCAGAGTTTTAACGAACATTCATACGTTCATGTCTGTGTATGTTTGTTTGCCGTTAAGCTGACCTTGAGCTTGGCCTAGTTACATAAGCATAAGTTTACACTCGCTCTCTTTTAAGCTTTATCAATCTCTATTTCTCTCTCTCTCTCTCTCTCCCCTTGCCTCTCTATAAAAGACTTTTAATCGAAATAAATGTATGTATATTATTGAAAAGAAACCGCAAAAATTAATTGATTGTTTACAAACCGTTGAATCAGTCCATCAACTTATAATCATTTCGCATGTCAAGCACGTTCATTTATCGTTTTTTACGCTTTGTGTTTCTTCTTTGGTTTCATTTTCGCTTTGTGCTGCAATTCAATTTCAGTTTCTTTGACTCTCGGCACTTGTCACTTGGTTTGTGTCTTGACTTAGACACCGTTACATTGCATTAGGTGAAGTTTCATTTGGTGTAGTTTTTGTTTTGTTTTGATTGTTTTGTTTTGGTTTTGGTTACTTTTCTCACCACACACCTCGCGCTTTGCTCTTCACACTCTCTGAGTTTACAGCTAACGTCATTGATCTATTTGCACTCTTCTTTCACACTACGCAGGCAATTTTCGGAAGCAGAAGGTAGAGCGAGCAGAGCCACCAAATGAGCTGAAGGAGAAGAACAATGGATTTCTGACGCCCACGGAGTTCGTGCATCACAATTATGCAGCCATGGAGAGGTGAGTTTTATAAAAGTTGAAAATAATTTGCCTTTAATGGTAACTCGTTTTGATTTTTATTGCAGTTTGCTGAGGAACATGTCCAGCAGTTATCCATCTCTTACGCGACTCTACAGCATTGGCAAGAGCGTGCAGGGAAGAGATCTCTGGGTGCTGGAGATATCCACCACACCGGGCACACATGTCCCAGGCGTGCCGGAGTTCAAGTACGTGGCCAATATGCATGGCAACGAGGTGGTTGGCAAGGAGATGTTGTTGCTCCTCACCAAGTATCTGCTGGAGCGATATGAGAATGATGATCGGGTAACACGTCTGGTGAACGGAACACGGATGCATTTTCTGTACAGCATGAATCCTGACGGCTACGAAGTGTCCCAGGAGGGCGACAGAACCGGCGGCCTGGGAAGAGCCAATGCCCATAACGTTGATCTCAATCGGAATTTTCCAGATCAGTATGGCACAGATAAGTTTAATAAAGTCACCGAACCGGAGGTGGCCGCCGTTATGAACTGGACCCTCTCGCTACCCTTTGTACTCTCGGCCAATCTTCATGGCGGCTCTCTGGTGGCCAATTATCCGTATGATGACAACGAGAATGACTTTAATGATCCCTTCTCCCGGGTGCGGGATGCCAGCATCAGCGGGCGGAAACTGAATCCTACCGAGGACAATGAATTGTTCCGCCATCTGGCCCTGGTGTACTCCAAGGCACATCGCACCATGCATCTGGGTAAGCCGTGTGAGCTGTTCGGCAATGAACTCTTCACCGATGGCATCACCAATGGCGCCCAGTGGTACAGCGTAACGGGAGGAATGCAGGATTGGAACTACGTCCGGGCTGGCTGCATGGAGTTGACCATTGAGATGGGCTGCGACAAGTTTCCAATGGCTAAAGAGCTACCCCAATACTGGGAGGACAATCACGAGCCAATGCTGCAGCTAATCGAGCAAGTGCATCATGGAGTGCACGGGTTTGTCCGCAGCTCCATTGGCACTCCCATCGCTGGCGCCGCCGTAAGCCTGGACGGTGGCAATCAGAGCACATACAGCGGCACTTTCGGCGACTACTGGAAGCTTACGCTTCCTGGACGCCACAACGTCACCGTCCTGGCTGATGGCTATGCCCCGCTCCGAGTGGAGGTAGAGGTGCCCGCCGTGGAGCCCTTGGGTATGCGGTTGGACGTAACTCTCATGCGGGATGATCCCCAACACTGGGCATCCGCCAACGACTTTCGGATCATCGAGAACGTGGTAAATACCAGATACCATACCAATGCAGAGGTGCGGAGTCGTCTCGCCGAGATGGAGGTACAGAATCCTCAAATCGCCAGCTTTGGGTATGCGGACAACGAGTTCAGTCGCCACTTTAACTACATCAAACTGACATCCAATGTGAGTACAGGAAATCTGTGGGGGTGTAACAGAAGTCCTTAACCTATGATCGTCTTTGCAGATCGGCGAACCGGAGGAGCACAAGTACAAGATTATGGTAGTAAGTTCTCTGTATGATACGACAGCTCCGCTAGGCAGGGAGATTCTGTTAAACTTGGTGCGACACCTGGTCGAAGGTCACAAGCTGCAGGATGCTTCGGTTGTACAACTCCTGGAGCGCAGCGTTCTATATTTCCTGCCCCAGACGGAGAAATTCCCGGAAGTCTTCAACACGTACAATGCCAAGTAAGTCTGAATCCAACATACTTTACTAAGGCTCAAGCTCAAGCTCATTTCCTGCTGTCCCCATGTAGCAATTCCGTGTGTGACCCGGTGCTTCCCGATGAGCTGGCCGAGCGCATACTGAGTCCCGAGACGGAGACCTCTCGGGACCTGCTGTTGCAGTTCATGAGAAGCGAACGCTTTGATCTGGTGCTCACCTTTACCGCTGGCAGTTCAGAGCTCGTCTATCCCAAGGGAGATGGCATCCTTGAGAAGTTTGCTCATAGCATACAGCGAACGGAGTTCAACTACTCGCCGCTACAGTGCAGCTCATCAGCCACCAGGCAGATGCACCACGAGACCACCGATAGACTGACTAATCTGTTCTACAAGCTCTACAGGATTCCTGTGTATACACTGGGATTAGCTTGCTGCAGAATGCCGGCACACCAGCAGATCGCATCCGTGTGGCGCACAAGCATCGAGAAGATCAAAAACTTCATGGCCCTCGTCCAGACCGGCATCAGTGGTGTGGTCCAGAACGACAAGGGGCAACCGATTCGTGAAGCATTTGTGCGCCTTTTGGAGCACGAGGGTGTCTACAACGTTTCGCGGAACGAGGCACGCTTCCAGCTGATGCTGCCCAAGGGTCTCTACGGCCTGGAGGTCAGTGCGCCAAACTATGAGTCACAGATCGTTAAGGCACAGGTACAGCACGGCAGTATCAATCATCTGGGAATCATCAAGCTGCACGGTTTCACGCTTATCCGCGGCGAGGTGACTCAATTGAATGGCCTTCAGGGAGAGAGCGGAGTCAGCACCACCATCACTGGCATAGTCTTGGACGACTCCAATCATCCCATACGCAATGCTAAGATATCGATCATTCGTCCCAAGGGATTGAGCCGTCTGCACAACGTGACAAACAGTCTGGGTCAGTACCAACTTAGGGACGTGCCCGTTGGCGCCGTAACGCTCAAGGTGGAGGCATCGCGTCACTTTGAGGTCACCCGCGAGATTCGTCTTCCCCAGGCAGGTCAGCCTACCGAGAATGTTGTCTTCCATCTCAAGCACAATGGCCATGTGTTTGGTCTGCCGCGATTCCTGTTCATCATAGTAGCCAGTGTGCTGATCATTGTGGGCGTTGTCATCTGTGTGATATGTGCCCAGTTCTGGTTCTACCGACGTCACCGGGGCAAGATGCCTTACTACAATTTCTCCCTGTTGCCCCAGAAGTCCAAGGGTCAGTTTGAGCTGGACGAGGACATTGGCGACGATGGCGAAACGGAGCTCTTCCGCTCCCCCATAAAACGTAGGTTTCACATCTCTCCCTCACTCGCTTACTCTCATTATCACTTGCTGTCTGTTTGATTTCCATGCGCAGGAGGCATGACCATACAACCGTACTTTGATGAGGACCAGCTGGAGCACATTCTCCACACGGACGACGATGACGAGGACGAGGACGTGGTCATGGACATGCAGCCACAGTTGGAGATGGATGCTGCTGACGACAGCGGCGATGAAGTTGTCATGCTACACAATCACAAGAATCGACGCAAGCATTGAATTGTCTTCAAACCAAACCACAATAACAGCAAAAACAAATGAAAGTTATAACTACACGACAACAACACAACATAACTGTGATTCAAAACGTTTTTAAAAACCAATCGCTATATTTTTTTATCTACTACCACTAACCATACAATACTAAGATGTTAGTTAGTTTCATGAAATCAATGCACTACTGCTACCACACACACATAACAGAAAGCAGTGCTCGTAATGCGTCACTGTGGTAGTGCACTACTCCTACCAACACACACAGACTAGCAAGCAGTGCTCGTAATGCGTCACTGTGGTAGTGCACTACTGCTACCACACACACGTACCAGTAAGCAGTGCGCGTAATGCGTCACTATGCTAGTGCACTACTGCTACCACACACACACACATACCAGCAAGCAGTGCGCGTAATGCGTCACTGCTTTTGAGTTACTGTTAGTGGGTTAAAGCTTCGAAACCAACAAGCAGCTACCGATCTCGAAGCGTGTGTAGTGTCGGCAGCAGCGTCGACAGAACTCAAAGCTCAGGCAAAGCATGCTACAAAGCTTTGCTCTCGTCGGGCTCTCTCTCTCTCTCTTTTTATAAATATTTATTCATAATATTCTTATTGGCTTTGATTTTTTGTAACATAAAATTTGAAAACAATTTAAAATTTAAAAATGTAATCCAACTGCTTTAACTTTTTAATATGACACATTTTACTTTTGTATGGTTAGTGATATTAAAATGCTAATCTAAATAATCTAAAACAATTTTAAATGTATTTTTTTTTTTTTTTTGCTAACTTTGCTTTGTACATACACATTAATACACATACATGCATATATCTTAAAACGATCCAGAGCTTTATTAAGAACTACATCTAGAACGAATCTCTAGTAACTGATTTTCTTGACACAAAAAAAAAACAGAAACTTAAAGATATATGTGTGTTATGTGCTGTAAAACATTGTAACTGTAACTACTTTTAAGACTGAGTCTTTTTTACTAAACTAAACGATAAAAGAACACGAGAAAGAAGTGGAAATCCATGAGAATATTTAAAACAAAAAACAAGCAAACAATTTGATGTGTTCTTATGAAAAGCAATCTTCAATTAAGAAGTTTTGAAACATTCCAGGTCAATTTGTTGGCAGCTGTAGCCTTAAAAATATATCAACCATATTCTTAGTATATATACTAAATATGTATATACTTTTATATAGTAAATAAATGTCTTAAATGTGAAATGCTTGATATCATTAAGTGTGAACGCATCCTTATGAAAATATCTCTCTAATATCTAATTTTGTATAGTATATACAACTTTATGAATGCACGATTTTAAAACTAAATAAACTAAATTTAAACTCAGCACTTACACTAAATGTATTCCAAAATGCAGAGAGTTGTAATTCCAGTCGATTAAGTCTAATATGCATTATAATAATCATATTAAATACATACAAGTACCTTAACCACAACCTCTTTTCTTAATGGGTCTGGTGTTATTTGAAGTAAATTTTAATAAATTATCAATAGTTTGTAAGCTTAAAGTTTAATATTTTAAAAGAGGCACAGACAATAAAAGTATGTAATTCGTTTTATGGAATACTTGGTTTAAATATCGAATTCAGAACAATAGGTGTGTACTACAAATTCATATTTCAGGTTTGATTTCTATTAAAGCTTGAAGTGTCTGTATTTAAATTATTAAATATATATTTATATCATTAGTTCCCAATATACAAATTTAAGAAAATCAAGTAAGAAAGGCTACAGTCGAGCGAGGCAAGTGAAAAACATCACGTACTGATCCTACTGCTCATTATACCCTTGCAGAGGGTAATATGTTTTTGTCATGAAGTTTGTAACGCATTGAAGGAGACGTTTCGAACACCGTAAAGTATATATATTCTTGATCAGCATCAACGGCCGAGTCGATATAGCCATGTTCGTCTGCCCGTCTGTTTCTATACGAACTAGTCTCTCAGTTTTAAAGCTATTTTTATAAAATTTGGTACCGATCTGTATTCTCTCCGCACGCAGTTTATATGTTTAAATCGAACAATCGGTTAAAATGCTTAGTATAAACATTTTTGGTGTCTATTAACCGATTTTAACGAATGAATTTCTAATTGCGTCCCTCCTGACCAATATGACCAAATTTCATTCAAATCGTAGTACTATATCATAAAGCTACCATGGAAATAATTGGTGACTTAAACCAAAATAAAGGAATATGTATGACTGCAAGGGTATTTAATCTTCGGTGAGCCAAAGATAACCGTTTTTTCTTGTTTTTTCTTTACTATAAGTAATTTTCGACCGATTTGTCTATGGGAGCTATATGATATAGTGGTCCGATCTGGGGCAAACTAGTTAGGGATTGTTATAATCATGGTATACACATAGTGTATATGTATAATGTGTCCAGATCGGATCAAGCTTGCTTACCACTACCACAAATTGTAGAAAACTTTTATCACATCATCATAACTTGAAAATTACTTGAGTTATCGTGACCATTTTGCACATTTACAATTTACACATTGTGCATGCTACCTTTATAATTCTACTTACTAAATTTAGTCAAGGTCTGACGACTATTTTCCATTGCTCTCCTAGGACAAATCAGTGGAAAAGTGCTTATTTCTATATAAAAATGCGGATAAGAATGAGAACGGGGTCTTAAACAGTCGACTCCCTTGCTTATTTATTGTTTAGGTTAATGTTTTTGTAACATATTGAATATATTGGAACTATCGAACTATTGGTGGACATATAAACCATTTTCAACATTTTCGGATGTTCATTGCCCAATAGTATAAAATGTTTTTAAAATTTGAAATCGCTGCTCCAATAATTCATTTCAATGATGCCAAGAACGTAAACAGATTTGTCGCTAAACAATTTTGCTACTTTACCCGGAGACATACGTCTCCGATTGAGTGAGCTGAAATACATATTTAAATACACTGTAAAAAAAAAAGAAAATTCTTCCCAATCAATAGAAATTGAATTCGTAGATTATTTTTTTAAAATTGTCTGAAAACGAAAATGTTTTTTATTGGGAACCGATTTGAAAATTAACATTTTTTTTAGTGTCAGCGCCCAGAATGTGTGTGTCAATGTACATGAGTGTGTGTGTGTGTGTGTGTGTGTGTATGTGCAGGAGGCCAGGATCAAGGTTATCGCGTTGACAGCAAACACGCGGCCTCTTATCAGTGTGAGTATGCTCGGAAGAAAGCGCAGCGCAATGAGGAGCTCAAGAAGAAGACTTGCTTATCAGGTCCCCCAATGACAGCGACAATTCCGAATGATAGTTGACAGCAGAGACGCCAGCAAGTGAGAGACGTCTCAGTCGCATCAAGCCGCGCAAACAATACACTGATCCAAAATTCAAAATAACAAAAAAAAAAAAAAAGAAAATGTGGTTGACGCGGCAAATAGCATCAAGTTGCCAACGACTGACAGGTCAAGTGAGATGCTACTGCAGCCCCGCAAAACAGACTCTGGGCATTCTTGGAGTACCCTTTGGCAAGGGTCAGTCAAAGCAGGGCGTGGAACTGGCACCGGATTTGCTTAGACGGAACAATCTACATCAAGTCTTGCAAGGCAGCGAGGGTGAGAGACATTGAAAGGAAGAAAATTCTAGTTGTCAAAGAGGTGAAATAAGTTCACGTATTCAACTCAGTGCCAGAAAACACTGGCTCAAAAATAGGTTTCCCAATTGGAACTGTGTTGGGTAGTAATTCACCACAACCAGACAGATCAACTCTTTGGCATACGTTACCTTGGGGCAATTCCACCACGAAAGAGAGTGCGAAAGCTTTGAAAGCGAATGTGCCCAAAGGCACTCACCCACTACCACATGCAAACAATTCTATGACATGCTGAATGTGTGTATGTTTGTGTGCGCATTATAACGAATTTCAAAGAAAGAGAAGAATACAAAAAAGTGTTTTGGTTTGCTTCCCACGGCTTGCTAAGGCAGAGTAGAAGTAAAAGAGAGACAGAGAGAGAAAATACAAGTGTTTTGTTTGTTGATTTATCAATTTATTTAAAAAGTTATCGATTCTTCATTTACAGATCGTCTGCTCATCAAGGATTATGGCAATCTGGAGTACACTGTCACCGAGCCGCTGCTGCAACAAGAGCGCCAGCATTTCCACCACATACGCAACTATGCGGAGTTTATGGCCTGCAATCTGGCTCTAATTAAGCAGACGCAAGTGATGCTCGAGCAGAATGCACAATTCCTTACCATTGGCGGTGACCATGCCATTGGCTTTGGTGCGTAAGCTTCTCACACACACATACACATATACTCGCATGCATACACATGCACACAAACACAAACACACACACATTCACCTACACATAAATTGATACTTGAGTTGGGGCAGGTTCCGTGGCCGGTCACTTGCAGCACACGCCGAACTTGTCGCTGGTGTGGGTCGATGCGCACGCGGACATCAATTTGCACAGGACATCGCCGTCGGGCAATATACATGGAATGCCCGTATCGTTTCTGCTGCAACAGCTGCGTGCCACCTGGCAGCATGCCGCTCTCGATCAAATAGCGCCCAATTGGTGAGTGCTGCCACTGAATCGTTGCTCTCGTTCATTTCACTAAATTCTTTATTGCTATCGATACTAGTCGATATCATCGTTATCGTTATCGCTATTGGTATGCTATCACTATCGGTTTACTTAGAGCTAAGCACACAATTTCTTAATACTAATTAGCTTTATATTTAGTTTCTCTTTAAGTTTTATTTATCACAGTTTATCTTATCGAACAAAGTTTTTTTTGATTTTTGCTTTCGATTTTTTGGAATTTGATTTGTTTGTTTTCAACGTTCAACCGTTTTCTCATTCATCTATTTCTTATAAATATTTTATATTTATTTACTGCGTTGGGTCTCAGTCTTTGATGTTTTTTTTTTTTCAATTCTTTTTCATTTCGTTTTTTTGATTAGTTTCTAAAAAATGTATAACATGTGTTGTATTTTGGCAGTTTCTGTTTTGATTAGTTTTTTATTTAGGAATCTAAACCATTCAAAATCCTTAATGTACAATCGAATTAAACCGAATTGAATCTAATCAGAATGCTATCAAAACTTAAGGGAATTCAACTAAAAATAACCTTTGAATGAATTGAAAACTGTGAATTAAAGAATTCAACAAAATATCCTCGGAAAGAATTGAACAACAAACAATTAATTGATTAGAACATTTTTCACGCTCAAATAATTTGAAAGTAAATAAATATTTTCGGTTATATTTCAGTATTTGCGTATACGTAATATTGCATGGCATGTGTTTGTTTAACTAAGGAAATGCAAGAAGAAGACGAAGAAATAAAGAACTAAAAAACAAAATAAAATGAGGGAAAATGAAAAAATCATACTTCATAATCAGAATACTAATACTAATACTAATAACAATAAAAATGTTATTTGACAAGTCGTTTGAAATTTGCGCGTTTTAGAATGAAGCTTCAAAATGAATATATAGTATGCATACATGTACACACATATATACGACTTATCCCTGACTTTACACCGTAAAAGTAAGTAAAAGTTGATCGAAATCAGAGTCAAATCAATGGCAATTCAAAATAATAGTCAAAAAAGAACCGCTACGAATACATCAAATTGTATCTATTGTTATTTTGATTGATGGCTTTATTATATAAGTTTATGTACTATATAGTAAGTGGTATGTGGTGCATAATGTCAGGGGCTGGCACCACTCGACGCACCGCTGCGTTGGTGCTGGTGCTACAAAAACAACAAATCAAATCAAAAACAAATCGAAATCGAAATCGTAATCGTAACCGAAAACCGTTAATTCAAAATCGCTAGCTTAAAATTTAATTTACTGGCGTTTTTTAAGTTTTTTGTTTTGTTTTTGTTTTTGTTTTCTTTGTACTCATTTTTACATACATACATAGATAATAAATAGTTGTTAATTAATTTGATGTGAATCGTATAAACTTAAACTTAAAATTATATAATCACAATAATCGATAATCCAAATCGAGAAACCGATGAAAATATATGATTCCAAAACGCAAAAACGTAATTTGTTATTTGTTATTATTGTTTGCTATAAATGTTAATAAGCATACGCTCTGCGGAACAGAGATAGATAGATACAGACAAAGAGTGAGGGAGAGAGACAGAGAGAGAGAGAGAGAGAGAGAGAGAGTAGTTGTTTGTGTATGAGCGAAAGAATAGAAAAGAAACACTGAGAGAAATGATTGTGTTGGTACTTATATACAACATGGATACACAATAAGTACAACCTTATCGACATATGGCATATACTGATAATTAACTGATGTTTCGAAAGTACTCCTAAATGGTCTTTGATTGATTTGGAATTGGATAAGGTTTTGGATTTGGAATTGGAATTAAGTAACATTTTCTAGACTAAAAATTAAACTTGGGAATTAGGAATTTACTTTTCAAAATACGAAATCAAAGAATAACAGTGAAATGTTTTAAACTTTCTGTACTTTCATCCTGAAATGCTAATTTGTGCTTACAACAAATATAAACAATGAGAAATTATGCACTTGTACATACAGAAATACAAATACAAAATTTAAAATGAATTTTTTAAGTGCCAAGAAGACTAGACTTTTGAATTCTCTAGGAATACACTGAACGGAAATTGGGGTATGCTTTGAAATACATTTTCAAGCTTATTAAGTCGGATAATTTAAAGCTGTGAGTTTAGTTAGAGGAACTGCAGGGATCGGGCTGGGGCAAGTCTAGGGTAAAGTAATTTTTTCCAGTGTGTCTGTGTGTGTGTGGGGGGAGAGAGGTGTGTAAAATGTATTTGCGGTTCTCGTTGAAACTTATAAAAATTGTTTGGAATATTTATATATTTTTTGCTGTAATTAACTGTAATTAAATCAGGAAAATTACAATACATAATGTGTGTTTATATAGGAGTGTGTGACGGTACATACACGCATACATATATACATATTCATACATATATATACATACATGTATCTATGTTTGCATGGCCTAGTACATGTGTAAATAAGTAATTACAATCAATATCGAATGAATTATATAATTATACAATCAGTATTGCATTTAATTAATTAACTAATTCAAGTTAAATGTTAAATGTAAATGTTAAATGTTAAATATCAAATTCAATTGAAAATCGAACAACAACACACGCCTGAAAATAAATTAAGAGAAAGAAACAAATTAGAAATTCTTCGTTCGTCTCGTTAAGAATTTTTCACATATTTTCTTTTTTTTTATGTATGTGTCTTTTCTTTGCTACAATAAAAAAGAGTAGAAAGTAAAAAACCATTTTTGAAGTCAAAACTCATCATGGGCGATGTTTATTATTGTGGAAATAAACGTGTAGCAAATATATCGAAATATTTAAATATTTAATTTAACGCTGTACAGAGGAAAGCAAATCAAATAATTATTAGCCTGGTAAATGTTATTGGTTTCTGTGGTTTGGGTTTTAGTAGTAGTTTTAATAAAGCACTCTTTAGTTTCTCGCAGCTCTCTCTTGGGCTCTCTTCTTCTCTCTTTCGCTCTCTTCGCTGCACTTTTTATTTTGTTTTTATTTACTTACCGGAAAATAAAGAACATCAACGATAAAAGAATGAAAGGAAAACACTTGTTACATACGGCTAAGGGAAAAAAGAAAAACAGAACGAGAGCAAGAGCACAAGAGAGAACAAGAGAGCGAGAGATGTACGCACCGCATAAAAACTAAGCAAGTTTAAATAAAATCAACTTAAAGAGAAAAGCAAAAAATACATTCCATTTGAAGAACTTTTTAGAGTTTTGTATTTTGTTTTGTTTTGTTTTTTTTTTTAACGGTTTTGTTTTCATTTTTGGCTTACTTACACACTAAATGAAAATCAAACTAAGTAGATTGTAAATGTACTGCACAAAAAACTTATACACTTTTATATAAAGACGGAACACTTCGTTGGTTTGGAGATTGTAGCACAACAACTGAAACAATTTTGGTAGAAAAGAGTGTGTGTGTGTGTGTGACTGTGTATGTGTGTGTGTATGTGTAATATAAATTTAACTGCAACTTGTTACAAATCACAAAAGTTCAAAGAAAAAACTTTAATGAACTGAACTCTCTTTACCTGATGAAAGAGCGGCGGGCAGTTACGGTGTGTAGAAATACAACAAAGAGATCGACTGCGCCAGAGCGAGCGAGCGAGTGAAGGAGCGCAGAGTTTAACTTAAGACAGAGAGAGAGAGAGAGAGAGAGAAGGTGGGAAACAACGAATGGCAACAACTAAAGAGAGAGCTTCAACACAGAAATGAAATTGAAAGAGCGAATTGCAACAACTAAAGAGAGAAATAGAATTCAAATTGGAAGTTGAAATAAAAGTGAAACTCAAACTGGAAAGAGGAAATGGCAATGGCAAGGGCAAAGGAAATAAAGCAGCTGAGGCGTCTAGGCAAAACTAGGATCAGCACAGCAATTGGAAAAGCAAACAAAATTATTGGAAAAAAGTGAAAAATCAGTAGTTAAAGAAATCAAACTGAAAGCAAAAAACTGAGCACCAACAAATTGGAGAAAACTTGAAATGAAATTAAACTGAACCAAGTATTGTGTATTTTATATGCAAAGCAAGAAAAACTCATAATTATATATTTTGCGAATACATTTATAATATTAATTTAGTTTTTGGTTTTTTTTCTTTTTTTTTTTTTGGTTGCATTGTTTTTCATTTTCTTTTTTTTTTTAATATCATTTGAAATGCTTGATAAATATTATTAAGTAATTGATATAAATATGTTAATAAAAAAATTAAATTGATTCATCTTCATTATCATCGTCGTTATGATCATAATGCATATAAATAAATATACATGTAAGTGTATATATATTTATATATATTTTATATCTGGCGTAACTTGTATATTATGCTGATCTGGTTCTGTTTTTCATAACTTTACTTTTCTTTCGAGTGTTTTTCTTTTTCTTTTTTTTTTTGGTTAACTTTAGTTTATGATCGCCATAGTGTGTATATATAAATAATAAGCGCATATTACTATAGATTATATGTAGTATGTAACTAAGCATAAGACTAGAGACTAACTAATCATAATATATAATCAATTCAATTAAAATCAAAGTATTCCCGTTTGCACACAACAAATTAATATCGCATTTGGTAAAATTGCAACTTTTCGTTCAGTTTCGTTAAGTTTTCGGTTCGTGGAATGCACGCTAGAGTTTCTGTGTGTATATGTATGTGTACGTGGGTGTGTGTGTGTGTAAATGTTTCGTGTGATTCTTGGACTAGAATTCGCTCCAAAAAAAGGAATGGAATGAGCTTTGAGATCATTGGATTGCTGACGTGACTAGAAAGCGACTGGAATTGAATACTTCCAATATCCCGCAAGGGGACATGCTCTGCTTAGAAGAGCGAAAGAGATGGCAGGAGTAACCTCAGGTGCCCAAATCGATGAATTCCGCTTCTGGAATGTGTTTTGTTTTTTCATGTTGGGAGCGGGAAGTTTTCCATGCTCTTTGGGCACACACGCACACACACTCATATACACACATACAAATGCAGAATGTTGGGTAGAGACAAAAATACATACACACAAATATATATAAAAGTAACAAAGAAACAAACATAAAGAAAATAACAAAAAGATAAATAATACAATAGACACAGAAAAATAATGAAAACAAAAAATTTATCAAGTGTTTTTTATTGACAAAAAAATTATTATTATTATTGGTAATTGTTTTTTTTTTGTTTTGTTTTGTTCTTTCTTTTTTTCGTTTCAAAATTCAATCAAATTATAAAAATCATAAAATTAAACATAAATATAATGAGTAGTTATCATAATCATAAACAAAAGAAATCAAATCGAAAGGAAATTTATAAATTCAACCGAACAGAGGAAATCAAAAGCAGAAATTAAATAAGTCGTGAAAAATAAACACAGTTCAATACACAATTTTTCATCTTTTTTTAGCATTATAGTATTGTGATATACAGTGGGTTATATAAGTGTGTTTACACATTATATTCACCATTTGCTTCCACTAGAATTCGTAATACGTGATTGTGTGTGTGTATGTGTGTAAGTGTGTATGTAGAAGTGTATGTGCAAAGAATAATCCAAAGTAATAATAGAAAAAAGTTGTAAATAAACAAACTAAAAATCAAAATCTAAATTAAATTAAAATTTGTTTCAATGTTGTAAAACGCGTATAACTCGCGCTTAAAGTCCGAAACAGAGAGCGAAATTGAGAGAGGTAAAGAGAGTATGTGTAACAAAAAATGAGAGAGTAAGAGAGAAAATGCTCTTACTCTCCGAATTTGAAGCTCTCCTGCGAATTTTGTTTCTGTTTTTTGCTTCGTTGAAATGAATAGAGTTCGAAATACATAAATCGACATTCGAATTTCAATTAAATTAATTATAAAATACAATAAATAATATTTTAATATTTTTTGTTTTTGTTTCTGTTGTTGTTTGCTTTTGTTTTGTTTTGTTTTGCTTTGTTTTGGTTGTACTTAAAGATAAAGAAAAAAATTATAAATATATAAATAAATTTATATATGTATATGGTTTATAAAGAGATAATTGAATATGTATATAAATATATATACATATCAAAATTTGCTTAATTTAAAAATTACACGAAAAAATAATTGTTATAATGTTGTGTTTGTTTTATAATAATATTAATATATTTAAGTTACATAAACATAAATTAATTTCTTCTTTCATTTTCATTTTCTTCTTTCATATTTTCTTTGCTTTCTTTTTTTTTAGTTTTTTTGTTACGTTTTTTTTTATTTTTTACTTAAAGAAATTATAATTGTAATTTAGCTGAGATGCATGTTTTGTTGTTGTTGCTGTTGTTCTTGTTGTTGCTGCATTTAAAACTATTGCACAATATTAGAATTACGTAAAAATAGAATTAATGAAAATATGGTATTGTTGACAAATAAATTAAACAAAATCAAGTACATAATTTCACTTAATCAATAAACATTTCGTGTTCATTTTTTTGTTTGTTTGTTTGTTGTTGTTGTCGTGTTTTCGTTTGTTTTTCTTCTTGTTTGCTACACGATGTAAATACATATTCACATACACACATATATGTCTATACGTATATGTATATATTTGTACATACAAATAGATAAGTAAAACTAGCATCAATTATTGCAAATTCTGATGTGGGCAATCAACAAAAGAAGACTCACTTTTGCGTCCGCTCTCAATTCTGCGTTTGGTCGCAGTCTCAATTTTGCGTTCGCTCTCTCTGTCTCTCACTGTCTATCTTTTGCTGATTGCGCACATTTGCGCTCGCTCTCCGATAAAGAAATTATTACAGTTACAGGAATAATACGAAATATTGTATATATATATGTATAAATAAGCATAATAATAAATACATATACATATATATGTATACTATATAAAGAAAATAAATCTTTGGATATTTTTTACATTACAAAAGAAATGTTAATAAATTATAATTTAGCTTGCATGTGTGTGTGTGTGTGTGTGTGTGGTTGTGTGTGTAAATTCATTGGAAAAAATTGTAAAAATGTTGAAAAACAAAGTTTTTGTTTCTGCTGCTTTTCAACGGTTGCGCTCAATTTTGCTATGCTTAAATTTTAGCTACAATATAATTTATACTTTGTTTTTATTTTTCATTATTTTTTGTTTAAGTAGTATTTATTGTTTTGAAGGACTTTCTATGCTCGGATGTCATAATTTCTTACGTTTTCCTCTTGATCTTTATCGTCTTCTACATTGTTTCTCTTACTTCTTTTCTTTTGCTATAGTTATGGTATATTTTAAATAGAATATAATATATAAATTTGCATTATTCGTATTGTAAGAATATTGAAAATATTTTTGCTTTTTGCCTACACTTTTTGTTTTCTGTGACTTTTGACTTTGATCTGCCTTATTTAAACTTTTAATATTTTATAATAATTAATATTATTAGTTTATTTTGCTGCCTCAATTCAATATCTTCTTCTTCTTCTTCTTTAACTCCTCATTCTTCTTCGCTCCTTCATTTTGCTGACTAGATTTCTTGTTGCAAATTTTGTTCAAACAAAAAATTGTTTCCTATAATTATGAAAAATAATTAGAGTTATGAATATTCTGTTTTGTTTTTGTTTTATACATAAGCTTAACGCTTTGTTTTCTTTACGCTTTCTAGTTCTATGCAAATAGATTTAAACATATTTATATTCTTTTGCTAAGGATCTTGTTTTAAGGTATTCCTCGTTCGTTCCTCGTCCTCCTTTAAGGTGTAGTGTGTGTGTGTGTGTGTGTGTGTGTTAATATTTTTGAACTTAAATAGGTTGTGTTCACATAAATTAATTCAAACTAGACGTATATATATTGTACCTACTATAAAGAAAATCATTTTTGAAAGTAATAGAAAAATATGTTTGTGTTTGTTGTATTAGTTAGTCGTACACATAATGAAAAATGAAACGTGTTGAGTTAAGTCTCTTTCCATAATTATAGTAGTATACAATAAATAAATATGCATGGCTGTAATTAACAACGAGCGCTTTCAATTATTTCCAATACAAAGAAAACAAAGAAATCATACAAAACGCACATAAGTTATACCAAATATATAATAATATAATAAACTTCCAAAATGAAGTCAAACCAAATGTTTTGTGTATACATGTGAGTGTCTGTCTGAGTGTGTGTGTGTGTGTAGCCTTTAAATACATGTAGGTGTGTCTGCTTGTGTTTTTTGTTTTGTTTTATAAGCATTTGATTCCACTTGTAAACTGATAAAACGATAAAATTGCAGAGGAAAAGGGTTTGAATTCATTACGAATGTACATTGAGTTCATCAGGAATACATCACGACTCCATTAACCCTGTATTCACCCACGTAAATAACTGTGTGTGAGCTTCTGGTACAGTCTGGCATGGTACAGTACCGCACTGTACTGTACCGTACCGAACTGTACCCGTTGTTGGATTTAGGCAGCTTTGTATATTATCATCTTGAGTTGTTTTGAAATTTCTTTTTAATTTTTTAAGTTTTGGTTGTTGATTTTTTTGTTTTTGTTTTGTTTTTTTTTTTTAACAAAAGATCACTTACGTAACTAGAAAAACGCTTTGCTAATGCTGTAATTTGTTTCGCTTTCTCTTTCTCTTTAGCTTTTGTTTTGTTTTTTTTTTTTTTGTTTTTTCTCCTTTTCTCTTCTTGTCAAACTTTTTGTCATAAAAAATGTCTATGTTTTTTTAGTTACTGAGTTTTGTGCTACGGTTTTGTTTTTTAAACGATAAAAATGTTTTAGCAAACGGTTTACGCTTTTTCCTCTTACTTGCTGCTTCAACTATACATTATATAAAGTATATAAGGTATAATTTTTATATATATATATATTATGTATATATATGTATATAAATATTATAATAATATTCACTAACAATTATTTACTTTAGTAAAATGTTTCAAATTTGCGCATAAATTATTGTATTTCTTTCTTGTTTTTTTTTTTTATTCGCGTATTTCTGTCATTCGTTTGCTCTTATTCTTTTTCCTTTCCTTTCTCATTGCGTTCGTTTGATAACGTTTACACATGTCTCAAAATTTAAGCTGCTATCGTGTGTGTGAGTGTACGTGGGTGTATGTGTGAGTGTGTGTGTGTGGCTGTGTGTGTAGTGCTCTTTGAACGCTAGTTTTGTTGCTCTTTTCGCTTGGCTTTCGTTTAGTTTAATATAAAAAACAAACACAAAACATTAAAATTTAAATACAATACATACACATATAGATATATCCATATATATGTGTGTGTACGTGTGTGTATGGTTATTGTATATTTAATTATAAATATTATATTTTATTATTTTATTATCATTTATTTTATTTTTTGTTTTGTTTTGTAATACTGTAGCAGCCTCCATTTGTTTATCCTTTATATGATTTTTAAATACTTTACTTATGTTTCTTTTTACCAAGCAACTTTTACGGAAAAGAGGAAACAAATTTTTCTAACGTTCCACACATTTCCCATTTGAAATCAAAAGAAAAGCGTAATAAAATTCCGCTTTTCTTTTCAGTTTCATTTTCATTTTCTACGTGTTGTTGTGCGTGTGTGTGGGGGTGTGTGTGTGTATGTGTGTTTTACGGAGTGTTGTAACTAACAGCTTTTGTTTTGGTTTTCGTTTTTCATTTTTCTTTTTTCATTTTTCGTTCTTCGCTTTTCCGTTTTCTTTTATCATTCATCATTTTCGTAACTGGAAGATTTCATTGCTGCTTACTTAGTTGTAATTATAAAAATTCTTTTCTTTTTGCTAGTTATTTTAATTGTAGTTAAATTTCATAATTTATATTATTATCATTATTAATTATTTATATGCATTTGTTTTTTGTTTTTTTTTTTTGGTTTTTTGGTTTTCTTTTGTTTTGTTGATTTCTTTGTTCTGCTTTGCGTCTAATTGGGCCTTGAGTGTCCTTAAGGACACTCCTCTTCTCTTTTTAATATTGCATTTTTTAATAGTTTAGTTTAGTTTGCTTACTTAAATGCTAAACAAGAATTTTACTATTGCAACGACCGTTTTGGCGATTTGGTCGCCGTTTCGTTGTTAAGACGAGATTTCCGAAGCCAGTAGACATATAACCCCACCCCACTGTACCCCATCCCACTGTGTCACTGCCCCTCAGGCATGTCTGCATGGTTGTGTCTCTGTGTGTGTGTGTGTGTGTTTAACACATACATCCTGTTGCGCTTAGTTACCTTTTTATACCATGCATATTTATAAAAGTATACGTGAAGTGTGTGTGTGTGTGTGTGTTTCTGTATGTGTGTGTAAGTGTGTCGGTGTATAAACTAGATAAGTATGCGTGTGTTTGTGTGGATGTGTGTACTTGCTCTTCTCTTACTGCTGCCACTCCCTGCGTGTGTGAGAGAGCGCGAACGAGAGAGCAACTCAAATCACACTCTACTTGGCCTTGTTGGTCTTGAAGCTGACCTGCAGCACCCGATTGCCCATGGTATAACCGTTGAGAGCACGGATCGCCATCGCTGCCTCATCGTAGTTGGTCATGGATACGAAGCCATAACCTTTGCACTGATTCGTTGTGGGATCCTTGACGATCTTCACTGATTGCACAGCGCCAAACGGACCGAAGAGCTGCCAGAGAGCAGCCTCCTCCGTTTCGGGAGCCAAATTATATATAAATATCGGATAGGCACCGCCTGGTCCACTGGCAAGCGTTGTCGCTGCCGCCGCCGCTGCTCCTAGCCCGTTGGGCAGCATCACATCGAGCATGTCACCGGCCATGGGTGAGAAGCGGGCGAGTCCTTTGTTCACTGGCGTATGCATGGCTCCGCCGATGCGTCGGACCAGCTGGGGATTGAGGAATGCGGGCAGCTGGGGCTGGATTATCTTGCTGGTGCTGCCAGGCGTGTTGGAGAACTTAACCACAATGGGATCGGTACAGCTGCTGGGCGTAGTTCCATTTAATGCAATTATGGCACGCGTCGCCTCCTCGCGCTTGTCGAAGCGAATGAATCCTACGCCCTTAGTCTGTGTATCGTTGCCGGCATTTTGGAGTATACGTGATGTAATTATTGCCCCAAAGGGAGCAAAGATCGCTTCCAGTTCCTGCTGTGTCATGGTCTTGGGCAGACCGGATACATAGAGATTGGCGCCCTTGATGGCATCCGAAGATGGCCGTGCAAAGGATACTTTGATGGTCTTGTTCTGCAGCCGCAGACCATTGAGTACATTCACCGCCTGCTCCGCGTCCTGGGGCCGTACGTAGTTGACAAAACCATAGCCCAGACTCTGGCCCTTGCTGGGCGCTTGTGGATTCAATGGATCAATGTACACCTGCGACTTGTCCCGTATCAGTTTGACCGATTCAATCTCACCCACACTCGAGAACAGGGATCGGATCTCGTCCTCCGTCATCGTTTGTGGCAAATAGTTAACAATCAAATTTGTGCGCGTCTCTGTGCTCCCATTGCTGCCGTTCTGTGCTCCGCCAGAGTTACCATTGGTGTTGCTTTGCACCTGTACTTGCACTTGCTGCTGCTGCTGTTGTTGTTGTTGCTGCTGCTGTTGTTGCTGCTGTTGTTGTTGCACGGCGACAACAGCTTGCTGCACTTGTTGTTGCTGCTGCTGTACTTGCTGTTGCTGCTGCACGACCTGCTGCTGCTGCTGGGCAACTGCTTGCTGGGCGACTGCTTGCTGCTGCTGCTGCAATTGCTGCGTTACTGCCGCTGCAGCGACGGCAACTGCGTGCTGTGTCTGCTGCTGCTGCACTTGTAGTATGGCCTGTTGCACCTGTTGCTGCTGCTGTTGCAATTGGGCTGCAGCCGCGACAGCGGCCGCACTCTGCACTGGAGCTGCAGCATTTGTGGCTGCCACTGCAGCGGCAGCGGCTGCGTTTTGCATTAATTGGGCTTGTGTGTCCACGCCGGTGGCGCCGGTATTTGCCATCATAAAGTCCACTGATGAGTTTTGATTATTGGATGAAGATTGTATATTCAGTTTGTTTGTATTGGAGGAGACCAACGCAGGCACAGCATATGAAAGAAGAAGAGTTAAATGTCAAGATTAAACCATTTGTAAGGTGTGTTAGTAGCGGTTAGATAGTAACAATAATTTGCTCAATTTGTTGGTTAGGTTTTTTTTTAAGAGTCAACAATTAATAATCTACAGTTAACGGACCAATATTAAAGTTTAGTTGAAGCTTTGCACCCTGGCGCCGCCATGCGGCCCACTTTAAAAGCAGCCAACTTACTTTTGCCTTTTCACGCACACAATTACACACACTCTCGCAGTCTCACACACAAACGGACAACACCGGAGAGAGAGTGGAACGTGTGAATAGGAGATTGAAACTTACAATCTCAGACACAGGCACAAGCACAGTCACTTCGAGACAGCGAGAGAGCACAAGCACAATCACAAGCAAAAATAAAAGCAAGAACGAGAACGAACGACAGTAGAGTGGGAGTGGGAATGGGACAAACACACCTAACGATTTTAAACGGGAGAGGTAGAATGTTTGAGGTGGAGGTGAATTTGCTGAGCTTTTTTTTTGGTTTGTCGATGCCGCTACGAGACCCGCAACGACCCAAGCACGCGATGCTACTGAGCGCAGGTCCTTGCACAGCCTTCGTTCTATGCTGTCGATGGCCGGCCTCTCTCTTGCTTTCTCTCTCTCTCTCTACTTTCTCTCTCTCTCTCTTACTCTTGTCTCCCTCTCGCCCTTACAGAGTCATTTATGTTAGTTGATTGTGTTCCCGCTTTCGCTCTTGTTCCTGATCCTTCCCCAACTTCTGTAGCCGTTAACGTTATTGTTGTTGTTGGAAATTATAACAAAGCACGAACCCGGCCAAACCCAGTTATGTAATACACATTGTACATAAACACACACACACACACACACACACATACCCTGCGAAGCAACGGACTCTTACGCAGCAGCACAACCCCCTCATCAAAAAAAATAAACCGAAACAGGAAAAAGAAATTTTAACTTAAAATGAGCAACTGTGTGCCCATCTGTAAACCGACCAACCCACCCGCCCCTTAGGCAGAAAGTGGCGTGTGCAACAGCGAAACCAAGCAACCCTTAAAAACCAAAAACAAGTTGTAATATTTCTTTTTGCTGAAATGACTAAAATTCACACACACGCAAACTGATATATGTATATGTACATATATACAAATATATATGTTGACTATACTAAGGGTTAAATACGATAGTGAGAACAATGCCACCCTCTTGGGTTAACTTAAAACAAGAAAGGAAGCATGCGAGTTGCGTGAGTTTGTCGAATGACTGCACCTCAAACAGTCTGGCAACACTACAGCAACGCCTGCCTGCATGATCTGTGAACTTGCACTGTCGACTCTGGGTGGTTAATGCTGGGTTCGTTTCTCGCGATTCAAGCAAGTCAAAAGGTCAAACGAAGACTGACATACTGAAGTCTCACACATACACATATTTCACATAGAATCAAACACATACGTACACATACTAAACAATTGTATATAAATGTATATATTTGCACGCCCACACGTCAAAAGCAGAGCGCGTACGCTCTCAATTTCCATGACAACTGAGATTTCAAAATATGTGTTGGACCACCCTGTCATTTTCCTTCTCTCCTTTCATCTCCTCTCATCACACATCACCTTAACATATATGTTATTTGTATGTATTTATTCAGTACTCACTTGTTTCAGTTCAAAATATTGCTGCTGCTTTGGCTCTCTTTATTAATTGTTCGCCAAACAAATAAATTTGAATTTTTGTGTTTTTTGTATGTGCGCGCGCGTTCTACACGGCGCAGTTCACAATCAACTCGCTGCTTCTTTCCCCTCTGTTTTTCCTGTTCTTGGTGCCGTTTTAGAATGCAAGCAGCCTTTGGGCCAAGTATTTGTCACACTTAATCAAGGATATTTTCCGTTTTTGCGCTCCGGCTTGGTTTCTTGTCTATAATTGCGACTATTCTGACATTAATTATTGTACAAATGATGGCGGCGTTGTTGTTGTTGTTGATGTTGGTGTCGTCGTCTGATGTTGTTGTATGGAAAAGAGAATAGATAAAACAAAAAACAAAAAAAAATGTTAAATATGTCGGCTCGTCTTTGGCATTCGTCGTTGAGGTTATCGTATTTATCGATTTAATCGATTTTTCCCAACACTCAAATATCACAACAGCAACCAGCAAGTCATAGATTTGTAGCCAATTTCTGTGTACATATGTATACACATACACATAATTAGACTATAAGAACACATACAAATGTACATACATTTAAAAATACAAACATACATTCATAGATGCAAACTTATATTTTATTGTTACACAATTTTAAACATTGAATGGGTTGCAGCTGCTGCTGTTGTTTTTGTAATTTTGTTAGATTTTTGTTTTTTTTTTTCAATACTGATGATTATAACAGTATCTCTCAGTTGCTGCTGCGTCTCTGCCACTGTGCTAATTTATGGCGAGCGCCATTGGGAAGAGAGTGAGCGACCTACCGCCCTCACTTTCGCTCCCTTTCTCACATACATAGTGATGGTCGCCTCCATTGTTGTTGTTTTTATGTATGTATTTTAACTAGCGCGCATATTTAACCATTCATGTGAAAATACAAACGTACATGTATAGGAATATACACATACATATATGTTTGCTCACACAAAACAAACTCACACGCACATAAAAATTCAGTCACACACTCAGACGCACTTAGTATCTATAAGTTTTTGTTGTTGCTAGACGACGCGCTTATTAAATTAAAACACGCGCTGCTTTTGTTTTTGACGATGTGCTTTTTGTTGTTCTTGCTTAATTTGGAAACAAAATACAAAAAAAAAAAAAAAAAATAAGAACTGTTCACTGCTAAAGCGTTTGTTGTTACTTTTTTGCTCTAGAATTGTTCTAATTTGTATTTCCGCGCAATTCTCTCTATCTCCCGCAACACATTTTGTTTAGCTTAAGTGTTGCTGTGGCAACAAAACACTGCATTATAATACAAATACTACTACTTTATAGCAATCACAATTTTAGTGTAGGGTTTCCTTTCTATTATTTTCTTTATTTATGCGACCGGCATTTTGTTTACTTGATAAAAACAACTGACTATTCCTGTAACTATTACTTTATATCAGCGTTGTAAGAAAAATGTCTACTACTATTTGTAGTTGATTTTGTATTTGTCGGCGTACAATGCTCCTTCCTGCACATAAAATCGATTTGCTAGCTGCTGCGCCCTTTTTGCCACTCACACAGGCACACAGACAGCAGCGTACACACATACACACGGACACTAGCACACATAGTACCCGTTTTACAGATACACAGCACAGAGAGCAGGCAGAAGTGCGGCAACAACAGTAGAAATTTAACTCACAACAAAAACTATGTACATATGTATATACATACATACTACTATTACTACTACTATTTTTTTTTCTAGTCGCTTAACACGGCTTACAGCCCTCCCGGCACCGATCGCTTGACTCTTTGCCTCTTTTTTGAGTTTGTTGAACTGTTTGGCGCTGCCCGTCTGTCATCTTACGTCTCGTCTACGATTTTTCATACCCATTGCATATTGTAATTTTGCGTTTTAGCATACATAGTATGTACACATATAAAATTGATCTACACATATACACAACACTCGCACATTCAGAAGCAAAAAAAAAAAAGAATACATATATGTTTGTATGTAAATGCACAATTATGCAGCGCGTTGCGATCGTTTGGCAATTTAGTAGCATTTTTTGTTAGCGTATCGTTGTAATTTTTGTTGTTGTTGTTTGTGGTGTTGTTATTATTCGTTACGCTTACGTTATGTTGCGGCTGCTACTGTTATTATTGTTGGTTGATATTGTTGGTTGTTGCTCTTGCGCTTTACGTATTTTTCTATGGCAATTCGTATTTTTTGTTTAGATAATAATTGTAAACTATAGATGTCGTTATTTGAATTACTTTTTCGAACAAAAAAAATAAAAATCAATTGCAAAAAGAGCAGAGCACACGAGCTTAGGCAGCGCACACGAGCGTAAAAACGTACTGCGGCGTACAACGTCTAGCGTGGAAATGAAAATGACGCGAACGCAAACACAAACCTTGCTACCCTCGCGCTCGCTGCTTTACAAACAAATCAACATACATAGGCACGTAAATTACGTAGTATGTGTGTATATAAGTCTGTAGTTTTGTGCAAAGAGAGCGTGAGCGTATAATGTGTGAGAGAGTATGTGAGTAAATAAATGAGAGAGTGAGAGAGAGAGAGACCGCGCGCATTCATTTTGTTGACTAAAAGTTGTTGTTGCTGTTTTTCCTGCATTGTTTTCATTCTCAATACGAGATTTCTCTCACAATACGCTCACTCTCTGACTCAGGTATTCTGCGGCTCCTGTCTGTGACGAAAAACGATTCTGCCTTTGCTAACACGGGTGTTGTTGGTGGGTGATCTCCTTTTAAGACACAAAAACTCGGTTAAGACCGCCTGTTGGTTTATGAAAAAATCACAATTTTACTGTTTCTTTTGCATTTAACAATGTAAAAGCAATTTAAATTTTATGCGCCATCCATCTTTGCCAGCTTTATAAAACTTAGTTGCATTTATACTAAACATTCTGAAACTTAGTATATTAAATTATAATTGATCGTATAGTAACTGTCATTTCAGTATCCCATACATACTTAAATATGTTTGTATGTACTATTTTTTGGAGAGAATGTTTGTTTGTTTCAGCTAAGAAGCAAGTCTGGAATTCTCGACTAGCGATCAAACAAAAGTCGACCTCCCCCGCCACTGAACGTCACAAAGTGTTGCCAGAAAGTTGCGAACAATTTATTCGAGTGAATGGCAAAATGATTTAAAATGTAATTTTTATCCAACTTAGTGTTAATATTAATGCTTAAATGTACGAGCATAAAAGTATTGCCAAATTGGAAAAGCTATATATATGTATATATCGCATAGATAGAAATAAGGTCGACAACCGTTTTATGATGCTTTTTGTATGTTGGTGTTAAGTCGCTTTCTCTCTCTCGCACCCTCACATTCTCTGTATACAAATGTATGTGTTTTATCCTTGCAAAGCGCGAGGGCTGTTTGCTTGAGTTTTGTGAGCGTTTATTTTATTTCATTTTATAGACGTATACATTTTTTTTTGCACTGCAACCACCAACGCTGGGGTTGTTTCTGAGGTACGTAGCACGTATGTACATACACCCCCTAATACTATGCAACCCAGTAAGCGAAGCCAACCCAGGAGAGGTCCTTGCCTAGAGAGTGCTATGGACTTGAACAGGGTATTTTTCTCTTCTTCTTGCTTTTTGCCATGCGTGCGTGCGTGTGCTTAATTGCGCTTGTATTTGCTCTGTGCATGTATGTGTGAGCGTGTCAGTGTATGTGTGTATACTTCCTGTTATTTTGCTGCCCACCGGTTTCCATGTGCTGATTTTTATTGCCCGGCATTACAAATGTGCCGCTGCCGCCGCGTGCGTGTTCCAATTTACACACAGTAAACACATGGGTATTGTAGTTACTGCTATTGCTGTTCTCTCTTCTTCTTCTAGTTGTTTTAACTGTTGTAGTTGGGGTGGTTTTTGGGTTTTTTTCATTGAGATTTACAAGTCGAAAGGGGTGGGGCCAGACTAGACTGATCGGAGAAGTACAAGTGCTCGCTAAACTTTAGATTTGCTTTGCTAAGCAAGCAAACACATACATATGTATGTATGTATGTATGTACGGGCATACTTCATACAAATGCATATATTTGTGTGTGTTGATCCTAAGAAGTGTGTGAGTGGAATGGGGAAATGCAAATTACGGCGTTCATACTCACAACATACATTTGCGATTACATACACACAATTATGAATACATTTATCTAATGTATTTCAGATAGTAATTAATTTACGCCAGCTCTTGTTTTTGCTGACACGTGCCTTTCACACACACACACACAAATATATTCACCACATAAATCCCACTAAAATCGCATGAGAGATTGTTTGCATGTAGTTACATGTTACAGTTACACGTGCTTGGAGCTGTTTATCTCTGTCTTCAATCTCCCTATGGCACTCCCTTCCCCCTTCTCTGTTAATATTTATATTGCCCTGACAGCGCCTTGTAGTAGGCAGCACATTTTTGACCAGTTTTGCAATTTTAGACAATTTTAGCAATTTTTGTATATATACATAGCTAGAAATTATTAATATATAATATAATATCTTTGTTAAAAAATGAAATCTACATAAACATTTTTAAACATAAATTAAATTATTTTATCTCAGGGAAGTTAAAAAAAAAAACAAGTTTCTTTAAAACTATGCTAATTTTTGTATGTTGCTATTTATAAGAAACGAGGCTATTATCAATTGGAAAAGTTACATGAATTTACAACTTGAAAACTTGACAAACGGAATCGGAAGTGAAAATGGACATTGCGAGGGTAATGGGAATGGGAACGGGGAAAGAGTAAAGGGTAAAGGGTAAAGGATTGGGTACGGGAGCATGTCTAATCCTTTGGCTCTGGCAAAAACAAAACGCACCTTCGACGCATTACAACAAAGCTGGATTAAAAACGCAGCCAGCACAGAATTACAACAACAAATCATTTTTTGTTTTGGGGTTGCTGTACCAAGTGGTTGCACCCTTAGCCGATTTACGCTTTGTCTAATTTTCAATAAACAAAAACTAAAAAGCAACAGCAACAACAACAACAACAGAAATCAACTCGACTATATGTTACTGCTGTTGTTGCAGACACTGCACTAAGGAGACATCAGTGGAAGACCTAAAATATATCCACATGTAAACAGCAGCAAGATCAGACTTGCCAAACTGGTCCCTCCATTATGATTCATCAACCCTCTTTGATCCTATTCGCTCTGTTCCAGTTGCCTCAAGGCGGCGACATTGCTGCCCAAGCCGGAAAATGTAAAAAAACACGAGTACGTCGGCTGTAAACTACCCTGTACTTTGTATGTAAAATATAAAACATTTATATAAAATAATAGTCATCTGTAATATTGGGTTTCTACAGTTACTTAAACTAAAATAGACACTGCTTTTCGATTCTGAGCAAATAATTTAATACACGACGCTGAAATAAAACAGATTATTCGTATTGGAGCTATAGTTGTGCGATACGGATCGAATTTGTTAAGAATACGGCAAATGTGGGGTAATATCTATAAACCTTAAACACATTGGATATTTTATAAAATCGTAAATCTGTAAGATCCAAATAAATAAATAACAAATTCAAAATGAAATAAAAAGCCTTTTCAAGGGAATTATTAATTGAAACATTATTATTGACATAAATAAAAATAAATCTAAAACATAAAGTTAAATAAATAGTTTAGAACTCAAATAAACTTAGAAGAGAGAGTTAGTGGAACGTTTGTATGTATGTATGTAATCATTTTGCGATGAATTACAAAATGTTTCTATAAATAAAAAATAAATTAATATTCCATCAATTTAAAGATAACTTTATTGCCATTTGTCAGCATATTACAAATTTATATGTAACATGTATGTATTGCTAAAAGGGAATTAAAAATATCCAATGAAGTTGTACAACTCCCAATTTAGTATTTTGTAACTCAAAATCTACTTGAAATATTTTTAAGAAAAAACTACTCAAATCAAATTGGATTTCGACAAACCTAATAGATTCATGGACTCCTAAAAAGTACAGGGTCAAAAAAATGAACCCGAATTTACATTTACATAAAGGTCCTTAGGGCGCTTTTAACTTTGCACGTCTCGCTGCACAACACAGTTGTTCCCGACAGATGCAGTTTTTCCCCGAGACTAATAATCATAATAATCGTAAAAATTACCATAAGACACCAAGTTGGTTAGCTCTACTAGAGATCGAGCACAAATTGATCGACAGAGGGTGAGATCTGGCGAAAGTAGGACCAATTCAGAAGGGAGGAAAAGAGAAAGAGGCAGAAAGAGAGCGAAAGGGGGTGCAGGATATGCTGCTAAACAATTTATTTGTGGCATGAGTTTCCGCAGCAGTTGCAATTATTACAATTATTTTCGTTCACAAAATGCACGAGAATTGTGAACTACTTCGGTTTCGAGTTGGATTCAGTTACAGGTTCAGCCACATATGATACTTTTGGATGATATACTTTTGAAATTATACATTTTTTGACTGTAGGCTGATAGATAAAATATTAATGTATAAATTAATGTGTTAGTAATTATAATTGCATTTTCATAAAAATTAAAAATTAAACAAATTTTCTTTTTTTCAAATTTGTTTGAACTAATTTGATGTGTTGGAAACACTAAAACATTATTCAACAATATTGGACCTCAAAATGCTGCTGAGGTAGCACTGACGTCATTGCCTCGGGAGTACATGTGGCAAGCGGCCCTGTAAACTAAAAATGCTGCCACCTGGCATGCACATTAGGATCTATTGTTTGACTTGTAGCCCAGCATGAGAAAAACATTTTAAATTGAATGTCTTAATAGATTTAATTTAATATTTGCATGTAACATAACCTGAATGTGCATATGTCTGTCTTTTCTAGTGATCAATTTTATTCTTTGTCTCGTTTAAAGTTTGTCCAAGGATCAGTTGGTTTACATTGGTCTACGGGACATTGACCCCTACGAGGCGTTCATACTGAATAAATTGGGAATACGCCACTATGCCATGGATGTAAGTATTGTAAAATAGGCACACCCACATACAAACACACACTCGCGCACTTATGAAACGAGAGTATGGAAAAGGGATGCCAACTGCTAGCTGAGAAAACCACAGAAACCCAAAAGAAGTGAACAGCGCAAAGGGCAATGAAAATTTAAAAGAAGCTAAAAAAATGACTGGATGAAAAATCATTTATTTTGATACACAATTGGGCTATGTTGTATGTCTGTTTACTGTTTTTCTGACTTTTCCAATTTATAAATATTTTTTTGGATTTAATTATGAATTAGCTACAACACAATTTTGCTACAGACGTGATATCAGACGGTATAAAATAAACATCATGAATGAAAGTTATGTAAAATTAGACAAATTTGAATCAATGTTATTCAGCCTACAAAATGCAGACTTTCAAATAGGCGATGCTACATTTATTTTTCGGATAAAGTTGATCTATGCATAAAAATGCTAAGTTGGCAACACTGGCGAGGAATCCTTGCAACGATCATTTTTGTGTTGCTTGCGGCAGTTGGGAAAATTTTGAAATTCCGGTTTTTTTTTGTAGGGGATCAGGGATCAAATAACGATCGTGCGTGACAGCTTCAAAATTACACACATGCACACACATACAGTTGTGCGCATGTGTGTGCGTGTTGTAAATGTAAGCTTGGCATTTATAGGGGTTGTTGCTGAGAAATCGAATCTATGCATTTGACTGCACCCTTCAGTAGTTCGAGCCAAAGTTACAGGACACTCCCTAGCCAGGCTCGCCCCTCACTCCCCCTTCGCTAACTATGCCTGCCACCCCGCTAAATGTTAGTTACAATATCGCCGATCGCACGGTGGTTGCAACGTGCTCAGCCACATCCGTACGCATCCGGTATCCGCAGCCACATCCACGATGGCATCCGCATCCGTATCCTTGTTGCCTGCCATAATTTATGGCTTGTGCAAAATCGATGTCTGTTGAAAAATGGTTTAATGGCTGAAGAACTGCAAATTTATTATAGCTCATTTGTTTGATCGAAATATGCGTTGTCTGTAGACGAGGGAACGTGTGACGGGGAAGTGGAAGTGGAAGAGGACAAAAAAACACATTCACACAAATCGCTGGCTGTACTAAGTAGTTTTCTGTAATGGCCGATAGAAGCGCTTGAGCTTTAACTTGAGATTTTAATCTCTTAAAAGGGAGAAGAACACATAACACAAAAAATATACACACACACCAACGCACACACACACACACGCACGCACACGTACACGCACACTCTCACATACAAATCGCTGGCTGCACCAATCTTCAACAAAGGCCGCCATTAGCGATAAAGCTTTTGTTGCCGTTATTGCTATCGCTTTGCTCTTGGCAAAAGCTTTCTGCGCATTGTAATATCATTTTGTTTATTACATTTTCTTTACGCTTTGCAGTCTGTGGATCGCTTCGGTGTGCCCAAGATAATAGAGATGACGTTGGACGCGCTAAGTCCGCAGAACAAGATACATGTTAGCTTCGATATCGATGCTTTGGACAGCCTAGTAGCGCCCAGCACAGGGACCGCAGTACGCGGCGGTCTAACCCTGCGCGAGGGCATCAGCATTGTGGAGGCTTTGCGCGATACGAAGCGGATCCAGGGCATGGATCTGGTCGAGATCAATCCAAAGCTGGGAAATGAGCATGATGTAGCCCGTACCGTAGACGCCGCCATGGAGATACTCAAAGGCACGTTTGGCGCTCGTCGATCTGGTGCACGCAGCTGGGACAGACTGGACACAAGCATCCTGGGACATGACCAGTGATCCATTGATTTTATATAACATTTATGTTTATTATTTTTGTATGTACAGGTGTGATTTCGTTTTGTTGTTTTTGGCTTAATCTTAACTATGGTTACAAAGTGAGAAAGGAGCAGACAAAATAAAGATAAAATTGAGAAGAATTTGAAACTTATTGAATTGAGATTACGCTTTGTACTTGATAGCCAGCGGCTGAAAAGCGTTCAGCGGGCATCAGACTTGTGCGGTGCCGTCGGCAAATATGCGGATATATCCACATTAGCCATAAGATTCGCGGTATGAAGCAGCTCGTTCACGGGCACAGTGGGTGCAGTGGGTACATTGATTGTGCTGGGTGGCGTTACGAGCGACGCTGTGGAGGAGGCATACAACTGACGCTGATAGAGCTGCGGAGCAAAGGTGCGGAGCAGCCGCCGTTGGACTGCTAAAAGCATCGCATTTGCGGCACCTGAGATCACTATAATGCCCGATATAATGGAGCAGAGACGTATAACGAAGGTCAGCAAATAATCACGATCGTGGCTCACAACGATCTTCAGGGCGGACCAGTCATACTTGAAGTAAATGCCGGGTGATCCATAAGAGTTGCGCTCCGAGTCTATAAACAAAAAGAGATTGGATTAATAAGTCAGCTCATGGAAGCAGTGCCTCTCGACTTACCCAGTTTGCGCACATTTTCCGTGACAGCGTATTGGAATGTGCTGATGGTGCTAAACGTGTGCTGTATCTCCGTGGGTACCACCTTAATAAAGTACTGCACAGTGGTCGCCTCCTCGCTGATGATCGTCTCATCCCCCTCCAGCGGCTGGACAATGCGACGCGAGTACTGACCAAAGCTGAGGCGATTGATGCGATGGGTAAAGTTGGCGGGCATGCGTCTAAATTCAATCATCCAATGATCTTCGAATAATCCAACCACTGGCTGTGCGCCACCAACCAAGTGGAGGACTCCAGCCACCTTGTTGATGCCCAGTGTGCCGTGAAGACGGCATGCATCGTATTTGGTTTCTGCCTGTGACAGTTCATGCAGCTGCTCCGCATGTGTCTGGAGTGCACCAGGTGGCGGTGGAGCTGCTCCTGCCGCTCCTGGATGCGTTTCACTTTCTGACTTGGGGTGGCCGTCGTGCCGTTCACGCAAAATGTCCTTGAAGAGTATATCCGCCACAGAATGATACTCCTCACGCAAATAATGATTGGTTATCTGCATAGACTGGAACTGACGACGATCTACATCCGACATTTGCCACCATACCCCCTGGCGCTGTAGTGTGCCATAGGCAAATACGTCCTGCTGCGTCTCGTCCATGAGATCAACGCCAGAGAGTGAGGCACAGGGCATGGCCACGGTGATGTCCACATGCATCTGCACCTGCTCATCCAGTGCCATATCCGGCTGGAACTGGTAAATGATGTCCGTTTCATGCCAGTAATAGCGCAGCTCCGTGTACACCAGATAAACGATGAGCAGTCGGCTTAACAGTGAAACTGTAAAATAATCAAATATATATACTATCAGGAAATAAGGGATTAATTCTCCTGCTCACGTGTGCCACCGATCTCCGTGGTCTCTGTGTACTTCTCCGGCACCTTTTTGAAAGCATCCAGATTTTTGGCAAACTCGAGCAAATTACTCTTGTCGCCACGATAACGTAACGTGGCAGACATCTTGTCTATATTCAGTGCTATGCAATTGTAATTATTCAAATTAACTAAGCGTTTTAATTGTCTCCCACTCAGTAAAACATTATTATTGCCACGTACTCCCAGAACCTCCTCCTCCGCCCCCTCTAGTTCTGATGACTGGACTGAAGGTTGTCACTTCTGCTAACTACGTGTAAAACACTAATTGACACTGTTATTAGATCACATTCATAAACAAACGAATGCAAATCGCGTTAGAAATATTTACATCAAATTGCTATAGAATGCAATGAATTGCCGTTGCCGGTTAGATTGTTGTTGCTTATCGATGTATCGATGGCCTTGTTTTCATTTCAAGCTGTAATCGATAGGCCACTCACCACAATACCAATCAAGGTAGCTGATAGTGTTGCCAACTACTTGTTGTACAATTTGTGAAACAAGACAAATAGTTAAAGAGCTGCTTTTAACAAAAGTGATGAATTACGAAAAGTCATATATAAAGTAAAACACATGGTAGAACAATTAGCAGAGCACTTATTTCAATAGATGTGTCAAAAAAGTCACTGAGTTTTGTGACTGTATAAGTGTTTTAGCCAACGCGTAAGAAATAAAAAATACAAAGTGCTATATTTCTTAATTGTATGAATAGAATAAACATATTAGTTAAAAGTGATAAACTTGTTACCTTTAATAATAAATATTTTTTCGTTTTGTTATCGTTATCGCCATGTTTGGCGCTATATTACAACCAGTTGGCAATTCTGACCATTGCAAAAAATCGATAAATCGAATAATGTTTTTGATCAGCCGTTTCAGTTGAGTTTCTCTCAGCGTTCACGGCGCATTCGTTGCGCGACCAGTGAAATTTTTTGTTCAATAACAACGTATATAAACAATCGATCTTATTGTCGTTTAGTTACCTGAGCGAGCAAAACAAGTTTTGGTAATTAGCATGCACATATTGACATTAAATGTTAGGTTATTTGATCACTTGATTTTTATGTTCAGCAATAATGATTATTTTGCACAATATATACTATATATATGTATATACTTATTTACTGTCATTGCAGTGTCGTCGCACATAAATCAATTAGATATATTTACCCAGGTATATATATAGAAAATCGTTAAAAGTAGTGACTGTGACGATGGCTTTCGCTTCCAAGTGCGCATTTGTCTTCGTCACCATATTTGCACTTGTGTTGACGCTTGGAGGAGGTGGAGGAGGCGGCGTGGGCATCGGTGTTGTGGATGCGCGCCGTAACCAAGGCAGCAGCCAGCGCAAGCCATCATCCAGCAGCAGCTCGGGTCAGGTGACTCAGCCAAGTTATAATACTCACAACAATGGCGGCAGTAATTCCCACGCCGATGTAGCGAAACTGAGCTATCCCAACTATAATTCCCAACCGAATCGCCCAGCGAATGCTCCAGCTCCCGGTTGGAATGTGCCCCAAGGACCACCTCCCGCCTACTCACCCTCGAATACAGCTGGCGGTGCACGTCCCAACGTGCATGAGCCACCACCGTCGTATCATGCACCCAACTATGGAGCAGCACCTGGTAGCAATGTCCATCAGCCCATAACAGCAACCCAAAATCATGGCCAGCAGCACGCTGGAGTTCCACCTGGTGCTACTTACTATCCGTCTGGCAGTCATGTACCTGGCGGTAATCTTCCAGCTGGAGCTACCTACTATCCATCATCTAGTCATGTGCCTGGCGGCAATCTTCCAGCAGGAGCTACCTACTATCCATCGGCTAACCATGTACCCAGTGGTGGTTATCATCCAGCGGCTGCACCCCCTCCAGGTGCTACATACTATCAGGCTGGCTCTGCTCTTCCACCAGGCGCAACCTATTATGCGCAGCCGCCTCAGCAATCGTCATCGGGACCAGGATTCGGTGAGCTAGTTTGCGTCTCTTGAATTCCACTTAATAATAATGATTCAATTCTTAGGCACTGGTCTATTGGCTGGAGGATTGGGCGGCGCTGTGCTGGGATCTGTGCTCACATCTTCCCTCAGTGGCAGCTCATCCCATCCCGTGGCTGCGGCACCAGCAGCAGCAGCTCCAGCTGCTGGACAGGAACGCATAATAATCATTAACAATGGAGTTCCGGTAAATGCCAGCGATGGCACCACTGTTATCAATGCAGCTGGCGCACCCGTGGCCCCCATGAATGTAACTCAAACTGATGCAGCTGCTCCAGCCGCTATGCCCGCTCCAATGGCTCCCTTCTCGCCAGATATGGCCAACAACACTGCTGCTGCAGCGCCACCACCACCACCACCAGGTGGTATCATTTGTGTGCCCACTAAGGTCAACGAAACGGATCCGGCAGATAGCACCAAAATGATTGAAGTGGAGAAAATTGCCTGCTATCCGGCACCACAGCCGGAACCAGCTGCACCTGGCTCCGAACCCGCACCGCTGGCACCACTAGCACCGTTGGCCACCAACCAGCCACCGCCGGCCCTATTGCCTCCCGACCAGGCAGCCGTTCGCTCCAACACCAGTGGCGCCACCAGCTCCAATGTCTTGAGTCTGCTTTCTCTGTTTGCTGCACTTCTCGGCGGTTTGGTGCTTCGACAGGCTGCAGGTGGCAATTAAGGCGTCGGCATTGAATATTCCAATTACTGCTTTGCACTTTTTACTAGTCTCACCGCCACATGCAACTCACCCAGCCCTATTAGCCGTCCACACCCCAAAAACACTTTCCCCTTTTTAAACTTATGCATTGTTATATAGTATTTGTCGGTAGAGTATTCTTAAATCGTATCTTCTAGATGGGAACGCCTGATATAACCAATGGCCTTTACTTGTGATGATGATGATGATGATGATCATGATCCAAATCATGATGATTATGGTGATGAGGATGAGAACGAGAACGAGGCATTCGGTCTCGAATGTTTAAACATTTTTCGAAACAATAACTGTGAATCTCTTATACAAAAAATTATTATTATTAATTATCAAGCAGAAAAGACAATTGATATTCGAATGTGGACCATTAATTAGTGGAGATCACATGCGCCTCCATTTTAAAAGTCATATCTCAATGTACGTATTATTGCAATTGGTGCTTACTTGTAACTTTCTGGTAGTATTAGTACACGCTTAAAACCAGTTTTTTTTTTCTCCTCCAAGTTCAAGTATTTTATTTAATTTAAATTTTTGTTCTTTAGTATATACCATATATATTTTGTTTACACTTTAATTTTTGTAAATGTAAATTCCTTTGTGTTAATCTGGTCAATTTATTCAATATTTAATAAAAGCTTCAAAAGCATTACAACCACGCACTCCAAAAGCTCCAAGCTGGTCTTTAACTTTCTCACAAATCTTTGGATATAGCCGATCTTCCATATAGACTGCACTATATAGAGCAAGAACAACAACATACAACACGCGAAATTTCCACTTTCACCAAAAGTTTTTTTTATAGCATTATCTAAATGAGGTTCAATCCTCCCGAAAGCTTTAAGCTTTGTGACATGTCGGTATCAACTAATATGTCCTTCAGCAATGGATTAACTTTGATGCTATATAATTGGGTTTAGTGGAATATCTCTGGAAACCCGATTTCTACACATTTTTTAATTTAGTTAATAGTAACTATTTAAAGTCGATAGGAATTTATTGATTGGTAAACCGAATGTTTATTTTTAGGTTTTACACTTAAAATTTAATTTTTGAGCAATATTAATAGACACATATGTTAAATTTGATTCATCTTAGCTCTAATTTAATTTTCATTTCAGTTCCAAATTTCATTAGGACCAAATTGTATTATTTAAATGCATTTTTGCATATAGAACATTTTGTTCCATATTTGTACAAACGAAACTGCTTTTCGTTTTTATACTCTCTGCAAGAGTATATTGGGTTTGTGCAAAAGTATGTAACAGGCAGAAGGAGGCGTGGCAGACCCCATAAAGTATATATATTCTTGATCAGCATCACAAGCCGAGTCGATATAGCCATGTCCGTCTGTCCGTCTGTCCGTCTGTCTGTCTGTCTGTCTGTCTGTCTGTCTGTCTGTCCGTATGAACAAACAGATTTCAGAGATGGTAAGAGCTACAAGTTCGAGCTTGGTGTCAAACGATCAGATATTTAGTCAGTCAATACAAGAATCTTTTTTTTTTCGATGCCACGCCCCATTCGCCCACAATAAGCAAAAAACTGGACACACCTCGGAAAAAATTGGTGTTTTCGGCAAATATCTCAGTAACTATGGCACCTAGGATCACCAATTCTGGAACGGGAGGTTCGTAGCGACGGCATAGTTGCATTGCCATTTAAAATTTTGGACTGCCACGCCCACTTTTCCCACATTTGATAAAAAAGGCTGGAACCTTCAATGCCGGGTTTTGCGAACTTGTTCGTATCGTACAGTATTGTAATTAATATAATACGTGTGGAGACTAACTATATTAAACTATACTGAAAGGCGCATTAAAATCGGACAATAAACAAGAAAACTAGAAGCGTTACAATATTGATAATTGAACGCAATATCAACCCATAGGTGCAAGCGAGATAGAAACACACAAGCACATTTTCGAACGTTTTCGCTGCCTGTGTGTCGGCAGCGCTGCCCGCGGTCGCTGGCTGCGCCGAATACACACATACATACATACATATTTGCTTCATATACATATTGTCAAACGTATGTATATTCGAATACAAACAAACAGATGTGTGTTTGATTATGCTTAGATTGTTTTTGTTTCAACGTGTTTTAATGCAAGTAATTCACATTGTAATATCTCGATACCGATTTTAATAATTTAATCGGGACAAATGCAGAGAGTATTATACGGTCGGGCGCGCTCGACTGTACTTTTCTTTCTTGTTAGAATTATTATCAGCGTTTTACAATGGATAGTTTTTGCAATAAAACACAGCCTGCGTCCGCGTGCATCGCTGCCGCCACGCCCCACAAGCAGCGTTAACTCTCGAACATATGTATGTATGTTTCTGTCTCGCTTGCACACATACATTGACATTGCGTTTAAGTAATTTTTTATACTCTCTGCAAGAGTATATTGGGTTTGTGCAAAAGTATGTAACAGGCAGAAGGAGGCGTGGCAGACCCCATAAAGTATATATATTCTTGATCAGCATCACAAGCCGAGTCGATATAGCCATGTCCGTCTGTCCGTCTGTCTGTCTGTCCGTATGAACAAACAGATTTCAGAGATGGTAAGAGCTACAAGTTCGAGCTTGGTGTCAAACGATCAGATATTTAGTCAGTCAATACAAGAATCTTTTTTTTTCGATGCCACGCCCCATTCGCCCACAATAAGCAAAAAACTGGACACACCTCGGAAAAAATTGGTGTTTTCGGCAAATATCTCAGTAACTATGGCACCTAGGATCACCAATTCTGGAACGGGAGGTTCCTAGCGACGGCATAGTTGCATTGCCATTTAAAATTTTGGACTGCCACGCCCACTTTTCCCACATTTGATAAAAAAGTCTGGAACCTTCAATGCCGGGTTTGGCGAACTTGTTCGTATCGTACAGTATTGTAATTATATAATACGTGTGGAGACCTAACTATATTAAACTATACTGAAAGGCGCATTAAAATCGGACTATAAACAAGAAAACTAGAAGCGTTACAATATTGATAATTGAACGCAATACCAACCCATAGGTGCAAGCGAGATAGAAACACACAAGCACATGTTCGAACGTTTTCGCTGCCTGTGTGTCGGCAGCGCTGCCCGCGGTCGCTGGCTGCGCCGAATACACACATACATGCATGCATATTTGCATCATATACATATTGCCAAACGTATGTGTATTCGAATACAAACAAACAGATGTGTGTTTGATTATGCTTAGATTGTTTTTGTTTCAACGTGTTTTAATGCAAGTACTATTCATTGTAATATCTGGATACCGATTTTAATAATTTAATCGGGACAAATGCAGAGAGTATTATACGGTCGGGCGCGCTCGACTGTACTTTTCTTTCTTGTTTTAAATAATCCAAGTCTCCAGATTTGAAATATACCCAGTAACTGCTACAAACAATTTACAGTCGTGTCTGACTATAATTTAGGTAAACAACAAGAATGTTATAGTCAACGCTGACTTAAGATACCTGTTAATCAGTTTCAATAGGTTATTAACAATGGGGTTTGATGATATTAGTGCAATCGTTTAGGTAATGCCTAAAATAGCTTGGCAAACACAGTAAATTTTCATACAAATTCATGTTTAGAGCATATTTTCAATCGATAGTTCTATGCGATATAGTTGTCCGATTTGGCATGCACAAGATTTCTATACCTAAACATGGTGATTAAGAATATAAATACTTTATGTGGTCTGCCACGCCGCCTTCTCCTTGTTAGACTACAATTAACGGGTATAAAAAGCGTTTCTAGCCAACAATAAATAAAAAAATCCAATTTCAATTACGTTTCATGTTTTAATGTAGTAAAAACCAAGTTTATTACATTTTTGTTGTAAAAAAAAATTGATGATTATTTATCTTTACTCCGTATCATCGTCCTCATCATCGTTGGAGCTGATTCTGAAGTAGCGCAGCTCGTACGAATCCTTCTCGTTGGCCACAACACGGATCCAATCACGCAGACTGTTCTTCTTCAAGTAACGCTTGGTCAAGTACTTGAGATAGGCCTTCGAGAAGTGGACATCAGAGCTGACGTGCAACTTCATCTTGGAGCGTTCGAAGGTGACATTGTTGCCAAGGTTGTTCACTTTGCCGTTGACCTTAAGGCGAGCCTTCACGTATTTCTCCTGTGGAATTAAAACACAAATTAGAAAGAGATCGCAATCATGCGTGTGAGTGTGCAAAAGAGATTTTTTATTTATATACTGTCGTCAGATAGTATATGCTGTCTCTGTCTTTGTTAAGGCCAAAAGTAAATGGTAATGTCAACAAAGGGCCCAAATAAAGAAGAGTGACCAATTTTTTAATCTGCCACTGAGTACACTGCCATTGGAGCGACACGCAATGCTTTCACTCTCCAACGGCAAATCGGCGTGGCCTAATCGAGTTCCAATACTTAGATGCTATATATAATTCTAGATGATTGGGAGCAAGAGAGCTGTGTGCATTATAACTGTATTACCTGATTCTTTGCGGCGACGTGGAGCCTGTCGTACTGTCACACTGTGGGGCAGTAGTAAGCGCCCTGCTATATCAAATATTTGAGAACGCAAATGGTTTCCCCAACCTCACAGCCAGGGTATAAGCTCAATGTGCAAGACATAGAGCGAGACAAAGAGAGATAGAGATAGCAAGTTGGTTGCTTTGCTTCTTGCTTGCTTGCTATTGGAGAAACCTGCGGCGTGACGGAGTTAATGTACACGCTTTTAGCAGGGCGCACTATGAATTTTGGCCTGATGCATCACGGTTGTGATGCATTCAACCCAGGGCCCACCACGTGGCGGTACACATAGCACGACTTGACGCTGTTCACAGACGGTTGCACCAACTGGCCAGACCCGGTACTGGCGATCAGTGGCTACCCCGTTGTGCAGTGTCCAGAGCCCCTTGTAACGAACACGATACATCTCGCACGATAACGAGCAGAAGAAAAAATATATGCAAAGCTATTGTGTCATTAAACACATCGATAACGAACAATTGTATATCGATAGAGTGTGGAAAGGAGACACACGACCACAATGACGAGACAAGTAGAAGAATTTCACTGTTTCAGCAGTTGTTAACCAAACGCGGCATATGTTTAGCTACGTTTAGTTTAATCGCTACTGGAAGTTTGTTATAACCACAACTTTTTATCCAGAGCCTCTGGCTGTTTGCGGCAATGAAAAGCTTGGTGTGGTATCTGACGGTGACGTCACTGTTGCCATTGATGTCATTGAGGTTATGTTCGTCTGCTCCAGGTGATGCGTGTTGATTGTAAGAAATATTGGCCGTTTGTTGTTTAGCCATTATGGTACTTACGAAATCTGCTACATCCATGATATTGTCCTCAGCAATGTTGGTGCAATCAATGGTGAAGCGCAGAGAGACCTTCTTCTTCTTCTGGCCCTTGCCGCGCAGCACGTTCTTCTTCACAACCTTGCTTGGGGCTGGTGCAGCCTTTGGCTTGGGCTTAGCAGCAGCTGGCTTGGCCGCGGGCTTGGCAGCAGCAGGAGCGGCGGCAGCAGCAGCTGGTGCAGCAGCCTTGGCGGCAGCGGGCGCAGCCTTCTTTGCTGGAGGAGCGGCAGCCGGAGTGGCGGCTGGCTTCTTGGCAGCAGCGGGAGCGGCCTTTGCGTCCTTCTTGGGTGCAGCAGCGGCAGCTGGGGCCTTCTTGGCGGCGGCATCCTTAGCAGCAGGCTTGGCGGCAGCTGGTTTAGCAGCAGCAGCGGGCTTGGCGGCAGCGGCTGCCTTCACGTCTTTTGCGGCTTCCGGCGCCTTCTTTACGTTCTTGGCAGCGGCAGCAGCAGGCTTGGTAGCCTCAGCCTTGGGCTTCTCAACTTTGCCCTTAGCTGCGGCTGGTGCCGCCTTCTTCTCGGCGGGCTTGGCAGCCGGCGCCTTAGTATCACCCTTGTTGGTCTTGGCCTGTTATATTAAAATAATATATGATTTAGTTTGCATGCTTTATTCACGTTATTAGAAATAGTTGTGCACAAATAATATTCTTCGTGTAGGCAAAATAGTATCGGAATTAATATTTTGTACTTATTTTACACGTTTTGTTTATGATGGCACAACATTTTCTTGATTTTTTTGCAGCTCTTACAGTTGGGGCCATCCTATTACTCGAAAACCACGGAGGAAAAGAACCAAAACTTAGTGATGGCCAAACTCATCGATTTATTCAGTGTTGAGTGTCGATTACTTTTAATATTTTCGTACACTGTTCAGTATGTATATAACTTTTTTTATCAACACTATTTAATTTGGTTTTGGTATATTAGTGCCTGAAATATACGGTCCCACAGTAAGCTAAATTTAGCATTGCTAGATTTTGGTTTTACTTAATTTCATTTACATTGGTCATACCGAAGTGCGCAGCCAACATAAGTGAACCACATACGAAAGCGACAGCTTGTTTTTTTTGTTATTTGTCTGAAGAGTAAAGTGAAAACTGCGTTTCTTATACAATTATTTAGCAAGAACAATTATGAAGTTCCAATATAAAGAGGAGCATGCATTTGAGAAGCGTCGCGCCGAAGGCGACAAGATCCGTCGTAAATATCCCGACCGTGTACCCGTAAGTTCAAATATTTATTTATTTTTTTTCTATATGTATTTTATCCAGCTCTACACTGTGTGTGTGCATTTATATGTGTGTGCCTCTGTGCGTTCATGCATGTGTGTGTGTGTATGTGTGGGTTGTTTGTATGTATGTGATTGTTTTGCGTCGTTCTATTTTATTGTGTTGCTGCTACACACATCAGCGGGGAAAATCAATAATGCGCAAATAGGCTTTTTCTGAATTTGTTATTAATTTTATAACCATTTCCATACACTTTGATGTGAAATATAGTTTTTCACATATGCTGTTTGCAAATAAAATGCATTTGTCACAGTCAACACTTGCTAAATATCTAGTGAAAAATCAAACAAATTGATGTGCGCACATTCACACAGACAGAACAGGCTTTGTTCAACTTGTGTGTGTGTGTGTGTGTGTGTTCGAATGTGTTTGTATGTGTGTGGACGAGCTGACTGCTAGCTGACTCGCTCTCCCAGCTGTTGAAGTGTTGTTTTTCACTCGGCTGTTTCGTAAATCCCCCCACAGCGTAGCCCCTTCCTCTGTTTAACACACGGCCAACCAGCTAGTTGTTTTTTTTTTTTTTTGTTTTTTATTTCGTTGATTGTGAATTTGTTGTTAAAAATTCTGTTTTTGTTTGTTCGTTTGCGAAAATACAAGCCAGACTGCTTAAATACTGCGCATCAATTTAAAAGAAAAATTAAAAAATGACAAACAAACGCACTCCATGAGTTGGCTAAAGTCAGAAAACGTTGCTTTTATTTTTATTTTTGTTTTCACATTTGTTTTTTCCACTCGCAATGAGTCTAGAATTAGTCATAACAACTTTTTCTCTCTTCTCTTTGTTTGATTACTTATTTCACCATTTATGCCGTAGCTGTTTCCCCTTATCAGTAAATGCATTTTTTTTTACTTTCCTTTCGCGCTTGATCATGAAAGCGCATCCTTCTTTCTCTCGCTCTCTTCTCTCTCTATATCTCTCCCTCTCTCTTTCACTGTCTATCTCTTTTGCTTGCGCTCTATTAGATCAACAGTTTGTGTTTGACTTGTTTCCGTTTCACAATTTTGGTTGTGAATTTCGTTTTGTTTTATTTAGATTTTTTAGATTTTTTTTTGGCAAGCACCGAACACAAATCACATAACAGCTGACGACAAACCAAATGCAGGCAAGGCCAGCTGGTCAGTGAATATATTGTTATGTTCATATTAAACTGTTCATATTATGTATATATATATATAAATACATATATATTTTCATTTATCTATGTACGTAGTGTAAATAAATAATGCTGTGGGCCACCTTCACCTTGAGAGCGGCCAATGATGTCTCGAAGAAGCAGTTTGACAATTTGTTCGCTAGCTAAATCGGAGCTTTCAAGATTAAAGCTTAACTTAGCACCTGTGTATTCAACATTCTCTTTTTAACGTTATTGGGGAACGTTTGCCTTCCAACCTGTTCGAAGTCGAAAATATTTCGCATTGAATTATTTCAAAATTAGTTTCTTTGTTCTAAAGAAAAAACAACAATCAAAAACTAAACACATCAAAAAATGAATTTACTGTAATTATTTTGAGGAATGAATGTACACAAATGAGTTTGTATACATTTATGAATTGTATTTCAATGTAGTCACGTACTCGCATTTTAAAAGACGCAATTCATAATATTTACAATCTTATTTATTGCTATTTTTACTTGCCTTTTGCATGTAACTAATCCTATTTTCTTTTTGTTATTGTTTTGAAACAGGTGATTGTTGAGAAAGCACCAAAGGCGCGCATTGGAGATTTGGACAAAAAGAAGTATTTGGTACCATCTGATTTGACCGTGGGACAGTTCTACTTCCTAATCCGCAAACGCATTCACCTACGTCCCGAGGATGCACTCTTCTTCTTCGTCAACAATGTCATTCCCCCAACATCAGCAACCATGGGGTCCCTGTACCAGGTAAGAACATTTTTTAAATATGTTTCCTCTTATTTCAACTAATTTCAAACGATTTCTTCTTTCTTCTTTAGGAACACCACGAGGAGGATTACTTTCTGTATATAGCCTACTCCGATGAGAACGTCTACGGCATGGACAAGTAGGGAGTGACTGCATCTAACTATCTGCAACAAGAACCTATAAAGAAAACTCTATATATATATATATATATATAAATACATATATATTTTACGTTTAGCATGCAGTTTAAAATACAATGCAGCATAAAGATAAACGAAAATGATAAAAAAAAAACAAAAAAAAATATTATAGCTAAACAAATTGTGCAGGTCTAAGGCGGTAAAATATTGAAAGAAAACTAAAAAAAAACAAACAAAAAACTTAAAACGATCTTAAAAAAATTAAAACAAAAAACAAATGTTATGTGAAAATTATTTTATATCAACATTTTCTATACGCGCTAGTATTTCAAATTACCTATGCTTTAACATTATTTACTTGGCATCATTTAGTTCAGTTTATTTTTTTTTTTCGTTTAAAAATATATTTTCTTGCTATTCTTGTGTAACGTAGTATTTTCACCTTTTTTATGAGGTATTTTGTACTTCATTTCTTTTTGTGTAATAATATAACAAAATTTTGTGCATATTTAGTGTGTATGGTTACGAATAGGACTCTCTCGGTTAAGCGTACAATAATTAATCTATTATTAAATAAAAAAATAAATACAAAAAAAGAAATATAAAAAAAAAGTTGACTAACTTGTCCAAAACAAAAAGAAAAAAAAACAATTTATATCTTCTTGTCTTCTTGTTCTTTGTGTTTTTCATATGTCGAAATACGTCATCCTTTTCAACCCTATTCTATTAGCCTTTGTTTGTCTTTTATCGGGCAAAATATTTCAGGCATAACAAATATGTATTCCTCTTGGATTAATATATCATGAGACACTACGAGTATTTAGATACAACGAGTGTCTAGTAACTTCAATAATCGAAATAGGTTCTAAAAGATTATAAGTTAGTGTTAGATAATGTTGGCATAAAAAAATTAATTCGAACTAAGCTCGAAATTCGAATTTAACAGATGCTTACTGTTAATCAATAACAGACTTAAACAATGTTAACATTGCAGTTTTGGTATTTTTTATTTGTAACTTTTCACTCCTTTTGAAATATGTATTGAACTAGTATGAAATATTTTGTAATATATGAATATTTTGAGTAGTACAGTAGCTAAGTAAATATTAAAAAGTCAAAATATTCATATATTACAAAATTTTTCATATTTGTTAAATACATATATTTGAGTTTGTTTGCCGACCTTCAGACGAGTTGGCAGCACTTCAGTTTGTGATTAAGTCCAAAATCGTGTTAGCAGCACATTTCATCATAACGTATATTTTTGCAACATAACATAGCCATTTTGAGTATAACATTAACATTGTCTGTAGTTTAGCCGGAGTTTGTACGTGTTGTTTTATGCACAGGCATAGGCTTTGCGCATTTATAATTTAATTAAATTATTGCTTTTATGTGAAACGAATCAAGTTAAGTTTTGTGACCAAGCTACGGAGCGGAGAATATATTCAAATTGAATAGAACAATATAAGTCAGGTAAAAATAAAAAACTATGCTTTCTCAATTTACAAGATACGGATTCGTTTTCGGTCGCCCAAAGTTACAAAACAGGCGCCTCAGCGGCCAAAAATCAAGTGCTAATTGTGTTGTTTTTGTTATTATTACTGACGATATTAATCAATAGATTGTGGCTTCAAGTACACGTTTGTACAAATTGAAAATTGTGTGAATTTATAATTGTTGTCATGGCAAAACATCATCCCAGTGCATTTGCAGTGCAATTGATTTTTTTGTTTTGAGCTAATTTTTTGTGACGCATTCAGTCTTTGTCCGTTGCCTGCCTCTTTGTTGTTACTGATATTTGTATATATTGGTTTTGTTGTCACTGCCGTGACGACCCTGCGCCATTTACCACCCCCAAAGAAGTATAACAACTACAGCGACAACAACAACAAGCAAGGGCAATGGCTATCGGGCTGAACTGCAAAAGTTACCCACTGTACTGCATTTGCGGGTAGCGCACTACAAAGAAAAATTCATAGTAGTGTAGAATGTCGTCTTTTGACCAGCGTTGAACAGCGTAAAACATTTTTATTTAATTATCGTATACTGTGCAAATACACGTACGTAGCGAGAGTGTAGCAACAACAAATCGCAGGCAAACAGCTGATTAAGCACCAGCAATCATAAACTCTGCTCACCGCCCCTCTCTCTCCCCCGCTTGCTTGGCCCAACTAAAAGCCCGCATAAGCAGCCAGTACAAGTTAAAGTGTGTGTGTGTATGTGTATGTACGCAGCGGCCTTGTGTGTATGTTTATGTCACGTTGTGGCTAGTGTTTAATGTCCACTCTTTGCTGTTTGATCAGCATGATTTTATGATATATTATTGTTGTTGTTATCTGCCACGCTTTATATAAATTACATTATATACATACATACAGATATGTATGTTTGAGTACACAAAACATACACACGTGTATTTGTATGAATGTATAGGTTGCTGTGTTTTAGCTGTGAACGCATGTGGATTCGTTTTATTGGTGCTTGAGTATCGTATGATAATCCCTTGTTATTGTTGTGCTTTTCCCGCGCACACACACACACACACACACACAGAGTTACACATGCATGCATACGTGCACATACATACATAGAGACATTGGCATCAATACACATGCGTATTTTTAGTTGCTTTGTTGCCAACTAACCCAAAAAACTATATCACACTAGATATAACCAGCAGCCACCGACTCATCAAATAAAGGTCTAAAAGAAAAGCTTTGACGGTTTTCCAACATGTCGACTATTTAATACACTCTCAGAAAACTCTTCTAGATAAATAGTCACAACTTTATCAGTTTGCAGTGGATTAAAATATTCTATCTTTATTTTTCCAAGTCACTTGTGTTTTATGGCATTACTCTGCTAAGTTTTGATTAGAGTTGTGTCGTTTTGTTCATAATAGATTCAAATGAACGATTGAATACGAAACGGAAAATTCTGATTAGATTGATTGATAACATATCAGCTGTTCATAGACAACAAATCATATCAGAACAAAGCAATCTGGTCACACTAGTTAACGAAAACTCTGATTCAAACTACTTTCTTATCGTTATTGCAAATTGTAAACAAATAACAAACAATAAACAACATACAATAGACAATATACAAATCTTTCAGATGAAATAATAAAATATTTTTGTGGTTGCATATTTTAGTAGCTGCTTGTAGTCACAAAGAAAAAGTGCTTAGATGTCTCAACACACCAAAAAGGAAACAGCCAGCCATGCGAATAGCACACGCCAGCGCAAACAGGACGACAGCAATAGCAATAGCAGCAGCAACAAGAGCCAAAAGAAGCAGGCGCCCAATGGTAGCGTTAAAGGTGGCGGCAGTGGCACTAGCAGCGGCAGCAACACCAGCAACAGTAACTCCAACAGCAACACCTCATTTACAAATAGCAACAGCAGCGCGTCAAAAATGCAGTCGGCATCAGCGACAGCAGCAGGAGCAAACACAAGAACCGTTAACAATGGTAAAACGCAAATAAGCAAAAAGGATAAACAGCAAAAAGACAAAGAGCGCAATGAGCGCGCACAGTTGGTGCTCTGGCGTCGTCCGCTGCAGACGTCCAAATACTGTGGACTTGAACTGATGGCACTGCTGCGCACATGGAGTGCCAGGTGAGCAAACAACTCCCACCCAATGATTAGCCCAGCCAAATTAATGTCTTTCTCTCCCTCTCTCTCTCTCTCTCTCTCTCTCTCACCCTCTGTCTTGCTGTCTCTTTCGTTTTAATGCACAGATTACTGCATCAACGCGGCCTGCTGGCTGTTTTAATAGTATTAGGCATTGTATTTAGCATAATTTACAAAATTGATGGTCCCCATCAGCTGGTGATTGAGCTAGTGCGTCGAAACACTTGGTTCTTTGTCTACTGGATTGGCCTGGGTGTACTTTCGTCGGTTGGCCTCGGCACGGGTCTGCACACGTTTCTGCTTTACTTGGGTCCTCACATAGCCAGCGTTACCTTGGCGGCCTACGAGTGTAATTCTCTCAAATTTCCCCGGCCACCGTATCCCGACGAGTAAGTTGTTTCTTAACTGATTCATAATGTAGGTGGCTAATATGTTTGGCTTATTTACAGCATCATTTGTCCGGAGGAGCCATATGATAAGCGTGTGCCTGATATTTGGGCCATTATGACTAAGGTACGGCTCGAGGCATTCCTTTGGGGTGCTGGCACCGCACTCGGTGAATTGCCTCCCTATTTTATGGCCAAGGCTGCTCGTCTCTCCGGCTGCGATCCGGACGATGCCGAAGAGCTGGCTGAATTTGAAGCCCTCAATGCCAAGCGGCATCAGAAGAACCTTAGTCTCATGGACAAGGGCAAGCTCTTCATGGAGCGCGTCGTGGAACGCGTTGGTTTCTTTGGCATTCTAGCCTGCGCAAGCGTATGTTACTGAGTCCTCAACATTTAATCATAATTAGTAACCTTCGTACTTTGTAGATTCCCAATCCTTTATTCGATTTGGCCGGTATCACGTGCGGACACTTTCTGGTGCCATTCTGGACATTCTTTGGCGCCACACTTATTGGCAAGGCCATCATCAAGATGCACATTCAGAAAATCTTTGTGATCATTGCATTCAATGAAGCGCTGCTGGAACGTGCCGTTGATTTGCTGGGTTCAATGCCAATCTTTGGCCGGAAGTTGCAACAACCGTTCAAGGGATTCCTCGAGAACCAGAAGCAGCGTCTTCATAGACAACAGCGTGGACGTGGCGCTGGCACTGGCGGTGACTCCGGAAATCTGCTGTCCAAGATCTTTGAGACCTTTGTCATTGGCATGGTCTGCTATTTTGTGGTTTCCATTGTCAATTCTCTTGCCCAGAGCTATCACAAGCGGCTGCACAAGAAGCCTCGCAGTTTTGCGTCGGGAGGGGGCGCTGCCTCGCCCATCAGCGGTGGTACGCTGAAGAAGCATGGCAAGCAGAAGGCGCTACGCGACTAAATGCCACATCCGTGTCCAAATCTAAATCCAAAATCCATTGGTTCCGCCAACCTTTCCGCAGATTTATGCAAAATTCGTTGTTAATATTTGTTTATTCTCAGTTTAATATTTTTTTAAGTGATCTTTGCGTTGCATATGTATATATATCTGGTAGATATATATATCTATATATGCATATATATATTTTTCTTTTTTTTTTAATTATGTTAGCCAAATTGTAAAGGTTCGAACTGAAACTTCTGCTCTAACTCGACTGTGCGGATTTTGGGGAAGAACCGTTTATATTAAATAATATTGTACATGGTATTTTTTTTTGATTGTGCTAGCGAGTGAATGAGATGGATATAGTAGCAATAGAGCAGCTTGGAATGATCGTAGTAGACTAGACTAGTTAAAAGTGGAATAAAATATTACAATTAAAAGAATTAAAATAAATCAAATTAAATAAATAGCAAGAAGACACAACATAACTTCATCTAGACCCAAAACATATATTCTCTAGAATATATACAGCTCGATGTATGTATGTGTATCTAGTTACTCACTTTACTTTCTGCCCTTTTTCCCCTCACCCTCTCTTTCTCCTCCCCCTTACCCCACTCACTTTTTGATAGTATCGCAATAAGAAATTCACAAATGTTGTGTGAAAACTTGCTTCGAAACATAACAAAGACATAGAAAACATACATAATATGAAACAATTGAAACTACAAATAAACATAAACATAAAGTAAAATTAAAAAAAAAAAACAAAAACAAAAACAACAAAAATACAAAACACTAAATGCTGAAAATAAACGGAATTACAAATATATGATAAGTAAACATTTTCCAATCAATTGAGGGTTGTTTGTGTTCGAGTTGAGGGTCTAGGGGGTGCATAAAATGATTAATGATTCGTCATTCATCACCAAATGGACTTCGATTTTCATCTCGAAAATTGATTGAACAGCCATGGCAATTACTATTAGCAGCTTTAGTTTATACAGTTCTCTGTTTAGTCATAAATATTGGAAGTGGAAGTGGAAGTCTAAGATGTCGGGAGTTATTTACATAAGATTTCTGGCAGTAAATGATTTTTGATTTTTAATTGTGGTTTTAAATATATTTAAAGCAGAAATAGCTTAAAATATGCTAAGAGTAAGCTTGTGGATTTTCATTGGAAAACAATATTTTTCAAACTGAACTAAATTAGATACAAAATAGTATGAATTTTTAAACAAGATTTAAACGCGTAAAACTACATTTTAAAACGAAACTTAGATGGAAAACTTATATTGAACAATTTCTGAGAAAACTAACAAGTGTGTAGTTTATCTTTGAAAAAGGTGCTGGTACGCTTAAAACATTATCTTGTTATATTAAAACAATACATTTCTAATGATTATTAGATGCTCAGAATGTGTCTAACTGGCAGAAGGTATTTAGTGAAAGCTCTCTTGGCCACGGTTCCAGTATTTTTGTCCGCCCAAGGGAGATGTCCGCCTATATTTGTTCAGCATTAGCAGCCGGGATAAATCTGTTGTCGTTTGTCCGATATTTGAGACTATAAAGGCTGGTCCCAACAAATTTTCATACTTGTATCAGTCAGTCTACTGTATTTGTTATTCACATAAAGTTTATTAAAAACACTTGCCTCGCCCAGCAAATTGAAAAAAAAAGGAAAAAACGGTTATCTTCGGCTTGCCGAAGATTAAATACCCTTGCAGTCATGAATATTGCATTAATTTTGTTTTAATAACCAATTATTTCTATGGTAGTTATATAGTAGTTATAGTTTAGAAGTCCCACTTGGATGAAATTTGGTCAACAGATGGGACACAATGAGAAATTCATTCTGCGTGAATTTCGCTGAAATCGGTCAATAGACATCGAAAATGTTCATACTAAGCATTTTCAACCGATTGTTCCTATGGGAGCTATACGATATAGTGATCCGATTTTAACACATGAACTGCGTGCAGAGAGAATACAGATCTGTACCAAATATCATCAAGATAGCTTTAAAACTGAGAGACTAGTTCGCATAGAAACAGACGGACAGACTCGGCTGTTGATGCTGATCAAGAATATATATACTTTATGTTGTTCGAAACGCCTCCTTCAATGCGTTACAAACTTCGTGACAAAAACATAATCATAATCTTATCTGATAACAGCTGGATATCCTAGGATACTTTCACATCTCCTGTACCACATTTGATTGTTCTAGCTCTTATAGTCTCTGAGATGTTTTTATTGAAAGAGACAAATCGCCTCGAAGTAGATGCTTATCAAAAATGTACAATTTTTATGTGGTCGGAGATGTCTCCGTCTTCTAATTACAAGTACGCTTACAGCATACCCATTTACTATACAAGTGAGGGGTAAAAACTTAAACTTACTTCAGCCCATTTCTAAATTCCCCAATGAAATTAAAGCGAGTTTACTCTGTCACTTGTCCAACTTTAAAACTTAAATACCTTCTTAGTAAGCACTGCAAAGCATGTATTTTGACTCGATTACACTGACAAAAAACATGTTCTAAAATCATGTTTTGTTTTCAAATGAAAAGTTCCTTAAAATATATCAAATTATCAAGATAAAAAATAACCATAATCTTAAACAATATCTAAAAGTTTTTATATTTGTAAGAGCATAAAGAAATACTAAATTAATATTTAAATATTAGAGAACATTTTATTATTCTTTCAGATTAAAGTTCTCAAATTAAGGAATTATCTTAAATGTAAGAGTCCAATATTTTAAATGCGTATTCGTAATTTTAAAATATTTTTTTTTCAGTGCATAAGAATTTAAGGTGCAAATCGAGTATATAAGTGTTTCCACTCCTTGCCGCGTCTCCTTGAGAGGTCCGTTGACTCATTAAGCTACAGAACTCGAAGTACAGTGTGCTGTCGCGAAGGACGACTGTCATTGTCTTACAGCTGTAAGCTGTCTTACGCTGCTGGCGACATCTCATTCTCTCCTTATTCTCCTCTGCTCTCCCTTCTATTTCCATTGATTCTCTTGGTATCGTCAAGTTTCGTTTAGTATTGAGACTGCTGCGTAGTCGCGCTTAGAGTGCCTTGTTTGGTCAACAGCAACCAGTGCTGCCATTTTAGCTTCTTTCGAGTTAAATATGGCTTTTTAGACCACGTACTCTAAAAAAGAGTAGAGTTGTCTATTAAGTTTGTTAGAAGCGAAATGTGCGTAACACGAAGAAGGAAGCTTTTCCGACCCTATAAAGTATATATATTCTTGATCAGCATCAACAGCCGAGTCGATATAGCAATCTCCAACATCTGAATCTTTTAAACTACAAGAGCTAGAGCAAGTTTATTTCAAATATTTGCACAGTATGCGTATGCTGTTGCCACTATCTTCACCAAGTTTGATAGAGATCGCACAACTATAGCCTATAGCTTCCATAGGACAAATCGGTCAAAAACGTCATTTGTGTAAAGACATGTAGTATTCGTTGAACGCAGCTAAACGCACACATTATGTGTTTATCATCATTGTGCTTATCCTTACTAAGTTTGATACAGATCGGACAACAATAGCGTATAGCTCCCATAGGTTATATATAATATATGATTTAAAATTTGATGTTAGTGACTTTAAATTTTAATCAGTAAATAATTAGCATAGAAAGTTAAATAAAAATATGATGATAACAAAATTTAACTACTAAATTTAATAAAATAAAGTCAGATGTAAGCGGAAAAAATGTAACACAAAATTGACTGTCGGTTAGGGTATTCACTAAGTCTATCAAACAAACTAATGAGAACGCAAAGTGGAAGGTTGAAGGACAACAAAGAAGGTGGACAAAGCACGACAGAAGTGGACAGGACAAGACATGCGAAATGTCAGCATGAAAAACTTGTCACGTACATTAAATATTTTCATTTGTCTGTCAGCATTTATTTAAAATGGACACCCTATACGCACACACACACACACACACACACACACACACACACACACACACACACACACACACACTACTGCAGACACATGAATGTCAAAGGATAATGTACCCGCACAGTGTATGGTTGTCTGTGCATATGTGTGTTTGTGTACGCCTGATATGAGCATCACTTCAGTTAAATGATTGGACACATTCTGACGTTTACAGGTTTCACTCTGAGATGTTCGTCGTTCTAGGCGTTCAAGGCGTTCAAGGCGTTCAAGGCGTCGCGCATAAATTCCACTTGAATGCTCAGGAGGCGCGCACTGGACACACCCCAAATTGACAGTGGGACGCATAGTTATATTTCTCCTCAAATTGTACAATGTTCAACTGAGTTCAGCATATCCTATTACTATATCGTACAAGTATATCTGCCATAAGTTAAATGTTCTTCCTTATAAAATCATTTTTCACACGTCACACACATATTGAAGCTTTTAATATACTGACTCAATTTCGATAATATTAGAACATTATTCAGACAACGAAACTATTAAGGGAATGCTGTCTTGGCATTTCAAAGCAGGTTTTTTGTTTGGAGCTTATAGTATAATTTTATAATTTCTTTGTTGAATATTAATTTTAGTAAAATTACTTGTTTGTATTTTTTACTTTCTAGCAAAATTCAAACTAAACAATTAAATAAGTTCCAGGGGGTATTCTTACCGAACTCCTTCATAAATTAATCAAATAGACTTTTGTCTTCTATATCCTCTGTATCTCTTTGTTTCCCCTGTATTGAATTATGTGCAATAAAAGTAATACTAAATTAAATCTCCAGTAAAGGTAGATTAACAGTACTCCAAAAATCATATGGCTATAAACAAATACCTTACTGAAAACAACAAGTTTGAATTACTCTAAAGTTCAGTTAAATATGCCTTAAAATTTAAAATTTTAAATTTTTTTATTACATACAAACAAATTAATAAAAGTTTGTCACAGAAAGTAACAGAATATCTGTCGTAATAATATACAAAAAAATAAAAATTTAAATATCTATCTTTGAAGCTTAAACCACGTCAATAAAAAGTTGAAGTTTCAAGTTTACATAACAAGAGTTTAAGTATAAAATGCAGTCCAAAAATATTCCCAAAGCCTCCGTCAAAATAAGCTAAGAAATACTTTAAAAAACTTTTTTTTTTCATTTTTGGTAAACAATATATTTGCAAGTTTTGTATTAAAGTGCTCTTGAGCTAACAGTCTGCTATAGTATAAATAATTCAAGCTTTGAAACATGAAAATCTGTTAAATTTATAATGTTTATTTGAAAAAATATTGTCAACTACCCTACAGTGCCAAATGGTAGACAGAAGGGGATGGGACACACAAGATAAGCTATGGTCTTGTGGCTACGTGTTTGGCAAGGCAATAGTCACAACAACAACTGGCAACTAACACTTCTGATAGATGCACACACATACTGATATACATATACATATACAAACTAACTGATGCTTCCTCCTCATCAGACTTCATTCAACGCAACGCAAACAACAACAAAAAAGAAAAAAAGAAAAAATAAATAAAATAGTTGGCATTTTAGTCAGCGCCCAAAAGTATGCAATGAAATAATGTGGCATGCGGGGGAATAGCCGGAAACAGTCATGGTCGAGAGAGGGAAAGACAGAATGAGAGCGGGTCAGACAGATTGCGACAGATGGTTTGGGCTAGCGTTAGTGGGACTGAGATGGATATATAGAGCATTTTAATGCCTGCTCGTGCTCAAGTGCTGTTCCCCAAACGAGCTTTGCTTTGGCTCAGCGCGTGCAAATATGCGAAACTTGGGACTGAAACTGAAGCTGTTTGATGAATGCTGCCCAACCTACCCCGTAGTCCCCACTCAACCCGTTTGCACAGTTCTAGCAAAGTGCTTGTCTTTCAGTTGTGGATTGCAACAATCGATTGTTGTACTCTATCGATTGCTGCTTGTGCGATACTTTTTGGTAGTCGAATGTATGAAGAAGTAATTTCAGTCTTTTATTTTAAAGATAAAATAAAGTAAATTGTTTGATTAAAAGTATTAATAAATTTAATACTGTTTAGAATAGTAAAATTGATTTTCATTTCTACAAATATTTTACTGGATTAAAAGAAACTTTTATGCAAAATGATGAATGTATGGTGGATTTATTTTGGTTAAAAATAAAGTTATTTTGATAAAATTAAATGTATATTTAACTTATTTAAGAGAAACTTCAGTATGTCAACATATTTGGGTATAAATAAATGCACTTTGTATAATTAAAGTGATGAAATTGCGATTATTTATCATCCTTGTGCATTTTATCGATATTCAACGGCTTTCGATAGTTTTTGGCGGCACATGACACATCGCTAGCGGCTGTTGCGGCCTGCGAATGACACCACGGGCAACTGTGCCTCTGTGATTGCAGTAGCAAAAAATTACATAGAGATAGACGTACACCAGCTGCGTGCGCATTTAGACGTGTTTTATTTTGTTGTTGTTTGCCAGTTGTAAGCCGCAAACAACAGTTGGAATCAACAATAACAAGCGTTAAGCGAGATTGCGCCTGCTGGCAGGCAAGGTTTTTATTTTGTTTATTCGTTCGTGTTAATTGAAGAACAAAAAAAATGATGTTATAAATGTGAGATGATGGATTTCGCGAATCGCAATAATACGGCTAACAAGTTTGTCTGCCCCAGCGACAGGCAGCTGGCCTTGCGTGCCAAGTAAGTAGGAGCAGAAGAGCATGGATTGCATGAAGGACTTTACCAAGTGCGCTGCAAAGTAGGCAACACAAATTACTTGTGCAACAATTGGGCGCAGGGTCTCATAGTCCGTGTTGCTGCCATTTTTTTCTGTTTTTTTTTCTTCTTGTTTTGTGTGAGCACTAAACAATGGTGTTAACGTTAAGCAGTGTGCATGTGAATGTGCTGTGCGCGTCATAAACAAAAGCTGTTGTTGTTGCTAGTGTCGTTGTAGTGCTAACTGATAAGGCGAGAAGCGGCGCGCAACAGTTAGCGCTAAGCACAACAAATAACAACAATGCCAACTGAACTGTCGCGTATGAGTCGACAAAAGCTTTAGTTATAATTTAATTAACTTTGACTGCGTCAGTCACCGCTGTCCTTTGCATGTGTCTGTCTGATTGTCAGCGTGTTTTGTGTGTGTCTCTGTGTGTGTAATTGTATGTTTGATTAAGCCACAGTATAGAATGTAGCGCGTTTTAGCCAATCACACACATACGAAATGATACTGCCATTTAGGCGGAGTACAACCAGAGTGGGAGAGAGACAGAAAGAGAGGGCCAGTGGCCATGAATTGGCACTGCGCTGTCAAGGACTCAAGACAAGTCAGTCAGCCAAGCCACATGCTGTCCTTCGACATCGGCCTAATCATAATTGGTGGCTTGACGCTCGCTGTGTTCAGCGCGGCAATGCCGCTGACAGATTAATTAAATTTTAATAATGCTCGAATTTATTTATGAGTGCCAGCTTGCCAGCTTGCCAGCATGGTTTATGGCACAGTCGGAATCTAAGATGCTCGCAACACGATAATTTATTACAATTTAACGGCGAGAATTTGGCAGGCAGGAGAGAAAAGAGACTCTGTCTATTTACATTGACAATTATATTAAAACACACACAAGCAAACACATAGACACAGCCACAGACAGGCAGAGACAAAGCATGCGGCTGGAAGCATATGTTATGTTTGAAGTTAAATGTGTAGCATACTGCGAGGCGCAATCCCAGCTGACTAAATATGGGAATTGGGCTTCACGCTGAATTAAATACAAGTACATACACGTGCAGACTCGGCACACACGCACACTGACACACACACACTGACACACGCATACAGACGCATATTTATGCATAATGCCAAGCCGCAAAAAACACTGGCACAGCGGGAATGTCGATTGGCAGCTGTGTGGCAGCAGTTTCAGGACTGCAGGTTTCAAGTGCTCAATTTACACTTTCCTTCGCTCATTTTTCGCAGCTCCTTTTCGAGTGGATACACCTACATATATACAAATATATATGTATGTGTGTGTGTATGTTTGTCCATTAAATAGCATAGAAACAATGCCTTGCCACAGGAAGTAGCGCAACAACAGCATTGCGTGACGCATGCACAGTGGACACGGACACGGACACGGACTAAGACTTGGTCGACATGAATACCGGCCCCTGGCACTGTGCCTGCTAATGCATGACTAAACGGAACGGTTGGGTGGCAGGGCGAGGGCGAGGGCGAGGGCGTAAAGCGCCTTGTTCTAGTGCTGACAAGTGTGTACTTGTAATTCAAATTACAATTCAAGGCAACACCAACAATGGCAGTGGCAGCGGCAGCTGTTAATGCAAATCAGATGAACTGTAACCATTTGTAAATTTTCTTCAATTTTATAAAATTCATTTAAACTTCGAATTTTTTTTTAAATGTACCAAATTTTTACCTATTTTTTGTATGAATTAGAGCACTTTGGTGCCCTAGAGTGTTAAGTTGGCTCCTCTTAAAAACAAATTTAAGAAAGTTCAGTTCATTTTAAGTGGATTCTAATAATGCATTGTACAGAATGTAAGTTGTTTAAGAGCAAGTTTTAAAGAAAATGTGCTCAATTCGTGTTATAATGCAAATCAACGCTATCAGAACAACATTGTTCATAGAACTAATGTTACTGGTGTTTTATTTTTACGCCCGTTGCAATAGTTAAATTCTGAAACTGAAAAAATAACAATTTTTGAATGACTTCCAATAAGCGATTCAATAAAATGAATAAATTAAGTCATTAAGTACATTCAATCTCTTTCCAAGTTGTGAAAAAAGCCTTTATACTAACATTAGAACACTGCTTATAAAACATTTGACAATCGTTCATATTATATAAATACACTGACTTAAACTTAGTTCATATATAAATGATTTCGGTTAAAATTCCATTTTTTCAAAAAAGAGTCAAATTGAAATTATAAAAGTTAAAAACTCATAAAAAGAGACAAGTTTATATAGACGCTTTACTCTAAAAAGGGGTAGAGGGGTATATTAAGTTTGTCAGAAGCGAACTGTGTGTAACAGGCAGAAGGAGGCGTGGCAGACCCCATAAAGTATACATATATATGATTGATCTGCAAGACAAGTCGATATAACCATGTCCGTATGTCTGCCTGTCCGTCTCTCTTTGCCTGTCTGTCCGTATGCACAATTCAGTCAGTGTCGACTTCATATTTAGTCAGCCAATACAAGAATCTTTTTTTCGATGCCACGCCCTATTCTGAAAAATTGATTGTTTTGCCTAATATTTCTAGCGAATACATATTTCATCAAACATTTTGACCTGCCACGCCCACTTTTTCCATATAAAATTTATTTTTATTTTTATTTATTGTCATTTGATATTCGTTTATAGGCAAATTATAAATTAATAAATTATAATAACAAATTATAATAATTAAATCAAACTAAAAGTTGCATAGAAATCCGACTATAATCAAGAATGAAAGTGCGTAACAAAATTTGTATATGAATGGAATGGGAATGCATTTGTGCAAGCGAGACAGAAGAGCTGCATGAACATTCACGCTGCCCGCTGACGCTGGCCGTGCCGCCCACATTGGGGTCATACGTATGAATATATATGTATGAATATATATGCAGACAGACAGACAGACAGAACGTAAACTTCGAGAGCTTTTACGATTTAAATTTCACAAACAGTAAAAAAATTAAGAATTCTGTTCTTAAATTGGATGAAATATAAATTTCTCAAGAAACAAAGGACACACGTTCTAAAAATAAAGTTCTCATAAAATAATCCGAAAGTTTTTATGTTGTAAGAACAACTAGTAAGAGAGGCTACAGTCGACAGAGTCGATTGTAAAAGACGCAGCATCGTTCTAGTGAGCATTTTTTCATACGAATTTCCCCTTTACTGACCGATTTGAGCATTAGGAGCTCATACTATAGTTGTATAGTAGAATCATGATATACACAAAATATGTGAGTTAAATTGAAATAGCGCAGTTAAAAATACAAAAAGAAATTTATGCATGCAAATTGCCAATATTCGACCGATTGGCCTACGGGAGCTAAAGGATTTAGTGGTACCATACAATGTGTGTTTGTTTGGTGACCATAGCTCTAAAAGCTTCCAAGTTGTGATGATGTGAAAATAGTTTATTACAATTTGCAAAAGCGGTGTGGGAAAATTTAAATAGATAGATAGATTGACTTTCATTCCTTACTTGGCGGGCCTAGCTCTTATAGTCTCTTAGGTCTAGGTGCTTAGGACGGACAAATAGACAGACCGGCAAACGCACAGACGGACATCGCTATACCGACGCGGCTGTTGATGCTGATTAGAAATTTATGTACATGAAACGCTTCCTTCTCCCTTTGACGCACATTTGCTGCTGACAAGTAGTCCCCTGTACTCTTTTTGAGTACGGGGTCTAAAAAGCGGCTAATTAACAGAAAAAACTAAAAGGAGTGTTCATTCTGTCCATTGTTGTTAAGTTGATAATAAATATCGGCAGTTCGATCGCGTGAGGTCCAAAAGAAATAGCCATACGATAGTGATTACTATCGATTACAACAAGATCAGCTGACGCACACGAATAAAAAATGGTAATAATAAACATTTTAAGTACACCGTAATTAAAATCTATTCTGAATAATCTGAATTTTAATTAGAGCGTAAGCAGTAACCAAAAGCTCTTGAGGGTGCGGACTACAAGGAGATGTTGTCCGATAAGCTGTTAAATAATATTAGTCGCGTGTAGAGTTGTCGTTAGGTTTCTAATAAAAATGGTTATGCAAACTGGCTAAGTGCATTTTGCAATTGCGTTTTAAGTGCCTCAAACGGCATAAACAAATTTATAATGCACGCAAAAAAGCAACTCCTTCTTGGTCAGAGGCCATTCTGAACTTCAAACAGCTGCCAGTGCTGTTGCCGCTGCAAGGCAACTGGGGAGGCACAGTGGTGCACAGCTTATTTGTAAAAGCATATAATTGGGAATAAATTAAATAAGACAAATAAATAAACGGGTTAAGCTAGAGGAAGGCATCAGAAGTTATAATATTGGTAATAAGCTGTGGAGCTGGTTATTATTACTTTGTTTAATTACAATAAAGTACAAAGCTTATATGTTCTAAAGGATTATTAAATATCAGAACCACTGTTAACGAACACAAGCAACCACTCCCACACAAATGCACGCGCACAACCAATAAATCACATACTCGCTTTGGGCGAGTGAACGAATAGCAAAAAAATCATGAAGTTATCGATAGCCTCGACGATATGCTGTAATTAACAGTTTTTTCAACTCTCAAGTTAAACACACACACATACACATACACATACATCAATTCGTACTTTGCAAAGCCACGTGGAAGTCAATAAACCCGAGGAAAAGCAACCGAGCGATACAAAGCGACCACACAAATTCAGACACAACACACACACGTTCACATGCATATACACATATACACATACATATATACACTGTTGAACAAAATTTAAAGTTCACAACAGATTTTCTTCTCTTTGGCGCTTTTTAGACCCTGTACTCTAGAGAGTAGAGGGAGTAGAGTATTAAGTCTGTCAGAAGCGAAATGTGCGTAACAGGCAGAAGGAGGCATGGCAGAAACCGTAAAGTATATATATTCTTGATCGGCAACAACAGGCGAATCGATTTAGCAATGTCCGTCTATCTATCTGTCCGTCCGTCGTCCGAATGAACACCAAGATCTTTCAAACTGCAAGAGCTAGAGTCACCGAATGAAAGTCCGTCTATATGACAGGCAGGTTAAGCCCTAGCGCTCCCGCAAATTGTAAAATACTATTTTCATTACACTACAAAAACTGTCGGAACTATCAGAGCTATAGTGATTAAAATTGCACATTATGTGTATGGTGTCATTATTACCAAATTTGATTCGGATAGTACAACTATAGCCTATAAGTTGGAAGTTTGTATTAAGTAATGTACTTTTAGTTGTGTATATTGTAGTTATAACTGTCCTCCCGAAGTATAATCAGACAACTATGTATAGCCCATAGTTCCCAAAGGACATATCGGTCCAAAAATGCACATTTGTTTGGAAAAGATCGCACTAGAAGGAGTACGGGGTCTTTTACAGTCGCCTTGCTAGACTGTAGCCTTTCTTACTTGTTAATACTACTTCTGACAATCAAATACCTTATATCAGTCCATTTAGAACCTTAATTTATTACAAATGACACAAAATAAAAAACTGGTTTAAATCTAGTTTAAATCTAGTTTTAAAATGTTTAAATAATTTTAAAAATGTAAAATTTTTAAAAAATGTAGATAAGAGTAGTATAAAGTCTTTATAATAGTTTGACATATTGAAGTGTTTTCTATCGAATAAATATTTACAGCTGAGTAACAAATTAAATTTCCAGATATTTTACATACTGAAAATCAGTGAGGAAACTCAACACTTTTGTTTTTCAGTGTACTTTGAATGCTCGAAAAAAGATTTGCATGTCAAACGAATATAGAGTGAACCTTGTTTGTAATAATGTATGTGTGTAGATGTGTAAGTGCAGGTAGAGGTACTTAGTATAGCGTGTGAAGTTAGCTGCGGTATTTAAATACCTTGCTCCAATTACAACGTTTTTAATTTTTATTCCAGCCCATACTTTAAGTCCTTACAAACTAGTTCGTAATTCTGTGCTTCGATTAGAAACTCCTTAGATTCATTTTTAAACCACCTACGACTATTATAAAGACTCAAAATAGAGCTATCATAAGGGGAAACCCTGCAGTAAAAAGATTTTCAACCAGAACAAGCCCCTTTTTATAATGTAATAAGTTGCAAAGTCTAAAATGGACACTTTAGACATGTTTCTTTAGGTTAACCAGCAAAGTTGTTAAAAGTTTGTAACTAAAATAGCCAAGTTAACGAAATATTGTGGGGGGCTAACGCTGCTGAGTTGGCTGCTCTTTGTTTTGTATGTTCCCAAATCTTTTCTAGTAATAATACTGAATGAGTAACAATATTCTTGTATGCTTTGCCTTTCCCCTAAAATTATTTACTATTTGAAAAGCTTAATTTAGTTCCAACTCCCTTGATAGCGCTACAGAATACTCACAGGGTTTTATAGTAGCTATGCTAAAGAAAATATAAAAATAAATTTAATGTTATCTTTGCCAACTGAAATAGTTTAGCCGAAGATCTGATAGCCTTAAAAATCAGATCTTCGGCTAAACTACTTAAGTTAAACTAATATTAATTATATTATATATAAATATTATGATCTTAAAGATCAAGGAAGAAAAAACGAATAACTGAAATTTTTCGTCACTTTAGATCCAATTTAATATTAGTTACATTTATAAACTTAAGCATTACAAATTGAAATACAAATATATTTAAATTTCATACTTTTAAAAACTTAAATAGTTTCCAAATTTACGGACGTAGGATTTTCTTCATGCTAAATCAGATGCCTACTCTAAAATACACCACTCAAATATATAACTCTGTTTTTAAAATGGTTAAAAGCTTGAAAGACACTTGTTTTTGATTAAGAAACCTTTAATTTCTGTACTAGTTTATGGCCCTATGACTTTATGACAGTCAGGTAATACCCTCTGCAAGGGTATGCAAATAAGAGCCACCCTAATTTACATGTGGTTGGGTCACTGTGTGTGTGTGTGTGTGTGTGTGTACGCCTCTATAGCTAAAAAGCGGCTGTGTTTTTTTAATGCCATGTGTAAGTGATACCAAAGTGGCTGTAAACGCGCAAGCCCGGACACGTATAGAAACCCGTACTCCTACTCTTGCCCGTACATGTATTCGTATCCGTACCCGGTTTTGGCCTTGAGCGCCCTGAGCCCAAGCGACGTTGTTTCTTAATTAACTTTGAACTTGACATTTTGGCCATGGAACTGAGGCTGTTGCTGCTGCTTCTGTTGCTTCTGTTGCTCTGTTGTTGTTGCTGCTACAACTCCGCCTGCTGTCCCATAGAGCAGCTACAACAGCAAGAGCAACAACATAAAAACCGCATTAAGCTACGCAGCACTAATTTTGCTCATTTAGAGCACACTGACCCGCACCTACACTGTTAAAAAGGCGGCACTTGTTCTTAAAACTCCGATGTTTCTCACCTAAAATTAAAATGATTGAAATATGCTGAGGAATTCTGCATAAATTGCGCTACATTAGAATTTTCTAGCTTACTCAGCCAAGTTAAACAAATATCGGAGACATTTTTAATAATTTGGGTAATAATGTTTTTCGGCTATAGGAAAATAATGTTTTAATATAAAGGAATTTTGTTGAGCTTATCCAAACAGATACATTCTGAATTTTGACTAAATAGAATTACTTTATGTTAGAAATAAAAGCAAGTTCTGTATTGACTAAGAAAAGTACCAAAGAAAGGATCAGAAAAACACTTCAAGTAATTTTTATATTACCATTGCATGTTCTGGTACTTTTTTGTCAGTGTACGCATCGCACCCGTAACTCAATCAACACACACACACCCACACCCTCACACACACACATAATTAGTCCCAAACTTAACATATGAGGACTGTCGCTCGTTGCAGATTGAAAGCAGGCTGGAGCAGCTCAAAAACCAATGAACCCTTGCGTCCAGAGGAGCAGGAGGCCATAATATCAGTGATACGGCGGAATGAGGAGATCGAGATTGCGGAGCGGCAGCGAGTGGGACGCTTGGTGGAGCGTGTGGAAAAGATCAAGCTGCATGCGGTGGAACGTGGCCCAAACTGTTGTCGACTCTGCGGCGATACCTTCGGGCTGCTGCGACCGCAGCGAAACCTGTGCGAGGATTGCCGCAAGTCCGTGTGCACCAAGTGCAGCGTGGACATCAATATACGGTACAACAATGGCGAGCGGACGCGTGAGATTTGGCTGTGTCGGATTTGCTCCGAGACCCGTGAAATGTGGAAGAAATCGGGGGCGTGGTTCTTCAAGGGTTTACCCAACTACGATATGCCGCGTAGTGCCAGTGCCACGCCTACGCCCACAGCGACGCCAACAGCGGGTGGCAGTGGTCAAGGGGCGGGGGGAAATAGTGGGCGTACCGTGCAAAGCTGCCACAGCACGCCCACGCGTGGTGCGCGTATCAAGAAGCTAACGATACGCGTGAACGACAGCAGCAGCAGCAGTAGCAACCACAGTAGTGCTAGTCACTCCGAGCCCGAGGATGAAGTGGACGGAGCCAAGGCACAATCAGCTGGGACACGCCTCCAGCGCGATGAAAGCTTCCGTTTGCGTGCCTACGGCTCCATACGCAGCTTCATCGATGGCGGTGAACGCAAGTTATCGAATTCGTTCTTCTTTGGTCGCCAGCAGCAGCAGCAACAACAACAGCAGCAACTTCAGTCTACAGACTATGACAACATAAGCATTTCCAGGGCACAACTGCGACGTGAGAGCAGCTTCCTGCGGCGAAGCTCCGTCAGCTCATCGTGGTCTTTTAGCGACAGTTCCGGCTCCGGAAACTCGGCCACACAATCCCAGCAACTGCAGACACCGCAACAGCAACAGCAGCAGCAGCAGCAGCACTGTCGAGATCCCCTTCTGGGCTGGCTGGAGATTGCAATCAGCTATCGGGAGAGCTTCCATAGTCTCGACTGTACCATGGTGCGTGCACGTGATTTGCCAGCTATGGACGCAGCCGGATTGGCCGATCCATACTGCAAGGTGAACATCATAACGCCCGAGGCACACACCAAATACACACGCTGGCAACGCACAAAGACTGTTCACAAGACCCGCAATCCGGACTTCAACGAGACCCTTCAGTTTGTGGGCGTAGAGCCCGAAGAGCTTGGCAACTCGCTGCTCTATGTGGCCCTCTTTGACGACGACAAGTACGGACATGATTTCCTAGGAGCTGCTAAGGTCTGCCTATCCACGGTGAGTTGACAATTCTAATGGACCTCTGATTCTGCACCTCTTATTACCGAGTAAACAAGTGGGACTTTAGGATAACCATTGACCTAACCATTGTCCAACTTTAAGTACGATTCTCTGCAGTTGTCCAAGCTTCAAATTGATTTTCAGCCGATTGTTCTCTAAGCTACTTGAGCACAGGGTTAGAACATCCTTCAGTCAAGTGCATGATAAAATACAAAATTTCTACTCTGTTTTACATTATCCACTTGGAAGAAATTGTTACTATTACCAAAAAAAATTCTATCTTAGCTCATATTAATATTCAACCTTACATTACCAACTTATAACTTTAAAACAGTCCTCATTCGACGCCCTCTACTGTTCATTATGTAGATAATGATTCCATTTACGCGGGCGTTTAAATTAGCTACCATTGAAGCAGATCCGATTTGTCACAAGTATTTGACGTCATCACAAAACTTTTCTTTGTTGCACAAGTTCCAGCAAACTTGCACATGATACGACAAAACCTGTGTGGTAATTTCCAGGAAATGTGATTTTTAACATTTGTATTTATAGGAAGGTGACACAGCTAAATTACATTAAGCTATGTAGTGAAGTAAATATGTACTTAAGCCAATAAATAGTGTTGTTACCGCCTGCTCAATTTAAGATGGACAGCAATCGTTTTTCCCAAGATTCAGATTTGTATAAGTGTCTTTTGAAATTAATGTAATAACTTTTTTTCTATTTGCCTTCCCGGCTCTTAATCTACGAGATTATAAATCCTTTAGTGTTAGGAACTGGGCTACCTTTGGAATGGAAATTGGTGTCACTGAAATGTAATACTTTTATTCAGCTTAATAGTCTAATAATTTTGTATCCCCTCTTCATTACAGGTGCTTAGCACATCGCAGTATCGCATATCGGTGCCGCTTGGCGTGGAAGATCAGTACAGCAACGAGGCAGAGCTTGCTCAGAGTTGGCCCAATGGCAAGATGCTCATCTCTTTGTGCTACAATACTAAACGACGAGCGTTGGTTGTAAATGTGAAGCAGTGCATCAATTTGCTGGCCATGGACAACAACGGCAGCTCCGATCCCTTTGTCAAGCTGTAAGTACCTATCAATATCAATTCCTCCTGTTACTAATGATTTTCATATGCTAGGCAACTGAAACCAGATGCGCACAAGAATAAGAAGCACAAGACGAGTGTCAAGTGGCGCACTCTGAATCCCATATACAATGAGGAGTTTAACTTTGAAGCAAGTCCACACGACTTGAACAAGGAGATGCTCATTCTGACCGTTTGGGACAAGGATTTGGGCAAGAGCAACGATTTCCTCGGCAGCCTTCAACTTGGTGCCCAGAGCAAAGGGGATCGACTGCAGCAGTGGCAGGATTGCATTCGACTTCCCGATCACTTCCATGAGAAATGGCATTGCCTGGCTCCCGACAATCCAACGCATTAGCATCGATTCTTTAATCAAAATGATTGTTAGCCTTTTTGATCGAATATCTTCCTGACTTTCTTCCGAAGTCTTCTGCGGTATTCACTAGAATTGTTCTTTGAATTCTTTTTTGTACCTACCCTGTAATTAGCCTCGGTATTCTCGCGGATTTCTCCGAATTCTTCTTGGAAGTTCTTCTGATTTATCTGCAGGGATTCCTGCTCCGAATAGTCGACCCCACCTCAAAATTTCCCGGACTCTGGCTCGGCACAAAATCTTTAATTCCCCTTGAGCTCCCCCATGGATACTCCATGACACTTTCCCTGAATTTGTTCTCGAAATTCCTCGTGTTCATCCCATCAGAGTTGCTTCCGAGTATTCGCCGACTTTCTTCGGATTCCCCTACGAATTTCTTCAAATTTATTCTTGAAATTTTCTGCATTCCTCGCAGAGAATCTAGGGAAAACGCTTTAAATTTTAACCTCATATCCTTCTCAACCTCATTTCCCTCTTGAAATTTCCCCGAATTGCTGTTCGCCTCTGCACTCGTCCAAGTTCCTTTCTGCTTCCACTTATTTACCAAAAACGATTCATACATATATATTTATATATTTTTGATATGCCAGCTTGCATGTATGCATATACATACGTGCGTGTGTGTGTAAGTGTGAGTGTACATTGTGTGTGAACTTGAAATGAAAAATCGCTTTGCATATCATTTTGCTCAATATAACCTCAATTTCCTATGTCAAATGCTTGCTTTTTCCTATATACACACACATACACAGAAACACAAACACACACACACATGACACATACATACATTTACTGTATATATACATAGCTTTGTTTAAGTGTCCTTAAAAATGTCTTTTCCCTTCTGATTTCGATTTGCACAAAACTTTTGTCAAACATCTCAAATAATAATAAAGAAAAAAAAAGAAAATACAAGAAAACTTAGATGAAAAATTAATACAAAAAACTATACATAAATACGAAATAATATTTTTGATTCATATATTTACTATTTCTACTTATTGCTACTATTATGTATTATCCAAACTATTCTATATATATATATGTATGTATATTCTTAAATCGGTCATCGGAATAATAATGTAACAATTGATAAGTCAAGCATTTGCCGAATGTAATTTATTTATATATATATTTATGTATATGTACAAATAATTCAAGAATCAAAATTAAAATTATAAATATTATTGTAATACAAAAATAAAAAAAAATCTAATAAAAAATAATAATTAATGTGTATAAATTTATTGCATAGGGGAGAAGGGAGGCAGGCAATCAAAACACGTTCTTTCTCGAAAAACACGGTATATTTTTATAGGTTTTGGCATATATAGAATTGATAGTGTGTATATATAGTATACATACGATTTACAATATATGTAATTAATTGAATATGTTTACTTCTGAGCGTAATACTCCATTAGTTATTCAACAGATTCAAAAGATTCGACATGCAAAGCAAAAATAAGGAGCTTAGGAACTAAATAAAGTTTTGGAAAATGGATTTTGGGTTGTGTCACATGTGCCACAGTCCACGGCAAAAAGTCACAGACAGTAAAAAGGTTACACAGCTCGCATCACATGCGACGCTTGTGGAAGAAGGCGTTTGCAACGCTTTCTCTGGCGTGGGATCGCTCCATAAACTCTCGACTACCGCAGTAGACAAGTCGATGATGTTGTTGTTGTTGTTGTTGGCGTTGTTGTTGCTGCTGCTGCTGCTGGTGTTGACCTGCGGTGGACCGTTGTTGTTGTTCTTTATGATGATGAGCGCTACCGCTGCCAGCGAAGGGCGATGCAGCGCTTGTTGTATGTTAGAAGAGACGCTTCTCATAGCTGAAGAGTCCGTGGACGTTTCCCTCCAGTTGAGCCGAGTGGGTGCGCTTCATAAAGCGCAGTTTTCCGTTGTAGATCATTTGTCTGCAAAAAGAAATTGATTGGAATCAGCTCTAGCTGTAGCTCTAGCTATAAACTAAATCTCACCTGAGTTTGCTGACTGAGTTAGCGCCAATGTCCTGGCAGCTGTGCTGCAGACCGCATTCCAGGTACGGCAGATAGCGCAAAACGGATCCCTTGTCCACAATACTGCCGCTGACGCCCTGAGCTACCTTCATTTTGTCCATTTCATTGTGATAGTAACGCGACATAGCAGCTCCTTTGGCATCACCACGCTCCATGGCTTCCAGAGAGCCCATGCCGCGGTACTTCTTCAAGCGCACACCGTCCGAGAAGAAATACTCGCCGGGGGCCTCTGATGTGCCAGCCAGGAGGGAGCCCATCATGACGGCACTAGCGCCGAGGGCCAAGGCTTTGACAATGTGTCCAATCGATTGAATGCCGCCATCGGCAATCACTGGGACACCAAACTGCTTGGCAATGCTGGACACCTGATAGACGGCTGTGGCCTGGGGACATCCACAGGCCATTACCTCCTGGGTGATGCAGATGGAGCCAGATCCCATGCCTACGCGTAGTCCATCGACGCCGGCATCAATGAGGTTCTTGGCCTGGGCGCGTGTGACAACTAAAAAGAGTGCGGGACGAGGGGAGAAGGGGCGGAAGTGGGAGACACAGAAATGGATTAGATGAATGAATGAGCGTTAGATGTGGATTGTGTTAGTTACCATTGCCGCCAATGACCTGCAGATCGGGATACTTGTCCTTAATGTACTTGATCATTTCGACCTGATAAATGGAATTTCCCTGCGATGAATCCAAAATGATGACATCAACGCCGTTCGCGACCAAGAGCTGCAGACGGGCCTTGTCCTCGTTTCGTGTGCCAATTGCAGCGCCCACGAGTAGCTGCTTATTGGAATCCTTTGAGGCATTTGGGTAGGATCGTGCCTTCTTCAGATCGGTGCGAGCAATCATTGCAACCAGTTCACCATTTTGATTAACAATTGGTAATTTTCCCTTCTTGCTCTTCTCTAGAATGGCGTTCGCCATGGGCAATGTGATGCCATTGGGTGCAGTTATCAGTTCGGTGGTCATAATATCGGCCAATTTGATTTCTGGCTGGTGCTCACGGAAATCAATGTCACGGGATGTGACCATGCCCAGCAGTTTGCCGCCCAGCTTGCCATTCTCGGTGACCGGATAGCCGGTGAATCCGTTTTTGCGACGAGCATCGAGCACATCGCCAACGGTATTGGTCGGTGACATCACCGACGGATCACGCATAAAGCCATGTTTGTATTTCTTAACCTTGTGCACCTCCAACGCTTGATACTCCGGCGTGCAGTTGTGATGGATGATCCCAATGCCACCACACAGCTGCGCGTGGGCGCCAAAAAGATTGAGTTCGGTTTGCGTTCGATTTTGGATATTTTTTGGAAGGGAAACATTAGCGGTTATAGAGGCGCATAAGAGTGTTCAATTACAACCACAACTGGAGCGATATTGATCGATATCAGAACACCAAAGGCGATGTGCATCGGCTGATCGTTATCGGTTATCAGTTACCGGTTTATTATACATACTAAACTACGCTACATTCATTTCATGCTGTTCAGAATAAGTTCAACTAACGAATCAACTTTATTTGAATACTAAATCGTTTAATTTATTTGATCAGTTTTGGTTTATTTCTTTTTTTCCTTTAGTAACTTTAAAAATAAAAAATCAGAAAAGTACCCAAAACTTAATGTTTTTTAACATTATTGATTTTGTTAAGGCAAATATTAAAATGAAATTTAAGAAAATATCTTCATCTAAACTAAATCAATTCACTTATGTATCAAATATTTTTTTTAAATATAAAAACTCAATATACAATATACAAATATAATAATAATTATATCATTAAAACTTTTTACATATTTCTAAAATAAAAAAAAATTACTAGAAACGAGAACATATTTGTAACTAGTTCATTTATGGTCTAAATTCAAGTATTTAAATATAAAAAAAAAAAGAACTGACCAAATAAATAAAATGCGTGATTTAAAGTCCTCGAAAAGAAAACGATAGTTGAACTCATTTAGCAAACTAAAACTATCAATTTTACCAAGATAAATAAGCCAAAAATATTTTCTTACTTTGCTTATTTAGCCTTTTTTGAATTAAAGCTTGTTAGATTTAATTTCTAAAACTTTGGTCAAAACTTCTAGCAAAAATCTCCCTACACCGACATTAGGGCTGCACTCTGTTTCAATATTAATTTTCGAATTTAATATCAAGTTAACAAATAACAAGTTGCGAATATTACTACATATAAATGTGAAAAGAGTTGTCTAAAGTTAAAGCTAAGCTTTAAAAATAATTGAATTGTGGCAAGTAAAACATGATTGGACCACAAAGTATTTGGATATTCGATATTCGTTAGTAAATATGGCTTCATTTGATATTTGAGAATATTAATGATGGTCAATTACAACTGTTGGAAATCTTAAGTTTTCACAGCTTTCAAGCAATTATGGTGGTATTTTAGGTCTAGATAGTTAAGCTATTTACTTAAAAATGTTGAAATCTAAATGAAGGAACTGTTTTAAAACCGATGTTTTTTAACAGTTGTCATGGCTGTTCTACTTGTATTATCTTCTTGGTTTTTTACCTATATTATTCGATCTAAATAGTTGTTGATGAATTACATCAAATACCAAAATTTATTACAACTACAGGGAGTTGCAGAATATCTTTTGCACTTTAGTTTTCAATTTTCTCAGACAACAATAAACATTAAATAATCGGTAAACAAACTCGTTGGCTCTTTTTTACAGCTTCGACTTAAACTCGATTCCCAGTCTGGACTCTAGATAAGTAGAATACCCCTTAATGCATTAAGAACTTGAGTCGACCACAAAATGGAATGAACTCAACAGATTTGCAGCCTTGTTTTTTGGTGTCTGTTTTCCAATGATTGCTTTTGTTTATATATACATATGTATGTTTATGTTTATTTGTTTAATTATTTATAGTATATATATTATGTTTTTGACTTACCGCCATTGCAATGGCCATCTCCGATTCGGTTACCGTGTCCATGGGCGAACTGACTAACGGTGCGCGCAATGTGATTTTCTTGGTTAGTGGCGAACTTAGGTCAACATCCTCGGCGGTAAAGTCAATGTAGCCGGGAAGTATGAGAAAGTCACTAAACGATCAGGTCAGAGACAAAAGGTAGTTGTGGTGAGTGGTGGTGGTGAGGGGGTGTTAAGACAAATTATACAGGGTATACTGCAGGTTGGTCAACTTACTTGTAGGTTAAGCCATCTCCGTTCTTGAATAGCTCGAAGCAGCTTAGTCCATCTGGCAAAGAGTCCAAGGCTTCCTCCTCAACTGAGGTCACATCCCCGCTTCCCATCAAACCGTTGACTTTTGATTTCAGCTTGGCGTCGACCGCAGAGGCGACGTTGGCGTCGGCGCTAGCGCTTGCGTCGACTGTGATGCTGCTTGCCATGCCGTGCGTTCAACTTGGGCAATTGATGTCAAGCGGCAAAAACAAGAACAAGAACAACAACAACGGACAGCAGACGACAGCCGAAATAGCAGCGAAAACAACAAAAGCAAGCAGAAAAGTAAACAAATAAACGGGACGACGGCAGCCGCAATAAAAACACTCAATAGACTATATCTCTATTTGATACTGTTAATTATCACTTCTGATTTTCTATTTGTAAATAGATGTGTTTCCTTTTTGCTCGATTACGATTGCAAATTGTAATTTGCAGTTATCTGTTGCTGTGCCGCTTTTTTTTTTCTTTATGTTAACAAACTTGATTCAGGTTCAATCTAACACTTTTCAATTGCCTTGACATTGACAAATGAGCAGAAGAAAAAGAGATGGAAAGAAAAATATTGTAGAAATGAAAAGGAAAAAGGTTAAACGCGTCAATTGAGCCAACATGAAAATTAGCCGCAGTATGGATCTGTCAACTAAAACACGTGGTTTCATATATTTACCCGTCCAGCAGCTTCTCAACCGAAAGCGTCGAAGTATGGCTATTCACTGTTACCTTTGAGTTCATGGAGAAAAGCATGTGGCTTATTGGTATGTTCTCGCAGTAGTCGTGTTATTGCACTATCGATTCATCGCAACAATCGCACAGCTGATATCGATACACATTAAAGCTTTTAATTGCTATTGCAGAGTTGCCAGACTTTGAGCGTCAAAATATGCTAGATTTTACAATAATATGCACCAGCTAAAAATTAAAATGGAAAATGCTAAAAAATAGGCTTAAAATAAAGCAACACATAAATATATACATGTTTAATTAATCTATTATTTCATTTAATTCTCTATGAGTCGAGTCGGTGCATTATCGCTGAAACTCACTAAAATATTTTCTTGGTAATTGGCAGTTTTGGGAACATTTGCCGTCGCTATAAGTATGTTCATACTTTTTTAAGTATTTCTGTTTTCACATAGGCTAAATCTAGCCCTAAATTGGCCTAAAATGCAACACTGAGCTGCTGCATGCAACCCTGTTTCTTTGGCGATAAAATTGAGTTTAAATCATTTCGACTTATTAACCCAAAATGTAAAATATCGAAAAAAGTGTTTCAATTTTTATTTAGGTAGCAGAACGGTTCAAGAAGGTTCAGAATGGTTTTACTTAGAAAAGAGTAGATCGGTCTAATAAGTTTCTCAGAATCGAAATGAGCGAAGGGGCAGAAAGAGACGTACCCGACCCTATAAAGAATATATACTCTTGATCAGCATCAAGAGTCAAGACGATTTAGCAATATCCGTATACCTCTCTATTCGTCCATCCATATAAACACCAAGTTCTCAGAGACTATAAGAGCTACAGCCATCAAATTTGGAATGTAAGTTCATCTTCTTCGCGAGCAGTTCAAGTCTTTTTAAAAATGGTGACACGCCCCCACCGCCTCCGTAAATGAAAAAAAAACTATTGTCACCATAACTTGACAGCTATCTTAGAACTATCGTGACTAAATTTACACATTATGTGTACGGTACCAATATAACTATCACTAACAAGTTTCATCCGCATCGGACAACTATAGCATATAGCTCCCATTGGACAAATCTGTCATAAAATATGAAATTTGTATGGAGGCATGTAGCGTTTGTTCAGTTACCGCAACCAAACTCACATATTATGTGCATGGTTACATTATAACTATCCTCACCAAGTTTTCTCCTGATCGAACAACTATATAACATAGCTTCCATAGGACAAATCGGTCGGACATTGCATATTTTTATGGAAAAATGCGCACTGGACTTGTTTTAATTTGCTTGGGCAAAGAAAAGATTTAAACAAAATTGAGCTGCGTGTTGCTTGCATGACCGTCATTTTAAATTTGTATTCTCTCAGAGATCCATGATGTACTTGGCGTTTACTTGGAAATACTTGTTATATTAGACACTTGGTGTGTGTATTGGCTGTGCTAAAGCTTTATCGACTGCATAAACCATCAAGCAAGCGTAACGAAATTGCTTACTTAACGAAATGAAAACATTCTTTCGTTCTAACATTTTAAATGGTACTCATCAAAATGTTATTTAAATCGTTTATCTGTTTATTGTGAACGCTTTTTAGAAAATCTTTATGCTTTATTTTACAGCTGGACAAGTACTGCTCCATGTGGGCTTACGTAAGATAATATGTTGTACATGCGGTCATAATTTGATTTTAACATAACCATTTTGAGTATAACAGTAATGAAACTACTATGTTGATCCAATCAGAACCGACAACTAACCGCCTTGCTTATGTTATGGAAAAAAAGTAAATTTAACAGAGCGTTGTAACATTCTGTTATTTGTCTTGTGTTGCATGCTTTCAAGCGCGCCATCAATAACTTCGGCCTGCAAACGAACTACCGAACTAAAAGATGAAACGAAGCGCACGAAACGAAACAAGAAAATGAAAAATTTTCTCTCTCATTCTTAAAATTTCACTCGCCGCGAGCTGTTGTCGTTCGCGCCCGGATAACGATACTTTACAGTTGGTTTTTTGTTGATTTTTTTTTACGAATTTCGAATATTGTTGAAAACATGTATTTGATTATGATTAACATAATTGTGGCCACTGGCAACATTAAATAAAGTGCATATTTGTGAAATAGATGTTATGCTACCCACCAAGCAATTGACAAGTGACCGCTGTTCGGATTAGGCGCCAAGACGCCAACAAGAACGCTGCCAGAGTTACCGACAGCGTCAGTGTCGGCGTCCGCGTTTTGTCAACTAATGCAATTTCGTATATTTGTTGTTGCGCTGCGTGCGGTTGGTCTCTCTTAGCAGCCCCTCAGCCCCTGCTCTCTGCACTCTGCTCTCTGCCCTGTCGTCCTGTCGCCCACCTTAGCCATTGCCAGCATCGCAGCAGCAACAACAAATTTTGATCGCAAAAAACCAACCCATCGTAATTTGTTTTTGTTTTTGTGTTTGTTTCTGTTGCAGATATATTTGCAAGTGACGTGAGAAAATGTGACAAGCAAAAAGCAAAAAGGAAAAAGCAAAGCAAAACCCATAAAAATGTTCAACCAAATTTGCTTTAATAATATTATGTATATGGAGTAAGCCTAGTATAAAGTTCATAAAATGTTTCGTATGTAAAAGAACGGAAGCAGCGGATACCCAACAATGTGTTCACCAGCAGCCCCTATATAAGAAATATCTAAATAACAAGTGCTACAGCCCCAACGGCCAACAACTTAATCCCAATTGTAAATGTTAATTAAGTACAAGTACATACTAAATTAGTGCAAGTAACCAATAAGTGTATAAAATTGTATCTAAATACATATTGCATATGTAAAGATACGTGTAAATATTAACTTATATACAAATACTATTACAACAACCACATCAACGTATTAAACCAAAACAAAAGAAAAAAAATAATTATCGGCTGCATCTTGAATCGACAAAGCAAGAACGCAATCCCAGAAGCTTACAGCAACACGCACTGTATTAAGCGAGATAACTCTTAAGAGAACCAAAATACAGAAACAAATAAATAACAACAAGAGTAACAGTAGCAACAGAAACTGTAACTAAATAAAAAAAAATGGTGTAACTGTTAAAGCTAAACTTTATAGCGCTGCTGGCAGAGCATGGATTACGCCTTCATCATAACAACAGCAGCAGTAGCAGCAAAATCATCAGCAGCAGCAGCAAAAGCAGCAGAAAAGCTCAAAAGAGGATCACATTAAATGAGCGCCAGTCGGCCACAAAAATGCCGCCGCTGCAAGGACGTCGACAGTTAATGTAAGTACAACAACAAATAGGAATACAACATTTTCGGGCAAATTAAATGTAATACATGGCATATGTACATATGTATGCACAAACTTACATACATGTGCATGTAAAGTAACGGTTTAAGGTAAAACCCAAGTTGCAGTGGTGGTTGAACTTATCTGTAGTGGGGGTAGTGCGCTTAAACTGGGGGGTCAAAGCACATGTTAACCGCGAACGGCCCTTGGTTCGTTGGCCTGGCCGATATATCTGGCACTCTCTGTTTATGAATGAAACGCAACGAGGAAGCAGCGTCAAATCAAAAGAGAGTAAACGAAAAGAAAATAACACAGCCAAAGAGAAGCAACATTCGAAGAGAGCGCGCAATGCGGAACGCAAAACACAATCACGCACACACATACACACACACACACACAGACCAAAGCGACAGTCATGCATGCAGAGAGCGAGTGGAAGAGACAGAGAGAGCGAGAGAGAGCAATCACAAACGTCAGGCACACTGGCACGGCGCGAGTTCATTAACCTTTGCTATTGAAATTTTTGGGCAACGATACAAGCACACACACACACACACGCATATTCACACACACACACAGTACAGGCACATGGAATATACACTCACTTACGCACACAAATATAAATGCGCTTTTATTTACACATTGATAAACAATCGACTGTTGACTTGCCAGTTGCTTTTGTTGTTGTTGTCGTTTCTTTTACTTAACGTTCTGTTGCTGCTGCTTTCTGTATGCTCTTTTCTTATGCTCAAATTTTTGAGAATGCATTAACGTATGGCTATGCGTATGAACGTATGTATGTGTGCATCTGTGTGTAAATGTGTGCATCTGTGTTGTAAATACTGTGATGCAATTTGACACAGATTGAGATTGTGATCTAACCCTTTGCTGATCCTAGTCAGCATTAAAAACTTACGTGTATACATGTGTACAGTGTACACATACACATGCATTTGTATGTATTTGTGTATCTGCTGCTCATAGATAAGTAGTAATTGTATAGAAAGAAAAGAGCATACAAATTTCGATAAAGCTGCTTGGATTTGTTCTTCAGTCTTCTTCCTGATTGTTTTGCGTGTGAGTTCATTTGTGTGTGTGTGTGTATGTGTGTAGCGGGTGGGTTGGCGAACGCACGATAAGAAATGGTAGTAATAAAACGCTTGCGAAGCAAGAGAAAAACCAACTATGAATTATGCTTTGTTTTTGTCTTTTTTTCTTTTTTTCTTTTTGTATTGCTATTTCGCTGTTTCGCTTTACTTAATAAATATGAATCGAATTGAGTACTGCCTGTTACCAAGTCCACTTAAACGGCCGAATGTAGGTACAAGGGCACAATGCAAAGGCTTTTGTCTGTGTATGTGTATGTGTGTGTGTGCATGTTTAGTGGATGCTGTTTTATGTAAAAAGGAGTTGCTTATTTACAGATGTAGCCAAATACATTCACATGCATGTATGTGTGTGTGTGTATGTGTATGTGCCAGCGACAAAACGGTTGAGCCTTCAAACTTGGTTTCAATGTCATGTAACCCCCCCTTTTTCCAAGCAGATAATGGGTGTGTGTTACAGCGAGAGCGGCTGAAAAAGGGAGGAAGAGAGCGCACACACACACACACATACACACTCGCTTTCACATTAACACAGCTGTCAGAGCACCCAATTATGTGCATACATATATGTGTGTGCTTGTGTGAGTATGAGGTAGGAAATGCCCATGCATTGAAAGGCAGCGTTCGATATTCGCTTAGTTCTTCCAGTTCAAAGCTCATAATCCACAACAGCAATACCAAGAAGAAGAAGAAACTGTGAATGCGATCAAGAGGATATCCATTCCCAGTTATATTAACAGCAACAACAAGGACAAGGGCAAGGACAAGGGCAGCTGTGTGCGGGCAATGCTGCTGTTTTACGCCCCAAACTTTGTCATTGACAGTATTACGCATACACATACACTTGAAAAATAATGTAAATGTACATATGTATGTATAGTATGTATATGTATGTATGTATATGTACATATATGCATGTATTTATTTATGTATGTTTGCTGACGACGTCGACAACTGTTTGTTATCTTTTTGTTTTATTTTGCTTTGCATTTTAATCAATGCCAATGAACTTGACGTTTATTTAATGCATATCAGCTTATACTCGCTGTTCGCTCTCAGCTCGTTACTCGTCACTCGCTGCTCGCTGCTTTCCACTCGCTTTAATCTATACACCTGCTGTCTCACCCACACATACGCACAGTGACACCTTATCGGAGTGAAGATATGTGCCATGATTTAATATTGTACATACAATTACATACATTCATACATATATGAACGTATGTACATACATACATATTTATGTAGTTGTTCGATGCCAATCGTTTGGTCTCCTGGTCTATGTGCTTATCGCTATTATTGTTGTTATTGTTTTTCATTGCTTTTTGATAGCAGTGACAATACTTTCGAGTATAGACAGCATGAGTGTGTGCTTCGAGTCACACGCACTCACACATAGAAATCGAGAGGTCAGCGCCTTGATAAAGACGCGTTCTTGCATCGTTAGTTATTCTGTTATTATTGGATTCCACCAAACAAAGTACTTCATAGACTTAGATCTGGCTAAGTCTTCACTTGGCACTTATCAAATAAATCAATTCCTTTTTGAATTGGTATTAAATTTGCCAGGATACATTCCAAAATATTGTATAAATGTGTATCTCTCTGCATGACCATTTCATATAATATCCAAAAAGATGGCAACCAAAATCACATCGATATATCGGTCCAAAATCTCTTATTTGTATGGCAAATGGCGCACTATAATGAGTACGGGGTCTTTTAAAGTCGGTTCGCTCAACTGAAGCCTTTCCTGCTTGTTATACCCAACAAAAGGATCTCAGAGATCATAAGAGTGAGAAAGGCCCGAGAGGTCGAAATTGAAAGATAAAATGCCCAAGCAGTACAAGTTTGTTTTTGTTTTTTGATACGCCCATTTAGGGCGTTCTATGTTCATGGAAATGTAAACATGTTTTACCTACGCTATCACACATGATGTTTATATTTATGGCGTACATATACTGATATACAGTTTGATCCAAATCAGACAACTATATCTATAGGATCTTAACTCTTAAATAAGTAATAACATTTTCGGTATTTACCTAATTATCTTAATATAACTGACACAGAAAAAAGTTCTTCAATAATCTAAACATACTCACCGAGTTTCATTAGGATCGGAGGACTATATCGTACAGCTGGCGTACGTACAATCTGTCGAATATATGATCTTAATATGAATGTGTATGAAAATGTTCTGCCAAGCTCCCTAGTGACCGTCACCTAAGCGAGTGTTCTAATGTTATAATCACTTCCCATTGTTAATAACATATTGAAATTGAGCAACGGGTATCCTAAAGTCGCGAGGCGTCTATAGCATTCTTTCTTGTTTTCCCTTAAATTTTGTTCTCTTTTAAGTTTGAGTGCATCAACAATAACTTTTCTCAATTTAAGTTGGCACCACTGATTAGCAGTGCGGTACTGTTGATTATCGGTATCTGATGAATTTTGCTGTTAGTTTGCTATTTATACATAAATTGGATCGGTATCTTAAAGTTAGTTGAAAGTCAATTTAAATGATGATAAGAACAGTATACCAATATACAGATTGGACAGTTTTGTACGTACATAAGCGGTTAACTGGGTTTCAAAATTGTATGAAATCGATTTTTGTTATTATGTATTTGCTTATGTAACCCTTAACCCACTGAAATAGAAATGATGTACATATATTAATATGGGATTTTTGGATCCAGCATGAATTTGTGCAAAAATTACGAATATGTAGTCCGTTTTGCAAAAAAGTTCACCTCTAGACTGTTAGTGAAATAGGTAAAAGACCGTCTGTAGACGATCTTAATGGCTTAGCTAAAAGTTAAGTTAAGTAGTTGTTTGTATAAGACATTTTCAACAGTTTTTGGTTTTTAAAAAACACAATTTGATATTACATTTTGTACAAAATGTCTGCGTCTGCATCCGATTTTTTGCATAATATCCATGATATTGTTGAAGTGTACTAAACATGTAAAAAATCGGTGATCATGTCATTAACCTTGGACTGAAGCACGACACAAACATAATACCCATTTTCAACATAAGCGGGGTCTTCAACATTGTTATTTTGGTCTACTAACGCACTTTTAAAACTCATTGTACTCATTAAATTTGAAATTTCTTCATCTGACATTGATGACAGATCCAATTTTTCCTGTCTGTTGCAGCCGTTGTTGTCTAAGGGGCACAGCGACATTTTCTAAAAACAAAATTTAAAAAACTCAAACATCTTTTCTATCAATGAACATCCAGATAAGACACGAAAGATCAGCAAAATAACAATAACATGGAATCACGCGGATATATATTCTGCACGAAATTTTTCGTGATACTCCACTAAAACCGCCTACCGAAGGTCTTCACTAAATTCGATATCAACAATACAAATATTATTTACAAATCAAACAACAAATCGAACTATCAAAATAAACAAACCAAATAACTTGTCAGAAAATTCCGGATTATATTGAATCGTCTAAATTTATTTATTTTTTTCGATTTGAAATTTCACTTAAATTGCAAATAATTATGACGTGTTTTTTCTGGTAGCGCAGTCATTGCAGATATAGTCATTACTGCCAAAGCTATTATGCTTTGGCCAACAAAACAAAAATAAATTCCATTTATTTATTACTAAATTTAAGAGAAGATCTTATATAGACGGTCTTAAGTGACAATATGCTTTTAATAGGTTTTAAATATTCTTTAACAATTTTAGACCGATACGAATAAAATCTTAGGAAATAGACCTTTTAAAAGTTCCACTCACTAAAGCTTTTCTATAAAAACCGGAATATTAAGTTCAAATCGAAATTTCAATATTTTTTATTTCCTTTTGTTAAATTCGAGATTAAAGTATCTTTTAACAGAAAATATTTTTTATTATTTCGTATGAAACTATCAGAAGATAGTTCGTCTACCGCGAAGATTCTCTTTTTTTTAGTGACACAGGACATTTGATCCCGACGGCTCAATTAAAAAAATTTGTTTTTGAAATAGATCTTAAATGACTAAAAAAATGTGAATCTTTTAAACTGTAATATGTTTCAAAAACAAGTGTTTACAAGTTCGCTGTAAGCAAGTGGAAAAAATTTTTTGGAAAAGGGTTTTTTATGTACTGAAACCCACTTAACTCCTAAAATAAATTCAATAGATTTACTTTTACTATTAAACTATATCATTCAAAATTTCTTAAGATTTCATAATGCATTTTTAGGCGAAATTTCTGTTTCAATAATAAAATAATTGTGATCTGTATGTTAATTACAGAGTATTACATAATATTCGTCCTATAGTCCTAAATGACAGCTATAAGTATAACATAAACATAAAACAACTCAATAACTACAGGCATCTTAAAAATTCAATATAATATATAATTTTGAATTCGCAGTTTTATCCCTAAACAAAAATAAGCAAGCCAGAATGTAAATAAAACAACTAAGTCCAGATTAAAATGATATATATTTAATAAGAAGTTATATTCCTTGGATTTCGTTCTTTGAGCAAGCTTCAAAATCTGAAACAATCGTTGTCTTTCTTATATATAAATAGTTAGCTAACATCATAAATACTTGGATCTCAAAACATAATAATTTTTTACACATTCTAAAGTTTTTATATTATTCTATATTACTTATTAATTACTTTTAAAAATCGAATTTTTATTCGCAACTTCAACTGTAGCTTTGAGAATTCGATTCCCAAGTCTGAGTCATAGGGGAAAAATTTGATACGATTTTGTTGATATCAAGTTCGAATATTTCTTTTACCAAATATTTTGTTGAGTTGGCCAATTGAAGTTGTTGTTGACTTTGTTAGCTTATTGCAATTTTTGCTGCTTTCTTCAAAGCAAAGAGCAAGTGAAAGAGAGAATGGAACGAAAGGAAAGGGGGGATATCTCTATCGCTTGGTCAGCGCTCTAATCCACAAACACTGGAATGTGTTTAAAATTCATAGCTTACATTGAAACGCTCACACACACACACACACACACATACGTTCGTTTATTTGTAATGTAAAGGAATCTGTGCTTTTGCTTCTTTTGCTTCCTCTTCTGCTTCAGCTGCTGATCTTCATCTTTCTTTCACAACTGTGTGTGTGTCTGTGTGCTCGTGCTTGTGTGTGTATGTGTGTGCCTGTTTCTCTTTTGACGCGCTCTCACTTGTCACTTGTCTATTTCTTTTTGTTTCTTTCTCTCTTGCTCGTTGCTTGCCAGTGAAGACGCTTTCCAACTTGCCCTTGCCCATTATTCCATTTAATTTCAGCTCAGCATTTCACAATTTTCATTTCTCCAATTTCTCCATTTTCGCTTAGTGCGGCGAATACTCATGTGTGTGTGTGTTTGTGTGTGTAAAAGGCAAAGTACTTACTTGACTTGACTTGTATTATTGTTTTTGTTTTTTTTTTATTTTCTTCTTTTAGTTTTTGCAAATACATATCTAAATATACATACATACATATATAATGAACACATTTATACATGTGTAGTTATAACAATCGCCTACGATATGTTTGTGTGTGTGTGTGTGAGTGTAAATAGCAGAAATAGGTACAATGTTCGTTCAATGACCTTTTACTTTTACACTATTCCATGGTGTCCATGTTTTAGTTGCCCATCACATTACATTTCATTTGTGTGCATGTTTCTATGTATGAGTATGTGTAAGTGTATAAGTATGCATGCATGTATATTTATGTGTGTGCGTTAAAGATATGGTTAAATTAGTCACTCATCGCCGCCGACGTCGTTAGGGCGCACAAATTGCGTAATTTCGCAGAGTGACGTCAATCTGATGCGGAAGGCATGTTCCTTACTTACTCACAAAGATACACACGCTTTTGTATGTACCTATAAAAGGATCATTACCTGGTTAATTATATTAAAATATTTGTTAAAAATTGCAGTACCATTTTGAATGCATCACGCACTCCAACAATTTTATAGCTTTTAAGGTATTGCAGTCAAATATAACACAAAATTAGACAAAATATTTATACACACAGTCAATAAGTATTCAATTTTTGTTGTAAATTGTTAGTTCCCAGGATAGTAAAAGTTGCGTTTTGCGGTTGTTGCCATTGTACTACACTCTACGCATGCAAACGCGCACAGACACCAAAAAACAAACACATACACATACATACGGTGTGTCGTACTCACGCACTCTTTCTCTTACAAATAAAGAGAGAGAGAGAGTGTGGATACGCGAGAGCGATGGAGAGCGCTTAGCGCGCACTACTCTCGAAAGGGCACGTTCGGTGTGAATGACCGCCGCTAACACACATTTGTGCGAGCTCTAAAACAAAAGCAAAAAAGCTTAAGCTGCGACGTCGGCAGCGTCGACGTCGACGTCGAATACGAATACGAGGAAGCGAAACAACCGAACGACCGACAACAGCCGCCGCAATAACAACAAAAACAAAACAACAACTGAAAAGTAAAACAAGTAAAACGATGGACAGCTGTTGTAGTGTCTGGGTTATAAAATACCCTGTAAACTGTTAGCAATTTAAAGAGTAATTAAATAAAATATTGGTTTGTTTCTGCAACTTACAGTATATTATTATAAATAATTTCTACAAATACTATTAACAAAAAACTTATTTATGTCATATTAAACACCAATCAATTTAAAACAAATTAATATTTTAATTGTAAATGATATTGTATAGTATCGAATAATTTGATGAAAACCACTGCTTTAAATGTTTGATAAGAAATCTCAGATATAATTTGTTAGAGAATTGCTGTTTTCTTACTTAAATATGCCCTTTGTAATCATAGTCAACAGGGTATAGAAATATGGAAAACACAGCGCTGAAATGATGCAGCGCTGTTATAAGTTGGCGGTGTCATCAACATTGCGCATCCCACAAATTTGTCGCTTATTACAGTGACGACACAGACAAACAAATGCGATTGAACAAGCAAATAAGATTTTGCTTGTGATTAAATTCAAGAAATGTTCCAACTTTTATATAAAGTGATTATTAAAGTCAAGTAGCAATAGCTTGCCAAATTTGGAAAGTATTTGGTGTGCATGATTTGGGCACGCTTGGGCGAGCTTTTATTGTACAGTCAAACCGGGATCGGGACAGGCCCTACTGTTGGCTCCAACAGCGGCAAACTATATTGCATACATACAAACAAACATATGAATATATGTATGTATGTACCTACAGTGTGTTTGTGTAATATGCTGCTACCTCTGTCGCCTGTGCGGCGTCGCTGTCGCTGCCGCTGCTATTTGCCTTGCAAGAATAAATAAACAAGCAGGCAAACGAACGAGCGCAAAAAAACACAGAAAACCGGCAATGTCATTAAACCCTAAACAAGAGCGAAAGCAACAACACAAAATGCGATAGAACATTGACACGAATACAACAACAAGAAAAACCAGAAGCGTTATGAAATACTCAACGTAAGAGAGCCAACGTTCGAGAGCAATGAACGGCCGGCCGGCCGCACACAAACACAAATAAAACACACTTAAACAAACACACACACAGCTACAATCATCTGTGGGGGCGCGCATACGATTTGTACATTGGCTCTCTTTCGTTTCGTGCGCGGCTCTCTTAAGCTCCATAGCCAAAGCGTACGCAGGTGAACGACCGACCTAGCCATTTGTTTTCCTTTTGTGACTTGCATGTGTGTGTGTGTGCTTGGGTTTGTGAGTTGATATGAGAGAGCATCTGCATCTGCTTGTGTGAGTGTGTTTGAGTATTTATGTATGTGTTGGTGCTTGTGTTTGAATGTACGGCTGCTGCTGGTGCTGCTGGGCAGCAAGTGAGTCATTTTTCACGGCTGAAACAGACTGCTTACTGCTTGCCTGGGCCGTGCCAAAATAAAATTACTTTGATTTTATTTATTGCTGATGTTTTGTTTGTCGCGTCTTCTGCACTGTTCTTTCGTCTTATTTTCTTTATTGCCCAATGACAACAGTGATAAAGTTGATGCCAAAATGAAATGGCAATGAGCTTCGTTGCATTTCCTTGTCGCCGGCTGAAATAGCGATCACCGTACCCACCCATTACAGTCACACTCATACTCGATCACTCGAACTACAGTCCACCCCGCTCTTTGGCTTTCGCGTTCTCCTTTCTCTACATTTTTTGTGTGCCTTTCTTTCCGCCTCTCTCTGTCTATTTGTCAGTCATGCGAATTCTTTGGAGACTAATCCATAGGCCAATCGAGTGCGTGAAAGCAAGCGTAAAGACGAATAAATACGCATGTATATTACTTACACACACATGCATATATTTCCTGATCGCACTCTCGCATTCACACCCACTCACACCATACCAATGAGCATATACATATAAATATACATACATATGACTGTACATATATATAAATATATTGTATATGTTTATATATGAACGTATGTATGCATTTATTTCTCTTCCTCTCGCTCTCTCTATCACTCTCTTTAACGCTCGCGTGCTCGTTCACTCTCTTTCTGTCTTTCTTGTGCTCCAACATTGCGCTTACTGTATGTCTTTGCACGCATGTTGACCTTGACTGTGACTTTCATAAAATTGGTTGATGTTCTCGTTGTTCTTGTTGTTGCCTCTTCCCGCTACTGTCTGTTGTTGTTGTTATTGTTGCTGTTATTGTTAGTGTAGTCTTTGTCGTCATTTTTGAAAATCTTTTTTATACGCCATTAAATATATTTACGTACATATATATTTGTATATTTATTATTATTTACGATTAGTAATATAATGCAATAAAATCTGAAGAATTTCAAATTGACGACATTTATAAAAATGCCTTGAAAAACTGATCTATTTATTTATTTATAACACAAAGATACAGCTCTCTTTATAATTACTGGCCTTGCAACCCACAAACATTTAATATTCTCTTGTGCAGTTTGATACCCAATTGATCCTATCAATAGTTAGTAAGGGGTATATGTATCTAGGAATTCTTGATTGTATCTTGTAATACCGTTTAATTAATCAGATATAAAATAAATATAAATTTAAAGCGGTTTCTGTAATTTAAATTAGATGTACAACCGTCGATTAAACACAGATCATTTTTAAAACTATTTTATTTATATTTTCCATTCATTTTAATGTACTCTTTTAATCTAAATACTCTTTATTTATTATTTGTGGGAATTGCAACATTTGCAGTTTTAATTATTTAACAACAATTTTCATTATTTGCAATAAGAATACTTTAAAACAAGAAAGAATGTCGACTCGCGACTTTAGGATACCCGTTACTCAGTTTCAATATGTTAACAATATGATAATAATATTAGTGCAATCGTTTAGCTTGATAAGATAGCTTGGTTAACACAAAACTTTTTCATACAAATTCATGTTTAGAGTATTTTTTCGACCGATTGTTCCTATGGGAGCTATACGATATAGTGGTCCGATATGGATGAAACTTGGTCAGTATGCTTATATTATTGGCAAATGTATTCTGTATGATTTTGATCAATATAGATTAGTCAACTCATAAGTTATTTCAGTTAGTTCATATTTTGACCTCAGTTTTGACCGATCGTCCCTATGAGAGCTATACGATATAGTTGTCTGATTTGGATCAAGCTTGGTCAGCACTGTACGTTCTAGACATATACTATTCGTGTAAATTTGGTTCAGAAAAAAAGTTGTATATACTAAAACATTCTAGTTTTATCTGTACATTAACCTTTATATAAAGATAGAACGCCCTAAAGTGGGCGTATCAAACTTGTACTGCTTTGGTTTTGTACCTTTCATTTGCGACCCCTTTCACCTTTCTAGCTCTTATAGTCTCTGAGATCCTTCTGTTCGTACAGACGGACGCACAGCCGAACATGGCTATACTCGGCTATTGATGCTAATCAAGAATATATATACTTTATGGGGTCTGCCACGTCGTCCGAATAAACACCTGGATCTTTGAGACTATAAGAGCTAAAGCGTCAAAATTTGAAATGAAAGTCCGTGTGTATGGCACGCAGATCAAATTTATTTCAAATTGTTGCCGCGCCCCCTACCGCCAACCATATAGCTCCAATAGGACAAATTGAAGGCAACCAAGCTCCCAAAATATTTGTATATAATTATAAAAAGTATCCTTACCAAATTAGGTTCGAATCGGACAACTCCAAGATATAGTCTAAAACATACAAAACAAACTGGTCAAAATAAGTTAAAAATTGTAATTTATGTACACTTGCTTGAAAGAAAAGAGTTAAGTCAATGTTTATCTACATTAGGAGTGCAAATTATCAAGCGAAGTGTGGTCCAAGTGGTAGAGATGTCTGTCATCATTTTCCGCACTTGTAAACCTAAGCTCTGCGGTTCGAGTCCCGGCACAGACAGGCATTTCATTCATTTTTGTTATATAATAAAAACTTATGACATATACATAAATTTAGACAATCGGAGCCTTCGATAAAGTGGGGCGTGGTGCAACTGGTAAGGTTGGGGTAAAATTATTTTTTCCTGTTATGCGATTTTAAAACATAGATTTTAAATTAGACACAGTAACGTTCAAATATTAATTTCGAATTATAATACAAGGATTATTTCTACGCAAAACATGTATTTAAAACAAGGCATGTAAGAAAATCTAAAAATAATATAAATATAAACATAAATATGTATGTTTTAAATATGAATCACTCTGCTTCTTTTCCATGTTTTTCATTTATATGGAAAAATAGGCACTACTATGAGTCTTTGCTCGACTGTAGCCCTTCTTACTTGTCTTTTTCAAGAATTACCGCTTTGAAAAAATTAATCAATTACAATTACAAATTTATGCGCTCTTTCAAAGAAATGTTTACTTTAAACAAATAGTACTAAGAATTTTCTTGTTCTTATATGCTTGAAGTGCTACTGAATAAAATTTGATCCATTACGCAAAGTGTATCGATATAAAAAAACAAATATATAAGTGATATGGCTAGAATGTAAGGAATGTATTTTGCTTAAGACTGATTCAGAAAGATCATGAACATACTTTTAATAATTTTTTGTAGCTTTTGTCCTATTTTCGACCGATTCTATTATGACTAAATTTTGGCAATGAAGGCTCAAAGTCTGTCCGATCGGTGGTTGATAAACCTACATTCCCTAGGTTTTGGATTTGCCTGATGTCACAGTAAGGAGTCAGTTAAGTAAACACAATCTAACGATGTACAGTGTGCACTGACGAAAAAGGATTCTTAAATTTTAATTAAATCTTTAATTACAAACTAATTCGCAAAAGAAATGGAATATTTTATGCGTTTTGAATGTTATTTGCTTCATGAAATAGGTTTCCTAAGCTGATCAAAGTTTATTAACAATTTTAAGACAAAACAGAAAATAATCAGAATTCTGTTTAATCAATTCTTTTCTATTTGAGAACTAGCTTTACTCCAGAAATTCTAAATCTGATACTTGAATACTTTATATTACTGTTTTTCTTTTTAAACAAATGTTTGTAATTTCTAACTCAGGACTAAAGTATCAGAGTAATTTTTAATCAGTGTAGGTGTGAGCAAGCGCCTGGATAGGGCATGAACTGTCTTAGGTAGTCGAAGAGTGAGAAGACTTTGTGGAAGTCATCATCTTCATTATCATCATTCCACAATTCCACACAATTCTTTGGGATTCTCTTTCTGAAGGCGTCCACTCGCGAATTATCACGTCTGTAGTTCACACACACACAGACGAACACGCACACGCACACGCACACGCACACTTATACACGTCTTGGACACGCATAGAAATCACGGCAGTAAAAGCCAAAGCCCAAAAACCCGAAAAAGGTTTTTAGCGCTTTCTACCCGAAAAGTTCAGTGAACTTGCAGCGTCCACAGCTGCGGAGGAAGCAAACGGCAACAATAACAACAACAGCAACAGCAACAACAACAACGAATTGTAGCCGCATAGTCAAAACGAAATTGCTAATAAGCAAAAGAGAGTCTTAGAGAGGAGATAGAGAGTGAGAGAGGGAGAGAACTGAGCGCCCGCATGCCCATGTGTGCGTATGTGGGAACAGGAGCGTGAGCTGGCAAGAAAATAAAAAAAATTGAAGAGAAAGATTAGCGATTGGAAGGGGAGTGGGCTGATGGGTAAGAAGCAGAGAAGCAAGAAAAAAAGAGAGCGAGAGAGGTTGGGGCATGAGCAACGGTTTTTGCTCAGCGGCGCGCGTCAGTTTCGAGTTCAATGTCAAACCACAAAAAAACAGAGAGAAAAAAAAAACCATCGACGACGACAAAGATGATGACAACAACAAAAGCAACAACTGTTGAAGGGCAACGGTACCGTAAGGAGGTGGGGAGCAGGGAGGAGGAGGAGGTGGAGGAGGCGAGGGTGGTTTTTTCAGGGGGTGCGGTGGACATAGTACAGGGTCGCCCTTTGTGCAAACTTCACGCACCGCGAGCATACACACACACATACATGTATGTACAAATCTAGTGGGCGGCAAGACAATAACAATAGCAACAACAATTGTAACAACAACAATAAAAACTATGTACAACAACAACACTTGTGATACGCAAGTTGCGAGCTGCGAGTTAAGCGCTGTGGTCTGTGGTCTGTTGCATCGCCCCCGGAGGGCGTTAAACTTCACGGTCATGGCTTTTTCTTTCTGTTTGTAGGCGCCGTCAACGTCAGCGGCGACGTCGTGATTGATAGCAAGCACAACGCAATGTGACGCATTGATGTCCACTAGGCGAACAGTTCATAGGCTCTCTGGTGTATGCTCTGGCTCTGGCTGGTTGCCGTGCAGTTCGTGCTGGTGGTGTTTTCTCTTCCCGATGTCAGCTGTAAGAGAGTGTGGAGGCTAATGACCGATAAAACAAGCACGCGCCAACATCAGCGTCGCTGATACTGATACGACCGCCAATCTAAGTATCTGTTGTCGGGCAAAGCATTCCATTCTAGAGCTGATTAAGCGTAGAACAACGGCTGCCAGAACTAGACAAATACAAGAAGTATGAAAGACAGGCTGGCGGCATTAACAGCGCCTAGCTGCTTTGAAGCCCTGACCCTACAAAGACTGGAAGGCAGAGGAGACTTACATAGCTGTGTGTTGCCAATTTGGAACCCTTGCTCAAAAAGAAGATAGGGTTCTGTTGAAATGGTCACAGAAACAAGTAACAAAGGCTACAGTCGAGTGAGCCGACTGTAAAAGACCCTGTACTCCTTCTAGTGCGACTTTTCCATATAAATGTGCAATGTTCGACCGATTTGTTCTATGGGAACTATAGGCTATAGTTGTCTGATCTGGATTAAGATTGGTGAGGATAATTATAAGTACAATATACACATAATGTGTGAGTTTGGTTGCGATAACCCAACTAACAGTACATGTCTTTATACAACATTCCCAATTTTGATCGGTTTGTCTTATGCGAGCTATAGGCTGTAGTTGTCCTACCCGGATTTAAATTTGGTCACAATAGCTTTAATAGTTTTCTAGTTATGGTTATGTGAAAATATTTTATTAACATTTGCGGGGACGGTAGAGGGCGCTGCAACAAATTGGAAATAACTTGATCTGCTCGGGAAGTAGAAGGACTCTCATTCCAAGTTTGGTGGCTTTTGCTCTTATAGTCCCTGAGAACTTGGTGTTTATGCGGACAGACAGATGGACATTGCTATATCGTCTCGCCTGTTGACCCTGATCAAGAATATTTATGCACATATTCCAACAATAATAGTATACCCGATTACTCTACATTTAGCGGCTATAAAAACTAAATGGAAAAAATGCTTTCTCTTTTCGATCCTAAACAAAGATTGTATATTATGTTTATCAGCAACTACAGCTACATTATATGTTCAATTTAGTCCAAAACATTATATTGATAAAGCGAACTTATCTCTCGAAAGCAAGTAGTTTATATAAACAATTGATAACATTATTTATTTATTATTATATAATAGCGAAATATATATTATTAAACTTTTAAACATTTTCAATAAAACAAAACACTTTAAAGTTTAGTATTTCGCTGTTTAACGATATCGCTGGACATTTTAAAAACATATTTTATGTAAGATCATCCATCACTTCCTCAATTTATAGTTATACTTATAATAGAGTTTATGCCTTAATGTGAGCTGAAGGTTCTTGATAACACAAAATGTTTAACGGGTTGTGGGTATTCCCTTTAGACCTGTTAATCTGGTGATAAAAGCGCATATACAATCATGGAACATTCTGATATTTATTTTGTGACCAAAACAAATTCATGTTCATTGTGTTTTTAGGTAGATTTAATAAATAACTCGCCAAATATTTGATATTCACACAAAAACTATAATATATTTTATGCACTAAACTTTAGCTAATCGGTTTAGTGTAATGCTTTTAAATCCCGATGTGCATAAAAGTATTTGGACCATTAAAAATATTCAAAGGCTATAAATAATTAAGTATACAAAAAATCGGTTTAATTCTTTAGAAGAACAGGAATGCTTAAAAGGTAAATTGTCTAACTTCATTTATTTACGACTATAGAAAGGTCTGTAGAAATTAAGTTTCTTCTGAAGGATAAATATGTGTATAAATAGGGACACGAGCAGACATCAAACTCATCATAATCAACGAAATTTATACCATTTCTAGGAATATAATTATATAAATAGAATTAAAAAATCTTTAAGTTTTTGAAACAAAGAGAGGAACAGGATTTGAAGCAGTAACAGAAATAGTAACAGCAACAGGAACAGTAATGTACGTTGACAGTGACTGCCTGGAAGAGATTCAATGGAAGAGGTAGCAGGAGAAAGGAAAAGGGAAAAAGGGAACAGGGAACAGGGAATGTTGCAAGCGCAATGCTCGGTGGCGCGTTCAACCCTAACCTCAGACAATATAAAACTATGCAATAACACAGTGCAACACGAACAACATCAGCATCAGCAAGAACAGCAACAACAACAGCCCTTCATGCACCGAACACCCCAACCCTCGCAGGCCTTCCTTCGGTTGCAACTCTGCTGCTCGATAAAAACGCGCGCAAAAACCAAGCGGCAATAATGACAACAACAATAACACAGAGAGTGGGAATGTGAGGCAGAGAGATAGAACGAGAGAGAGAGAGAGAGATAGGAGAGAGAGAGCGCGGGAAATGCCCTGTTGCGGCATTACGTCATGAATCTAGCAGCGTGAACAAGACAGACATATACATAACTAACAATAGAAGCAGCGCAAAAGAGACAGAAAGAGACAGAGGGAACGAACTAGCGAGGGCAACGACCAGCACACATTTGGCGCCCAACACTTGTGGGCCAAGTTGGGTGCTCTTTAAGCTTAGGAGGACTAGGCTTCGCAGTCCCCAACACTACGCCGCTTCACTGCTACCCTTCCCGCGTGTGTTGTGGCCGGCAACGGCATACATTGAGCTGTTTCCTTTTGAGTTGAACAACCTTTGGCGACCCTGAGAAGAGGTCAGCAACCCCTACAACAACTCACAACAACACGCGCTCTCGCTCTCGCTCTTGCTCTCTTCATAGGCGCTGTCAATGTATGCGTGGTGCGGTAGGACTTAAAGAGGGGCACACACACACACACACACAAGCACTCACGCTCACATATACACCCACGAATACACATATGCATACACTCACTTGGGCTCATAGTGCCTAAGGGAGAGATTGTGCCGCTCTCTTCGCAGCCTCGTGCGCTCTTCGACGACAACGCAGAGCAGCCGACCCGAATCGTCGGGATTTCGTGTCAACGGGACTTCGTGTCGTCGGGACTTCGGGACGTTGAAACATCGGAACGTTGAGACGTTGGGAAGCGGCAAGTGGAATGAAACTTGGACGCGCTTTGCGTCTGTTTTTTGCCGGTCGTTGCCCGTGTGCCAGCTTTGGGGTCGTTCCTGGTCGTTATCCTATATACCGAGAAAAATCTATTTTTATTTTGCATGTCTTTTGCCTCTGTTTTGGCTCTGCTTCTGCCTCTGTTGCTGCCGCTGCCGCTGCCGCCGCCGTCGCCGCTTCTGCTTCACTGTTCTTGTTGTCGTCGACTCCATTTGGGCTTTTGGGATTTGGGCTTTGGGCTTCGAGTTGGGGTTGGGTTTGGGGTTGGAGTTGGTGTTGGGGGCAGAGTGGAAGAGAACAGTTGTAGTGCTGCCGGAACACCGGGTTACCTTTGTTTGCATGCTGCTCTGTTATGCACACAATGCGATACAACAATGTTCACAACAACAACAACAACAACAAGGGCAAATATAAGCGACTTCGTGTCGCGGTGCTGCCAACTGTTGACAAACAAAACGATGCTAAAAGCAGAGCAAAATTATTAAGAAGAAGAAGTAGTAAACAACAACAACACACACACACTCACATGTTTGTGTTGCATTTAATAAACAGCGTACAATAAAATAACTTTAATAAACTCCGCGCTGTTGCTACAGGGTATACCCGAATACAGGGTATTTCTTGTAGCTGCAAGGCTTGAGTGCTGCTGTCAACTGTTGATTTAGGCTATTAATAATAGCTAAACTTTAAAACTTATTATCTATAACTGTCATTTATCTGGATACTCAAATGTAGACGTTGATAGGAGCTACAGTGTCTCACATAAATATTCGACTTTAAGCACCGAAAAAACTTACAAATCTAGACAAAATCAAAAAAATTTCAAATTATTTATTATAGCTCAGAATGCCACCTTTCCATTGATTCGTTACCTAATTTAACACTTAAATATTTATAATTAATTAAAAAAGAAAACCTCAAAATGTTTGGCGTAGTCGGACTAATAGAACCATCTGTATGTATAAAATATTGAATAGCTAAAATAATGTGTAACTCTCATCACGACAACTCTAGTTTCAAAGATATGGTGGTAACTTGCGGGTGCAGTAGGTGTCGCGGCAACAAACTAATCTTGAAATTAACTTGATCTGCTCGATAAATAGAGGGACTTTCATTCTATATAAGTCTCTGAGACTCAGGTGCCATATCGACTCGGCTGTCGATGCTGAACAAGAATATATGGATGTATATACCTTATGGGGTCTCCTTCTGTCTGGTAAACCTAATAGACCTACAACTCGTACTGTTTTGCAGTAAATAGATGTGATTCTTAGTTGACACCGAAGTTAAGTTACTAGTTTAATATATTCGAAAATCCACAAATCCAAATGCAACAAGAAAATGTTTGGAGCTCGAATCTGCTGCTTAAAACTCATGATCACTTTAAATTTGTCACTCTGTAAAATGAAGAAATCCATCAATCATCAAAGTTAATTTCCTTAGACAAATTATTTATTCAAGTTATTAATTGGTAAAGAAGAAATCTCTAGAATCATTTGTATTTAAAAACATGATTAACCCTTGGAAAAAATATATAATTATTTATTGTTTTCAGGGCTTGACTTAACCTCAACTTACAAAATTTTAGAAAATTGTTTTTAAACACTTTTGTACGAGTTTGGTTGGCAAATTGTTGTGATAAATAAAGGAGTTTATGGTAAAAGCCTATTTTATTCCCATTACTCCCATCACAGCTACGACTTTCAAGGGTTTAATCTTGCAAGAAATCGAAAGAAATTAATATCGATCCATATGTCATATTAGTCAAATAATCATAATAATATAGTGCAAATAATGAATGAATATAATTATGTTGATCAATAAGGGAAGGTAACGATGTGGTGGCATATAAAACTCTATTTTTCACATTGACTTCCAACACATTGTACTGACAAAATACGCCAAGATATTAAAAACGCAATACAAGTTTAAATTTGGTAATTACGAATATATATTCAAACAAATGCTGCTTAATATTAGTAGTGGAAAGTTTTAAAAAGTTAAATTTCGCAAAATCAAATTTCCCAAAAAGTAACAATTAATTTAGTAAATAAATTGTGGGTAATCCAAATTGCAATTTGGATTTTCTTGTATATTTGTATGCTGTAAATTTTATATATATTTATAGCCATCTCATAGTCGAACTTATACCAAATGTAATTAAAAGTATTTCAATTTAAGATGGTTTTACTTTTTCTCATTCCATTCTGCTGCTTAGTAAAGTACAGTACTTCTTAGTTACAAGAATTGAGATTTAAATGAATTAGTAAGTCCTGCAAATTTTCGGTAAATGTTCAAGTAATTCTATTAGCGGGAAATCCGCTGTGTCGTCATCTCTGTCGAAATGTGTACTATGATTTTGTTGTTAAAATTTGTTTTGTTCTTATTGAATTTGAACTTTTGTAGAATTCTTCCGCATTTTTTGCCAAGACACTGCAGTTGTGTTAGGGCAGTGGACGAAGGGTCACAGTGTGCAACGGGGGGACAGAGGGTGTGAAGGTTCTATAGGCGGCTGATGCATACTAGTTAGCATTAGTGACATTTTAGAGTTCAAGTTGTCACAGAAAACACACAAGTGTTATTCTAACTGCACACACTCACAAACATACGCATTCTTACACGCGTGTGTGTGTGTTTGTGTATGTGTTGTGGAACGTACTTTGTTGACCTTTCTCGACGTCGCTGTTTGCCACTGCCGCAGTTGACGTTTACGTCAACGTCAACGACGACGTCGAGTTCGCCGGGTTAATGAAACCGATTGACACACAAACACAACAACAACAACAACATCAAAAACAAAAACAACGACAAAGACAACAACATCAAAAGCTATTTCAAAACAGAAAACAGACAAGTCAAATGAAGAGCACTTAATTCCACAACATAAAAGCGAAGAGCGCGACCGTTCAAAAGAGAGTTTAGAACCGAGACAAGCGTAAAGTAAAGAGAGCGCACGCATTGTCAGCCAGTAACAGCAGCGAGAACAAATTACAGCAGTAACACAGCAAAGCATACAAAAATACAAACACACACACATGCATACTTGAATGCATTCATATTAATACAAGTATGCTTGCATATACAGGAAGTATTTCATTTATAACAGCTAAACACAGCGAGTTTAAAATTTCATAATATTTATTTGGCGCAGCTGTAGCTGGCAGCTGGACTCGAGGTTTGTGTCTTAGCTCGAACTAACATGCACGTTGTTAAATGCAAGCATTAAAAGCTTTTATATGTTGCAAGCTTTTTTTGCTGGCGCCACCTTGTGTAGTGTATGTGGCTCCATCTAGGCAAACGATAGGTACAGCGGTGGTTGCTGTTTAGGATTAGCTTAGCAAAGACACTCACCAAAACGGTTATTGACATATTGTTTTGAAAGTTTTTCTAATACATGAAATTTTCTATCTTTGTTTTGCAGAACCCGTCTTGCCCGCGTCCATCGAGTCAATGTAAACATTGGCAGTTATCTAAATCGCACGGATTTACTACATACAGCAAAATCAACCACAATAAAAACACACGTTTTACGAACCAATAGAGACCGATTCAGAAGCAAAAACATCACTCAAAAGATTCTCGAAACCGGAGACGACGGGTAAGTCAAGTTTTTGACATAATCAGGCATTATCCAATTTCATTCGATTGACTATAATTGACAGAATTGTAGCAGTGTTCGCCAAGGTTGATGCTTGTTTTTTCGTGTTTCTTAGTTTGAAAATTGCTCGGTTGTTGTTGTCATTATTGTTGTTTTCTTTTTTTTGAAGGATTTGCTTGAATCCTTGACAGGGTACAATGGACTCTGGCTCATGACGAACTCAAAACTGTGCCAACAACCTTCGTTTCGCACACAAACACACACACACAGTGTATATGTATGCTACTCGTGTGTGCGCTCATAAATATATAGTTAGATGCACTTAAAAAAATATAAGTTTTGAGCTTTAGATTTTTCTCTTAATTTTTTCGATCTGAAAATCGAGGACCTTCTAAACTTAAAAAAAGTTTGAAATCTTGTCTCAACATTTCGATTTTTGAACAGAAAACAGATTTCTGTGCTTTCAAATTTATTTATTTATATTTGGTTAAACAGTAATCTCTGAATTAACCAAATTATTTTTATGAAATTTTTCAATCTTTCAGTTTTTAAATAATTATTTATATAATTCCATATAATTCTTACCAAACGGTTAATTTATTAGCAACTACGTGAGAATTTTAGTTGTTTGGGTCACTAAGCAGTTTCAGATTAAATGTTGTAACCATTAAAATTCAAAGTTGAAGATTTTCGATTTACATTTCCATTTTGTCAGTGCAGTTTCCTTTGATGGTGTTGCGGCTAAGTGGGCGTAGGAGTGTGAGGGGTGTGGGGTGTGGCACGGTGCACCATGTCTGGTTCTGGCTGCCTGGTAGCTTACTTTCTGTCGCCTTGTCGCCCTGACGCCGTGTCGCCGCCATTTTGAGCACACTTTAAAGTACGTGACTTCGACTTTGCGTCGACGCCTGCGTCAGCGTCGACTTCAACGTCATTATCATCGTCAAGGATTCGCATGTGTTGACTGATTTCGTCTGTCCCATTCCGTCCCATTTCGTCCCATTTCGTCCTATTCCGTCCCATTCCGTCCTGTTCCGTCCTCTTCCGTCCTATCCCAACTTGGCTTGCCTGTTTTGTTGGCTTTTATGTAAGCCAAACTCATACTGTTCAAAGCTACCACCTGCCGCCTGCCGCCTGCCACCTGCCACCTGCCTCATGCATCATGCCACCTCCCTCCTGGTGTCCCTCGAGCTGTCCTTCAGTCTGCGAAGTGCAACGAACGCTGCCCTTTAACCTACATAAACACACACCACTCACACACATATTTAGTATGCGCAAACATTCTTCTTAGCTTCTGTTGTGTGTGTACTTGTGTGTGTGTGTGTGTTTGTTGTGTCCCATACTTAAGGAAAAATTAGCGTTGCTGCTTAAGCGTTCTGAACTGACTGATCAGCGTGCAGCTCAAATGAAATGAGCTACGAGCCTGACATTTAAAAGCTTCCAAGAAAACGGTTCTTAGTAGTGTTGGCAAAATAAATTCAGTAATCGATTATTTAATCAAATGATTTATTTTAGTTGAGCGATTATTATTGACAATTAATCGAAGGAAAATTGAAAAAATCGATTAATCAATTGTTATTATAAAATATAAAAGCAAATATTATTTTAGTTAATGTAGAAATGAGTAACTGTTACGGAAGTACCTATTAGAAAGCTATACTGACAAGATACGATATAAAGTTCTGGTTCAGTACGAGTCTCCTCTCAGGTATTGACAACTTTAGGAATTTGCTCTAATACAGGAATATTTAAGAAGGGGCTGAGTTTGTCCAGAACTTATGACGGGATGTCTTTTCTACGTCTTTTATGTGGCAGCCACTTGTGTTGGCCTTTATAGCAAACTCAAATTCTCCAGTAGATGGGGTCTTGAAAATTAATTTTGTAAAGCATTTGCTGCTCTTAGCGATTTAATCGATTAATCGTAAGTCATTTTGCAATACAATTAAATCGTTAATTGAAACAAACTAATCGATTATTAAGTATCTTGTGAATAATCATGGCATTACTAATTCTTAGTTTCTTAATATGTTGCTTAAGAAGCAAAGTAAAATTCAAAATTTTTAATTTTAGTCTTGAAAGTTGTCTCTCAAAATTAAAAACTTCTGAGTGCTGTTAAAAGACTACAGTTTTAAATTTATTTATATTTGAAATAAAAAAGGGTTTTCTTTTTTAAATTAATTCATTTGTTTTGTACATTTAAAAGAAAAACATAATTAATAGGAAGGTTTGGAATAAAAGTCTTGATTAAAGATTTTTTTCGATACTCGTTGTGTACGCAGATCAAGTTGTGATTAGGCCTTAAAATTGTTATTGCCGGTCGAGTACCACAACTGCGAAATTTATTGATTTTATAGGACTGAACTTTCTGTTTATCTAGGTAAATATTAGTTATCAGATCATTAAATTTCCTTTCATTTTAAGTAATGTTGAAATGTCAAAGATAGGCAAAGAAATTCAGTTTTATTGCTTGAGCGCTGAAATGTTCTTTGAAATAAAGCTAAACATATTTTAATTAAACAGTTAAAATAATTAAAATTAAAATGCAAACTAATTGGTTTTTTAAAAATTCTTTTGTAATTTCGTTGATTTGGTTTCCCTTAAGGGCTGCTACCAATTAGATCTTAAGTGAAATACTCGTTATGTTTGGAGGTATCTGTGTATCTTTGTACGCAAACACACAGAAATGACGTTTGAGGTTCAAGTTAAGATCGATTTCATTGGATAACATGCCTTCCTCAGTTGCCTCTTTTTCTCTGATTCAGACCTAACAAAATCATGGATTACCAGTTATTGGCAGGGTGCATGCCACATGCCACATGCCACATAGCACATGGTTAACGAGCTTCCAGCTGGCAATCAATAGCAGCCGCTGCCGCTGCCGCTGCCACCACTTCCACCTCCGCCTCCGCCGCCGCAGTTATTACAGACGCAGACGCTGGCGCAGCGGGAGGCGGACATGTCTATTACGCCATCGCCGAAGCAACAAAGACTGCATCGGTGGCAGTGGCTGCGATATCTTCATGTTCATCGTCGCCATGCTAAAGCGCTAAAGCCTCTGCAAGCAAACATACATGTGCTTATGCTTGTATTTGTGTGTCTGCATGTGTACGTGTGTCGGGTCTGTCGCTTCTGTCTCTTCTATTTACATTTCTACGCTCACTCGCAGTCGCTGTTGGCGCCGCCGCTAGCGTTGCTTCTAGCTGCAGTTGCAGCGACGGCAGCAGCAGCAGCCGAAACAGAAACAGAAACTGAAACAGCAACAGAAACAGAAACAGAAAAACAGCGACGCATCACAGACGTTCAGACGAAAGCGAAAGGCCATTGTCCGGAATTTTGTTGACCTACTAATAGGCAGAATGTAAAGTACGAGGCATAGCTACATTGTCATTGCCGTTGCCGAAGTTGTTGCCGAATGAATCAACGAGCAGCGAAAGCTTTGTGGCGCTGAAAGCTTTGCCTTCTGCTCTGCTCGTTCGTGCGTTCTGCATTACGTTTTGCTATATGAAAGTTCGCCCGCCGCCTTTCGCTTCAATTTATATATGTATAATATACGTATGTATATGTAGTTTTTGTAGCTCGCATAAAACAACAACGACAACATCTAATGCTTTGCATTTTCGATATAAACGAAGTCAAAGCCGAATTGTAGCGAGCGCCATGTCTGAGCAGCGTGTCATTCACCTTATGGCCGCCGCTCTCTTGTTCTCTTTGTGCTCTTCAAACAATACAGTACATGCATAAGTTCTGCGTTGTGTGCTTTGCAAACGCTCTCCGGCTCTTTTTCTTACGCTCTCTTGCAGACTTTGGCTTCAAGCTTAGCTCACTACAAGCGGGCGGGGAGGGCTGAACGGGTTGGCTGGGTCTTGTTATGCTCGTTGTTATTGTTGCTATTGTCGTGCGCTCTCGCTCTCTCGCTCTCTCAGTCTTCGTTTGGCGCTGCGCAGCTAGTTTAACGCCTACGCTGCGACGCATTGGCTCAGTGACAATGGGAAGTCAAGGAAGGGTTACAATAGAAAACGAAGCTTTGCCATCAAATTTGATGAGCAATGGATAATATGTCTTTATGTGTGTGTCAAGTTTATTGTTTTTACTTTCTCTTAGAAAATAGAAAATAATTACACACATATCATATATAATGTATAATTGCCATTGCATTACGAATTGGTAATTAGAAGAGTTTCTACATTCTAACAAATTGCAACAACGTATTGATAGAACTGCATTGAATTTCTTTATGCATATTCATGTCACCGAATTCAATATTCATGAGCTTCGCAGTAACACATATACATACATATGTATATGTGTGCTTACTTCTGTATGTCTGTCTTGCTCGCTCTTCAGTCACGCTTAGCTGCACAGAAAGTTCAAATTAACAGTGCACGGACGCTATGAATGCAGAGTGAGAAAAGCACAACCCTTAACTATAGGCACCACTCGACGAATCGCTCGACCTAACTTGGGCAACTTTGGCAAGCTTTAACCTAGTTTAAGGTCATTTTCAAGTCAAAGACAATCAACAACTCGCAGGCGGGCATTTGTGTTGGTGTGCATTTCTATGTCTGTGTGTCCGTGTGTGTGTGTGTGTTCGAGTGTAATAGAAGAGTTTTTTGTTGCAACTAACACTATTTGTGGCTTTCTGTTTTCACATTTGACGTGCAGGTAACAACAAGAGCATAGCATAATAAACAATTGCATTGCATGCTACAAATGAGATAAGCCATCTGGCATTTCTCAAGGACTTCTTGTTCTTATTATTTCTTTTATTTGGCTCCCGTTCCATCTTATCTAACTGTTGTTTACACACGTTTCGGCGTTTAACGCAATTTTTGACAGTGTCCAAAATTAAGGTCACAATAATCTTGACATTGCGCGAGAACAAACGATGACGACGTCGACGACGACGACGACGACGACGGCGACGGTGACGATTGTTGCCGCCAACACTTGCACCCCGGAATACCCCTCCATTTTTATTGCACAGCTCCTCACCGAATCCAAATTGTTGCCTTTCTTTGTCTCCTTTTGTCTCACCGTGTCTGCATCTCTGTCGCTCTCTCAGCTCTGCCGCTTATCACTCACGATGTGCGCGACGTCAACAAAATATTTTTTCTCGAAGCTTTGTTCGCTGCCAACGTCGACATCGACATCGACATCGACAACGACGTCGATGTTGGTGATAATGAAATTGAAATTTCATTGCTAATTGCGTTTAATATTTATAATTGACCTAAATAATTTGTGATTGGCTTGCAAAAACAACAAACACTAAAAACAGATCATAAAACAAGAACACAAAGTAAATAATAATCCACGAAAGAAAGCGACTAAAGGCGGTCAGACAATGAAACAGATGTGTAAAGAGAAAGAGAGAGAGAGAGAGAGGAGTAGTGGTGGAGTATTTCAGCTTTGCTCTGGCAAGAGTCTCTCTGCTCCAATATTCTTGGGATTCTAATTGGATGTCAAATTACAAGTGATCATGCGTTCAATATGATCAACATATGCAACCAAATCGAACCACGAAAAACAACAATTTCAAAAGCTTAATAATCGAGCAAATGTGCTAAATGTATGAGTATGCACACACACACACTCACACACGATATGCATATACATATAACGACGTAACTGAGTTCGCGCTCCCCTTTCCTCTTCTCCTTTTGCGTCGTCCGTTTTCGCATATCATTCTCAGCAGCTTCTGCTGCATCTGTTTAGATGCTCTTCAATAGCGGTATACACGTCTGGTCACTCACTATGTAACCCATTAGCGGTCAGCGATAAGTTAATTAAATAAGTTTTATTTATGCATGAACAAAAATTGTTCATCGATTTTATCAAGTTATGTATATTGCATGTGCTCTTATTTAGCAGATATCTTATTCCAAATTGTGCACATTAGTAGCTTGCCTAATGCCACAATAAGATACTAACATATAATATTATCAAGTAGCTAGCAAATAAGTGTAATAAACTACTATTTGCTTATATCAATCATGGAAACATTAAGTTGTGAACACGACAAGGGTATTTAATGCTTCAAGACGCTTTTAATTGTTTGCATTCGGTTATTGCTTTTGTTTTGCTGCTTTTGAGCTTGTTGATGACGACTCGCCTTGGCTTCACTCGGTTTCATTCGGCATGACTTTACGTTCAGTTCTCTCGCCTATTGCTCTCACTCTTCGCCCTGTTCCGACGTTGACGCTGACGCCGACGTTGACGTTGGCGTCGCGACGTTTGCTTGCTCACGACAAAAGTAGGTGAAAGGTCTTCAACCTTTTTGCATGAAAACAAAATTGTGCAGTACATGGCAAAAGGGGCGGGAGTGCAGTGTATGCCTGTGTGTGTGTGTGTGTGTGTGTGTGTGTGTGTGTGTGTGTGTGTGTGTGGCTGGGTGTTGCTGTTCTTGCCAGCAGTTTTTATTTTTGTTTTTGCTTAAAAGAAGCGAAACCAAATAAAAATAAACAATGTGAGCAAAAATGCGACTAAATGCAATGCAAAGTGCATGGCCAGGTGGGATGTGTGTGTGTGTGTAGATGAGGAGGCGTAGGCTACTGACTGACTAACCGACAGAGCGAAGAGCGGCAAATGCAACTGCAACTGCAATCATTTGCTATTTTTAGCACTACAAACGCCAACAGCCATACAACAACGCAAAAGACACACACACACACACACACGCTCACTTATACTCAATGATACACGCATACACTCACATACAATCAGTGATACACGCACACAGCCTGGACTTGGAGCTATCCCAATAGCACAGCACAGGCGGCAGGTCGTGTTAGCTGCGCTGTCAACGTCATCGCTGTTTTCCTTTTGGCAATGCACGACAAGAGAGAAATAGACAGAAAGAGATAGAGCGCAGCACAAAAGCTTTCTGCAAAAGAGCGAAAAGCTTTTGGCAAATGCAATGTTAAGAAACCAACACTAAAACCAACAATTATAAGAATCACAACAAGAGCAATGTAAACGTCCCTCACCGCGACCCTCAAAAGCTTTGTGGTCCGAGACGGACACGCAGACATAGACATTGATTTCACAGCCACGGTACGTTGGACTCCCTGAGCATGCCTGGGCATCCCTAATATTCCCGTTAGCTCTGACGCCCAGCCGTGCCCAGTGGTGCTAAAAATAACTCCACGGTCCTTTCGTCCGTGCCCACAGCGAGTGAGAGAGAGAGAGAGAGAGAGAGAGAGAGAGAGAGAGAGAGAGAGAGAGAGAGAGAGAGAGAGAGAAACAACTTTCGTTCGCTGATCACATTTTTGTAACCTTTTCAGGCTTTCAACCCGCCCCTTCGTAGCGATTCTGAAACGATCAGTGGATAAAATCCTATTTTTCTTCTTAATTAATTATTAGTACTTAAAGTTTATAGTTTAGCATGAACGATTTTTGCCCTAAACTGTCTTATAACGTACATTTTTTAACTTCCTCTTCCTGAATTTAGAACCTTGTATCTTATGAGCTCTTGCTATTGTTTTAAACTAAGGGTTTGCTAAGGCTGACTTGAACTCAAATTATCCATAAATCAAAGATTAATTTATTTAAAAAATTACTTTTAAACATTTTTACCAACTGACCGATTCCTTTGTTGATCTTCTTGCAGTCAATCCCATTTTCATCACTGTGAAGTGTGGTACGCAGCTAAAGAAGTCGTATCAACGGCAGTTGCCTCGCTTGAAGTTAAATCGGTAAGTTTAGAAATTAAAGTTTGTTTATAAATTAAGTTACATGGAAAAATATTTACCATCTGACCTAAACATAAAATGACTCAAAACAAATGAAGATTAATTTTTACGTTATCTAACAATCAATTAATTATTTTATTTCGATAAGTTTAATCGTTTCCTAAATTCCCATAAATTTGTGAATTTTTGAAATAAGCTAAACTTTTTGTTCACACCTGATTTGGTGTATATTTGTTATATTCTCAGTTCCAGAATTGTTGAAGTTCTGAGCTCCCAACTTTTCCAGAGTTCCCAAAGATACTCTTCGCTTCTGGTTTTAATTAACCAGTATTTGCATTTCCTTGAGTGCTTTTACTTGGCTTAATTCATATTTGATACATTCAGTTTTTCACTTATGCTAAGACCTTTATGCCTTTTCTTTCCTTCTGTTTTTTGTGGCTAATTTAGTTCGCGCAATGTCACTTCTCGCATATACACCCTAAATAGTGTTGAGAAAGTTCACACCTCCATACTTCCAAAGACATTCAATAACAAATAATAACAGTATTCTCAACAACACTGAATTATATTTTTTTCTCGTTAAAAGTTGTCATACTCGTTATTCGTAGAACAAATGGTTAAGCTGTAAACGTTGCGGGGCAAAGTAGATATATAATACATATCATATATCTGCCATAGGATCATTCGTTTGTTAACCAGAGGTAATAGCCACTTAGTATGCAAAACCTCTCAGATTAGTTTTTCCTACGAAAGAAATGTATTGTGAAATCACATATAAGAACTGAGAAACGATCAAATTATATGACTTGTTTGTGAAAATCTGTTAACAACTCTACAGACTTAAGTTTTCAAAGAATAAAATAAGATTGCTTATACATATCGATTTTATATATATTTGTCCTCTGGGAGCTATAGGATAAAGTTGTGCCATCCAAATTAAACTTTGTAATGATAGTTATAATGATTCTATACAAATAATATATCTGTTTGGTTGCGATATCTCAATAAACAGTACATGCCTTCAAACAAATTTTCTATTTTTGACCAACTTGACCTATGGAAGCTAAAGGATATAGTAGTCCGATACGGATCAAACTTGGTGGATCAAATAGTTGTAGGTATGGTAATGTAAAAATATTTTTTTACAATTTGGGTTGGCAGGTGGCGTGTCACCAACTTAAAATAAACCTGATCTGCGCGCGAAGGAGAAGGACTTTCATTCCAAATTTGTTCGCTCCAACTCTTGTAGTCTCTGAGATCTAGGTGTGCATACAGACGGAGAGGCAGACATTGCTATATAGTGTCGGCTGGTCATCGGAACCTTCGTCTGAAGTCGATGGTTCGAATGCGGGTAATAAATTTTGTCTATTTATTCGATAAGTTTCAATTGAAAACTTAAATTTGGAATATTATTTAGTGCAGCTGGTAGGGTTGCGGTTTGTTGCTTGGCGTATATGTGTGAGGTTGCAGGTTCAAATCCTGTTAGAACATTTTTTAAATTCCATTTTAAAATTTAAACGTATACATATTTATTTTACCCTGTTTTTCCTTCATCGTGTCATGAATTTAAAAATACGCACTTCTATAACCCCGTACGAGGCCTTTTACAGTCGTGTCGCTCGACTGTAGTCTTTCTTACTTGTTTTAACTCGCAAAGATATTAAGTGATTTCTCTAATACTTTGCACGAATCTTCCCTATTACTAGTCTTAAAAACCTTCTCTGTGAACCAAAACATATAATTTGTACAGTAATTTTGAATATAAAGTATATAAATTCTTGATCTGCATCAACAGTCAAAACGGATCTAAGAAACTTTAAGACCTTAATTTGAAATGAAAGTTCGTCGTCGCAAAGAAATCAAGATTATTTAAAATTGTTACCTTGGCACCTAACATTTAAGGAGGCGTTTCGGACACCATAAAGTAAATAAATTCTTGATCAGCATCAACAGCCGAGTCGATATAGCCACATTCGAAACAATCGGTTGAAAAGGTTTAGTATGCAAATTTTCGGTGTCTATTGACCGATTTCAACGAAATTCGGGCAGAATGAATTTCTAATTGTGTCCTCCCATCTGTTGACCAAATTTCATCCAAGTCGGACTACCAAATCATATAGCTACCATGAATATAATTGGTGATTGAAACCAAATTTACGCAATATTCATGACTGCAAGGGTATTTAATCTTTGGCGAGCCGTAGATAACCGTTTTTTCTTGTTTGTCGGGTAACAAACGAAAGATGAAAGATTGTACGTATGAAAGATAACCGAGTATACTCCTGCAGCAGGGTATAATGGACCGTCTAGTTTTGAGCCGTCTTTGGTGTGTGATAAATTCCCCTTTGACAGGTATTAAAAAAAAAATCTTCAATGAAAAGGAAAACAGGGAAAACAGGGAAAACACGAAAATCAAAAGCTGTAAGAGAAGCGAAAAAAATAAAAATAAAAGCAGAACGAGAAAAGACACGTTCGCATACACATGCTAGACAGATATATATAAAAAATACTTATATATATTTGAGCGAGCTATATATATTGGTTATATGTGCATGTGTGTGTCTCAATATAGAAGAGGAGAAACTGTGCCAATGCCCTGACAACGGCACAAGGTGATGATGCAAACTGCAACACGAAGTCTCGACTGCGACGTCAGTGACGCCAATTGCAATGATGGAAGTAGACGACAGGGGGATGTTGAGGGGGAATGGCTAGGCTATGTAGGGGGAGTTGGAGAGAGTGTAGTGGAGTTGGTTGGCAGAAAGAGCGAGATAGAAGGAAGTGGGAAGAGATAGAGAGGGAAATACGATGTTATTGCTCATGTTGTTTTCATTATTGCGTGAATGCGCATGCCAACACACTCACACACACTCACACTCACACAAAAGTGCCCAGGGGGTGCTTAGAGGCACACACCCCCTCCCCCTTCCCTTCGTCGCCCCTTTGCCTAGCTTAGCGCTTAAAAGAGTCACCGATGTTGTGGGTGTTGTTGATGTTGTGGATGTTGATGCACCAGGAAGGCCAGGCTCTTGTCGAGGCCATTGGATGCCACAAATGAGGAAGAGGGAGTGGCTGGAGGGCCGTGGAGTAGAGTTGAATGGTTGCTGGCGTCCGTTGCAACGCAAACAAGGAAGTAAATTAACAAAATGGACGTCGTCAGAGGCCACAGCGGTAAAAGGGGAGAAAGAAAGGGTCGAGAGAAAGAGGGCACAGTGTAAGGGGGATGGCAAAGGGATGCGATTGAAGAGTGAGTGCGGAAAAGTGACTGAAGTGTCCATTTGGCCATCTTTCAAGTGTCTGAACCAAGCACTTGGATCCTCCGTTCGTCTTCCTCCTGCTTCATTCTCCCAGCACGGCACCCTTCAACCATCTTCACCCACTTTTCAGCTTCTCATCAAGTATTGCTTATGCAATGGAAAGTGGCAAAGTAAATCAAAAGCAACAGCAACAAAATTGCATTGAAAGAAGCAGCAAGATAAACAATCAAACATGAACACTCTGCTACATGGGTATGGGACTTGTTTCAGGTCGCTGGGAAACTCATCTGCCGGGAGTTTGATGTCTACATCTGCATATCACAACCACATGAAAATATAAGGAAAAATAAAAGTTTAAAAACTCTTTGAGAAGTAAATAAATTTGTACTGAATTTTATAGCAGAACTTTAGAGTATTGAAAGATTTCAGATCACCGCTACATTATCCTATGCTTCATTATAGTTAAATTAAAATTTTGACTACAAAGATGGAATTATATTTTATTATTTTTCGAAGTAAAAATTCAAATTGCGTTGACGTATTCTTCTAGAAGTGAATAAAAACATTTATTATTTGTTGGTTTGAAAATTAAAAGTTTATAAACTTTACAAATATAAAACAATTTAGAAGAAGAAAGTATAAACATAAAAATTAAACTAATTTTTAAATTGAAAAACCACGTCAATTTCTTATTTAACTTAAATTAGTTTTTAATATTTGAAGCAAGAAAAAAAAGGATTGTCACGAAATGTACGGATCTTGATCTCAGATTTTGTACGAAATTTGATAAGTTTAATAATAAATTAAATATAAAAATTTTAAATTATTCAGCTCTATAATACAACTAAAACATTTTGTGTTGATCTCCAAAACTTATTTACTTGTTTTAAAAAACCGATATCAAAATCAAGTATCGACTACTTTTCAGTAAATAAAAATCTTGATAAATTTCTTGGAAATTTAAGAACTGTATAAAGTTTTGTAGTATTTAAAAACACTATAGGGCATCTCTTAGCCAATCATTGTCTAAGTGTGCATGATTGCAGTCGATGATTCGCATGGCGGCTGCCTCAAGCTGCTCCGACTGGCAACTGCCGCCATTGACTCGTTGACCGAGCGACTCACTGAGCAAACTATGTCTGTGTGTATAGATTAGATGTGTGTGTATATGTGTGTATGGCTGTGTGTTGTAAGTACAAACATTTGTATGGTTTGTGTGTGTGTTCGTGTGCAATTGTGCGCCACCTTTGAATTGAAATTTGTAAGCGAAATCGAAAGTTCAATAAACTTTCACGTAATCGACAAATTGTGAGCGATGTTGTGGATGTTAATGAGGAGGATGCTAGCGAATGCAATTTGTAGCTGTAGTCGCACATTTGATGTTGTTTTGCTATCTTTGTTTGGCCGTATTCAATGTTGAATATACTTGCTAGGGGGCGTATGCGTAATTCACACATTGCGCATTACGTATACGCAGCAGTGACGGTTGACGGTCAAGCAGTAACATTTAAGCACTGTACTGCATGCATTAATATGTACATTTCACACACTAGCACACATATGCCTAAATACTTAAGTGTATATACATTTGTATATAGACATGAAATACGTATAACATTGAGAAATTATTGCATTGCCAATTGCTTTGCATTAAAGCTCTGGCACTATCGCTGTCTCTGTTGCACACACTGCGGCACGTCAGATACGCGATAGTTATTTGAGCGCTGGCAAAGAAAGTGAACAAGTACGAAGTAACAAACAACTAGATATACACGGAAAGAGTGAAAATAAATGAAATTACATAAAAGTAACAACGAACCCACAACACACAAACACGCAAAGACATCAACACACACACACACACACAACAGCCAAAAGCCAATCACATGAATGCCAATCAAGCAAAATATAAAAAAGTAACCAACAAAAGCAACAGCAAAAAAAACTGTAACAGCAGCTTAAGCATAGAAACAAATGCAAACAGAGAGCAGTCTAAAGAGAGCTAGCGAGAGTAAGCGACAGCAGCAGAGGCAGCAGCAGCAGCAGCAGCAGCGACAAAGAGAGCGAAGTAGAGGCAGCGGCAGCGTCAGTTGCAGCAGCAGCAAAGCTTTTGATCGCACTGAACTTTATGCTCTCTGCATTCTTCCCTTAGCATTTCAGTGTTCTGCTCCCTTACTCCCTATGTCTATCTCTGCCTCTGTCTCTCTCATACTGCTCTTGGTTTTGTTGCTGTTACCGCTGCTCTCTGTTTTATTCCGTTGGCTTTCACAACTATTCCCGTTCGCTTGGCCGATTCCTATGCCCAACACTTTACTCAACATCACAACACTCGTCACTCCTCTACTCTTTTCACCACTCCACCACACTTTACACCACTCCACCACACTCCACTTCACTTCACCTCACTACACTTCACTTTACTTAACTTCACAGTGCGTGCTTCGCTCTTGTCTGCTTCTTTCTACTCATTCGTCGCTTTGCCCGAAATTGGGTCAGCCATTGAACCCGTTGCGACGACTATAGCTATACACACACATACACACACACACACATGCCCAAGCATCGGCATTGGCGTTGGCGTTGGCGTTGCTGTTGACGTTGACGTCAGTGCTAGCGTTGGCTTCGGCACCGCTGTGCGCGTCTGCGGATACGTCTCTGTCAGCGTCGCTCTGCGCTCTGCCGCTGCCAGTTGTCCGCTGCTTTAACGTTATATTGGGTAGCTAAGCACGTGTTCTTTGGGTCTGAAGATGATTGAAACAATGTACTTATGACTTGCATGATTAACTGACGACGCTGCGTCGCTGTCACCGTTACCGTTACCATCACCGTCACCGACGCTGTCAACGTCGACGTCGACGTCAACGCTGACTGTGACTGTGACTGTAGCTTAAAGTGGTGATCTTCATACGCATTGTGCTGCGATTGCCGCTTTTGCTTTTACCAAGTTGTGTATGAAACTTAAGGTTATGGTCACTCCGAGTGACGTACTGACCCCGTCAGCTCCCCTCGCCGCCACACTGCCACGCCCCGCTGTCCGCTACAACAAAACGCATGAAAAAGATAAAGAGAAAAACAAAAAAAAATAAGTATAAGCGAAACAAAATTTCACTTTCACATCAATTACGACTTTGCGACGTCTCAGCTCCATGTTGAAGTACTGTACTTGAAAAAAGTTCAACTACACAAATTGTTGTGTGTGTTAACGTGTTTGACTGTAGATGTGTGTGTGTGTGTCTGTGTGTATGTGTGTTGTATGTATCAAAATTTGTTTGACGCTGATCGACAACTAAACAGCTAACACCCCCAAATTCTCCTCGCCATTACCCCACTCTTCTCTCTGTCTCCCAGCCACTTCCTTCACCTTCTACTCTCTTCAGTCACTTTCTTTTTGTGTCTGAGGTGGATAAAAATTTGAGCGATGACCATTTCCACTGACAGCTCCTTCAAATCGCATACGTATGATTCATTCAAACGGACACTTTAATCTTCAAGCTCGACATTTCCCACTCCTGACTCTACTCTTTCCCCACCTCCCCCACTCCCACACTCACTGGCCTAATGTCAATGAACGCTTAACGATCTGATTTACGCCCTTTTTCGCAGACTTTGTCAACTTTGGTTTGGGACCCAAAACTGGAAGTTCAAGTGCCTGAAAAGAAGCATAAAATGAGGTTCGTTTCGGTTCTACTCCATACACTATACCCTGTACCCCCCCCTTATAACCCTATGTGTGTGTAAGAGAAAGAGTTACTGTGTGAGCGAGTCAGATAACAAGAGAGATTTAATGACTTTGCTCGTCGACCCTCAAGTAGAAAGTGTAAAGAGCATTCTTAAGCGCAACAGACTCAACTTCCGAATACCCTGTAATGGACAAAAAATTAACTTTAACTTACAACCAAAAGCAGTTGCTGGCTTACTTTTTACCAATTTACAAATATTTGCTATATTTGAATCGAATCGCATGTTTTAGCCAAATTGGTTAAGAGATTTTCAAATAAAACTTCCTTAAAGGGCAATGAGTACTTTACTAACTGCTTATTTAGTCGTGTTAACTGTCTTTTAGGCTTGGCTGCTTTGTTTTAGGTTGTTGGCTTGTTTGTTTGTTTGTTTGCCTTTATGCTTGGCTGAGGGTAGCGACCCAGCGTCGGGTTTTAAATCTAAACTCAAACCGGTTACAGTTACACACTCTTTTTAAAATTGGCTTTTTTGGGGGTCAACATGCAGGCATGAGTAGCAATGTGTGTGTGTGTGTGTGTGCGTAGTGTGTGTAAAGCGTATGTCAGCTGCACTTCCCCTCTGTCTCAGTCATGTCGCCCCCTTCCTTACACTCTCTCTCTCTCTCTCTATCTTTCTCTCTGTCACCCACTTTGCTCTTGACACACCTTCCGCCCGCAATCTTCCTCTGCAGTCTCCAATTTGTCTTCGCTGTCTTTTCCCCTCTAGCCAGCAATTCTGTCGCCCTTTTTTTGGGTGTCTCTTTTCTTCTTCTTCTTCTTGATTTTTTTGGTAGCTTAATTCGTACGTGTTGTGCATTGTGGTTGTTGTTGTTGCTCTTTATACACATATTTCTTTCTTTCTTTCTTTCTTTCTTTTTTCTTCAGAAAATAAACTTGAACTTGCCCGTTCACTTTTACTCCATTTCTCTCCCTTTTCCCCCTGCCCTTGCCTCTACCCCCCTTGGGCTGTTATTGTTGTTGTTGTATCTCTGTTGTCTCAGATACTTTTGGGGAAGATTACATGGCATCGTTGGCCGTTGATCATGAAAATGTTCAATTCAAGTTTAGTGAAATTTAACGCTCACAACCAAATGTAAATGGAATCACACCAAGCAGACAAGAAAGAGAGAGCGAGAGAGAGAGAGAGGGGGAGAGGGGGAGAGAGGAAGAGGAATATAGAGTGAGGGAAGACTGAGATGGATTGGATTATATTGTGATTAACCAAGTTCAAACTGCGCATAAATGCAATATAAAAGTCCTACGTGAAAAATGGAAACTTGAAACTGAAATATGAGACCAGGAAGCAAAACTAAAAATATATAAAAACTCTATTCCAAATAGCCCCTAGCTCACTGATCACACAACCAGTGACAGCTTGGGCAACATAAGAAATTGTCACGTTAAAAGCTTGTTGAAAACATTTACATAGTCTTAAAAAGCTATTTGGTTTTGCCTGAAATTCTGACTTTTGAATAAAGTTCCTTTTGTCTTTGGAATGCTACTTGTTTTTTAGTTTTATTGATTTGTGCACAGCTTGCAGCAAATAACATAAATTTTGTATTCCATATTGTTAGATTGAGGCAAATGTTTGCACATCATTGCTAAGTAATGAATGTGACTTCAAGTTGCAATTGGGTCATTAAAAAAATGTATTCAAGTTATATTGAATTTTTTGGTCCTTGGGAACCCCTTTACTTGGCCAATTAACCTTACAAGACTTTCAAGTCGACTAAATTGTAGACACATGGAACGTATAAACAAGCAGGAAAGGCTACAGTCGAGACTCAGACTCAGACTCATTGAAGTGCTCATTTTCCTTCAAATAAGCCATTTTTGACCGGCGCCCGTAGAACAAGCGAGCTATAGGCTATAGTTGTCCGATCTAAGTCAAAACTAACTGAGGAAATTTATAATTATGATATACACATAATATGGAAGTTTGGTTGCGGAGCTCAACTAACAGTTCTCTATCTCTTGTAGCTTAGAAGATCCAGGTGTTCATACGGACGGACAGTTTAAAAAGAGATTCAGTCGCTGCTTTAAAAACCTGGTCTTACAAAAAGAGTTTTTTAAATACCTTTCTACATAACTTAGTTTTTAGAACCACATTTTGGTTACTTACAAATCAGTGTAGGTTTAATTTCGTGTGCTTCCATGCAATTTGCAAGGCTTAAATAAAAAACAAGAAAGAATGCTATAGTCGCCTCGCGACTTTAGGATACCCGTTACTCAGTTTCAATTTGTTATTAACAATGGTGATGGATATAATAGCTTGGCAAACACAGAACATTTTCATAGAAATTCATGTTTAGAGCATATTTTCGACCGATCGTTCCTATGGAAGCTATACGATATAGTTGTCCGATTTGTATCAAACTTGGTCAGTATATATATATTATTGGCAGATGTATTCTGTGTGAGTTTGATTAATATAGCTTAGTTAACGCAAAAGTTTTCCATACTAACTCATATTTAGAGCATATTTTCGACCGATCGGCCCTATGGGAGCTATACGATATAGTTGTCCGATTTGGATTTGGTCAGTACATGTACTTCCTAGATATGTACTTTCCGTGTAAATTTGGTTCAGATAGCATAGCTAACAAAAAAGTTTTCTGTACTAAAACATTCTACGTTTACCTGAACATTTACCTTTATATGCAAATAAAACACCCTAAAGTGGGCGTGGCAAAAAACAAAAACAAACTTGTACTGCTTGGGTATTGTACCTTTCATTTGAGACCACTAGCATTTTTCTAGCTCTTATAGTCTCTGAGATCCTTTTGTTCATACAGACGGACGGACGGACGGACGGACGGACGGACGGACGGACAGACGGACATGGCTATATCGACTCGGCTATTGATGCTGATCAAGAATATATATACTTTATGGGGTCTGCCACGCCTCCTTCTGCCTGTTACATACATTCCAACGATTACAATATACCCTTTTACTCTACGAGTAACGGGTATAATAACTTAAAATAAAATTTTCTTAAGTCCGCTGACTACAGGGAAATCAAATATTTTAATGAAATCATAAAATTTTTTAAAATTGTTTTATATGTTAGTGTAGCATGTTTACAGAAAACTTTTTTATTAGCTATGCTATCTGAACCAAATTTGCACGGAAAGTACATGTCTATGATCCAAATCGGACTACTATATCGTATAGCTCCCATAGGGCCGATCGGTCAAAAATATGCTCTAAACATGAATTTGTATGAAAATGTTCTGTGTTTGCCAAGCTATTATATCCATCACCATTGTTAATAACAAATTGAAACTGAGTAACGGGTATCCTAAAGTCGCGAGGCGACTATAGCATTCTTTCTTGTTTTTAACTGTGTATATGCTCGATATGTTGTCAGTATACCATACCTTTGCACTGAGCATTTAATTTGCAGGGTATCTTGTAGTGCGCGCTCTTCACTAATTGTGGACTGATGAGCTAATAAAATAATTAATCAACTGACTTATTGTCTGTCGGTCGTTGTGTGGTGTTTTTGTTGCATTTTGGGAGGATTTTTGGTTCTTCATTTTGGCTGTTTTGTAGCCAAACCGCCTACGACAGGCGTAAAATGTGGCATGCGAAAGTTTACTGGGACTATAACCGCTTAGAATGTCTGCACACACACACACACACACACACCCATGCCCCCACACACCCACGCACACATACACACATGTGCAACCCATACGGAACAGACTCTGGAACTTGAAGCGGAATTTTTGTTGCGTTGTTGTTTTGTGTGCAGCAGGCGGTAGGCGGCGGGGAAGCCGGAGGGGGAGGGAGACAGGGGGTGGTCTGCACCGCTAAGGGCCGCATAGAAGTGTGCGTGTGTGTGTGTGTGTGAGCGTGTGTGTGTAGTGCTTATCTCAGAGTCGTTGCCTTGAATGTAGGGCAGTAGTTGGCACTCGAGAGTTGTTGTTGTTGTTGCTGTTGCTGTTGCACAGTGCAATGCATGCACAGCTCATGTCCCAGTCCACATATAGATGCACTTATACATACATATGCACACAAACAAACACATGCGCACTCACACATACATAATGTTTATGCAGTTTTTTCTCTAAGTTTTTTCAGCTTTTTTTCTGTATTTTGCTTGTGGCAAAGTCATTGACTTTTTGGTTGCTTGCCACACAAATTCGGCATGGAAATTGTTGCAGTTGCAATTGCTGTCGTTGTGGTTTTTATTTTTGTTGTTGTTGTTGCTGGTGTTGTTGATGTCACCGCTGCTAGCCGTTGATTAAATGTTGAGCCAAGATGTAAAGGTCGAGGATATTTCGGCATCTCTGTGTTGTCTCTTTCGCTCTCTCAGCAGCTCACTCTTCATCTCTTTAGAAATAATGCTTTTTAGAACGTAAACACTTTTGTATTGAAAGTGAAATTTAATCAACCATTTCGCTGATTTTTTAAAAAAATATTTCCGCATTTGTCATGGCTTCAAAAAAAGTTTGTGCTGGAAAATTGTCTGATTCGTGGAGATTCTGGATCTATAGGGTCAAACGTTGGGCGCGCCTGAACCCTAAACCTCTAATAAAAAACTCAAGAACCTTCTTCCTTTCTAGTTTAGTCAAGTTCCAGTTTTAGTTTTCAGCTACGACAATTAAATCTTATATTGTGATTTTCACAAAATTCGACATTCGATATTATAAACTAAAAAAGGTAACAAATAAAAGTTTCAACTTCCTTAAATGGAAAAGGGATGCCAATTAAGATAACCCGTATATTATTATATAAACTTTTAAATCAGATAAAATTAATTTAGTATTAGAATTCTTGTAAATAGTTTAAACAAAAATGAGACGAACATTTGTAGGTTATTGCTCATCAAATCTTTAATTGGATTCAAATTAAACAATCACTCGAAACAAATGACATGAACAGACATATAATTATAATAAACCAAAAACTTTAACACTAAAATTATTATACATCATAAGTAATTTTATTAATTCTGTAAATAATAATTTTCCTTAAACATTTACATATATATTTTGAATAGTTTTCATTTATACAAATTATAAAAAGTCCTAAAAATAAAGTTAATTGATTAAAGATGTATTAATTAATTAGAGCATAACAGTATTTGAAAAGCTCTACGAATATCCTAACAATCCATAGATCATTTTAACTTAAGAAGGGTTAAAGGTGTAACTAATCTAGCTTCTTAACTGTTATCTATCTTGTTATCGAAAATTCAATTTTTAATTTCTATGGTGAATTAATAATGACGACAATTGTTAAGCTAAAGGGTATCTTTAAGTCGTGCATTGTCCTTTTTTCTATAATTTTTCCTATTTTGTTTTTATCAAGATATTGTCTGCATTTTTGCCAGTTCCATTATGCTGTTGCCTTTTTACAGTTTTCTTTTATTTACTCATTGTTTGTTTCTTGACATTTTGCGGTTTTGTTTCCAATCCTCATTCCTTTTCTTTCGCCTCTCCCTCTCCCTCTCCCAACCCCACCCCACAACAAGCCCCTCTGTCGTCTCCACATTTCCCCCACTCCAAAAGTTGCCTCAGATAAAAATACTCTCCCAAAATGAATAGCACATAAATAACGGGAAAAGCGAAGCAGTGCCAAACGGAAGACTCCATGTGTGTGTGTGTGTGTGTGTGTGTGTGTGTATGACTGTTTCTGTATGTGGTGTGCGCGTCTCTGTGCATGTGTAAGTGGCATATAATAAAACTTTCCTGTCTCTGTAAATAAGGCATAAGAATTGGGTTAAAAGTTTATAGAGCAATGCAGAGATTTCAATGCACGTCTAAATGTGTGTGATTCTACGCAGGGGCGTAGTCAGTGGCAGTTTCACGGGGGGCAGCATACAATAATAGTACACAATTACAAGTTTTTTTTTTAAAAAAGAACCCTCTTTATTTAATAGACAACGATTCGTTTTGATATTTATAAAGATTTAACTAAACGTATCGATTTCTACGGAATTAAATATTATATTTTGTAAAAACTTTCTATAGACTTCTATAATTAATTCTCAATTATGCTCAAACGCGAAATATTTAATAATATTATATAAAATACAATTTTAAAAAATTATATTACGCAAATAGATAATTGATTTAATTTGTTAAAACCAAAAGATTTTTAAAGTTTCCATTGAATTAAAATTTTAGAAAATTATATAAGTCGGTTCTAGGACATAAAAAGAATTACGAACTTTGAACAAAATTTTCGAAAGAACAAAAATATCAGAAAATATTAAAATCATATTTATAATCTTATTTTTAGCTTATCAAACTTAATTCTTGTTGCTCAAAAGTTAAGACTAATTAAAAGTGACAAAAGCGATTCACCCTTTCCTTAACTGACTACGCCTGTGACTCGACTAGAATGTATGTGTGTGTGTGTAAGAGCGTTTGTGTGTGTGTTGATATCAGCAGCCTCAAGTGGTTACATGGTCGAGACATGGTCGAAGGCTGCGCCAGTTTCAGATGCACATGGCAAAGGCGATTGTGGCAACAATGTCGATGAAATGTCAACGCACCATGTGTGGCCACGTGCCACATAGTACATGCCAGATTCTATATGCTACACGACAGAGTCCACAAAGTCACAGTCCACATCCCACAGCCTACAGTCCACTTTTAAAAAATGCACACACAAGCAATCCGACTGGACTAGGAAGCGCCAACATAGGGAGAGGGTGAGTGTGTGGTAGATAGGGGTTAGGTGGTGCCACCACATGTTGGACAATGCAAACAGATGCCGAAATAAACGCCAGACATCAAATAAAACTAACCCAGTTAACGCTGCATAGTGGGCAAGAAACAGGAAAATAGTACACAAAAGAAGCGACCACCCACAAGCCAAGTCCTATCCCCAGTCCAGCCTTCTTTAGCCCTCCCATCCACCCAGTTGAATGTAGTGCTTGATAGGCGCATCGATTAGGCGTAGACTTATCAGCGGGTGGGTGGCAAGGATGGTGGAATGGGGAGGGGTGAAGGAGATGAAGGCAGCAGATGCGGTAGAAACAAATGGAGGGGCACACATACACACTCATAAATAGAAAATGCAAGTGGGGGAAATATTTGAAAGAAAAGCAAATACGAGTTATAATAGGAGGCCTGAAGTGCAGTGGAGGCAGCGGCAACGGCAACGGCAGACGAGGGAACTGCATGCACAAGGAACATAAAAGAGCCAAAGCCAAAACCAAACTGTAAGAAGCAAAGCAAACGAAGCGAACGAACAAATGAACGAACTGACAAACGAGCGAACGAACGAGTGAGCCAGACAGCAAACAAACGAACATATTGATGCAATAAAGGAGTGAGCGAGCGAGCAAGCAAACGAGCAAACCAAACTGAGGAAAATAATAATAATAATAAGTAATAACGAACAAATGAAAAGCTAAGCGAACAAGCATGCATGTGATGAGACAGCAGAGCGGGCAGAGACAGAGGCAGAGACAGAGGCAGACGCAGAGACAGAAGCATAGGCAGAGTAAGAAGCAGCGACAAGAGAGAGAAGAGACTGAGAGAAGCGCTCGTCGTCGCACTAGGTCAAAGACCTGTAGGAGGTCGTTTCAGTCGTTGCAGTGGCAATAGGCAACGTACAATACCAGGGCGATAGCGACGACGGCGGCAGATAGCAAGCACACATAAACACACACGCACACACACACAAAGTAGCAGAGTGCACTATTGAATAACACAGAAGCTAACAACAGCGACGTCGTGCATTTGCAGCTTTGAGAATAAACAAGCCTGCACACAGAGAGCGCACACATGCTGAGAGTAAAATAGTTGCAGAGAGAACGAGAGCGAGAGCACGAGTGGGAGAGCGGTAGCAAAAGAGCTTAGAAAAAGCTTCATAGCGCTGATGACGTTTTTGTACACTGTCGATTCTGCTGTTGCGCTGCTGCGACTGCAACTGCAAACAGCGACTGCGACGCGACTGCGAGCGCTGCTCCAACGACCCAGCGACCGAGCAAACGAAAATGAAATCGAAATCAAGAGTGAAATGCATTCGGTTCGCCATATTGCTGTTCTAGTGTATGTGTGACTGTATGTCTACGTGCTTTTATGTATATGTGTGTAAGTGTTGGTGTGCGTAGTGCATAAGGAAGAGCACGTGAGAGCGAAAAGGCAAACAATATTTTTGGGGAGTTGGAAAAGTGCTTTTATAGCTACGATAATGACAATGTGATCAAATGCTCAAAAAGAAGCATTTGATAATAGATATAATGATTTCCTTTATTAAGCATGCTTACTAAATATAGCTTACTAAATTATCCACACTCACTTTAAATCATTGCAGACATGCCAGGCAGAGGTACTGCTAATTGCACGCAATCGTTTGGCAGGATCACACAAAGCAGGTGAGTGATTGATCATAAGTAATTGAAAGAGAGCAAGGGAGAGAGAGCCAGAGAGAGAGAGAGTGGCTGAACCCTGTGTGTGGCATTATGCAATAAGCGATGACAGTTGGCAAACCTTATGTAATAGTTGGCAACACACGCTTGTGAAAACAAAACCCACCATCCACCGTCCAGCGTCCACAACTCACAGCCCACACATACTCCTCGCTGTCAGCGTCCAAGTACTACTCAAGGTGTCACTCTGTCTCTTGGCCTGACTTTCTGTCCACCGGTTCCACTGTCCTTTATGGAGGATCAACATACTTATGCACACTATTTGCGTATACGTAATATTTTACTCTTAAGATACAAGTAGGTCTAGGAGCATTTAAAGCTACGTAGGATTTTAGGTGCCTGTACCTAATAAATATTATAGTATTATAAAATCAAAGTGGCTGCTTTTTACAAGCAGTTTAAAACACTTAATTATTAAATAAAATTATTAATATAAAATTTATAAATAAATAAGTATTTTAATTCCGTTTCAATCATACCAAGAATTAATACACCTTGCTATACACCGAGAAGTAGTGCTGCTAGCTGTAGTGCAATGTGAATAAATTATTTTTTATGTGCCAAAGCTGCAAAAAGTTTTCCGCTTTTCACGTTCAACGACGACGATCGCCGTTGTCTTTGAATTTGTCGCCGATGTTGTGTTTTTTGCTGTTGTTTTCCTTGTTGGAATCATTTGCGCAACATTTGCGCACCCCCCGAGGTTAAAGCTGTGCTTTGGCCAGGGGTGTGGTGGAAGTTGTTCCACGGGGTGTCGGAGTCGGTGTCGGTGTCGGCTTCGGCGTCGGCGTCGGCCATTATATGATTTACAATTTTCATTTGGCGCTGCATTGCATTGTGGGTTACGTAAGCTAAAGTTAATGCCACATAATCATGGCTGAAGTTGCAGTTGCAATGGGAAATGGGGAAATGTTGCACTCGTCTTTTGGCGGCGGGGAGGCTTGTGGCGCGAGGGGACCATGACACGCCATCTTGTTGCAGTTGCAACTGCACAACAACTGACAACTTCCACACACACTCGCACACTTTCATCATCTCTTCCACTCGTCACTCGTCGCTTTCCACTCGCCGTTCTCCTCTGTGCAGTTTTTCCTGGCACTTTCTCTGCTCGCTTTGCAGTCGATGAAGTAATCGACGACTGCCCCATCGCCAATCACCTGGCACTCCCCTTCGCCTCCTTCCCATCACTCCCTTACCTCCCCCCGTTCCTCCATGCAATGGGGTAAGTTGATCGTCGATGGTGGCTGCAGTTTTAACGGTGACTTAATTTTTGCCATTTTTTTTCTTCAATTTTTTTGCCATTTCGCTTTCATGGAAAACTGGTTTTAGTTTTTCTTTTACAGCAAATGGTAATGGACAGTTTTTGCTGCTGCCTTTCCTTGATATACCCTGTAGCCCATAGGGGGAGGATCGGCTTGACTACACTTAAAACTTTTAATTCATACAGTTTAAGTTCTTATTTTTAGATACTAAAACTATTGAATGTTTCATAGTTTCGGAGCAGGGTATTTATTAGTCAGTCACTTTCTTTTTGCATTTTATAACCAACTTTTTACAGTTAGTTTGCAGTTTTCCAGCTTTTCTTACTGAGCCTATCTTTGGCCAACGATCGTGTGTTTTTTACTTTACAGTTTTCGATTTTCTTCAGTCGTTCAGTCTTGGTGTGGCCCAAAGTGGCTCACAAGTTGTTGCCTTGATTACGTTGGCAATGGTTATGGCAACAATTGGCGCTGGATGCATTGTAAAAAGGGGGCAAACGGGGTAGATGCGACTAGATCGACTGCATTCGACATTCGACTGCATCCAAAAAGGCGGCGAAGGTGCTGAAGTTGAAGCCCTAGACCTCGGGCGTGTCTACTCTAAAAAAAAAAGGGTTGAGTTTGTCAGAAGCGAAATGAGTCGTCTGTCCGTCCTTCCGTCCGTCTAATCTGTTCGTTTAAACACCTGGATCTTCTACACTACAAGAGCTAGAGCGACCAAATTTGGAATGAAAGTCCGTCTATAGTGTACCGCCCCCGATAACTCGAAGCTATCCAAACTATCAGAGGTACCAATTAAACACAGTACATGTATGCTATGATTATAACTATCCTTTCCGAGTTTTACCCGGATCAGACAAATGTAGCCTATTGCTCCTGTAGGAGAAATCGGTCGAACATTTCATATCTGTATGGAAAAATACGCCCTAAAATGAGTACAGGGTCTTGTACAGTTGGCTCGCTCGACTGAGCTTGCACACATTAATTAAATCGAAAAACTAATAATTATTTAAGTAAACAAGGCAAAAAGGTTATCTTCGGCATGCCGACCATTGCAGTCCTTCGTATTCCGTCATTTGGTTTAAATTACTAAATAACACAACATTATATTAAAACTATTTTAATTTATTGAATCCCCGCTAAAAACTTCAATTTCCGATTTTAGAAATTTTATTATTAAATTTTAAGAGAAGCAAATTAATGTAGTTTTTTGTTTCATTTGTTTAAATGTTAGCAAAATATTAAGTTTTCCCGACCAGATTGATATGCAATTTTCTGCTTAATAAAATTGTTTGAGTCTCGAAATTAGTTTTTAAGCTTCTATTTGTTTATTATTTACTCAAAGTTAAAGTTTAAACTATTGTAGTTTGGCATAACAATTTTTAAATCAATAATTTCTTAAAACATCAAAGTTTGAAGTCATCGTAGTTGTTTTTATACCCTGCGATGGTTTATTGGGAACAAGCCTTGACCGTCTGTCCGTCCGTATGAACGTCGAGATATCCGAGATGGTAAAGGCTAGAAGCACTAAATTTGGTACATAAACTATTTTAATATGCAGGTAGATCATGATTTATTTGCCACGCCCTCTCCGCCCCTTCAAATTGTAAAAAAACATATTGAAAACGTGATAACTTGAAAGCCAATAAAGCTATCGAGACCAAATTCACATATTATTTGTAAAGTACTATTATAATTATCCATAGCAAGTTTTGTCGGGATCAGACCATTATATTCTATAGCTCCCATAGCCAAAAATATGTCATTTATATGAAATAACAGTGTGCGCAAGTGCAAGCGAGACAGAGCATGCTTCTTCTTCTTGCTTTGTCGCGTTTTGTTTTGATTCATCTATCGATACCAGTTCTTTAGTTCATTTAAGTGATTCATTATCGATAAATTTATAATGAGCTCAAGCTACGATACTAAATAATCTATTACTGACTTTGATCAACTATTCAACTGTATCGTTCGAGTTGCGTTTACTAGAATCAATTGGATTTATGATTGATTTAGCAGGCAAAGTGAAGATTTCTTTAAGCTTAAGACTGGACAGGACTTCTTACAGGGTATCTTACAGTCGGGTGAGCCAGAGCCAGAGAATGTCACAGTTTAAACTAAATTCATCACAGAATGATTAAATTCAATTGCTTCGAGTAGATTTGAAAATACCAAAAATATCTTAAATAGATATTTTAAAATATGCTTTTACTTTCTGGTGTCAATGAGCTGTAAAAATAATTGTTTTGCTGTGATTAATTATTAATATATTTTAAACACATTCGGTTGAATAAATTGATGCTATAGTAATACCGTTAGGTAGTTGCTAGTTTGGCTAAAAGCTTTAAAACTCAGTTTACTAATCCATATTAAGTATTATATATTTAAAATTATTATCAAGTACTTTAGTGATCAATTGAAACTACAAGCACAAATCAAAATCAAATGTACGGCTGCCATATGGGCTACGTGCAACATGCAACATGCAACGTGCAACGTGCAAGTTTAATGCATTTGTCAAATGGCAGCTCTTTGCATCTCCATGCAACATTCGCCATGTTGCACTTCCTGCTTATCGTGCCGCAACCGCTTGAAATTGATCGCTGGCCCCTGCCACTCCGCCCAGCTCCACCCAGTCCACCCAGTCCACCGCCAGTGCTGCACTCCACACAGCGGTAACATTGCCTGCTAACACCATTTTCCTTTTGCTGTTGTCGTCGTCATAGTTGTTGCCGTTGCCGTTGCTGTTGTTGTTGTTGTTGCGGTTGTTACGTGAAAAACGAAAGTAAAACTCGCAACTGGCAAAATGACAAGAACAACAACAACAACAACAACAGCGACGACGACGACGACGATGACTTCGCTGCAAGTTTGCAACTTGAGTGTTGTTGTTGCTGTTGCTGTTGTTGTTGTACATGTTGCAGTTGGCATTGTTAGTTAGTCGCCATTTTTCTCATTTTCATTACGCCGACTGATCGAATCAGTGAATGGGAAAAACGGGATTTTCCAGGCGGCAAAAAAAAAGTGGAATGTGGCACACGGTCTGTTGTAGAGGTAAAGATCGACGTTGTCATCGTTGTTGTTGTTGTTGTTGTTGTTTCTGCTGTTGCTGCTGTTGCAGCCCACTGCTTGGCTGTTATGTCATACAAGGAAGCAAATTTTGCAGTGCACAATGTGACGACGGCCAACAACAGCAACAGCAACAGCAACAGCAACTGCAGCAGCAACAGCATTAACATTGCTGCAATCATTTGGACTTGGAGGTGGCTGAAGTTGCTGTTGTTGCTAAAGATGTTGTTATTGTTGCAGTTGCTGTTGCTGTTGCTGTTGCCAGCTTCTAACGTGGGCTTAAACTAAAACTGGCTGCGCCGCCTTGTACAAGTTTTCCTTTCAACAAACTGCAACAAATTAAAGCCTGCGAGACTGAAATTGCAACTAAAGTTGCTGTTGTTGTTGCTGTTGCTTTTGCTGAAAAGTTGCATTTAGAGTTCGTGATGCGATTGCTCTTGTTGTAGTTGTAGTTGTTGCTGTTGTTGCTGTTGTTTTTCACTTTTCATTGAACGTTTTTTCTAGGTTTCCTGCTGCTTTTGGCGTTACTAGGTAAATGTTACATAATTTGCTAACCATTTTGTTGCCGTCAACATTTTTAGAGAGCGATCGAAGTGACTTCTCTAGCTGCGGCCATTGTGAACGACTTGTGCATACCCTGTATTTGGGAAATTAGCCTGCAAAGGGTGTGATAAACCTACTGTACTTAAGTGGATTAGAGTGACTATAGGGGGAAGATGCATGTGGGACACTGAGCATAAAACAAGACCAGCTTGTAAAGCAAAGTAACTTTTACTTGTTGCTTAAAATGATTTTATTGAATAAGAATTAAAGTTGTAAATAAGAAATTAAAGTCAATCATTTTAAAGAAATTTTAGTTTTAATTAAAACATATTTATCAACTAAAATTGATTTATTTGAAGAGGTTAACGTATTGTCCTCGATTTCTGAGATCTTCATTTCATAATGTAACTTTTTATGTGAGTGTAAGAAGTTCAATTATTTTTTTAATCATCTTAAACTTTTGGTGAATCCTAAGGAAGTGTAAGAGAGAGAGACAGAGAGAGAGAGAGAGAGAGAGAGAATGGAGAAAGATTTTTGTTTCCAAGTTTTTAAAGGGGTATCTTAAGGTCGCTATAGCTTCTATTGTTGCTCTTATGTCGTGCCCAAAGGCACAACTCAGCTCGCCTACACACACACACACAATGAGGCGGAGCCACGCCCCCACGCCCCCACTTGATGCCGCTTTGTGTGGCAAAGTCATTTAAAAAGCGTTTTCAGTCAATGAACTTTAAACTGCGAATTTAGATCAGAATTTGAGGAGTCGCCAGATGCAAGCGCAACACACATACAAACACACTCAGCACACACACACAGACACACACACACACATGCTGACCATGGCCCTGCCCAGTTATGGGCAACAAAAACTTCAAATCGAGCTCACGCGCTTCTCTTCTTCGCTTCTCCCATCTGTGGCTCGCCCCCCCTGCCCCCTGCCCCCGCCGCCCCCCTTGGACCCTTCCCTCGCTTTTCTCGCTTTGCATTTAATGGGCAAATAGCAATTAAAATGTCAAAAGCGTGCACAAAAGGAGAAAGTGAAAAAAGTGCAAATTTTTTGTTTATTTTTTTGCCGCTTTTTTTGTTTATTTTATTTATTTTTATTTTTTTTTTTTTTTTTTGTGTTTTTGCTGCTTTGGTTGTTGTATTTTATTTTTGTATTTTATTCGCTGCTTTTGTTGTACTTTTTTTTATATTTTGCATTTCAAAAATTACAATTTAAAAACAAAAACTTTAAATGCGCGACACTCGATGCCTTGAGACGCATGGAATGTGCAGCGTTTGATTAGCGCTGATCAGTGAGGTGTGTGGGGTGTGTGGGGTGTGCCCGGGTAGCTAGATACCTAAGGGACGCCGTAGGAGGGGCTGCCTTTGAACTTGCCAACACTCACACGGGCTTATGGAACGTATGCGTAATATTCTGTCTGTTAAAGCTAGAGCGAAAAAAAAAACATTATAAAATACAAACAACAACAACATCGACAGCAACAACTAACAATTGTTAACAACAATGGAATAAGTAATAGTAATTGTAATAGCAACAATAATCATAATAAACAATTGAACAACTTTCACTTGGCGCTTGAATTCAACGCACGACGCAACTCAAATAATCATCTATGTGTGTGTGTGTGTGTGTGTGTGTTTGAGTGTGGGCGGTTGAGTATGCACGCCCCTGCACAATGACAACCGCGTTAGAGGTGGACAACACAAAAAAAACGTAGATAAAATGAAACGTACAGCAAAATTTGCCTATGTGCGAAATGAGCCATTGAAATGCCAACACACAAAGAGAAAAGAGAGAGAGAGAGAGAGAGAGAGAGAGAGAGAGGAGAGTAGGAGTATAGTAACAGGAAAAGAAACTGATGGAAAATGAAATTACATGATTACAAGAATGAGTCACTGATTCACAATTTTAGATGAGTTTGGACAAAATTAGATACTTCCCTTCGGTTGAGGCCTGAAGTTGTTTTTTATTCAAACTTCCTTCGTAATCAAACACACTAGATTTTTAAGCAAAAGAAATTTAAATGTACTCTCCAGGATACCCAGGACGAAAATGTTATACGAGAGTTACTCGAATACTTTTCTTCTTACTAGTCGATGCACAAACCAAAGCTCAAAACTGCTTGAAGATTCCTGAGCTTAAGCTGCTAAAAGATATTAAAACTTGAAAAAATGGTTATCTTTGGCTCACTGACGATAAAATACCCTCGCAGTCATATATAGTGCATAAGTTTGGTTGCAATTACCAACTGTTTCTATAGTAGCTATATGATAAAGTAGCTTGATTTAAAATTTAGACAGCATTTGGGTAATCATAAAAAATATATATCGCGTGAATTTGGTTGAAATCGTTCAATAGGCAACAAAAATATGCATTCCAAACATTTTCAGCAAACGATTGGTCCTATGGCAGCTATATCATATAGTTATTCGATCCGAATGAAATTTGGTTTCCACATAGGATTTTATATGGAGGTTTTATATGGAGCATAGGGAGCTAATTTGCTTAAAATAGCTCCAACAAAAAATATTTTTATATCCGATTGTTCCTTGGATCCAATCACCAAGTATATCCATGGTAGCTATATAATTTAGTAGTCCGACTTGGATGAAATTTGTTCAACAGATGGGACACGATTAGAAATACATTTGAATTTGGTTGAAATCGGTCAATAGACACCGAAAATGTTCCTACTAAGCATTTCAACAGATTGTTCTTATTGGAGCTATATGATATAGTGGTCCGATATGGCCGATTTTAACATATAAACAAAGAGAATTTAGATATGTACCAAGTTTCATTAATATAGATTTAAAACTGAGAGACTAGTTAGCATAGAAACAGACGGACAGACAGACATGGCTATATCGACTCGACTGTTGATGCTGATCAAGAATGTATATACTCTTTGGGGTTGGAAACGCCTCCTTCAATGCGTTAGAAACTTTGTGACAAAAACAATACACCCACTGCAAGGACATAAAAAGGGCAGGGGGAGAATGATAGAGAGACAGAAAAACAGTTAAACAGTTTACCTAAAATAAATAGCAAATAAAAGTAAGAAATGTGAAAGCAGACGCAAACTCTATTTATTACAATTATTACAATTTTCCAATATAAAATTGTATTACATTTATCCAATCATTTTAAGAAGGAGAAGGAGAGCGAGAGAGAGAGACAAACATAAATTCTACAGCTTACACTAAGGTACTAGGTACTTTAGTTTCACCCAACACTTTCAAGATTTAGTTCGGTTTTTAAAAATACTTAGTAGCTTGAAATAATTATAATTTTTAAGGAAAACCTTTTACCATTTGGTAAACCTGTTCAATTCATTTTGACTAGTTTGATATGTTAGATAATTTAATGAAATAATTCTCTAAGTTTCTTGAAGAAAGTAAGCAACTTGCATCCATTTGCCAGCTATCCTATCCTTATGCTTTTGACAATTACTCAATATTTATCCAATTATTGAAATGCTTTCAACTTGTGCGATGCAAACAATTGACCCAATTATCCTTGTGCTACTATGTATAGCCAATTATGGCGGAGTAGAGTCGAAACTCCCGACTGGATCTCGGTTCGGGAGCATTGGAAATCGGGAAGAGATCAAAGGTCGCCTGTTGAGCTGTAGGAGGATTAAATTGTTTGCTCTTGCCCCTGCTTACCCCTGGCAACCCCTTGCAACCCCCTGCATTTCCGCGCTTGTCAATGCCATTTGAGCTGTCGTGGCACAGTTATGGACTCATAGTCATAACAATTGTTTGGCTGCGATTTGCGGTTGCCGCGACGCCTCCTGTGGCTGCAAATCAACCGAGAGAGTGCGAGAGAGAGAGAGAGGGGAGAGACAGACAGCAGCAGTGAAAGAAAGAGAAAGAGCGCTGCACTACCTTATTGCCTCCCATCTATGTCCTTGGACTCGTCGGGCCGTTCTGCAGCGGTACGTTGAACTTTCGGCTCACGTTGCCTTGGAAATTGCTGCAACACACACGCACGCACACCTACATGTATGTGTGTGCGCCATCATCATCACGTAAGCCATGTTTACACGATGAATTTCTTGATTCGCCAGTTTCCTCAGTTTTCGAATTTCCAGCCAAAGGAAGTCCGTTATGTTAGCTGCATGTAACTCTTAAATGTCATTTTTAGTATCGAGCATCAATTACAGAGTTGCCACCCTGCAGTCACCAATTAGAGTTGCCATCCTGTCTGTTACATCCCAATTATGTGTCACAACTCGGTTTGAATGTCACTGCAGGATTGCCAGGGCCTCTAGTTAAGTTACCATGGAGTTACCAGCATAGCAGAGCCCAGTTAAACTAAGTTTAGTCACTCCCTTAGCTAAGGTGTGAAGTGGCAATCCCTCCAAAAAGACGGCGACTCAAGAACTGATACCAATTTTATAACTCGGTCAAATTCGCAAATTTGTTGTCTCGCATAAACGCAGCTGGGCAAAAGTGGCGGCAAGTGGCAATGCAGGGGCGTGGCGATAGGGGGCAGCTCCTGCGCAGTACGTGACTCAAACGTACGTATATACTATATACGATATATATAAATAGCATAGCGGGGCACGGACAACGTTTGGCAACGTGAGGCAGGTCAGTGATGGGGAAAGCTTTTGCCGCGGCAGCTGCTCCTGACCTACCACAATCGTTTTAGCTTTGTCCTCGTCCTGTAAAGCAGCGCTGCAAACACCCTCCTCCACTCTCGGCTGCTTGCCTACTTTTGCCCCTGACCAGCGCAATGTGACTGTCTGCCTGTTAGTGAGCATGTGTGTGTGTGTGTGTGTGTGTGTTTATGATTGTGTGTTTTTGTTTTGTGTCCAAGTGCAAGTTCAATCTGTGAATTTCAACGGATTCTGTGCTCGGCCCCGACCCCGGCCCCAGTCGCTATTTGTCTCCTTCGCAGCTTCACTCCCTCTCCCTCTCTCTCTGTCACTCTCTGTCTCTCTCTCTCGCTGTTGCCATCTCTGTCTTTGGCATGTTGTAGTGGTTGCAAATGTCCTTGCCAAATGCAAAGTTCACAACTGGCACACAACAACATAGGAGCACTGGAGACAGAGGGAGAGCGGGGAGTAAGACGTAGAAGCTGCACAATTGTTAGCACAAATTCTCATCAAACTGCAAACTGGAAAATTCTAAAAGATACTCATAAGCAGAAATCATTTATATGATTTTACTTAATTGTAGATTTGTTTTTGGGCTTTGAAAACATAAGTTGTGAGTAAAAGTATTTAAAATATCAATTCAACAGCAGTTTGATACTAGAATTCAATGCAAATCTTTCATTTAAGAAAATTTACTAAAACAAATGAATTATTTGTTGCTCAAGCTTCTGAGCACTGCAAAATGTTATTAGCAATTTTCAATTGTATTATAAAACTGTTTTAACGCTCTAAATTGATATTAAAGCTGTCAAAATATTCAATAACTAAGTAATTATGCACCTAAATAAAAACTAACTAAAAGTTGCTATATTGTTAGTTAAAAACTTTATGTCTAAGATATTTAAACTACAAATGAATATACAAACATGTTGAATATCCATTTGTAAAGTTCTACAAAAGGTTTGTTGTATAATCGGTTTAGTTGTAGCATTCTTCGTTGTATTAGTTAGCCGAATAATTGCTGTAAACTTTTTTAGTTAGTTTACATAAAAAACTTAATCTTAACCGATTCGCTTACTGCTTTGTTTAAAGCGCATAATGCTCAACTATTGAGTAACTAAATTTATGTGAGTACAAAATAATTGTTATGACAATAGATCATTAAACATTAAAATACTTTTCTTCTAAACGAACTGAGATTTGTATTGCTTCTCAAAAGGAATTTACTGTGTAAGTGTCCTTTGCTTTTGTCCTACTTAAAAGTGTGCACACACACAGTTTAACCCTTAACGCTATTTACAAGTATGACAGTTTGGAGTTGACGTCTGTTGATTTCTATTTCTATTTTGCAGTTGAAACATTCTTTACATAAATATCAATTTCCCACTGTCTCTAAGAACGACAGTGAGAACAACAACAATGACAACAACTCGTTCTAACTTATAGTAATGTCTGGGTCTCTAGAACGTCCGCTGTCTTTTTTTTACGTTTTACGATTCGATGTTAAGTTCAATGTTGAAATTAGCATAAAATACCGTTAATTGCATTAGCATTAGTCTGGCCCGCGCCGCCAGCACCGCCAGCACCTCCCGTTGCCATATTGTCACTGCCGCCGTCGCCGTCACCGTCGCCGTCACCGTCACCGTTAACGCCGTCGGTTCAGCTTCGGCTTAGACTTCGTCATCGACTTCGGCTTCGTTAACGGTTTCGTCTTCGTCATCGGCTGTGCTCGCTGACCGTCGCCCGTCCCACGATCACCGCTTGATCGCCGTCAGTGGAATTGCACTTTTTTTTTATGGCGCATTCTTGGCGCATATATCATAACATCGGCATCGGCATCGGCAGAGACGGCGAGAACAGTACGTTTTGCGAACGGTGCCGTGATCTTAGCAGTTATCCTTGAGTGAGCTGCTCATTGCGCATACGCTCTGTTGTTCTCGTTGAACGAAATCCACTGCGGGCCCCGTTTTTATGGTGAATTGCCGATCTACGATGATCATATAACTGAACTGATCATGATCGTAAATTATCGACGATTACCGTACATTTAACAGCTGTGCTTGTTGTTGCTGTTGTTTTTAATCTTATGGCTGTTATTGTGGTACGGTGTGTTTACAATTTGTTTTCTCATTTTTTTTTAGTATTTCCATCAAACTACAGTTAGTTTTTCTAATACATGTACTATTTTTAAACAAAGTAATCTTGACATTACTATTTTAAGCAGTTATTGCGTTACTGCGAACTATGAGCAAACAGACAAACGTGTTTTTTTTTAAAACAAACGTAAATTATGATACATTTCAAAAAGATTTAAAGAGAAAACTAACTAACTAACTTGTATTTTTATACACCAAAGTTAGGCTAGCAAGAAGAAAATCTCATAATATCATATTTATCACTTTAAGCTTATATTAACTCACTCATAACTTTCAAGTCAATATTTCTTTGATTAAATATATTAAAGAGTTTTCTAATTTCTTTTTATGTAGAACAGTTTTGCACAGATTAATATTAACATAGAAAATTATTGGGCTAATAATATTGGTACCCGAAAGTATTGGTTTGATTCGCTTTTATTGTTTAAAATTGCGCATTTTCACCACTTTTTAAACAAGCTAATTTAAGGCAAGATATTGTTATTTAATTTTTACTTTGTAATAGTTTTTCAAACCTATTTCCAACTATTGAATTGCTTTTTGAATATTCCGATTTACTTCCTTTAGCTTAACTTTAAAGCTATTATTTGTTTTAAACTTTAATTGAAAGAGTCTTAAGCTTAATAATCCGAAATGGGAATTAAGATGTGTGACTGTGTGTGTCTGTGTGTGTGTGGTATTTCCATTATCGTGTCAACTATTTCATTTTGTAGGCCAATTCTGACACTTATTAGATACCTAGCTACCACTTAAATATCTACAAATATATATATACTTATAGTATCTGTATAGTTGGGTAAATATTGTTTGATATACGAATGAGCACAAAGTACAACAAAGGATCCTTAGTTAGATCAAATGTTTGTTTGCTTATTTTTTTCACTGTTTGCTTTTGTTGTTCTTCTTCTTCCGAAAGAAAGCAAGAGCACAGCGGGAGTGAGAGAGAGAGAGAGTGTAGGAGGAGGAGGAGTGTAGGAGGAGCGCGATATATAGACAGCGGAATATATTCCGTACGTAAAATAGTTTGACCTAGATTTCAAATTGTTTCTTCTTATATTCTTTTTTTTTACTTTTTCTATTTCTTTTTTTATATTTTTGCTTTTGTTTTTATCTTGAAAAAAATTATGTATTTGTTTTGGGTTGGATGCCCTAGAGTGCGGCACATGCGTACAGCTGCCGCGTTTGACGTCGCCGATCGTGACAGTTGTGGGCGTGTCTGCGTAGGGCATTAAGTTAACGTCGTGGCCGCTAACAAACTATGTGTATTTATTTGTAATTGTTGTTTGTGTTTTTGCCTTATGCCGGGTGCGAAGAATATGAACAAATACGCAAAGAATCAACAGAGGAAAGAGAGAAAAAGTGGGGGAGAAAGAGAGAGAGGGAGTGGGAGAGGGAGATGGAGAGAGTGGGAATGAAAGAGCATTAAAAAACAAACCAATTTGTTAAGAAATTTCGTTGCTGTTTGTTGACTTAGAACCAGAAGAAGTGAGAAACAAGCAAAAGAGTGCACGAAAAAGAATGTAGACCCGATGACTGCCGATAAGATAAAAAGCACTCATAGAATAAAAAGGAAAGAAAAGAAAGAAAGAAAAATACACACAGCACCAGGCAGCTCTGCCCTCTCCCCACACTCCCGCTTTCCCCTCCTTCCCCCTCTCTCACTCATTCTCCCTCTCTATTTCGAAACATTGCGGATGACGCTGGCGACCTACTTGTTGGATGTGTGGGCGTGCGTAAAGGGGGCAGTGGGCAGAGCCGGGCGAGGAGAGAAGAGGGGAGTGTAGGGAGAAGAATGAGACAGAGGGAGGCAAGGGGAACAGATAGAGGGGGTCTCTATGTTGGGGTAGTGGCTGCTGTTGTTGTTCTTATTGTTCTTTGCTCGAAAATGATTGTAAACAAAAATAAACCTTCAACTTGATACGCGTCCAGGGATGTGTTGAAGGTGCCCCAAACACACACGCACGCACACACATACAGATAGCACATACAGATAACACACACACAGGCACACACACACACACAGTGTGTATTGGTATCTGGCAACATTTCCATGGGCCTAAATGAGCAAACAGTCGCCAAAGCCAAAAATGCATGCGTAAATCATTCTATTTTTCATTATGTACCTTTTGGTCATTAGTCATTGCCTCTCTCTCTCTCTCTCTCTCTTATGCTCTCTTTCTGTATGTTTGGGATATATGTGGGTCACTAGCAAACATAAATAACGCCCTGTACTTGTACTATCCACATACACAGAGAATAATTTTCTATAAATTCCGAAATTTACACTTGTCAAGCTTGTTCCACTAATTAAAAAACAATAAACTAATTTAATAATGTATTTTTATGCTTTTTTATTTCAAATTCAAATTTTAAAATTTTCCTTTATGCTGCGGGACTCGAGTTGCGCTTTAAGACATCGCGTATAGTAGGCTCCGAAGCTTAATATCAAATAAAACTTATATTTTTCTGCATAGCACCGAGGCCGTTTCTCTCAGTGTATATGTGTTGTGTTTCCCTTCGAAATGACTCGACTCAAAAGAATCATTTGCTGCTACACCTTGCTGATCAGCAGTGGCTGCCAGTTGCATATACATCCACCCACACACACAGCAATTCTCGAACATACACGCACACACACACCCAAAGAACCACACACACACACACACACTTGTACACTCGCACAATTTCAAGTTCTTGGCCCAGCGCCCGTTGCCTGTCAATTTTGATGAGATGATGATTCCGTTGTTGCTCTTCTTCCTCTTCTTCTTCTTCTTCTTGTGCTTCCTCTTACTCCTGTGCTGCTTTGCACTGAGCGAGAATCGATCTTAGTCTTTATGGACATATTTTTGTTGTGTTTGTTGTTGCTAGCTGCTGTCATTTAGTGTCCGACTGTCGACGCAACTGTCAAAATTGACCTAAAAATGAAAAAAGCCAAACGAGTATTCGAATCCAAAAATTAGAAAAGCGCAGCAAAGCACCAACAACAACAGCAATAACAACAACAAGAATTGTTTTAGGTAGAAACATGATAGCTTGTAGCAATACCTGAAAGCCCCCTCCGGGGTCTGTTGTCTGTTGTTTAAAGAAATCGGAGATAAGAATATGGAGCAAGTCAAGCCAAACGGTCACCCAAATTTTAAGCGAAATATTTGAAGAGCCCCGATAGAATAACCATTGAATATGCATTGCATAAGGCCCAAACCGAACATAACCTAACTTTAATTAATCTTTTCTCTCTCTCTTTACAATTGCAGTTCTTAGAGGGAATGACGCAGGCATTTCTTTTGCAGCGTTGGACTTTCGTTTTATAAGGTGAGTACACTGAAAGAAATCAAATAACTATGATAAAATATACTGTAATTCAACAAATTATATCCGATATATCCGGCATGTTATTCCTAGTGTAAGTTACTACTATTCGACTGCTAACAGTGCACTTACTATCGAATTGATGTTTCAGAGGTTTAAAGAGGTATCAATACTGTTGATCAGCTACATATACATACATATGTATCTATATACATAATGACTGCAATCCATGCGACATAGTTTTCCCTGTATTCGTACGCTCATATCCATAAACACACAACAACAAGCCAAGTGTGTATGAGTCGTATGAACAAATATCTATGACCCAGAAACATTACGCGAGTGGCTCACAAAACAATAATAACAATAATAATAAAACAATAACAATAATAATAATAATACCAATAACAATAACAACAACAATAAAGAGTCAGCACTTTGCATTTTACTACAAAATTTGCACACCTCAGAGTCACGGGCTTCACTCATTTAAGTTCGAGCTCAAATTCGAGTTCGAGTTCGAGTTCGATTTTTGAATCGTTTATGATCGTCCCTGCCCCTATTTGCGCTTCCTTGTAGCCACTTGACATTTGCTTGGACCAAAACAAAAGCAAATACAAAAACAAATTAGAAACTAGTAAGAATGCTCTACCAACTAATAAATATCCGTTAAGCAAACTTATTTGAGTATTTTGACATATGTACATGTCAAAAGATGTCTACTGATCAATTTTCTGCTACTCTTGAAACAATTTTATTCAACAGAAAATTTTATAATATTTTTTCACCATATGATAAAACACGTCACTTACAAATTAAGTATTTATTTCAACATTTGGTTTTGTACTTGCATATAATGAACATTTTTTAAAATCCAGAGTATTTAACGGGTTCTTCAGCTTCCAGTAGTTATAACCAATCAAAATTCTTCTTACGAGAATACCTAATCGTTTGGCATCGAAAGAATCATTCCACATAGCTTAAAGTTAAAACAAACCAAATTCTCATGTAAACTTTATCACTAAAAGCTTCTTAAAACTAAAAAGTTCAAAAATAGTACAGTGGACACAAGTGAACCACCGCTAGAAGTGCACCACTTGAATTTTTCTATGACTAGTGACATTTATGTCAAGCGATGCAAGTTGATTATTATATTTCTCAAGATTTAACTTTTAATAAGTATTTGGAGGTTTATTAACCTAGTTTTGTGGTGTTAAGAGCATTATACCATAAATTGCGATGGGAAAGTTTTAACGCTTGTCGTAAATTACTGTTATTGGTCGGTTTAATATGCAATATGATAGTTTACGTTATTATCTTCAGGATGCACAAAGAGTTTTTCTCCTTATTTACATTGTGTGATAATAGAAAATTATTTGTAATTACAAGAATTCATGATCATGCTGCTGATCAAGCATACTCTTTTAACAGGAGCTACGGGTATTCAAACACCAATTTGACAGAGTTTTCGGCCAACACCTAAAGTGGCTTTGTTTTTTTGTTGTTGTTTTCTTCAACTATATTTTACAAAGCGTCGTCGCGACCTGCCTAGACAGCACACACACACACCACACACCACACCACACTGTACACCACACCCCTTATTAGTTGTTGTCTGCACTGCATTTGGCCCAACTACCCCGACAACGTCTGTCGCAATGGTGGCGTATACGTAATCTTGTTGTTATTGCTTCTGATGTTATTGTTGTTCTGGCAGCCTATTCTTGTTGTTGTTGTTCAGCTGGCTGTTGGGGTTTTTATGCAAATGGCGTTCAAGGATTTTTGTGTGAAAGTTGTTGAACCTCATGACTGGCAATTAGAGTGCAACTGCAACTTGTGTGCAGTTTATAGAGTATGTAAATATTTATGATGTCTCTCTATGTCTAGCTCTCGTATCTATGTGAATGTTTGTGTGTGTGTGTGTGTGTGTCTTTGCTTTATAATAGATCTATTGAGTCGAGAGAATTGATAACGTGTAACTGACTCGTTACTAGGTGTAAATTGTTCAGGTTCAGCTGCGAACTCTAAGATGCGTTTTTGGACTCTGTTTAGTCAAGGAAAATTAAAACTAAACTAAAACTAAAGAAATAAGTAAGAAATGCTACAGCCGAGTGAACCGACTGTAAAAGACCACGTACATGGTTCTCCTGGAACTTATTGGATTGACATATTTAGTTTGTTGACCGATAATTTTGTGAATGTTTCGAGAAGTTTCTGCCAAGAGAGCAATTTTCGATAGTTACTCGTATAATGTTGCATGGATAATTTATTAACTAAATGTATGTGAATGCATGTGTGTGTGTGTGTGTGTGTGTGTGTGTGTGTGTGCATATCTATGTGTATCTATGACAACAAAAAGGTGCCAAACAACAATTGGCTCAGCTCCCAGGCGACTTTTGAGCAAACATAGATGCACACACACACACATAGTTGCATATAAGTGTATGTGCGTGTGTGTGTGTGCATTTCCAATATTATCCAAGGATATTTCGGCTGCACTAAGTCCACATGACCTTCTAAAGTTGGTTGACTCGCGCCCCAAACAGCGAACGGGACGAAGGCAACGCAATTTGAGCGACGCAGCGGGGAGCGTCAGTTTGGTGGAGAATGGAGGGCAATTTGTGGGTACGTGCAGAGGAGCAGATGACGGCAATTTTTGATTAAGCAACAGCTCTGCGAAAAATACAAGTAGAGAGGCACACACACAAAGAAAGAGGAAGGGAGAGAGAGAGAGAGAGAGAGAGTGCAGCAGGTATGCAGAAGAGGGCGAGCTTTGGCTATGATGCAAGCAGCAAACAGCCAAATGCGAGAACACGCCAGCGAGAGAGAGAGCGAGAGCGAGGGCAAGCAGCTGAGAGCGAGAGCTTGAGTGCACTTGACGAAGCAAGACAGGCAAGAGACAAGAGCAAATGCCAAATGACAGTTAGCAAAATTGTAACTGCAGCAGCTGCAGTAGCAGCGGTAGCAGCTTTTGGGGCTATGGAAAACCCCACGAGTTACGTCGTCGTCGTCGTCACTACTCGGGTTCTGCTCTGTGCAGCGGCTCTCGCTGGTTTTGGTCTCAGTTTATGTTTCTGTTTCTGTTTCGGTTTCGGTTTCTGTTTCGTTTGCTGCCGCTGCAAGCGTTTGACAATTTCGCTGCCGTTGCTGCTGCTGTTGGCTGCCAGTTGCACATTTCCGTTATATCCGCCAGACCGCCGTGCAACAGCAGCGCTCGGTCGGCCAGCAGCCGCTTGGCATAATTTCGTACAGTGCGTGCTACGCTGCGTATGAGTATCGAAGCCAAGAATTTCACAAACAACAACAAATTCACAAAAAGTCAAAATCAAAAATCAAAAAAGCAAACAAATATATATATGTACATATATATACATATACATATAAATAAGAGCGAAAACAGCTTGTGCTTGAAGCACTTGTAGCACAGCAGCAACAACAACTGCAACTGCAGCTTAAAATGTGATTTTCGCATATGCTGCTCTTTGCTGCTGACTTCGCAGCTGACGCCAGCGTTGGCTTTGGCTTTGTTTTGGCTTCAGAGCTTCAACTGCAGCAGCCCAAAGTGCAGACGCTAGACCGTAGAGACGACAGCGGCAGCAGCAGCAGCAGCTGATTTACACGGCGGCAGAGCACTGACTTCAGTTCGAATGTTGCTTGAACACAGTCAGAGTGCGGTACGCGTCAACAAAAAACAAAACAACAAAACGTAATAAAATAAACTAAAAACAGATATTTTTGTTTAAGTGAGTAAAACTTTGTGACAAGTGACGTTTAATGCAGAACAAGTGCATTGCTTAATACGCAAAAGGATCAATAAATACCAAAATAACAACAACAACAACAACAGCAGCAATAAGAGCAACAGCAACAGCAACAACAACAATCAGCAGAGACACACGCCTACAACTATGCCTGGCCCGGCGCTGTGGTCCGGTGAGTAGCGTCGGCGATCGCCAGACTTAAAAACGAGCAAGCAAACAAAGCTCGCTCAAATGCGCGCTCTTTACGCTCTCTTTTTTGCTCTCCCTCTCTCTCTGTCTTTTCCTCTCTTATTACTTTAAGTCGCTCTGAGCAGTTGCATATTTCCGCATGCTGTCTCGTTTATCTAAGTGCGCGCATGCTTGCTAGCTATCTCTTGCCTGCTCACACTCACACACACATGCACTCTCTTCGGTTGATGCTCTCTTTGGCTCAGTGCGATCCGTGTCATGGACAAGGAAAGAACTCAGTTAACTTTCACTTGCGCTTATGTGCCAGGCAGGGCCGCCTGTCTGATGTCTGAGAGCGCCTGATGGCCCTGACTGGGAAAGAGAGAGCTGAAAGAGCGTGTGTGTGTGTGTGTGTGTGTGTGTGGTGAGACTGTGTGTGTGTGTGTGTGCAAGCACCAAAAGCAGAGACAAGCTTAGGCGGCATTGAGCTTCCTGCGTTACAAGTTACAACCAGCAATAACAACAACAGCAGCAGCTGAAAATGCAATGTGCAGTAGACTTGACACGTTAGCTTTTGCACAGTACTGCTCGCATTTTGTTTTTGTGGTTGATATTGTTGTTGGTTGCTCATTATAAAGTCGTAAGCCATTTTTGCATGCATGTATATATGTACATATACACGTATTTGTTCATGTGTATGTGTGTTAGTTTCTGTGCGAAGCAAAATGTCAGTGAGCAATAAGGAAATGAAATGTGCGCCAAACAATTACATATTGAATTTAATGTTGTTGTTGTTTTTGATTCTGTTGTTGTTATTGCTGTTACCATTGTTGTTGCTAACAGCGTGCAATGTATTTGAAATCGAAAGTGCTCAGACAATGGTCAACGTACGAACAAACGACCGAACGAATGTACGAACTGAGCCAAGAAGCTAACGTTGAATGACATTTATGGAGTATGAGTGTGAGTGTGACTGTGGGGAAAGGGTAGGGGGTGGTAGCTATGTGCTTTTGGCAAAACGAATGAAATGTAAGTAACATGTCAAGTAGTTCGATTGCCCTGCAAAATTTAACACAATACAACACACATTAAGGTATTTATTTTTTGGCCAACTATTTGGTCCGCTTGGCTCCACAATTACCTTTTGCCCACTCCCTAACTCTCCCCGACCTCTTCTACTCCCACCCCATCCCCTCTGACAGTACAAATAACATTTTGCAATTCATGACATTGCTGCTTCTTAACGCTGCCCACCGTATCTGCCGACGTTGACGTTGACGTCGACGTCGCCGTTGCGCTCCACTTGCGCAGCCGCCGTTGCGCAATCGTCGATGTTTGTGCTCTTTTTCAAATCAACTTTTACCTTTTACTCACTGTCACTCAGCGCCAAATGTATGGGTGTACATAGCATAAGTGTATGCTTGTGTTTGTGTCTGTGTGTGTCACCCACTGATCAAGCAATGGGATCCATCTGCATTTTGGCTTTTGCATTGCTGAGAGCCAGGAAGCAGTTGCAGCATTTACTACTCTCTTTTTCTTTCCTTCTCTCTCTCTCTCTCTCTCTCTCTCTCTCTCTCTCTCTCTATCACTTACTCTCTAATGGCTGTTGCGTCCATACTCAAAGCTTTTTACTTAGCTGTGACTGCGACTGCGACTGCGACTGCGACAGAGGCAGTGGCAGTGGCAGCAATAGCGGCAACAACAACAACAGCGCTGCTAACAGCGACGTCGACAGCGCTGCACTCGCGCTGGTGGCACAGTTTTATGTTTCATTTCATTGAACCTTTGCATAAGCGCTTGCAATCTTCCGCCGCCTCTCTCTTTCTAGCCTGTTGACGTAAGTAACGACACGAACGCTGCCCGAATGAGGTATCCCGAACTCGAATACGAGTCCAAGTACACATCGGAGTAGAAGTTGAAGTTGCAGTCTCAGCTGGAGTCAGAGCCGAAGCAAAGCTTTTCCTGTCTCTGCAGCTATTCCGACCCAATGGCAACCCACTGCCAAGCAGCCGGTCAACGTCCATACACACAACAGTTGAGCATGCACATGTATTCACAAGAATGAGTGCTGTCATAATGTGGTGGGTGAGAAGGAGGGGTAGGGTGTCTGAATAGAGCCCACAAAGTATGACAGTCTTTTTTGTTGTGTTTCTATTTTCATGTGCGGCAGCAGCGACGCCAACTGAAACTGTCGCCAGACGCAACGTTACGGAGTGATTCCTAGGGAAAGCCATGGTATGGGAGGCCAGGTGGTGTAGGGGCGGGGGACAGACTGCAATGCTTTATACAAATGCTACTAAAAGTTTCTAGCAAGCTAGAGCGAACTTCTGATGTGCGCCCACTCTTGTCTTCTCTCTCCTTCTTTCCCACTCTTGGTTCTCTCTATTTATCTATCTAGCGCTTGTTGCAGCCGAACACTAGCCGAATGTTGCCGAGCAGCCTATAAAGCATAACTATGACGTCGCCGTCGCCATCGCCTGCTCTAAGTCCAAATGTGTGTGTGCGTTTGTGTTTGTGTCTATGCCGACGTCTATGACTACGCTATGCATGCTTATGCGTGTATGTGTATGTGTATGTGTGTGTTGTGCTTTTTACTTTTTGTCTATTGGTTTTCATTTTCGTTTGCAGTCGACATCAGCGTCGGCGTAAGCATTGGCTTTGCCGTTGGCGTCGGCGTATACGTTGCCTTTGCCGCCATCTAATGGTGCTTTGCAGCTGCTGCTGCCGCGACTATGACAACGTCGATCGTTGGCTTTAGCTTCCAGTGGCAGCGGCAGTGGCAACGCCAGCGCCAGCGGTAGCGTCGACTGTGACTGCGACTGCGACGGCGACGGCGACAGAGACGCTTTTAAATAGTTGTGTAGCTGCGCGCTAGTTTCGAATAGCGCAGACTGCAACCAGCTACGTTAGCAGCGACGCCAGCGCAGACGTCGATGGCTGACTGGGCTGAGACTGTTTGTGGCTGCTGCTTGCTTTCTTTCGCTCGCTTACTCCTTTCATTTCACTTTATTTCGTTCGAATGTACGCACGTTGGCCGCGGAGCAGCATCAAACAAAACAACCAAGCGACAACAATAACAGCAACAACAGCAACAACGAGGAAAACAACACTCGGCGCGAAAGCGACTCTTGTCTGCTGTTTCTCTGTTTGTTGTGTGTGTTTGTGTGTGTTGTCATACGGAAGAGACTATTTTGTTTTTTCTTTTATTTTTTTATTACTACTATTTTTTTTTTGTTTTTGTTTTTGATTTATGTTTGTTATTTTGTTGTTCGGTGAGTGCGAAGTGCACCAATATATCGAGACTAGTGCCCGGTTACCGTTACTCGAGTTATTTCGGTTGCGAGACAGTTAATTAACGTAACGGTTTATTCGAATATAGTTCGCGCCTTATTTGATGTGACCTGCCTGTAATAATATTTACATGCTCTATCTTGAAATAGTTAAAACTATTAATGGATATACATAAATACATACAAATAGAATTAAATGTTGTACATACACATACATACATACATGCATACATACATAAATACATACAAGCAAATCGAATCAAATCAAATCAAATCAAAACTAAACAAAACAAAACAAACCAAATCAACAAAATGCATTCTCGCTGCTCTCTATATATGTGTGTGTGTGTTAGTCTGTGTGTGCGTGTGTTGATTGCTTGTTCATTGTAGCACAACAAAATCTAATAAACAACAATAATATTTGTATAATAATAAATACAACTTTCAATCGGTTAACGGATTTACGCAGTATGAAGTGATCATATTTAACAGAATTCATTTATTTATAACCAATCAACATTATCTTTTTTGTTTAAGTGGAATGTGTGCAGTTTGCCCATTGTACACACACTCTCACACACACTGGCACAAACAACATACAACATTTCTGTGTAGAGAGAGCAAGTGCATTTCCTTTCAGTGCATATCACAGAGTGCAACAGAGAGAGAGAGAGAGAGCAAGGACATTTTTGCACGTGTGTGCGTCCCTGTGTGTGCGTGTGTGTTGTGCGCGCCTTTGAATTTTTTTTATCATAATTTTTTTTTCTGTTGTCATTCAACTCGCTCATCAGTACTAACGAGTCACGCATAACGAGTAACTCAAACTCAAGCTTGTTATTGCCTGTGTGTGCGTGTGTGAGCGTATGAGTATGTGTGCGAGTGTGTGCGTGTGTGTGTGTGCTATCAAAGAATCGACATCATCAAATTAAAAGTTGAAATCTATTGAAATCTATCGAAAAGACATTACAAATCCTGGAATTATCTGATGAACTGCAAGAATGCGTCATAGTTCTCGCTGGATATCAGCGGTTGCCGTTGCCGTTCCCGTTCCCGTTAGCTTAACCGTTAGCATTGCCGTTGGCAGCATGGCCCCCGTTGCCCTTGCCACTGATCATCATCTGTGCTTGCCCACCTAAGTGCAAGACCAGCAGCACTACCAACATCCAATAACTACAACAACAGCAGCAAACAACCGCAATAAGAACAATATTAAGAAGGAATTTAACCCAAATGAATGTAAATCAACCGCTGAGCCTGGAGCCAAAGGTGGCTGCTGTCAATGTTGCTGCCGTGGCTGTTGATGCCTCAACTGCAGCAGTAGCAGCAGCAGCAACAGCAGCCAAGTCCAGTGTGGAAGCCAAGCAGAATGGTCAACATACACACGAGGATCAGCAGAGACTGATCAATGGTCACAGCAACAACAGTCGCAGCAGCAGCGTTGACAGCAATGACAACGATAATGCTGCCAACAAGGACGCCAGTCAAGAGCTTAACCGTGGCGGCAGCGGCAGCGGCAGCAAGTTGACGATAATCAAAACACCGCTGAATAAAACGTTGCTCAAGAAATGCAACAACAGCAACAGTAACAGCAGCAACAGCAACAGCAATGGCAATCTGCCTCATGTTGCATTAAACAACAACAACAATAACATCAGCTGCAACAACAGCAACGTGCGTAGCAGTAGCAGCACAATCGCTGGCAGCGGCAGCGGCAGCGGCAGCAACGTTGTCGTCGTCGCTGACGTTGACGCTGACGGTGACGCCGACGACGCTTTGAGTTTTGGTTGCGATTCCGGTTTCCAAAGCGGAAATAACAATGAACAAGAACAATTTATGAATGATAATCATCATCATCATCATCATTACCATCATCATTATCTTCATCATGGCGAACGCGTTAGCGAAGGCGATAACGATAACGATAACCATAACGTTAACGATAGCGATATTAATAACGATGTTGCTGCTCCTTCTGCTGCTGCTCTTGTTGCAAGCGTTGCAGCAGCAGCTACAACAGCAACAACATCCTGCACAGCCGCCAAACATGTTGAAGCTGGGCATCAAACGGAAAACCAACAGCAGCAACACACAAATGACTATCATACAAACGCGGCAACAGCAGCAGTCACGCCAGCAGCAGCAGCAGCAACTCCTTGCACAGCAGCAACGAAGGCAGCAACACAAAATGCCTGCACTCAAAAGTGCAACAAGTGCAATGCTCACAACAACAACAATAGCTGCAGCATCAACAACAACAACAACAACAACAGCACCAATAATAATAACAACAACAACATTCATTACAATAACTACAACAATTACTATAAGAAAAAATCTCGTATGCCGCCCATTTGCCGTTAGTATTTATTTTCGTTCTGTTCTCATCACATAACTCGTATCATATTCTCTTCAGATCGCCCCCGACCCAACCCTCTGCACACACACACACTCACACACATACCCAACTAGCCACAAAAACACACTCAAATCCACCTGCAAGTCCCCCAGAAACTAAGCGAAACTAAAAAGAAACACAAGTGACAAATGAAACGTGAATCAAAATTCGGCAAAATTCAACAACAACAAATTTAAATCAATAACAAAAACAAATATACGATTGGCAATACACTGAATCGACTTATCGATAATTTGGATTAATCGATTCAGTATAAAACTTGAAAGAAAAAAGTACTGAAAAATAATCAAATTAATTTTCATTTTGTCGTTTGTGCAGACTCTGCTCTGCCGCCATGTGGCATGCACCTATTACAGATCCTAGATGCTTACCTCGAGTACAAACACAACCTCAACACCAATACCAATACCAATACCAACACCATCACCACTACCTACAAAAACAACAAAAAGAACTGCAAACAAGCAAATACAAATTACAAGAACATCATCAACTATAAATTATCCCGAAAACCTTAAAAAGAAAACTCAAACTCAAACTCAAACTCAAAGCCAAAACCAAAAACATAAACAATTTCCCAATCGGCAAACAAAATTTGTACGTTTTTTATTACAATCCAAATTCAAGAAACGAATCGGCAACAACAAAATTATGACATCCATAGGTAAATTGCAATATGAAATTAACAATTCTGTAACTTACTAACCCAGAACACAGACACACATCCTGATGGACAAATACACAAGTGTATCGATAAGGATAATTAAAGTTAGTTTTTGCACAAAACCTTTTCTTTTGCTACCAAATTTATTTAACAGTGTCCAATTATCTCTATAGCAGATAGATAGCAGCTTGTTGATATCTTAAGTATTTAAATTGAAAAAAAATTAACTATTTTTAGATTTTTAATCCATTTAAAGACGTTACAAAACTTTTTTAAACTTGGTTTACAAATTTCATAAATTTAAAACAAAAACAAACTAAATAGATCCCTCTACTACTGGTTTCAAAAAATATTAAGTTTTTAGTACAGTTTTAAAATGAAATTTCCTAAACACACAATCCCAAAACATGGCACATTAATGCCTATCGATATGAGCGTATTTATCAATTTATTTTAACTGCAAACTTCATAAAAATAAAAATTTGTTAACTCATTATTTAATTTTATAAATATTATTTTTAAAGCTTTGTATCAAAAGCTCAAAACATAGCAGACACTCGTGCCTGTCGCTAACAACTCACCAATAAACATTTCAACTTAACATTTAAAATCTAGTAAATTTATACACATATAAACATGATAACTTTTCTGTATCATATTAACAAATTTCTTACGGTCGAGTGTATATTGATTTTGAGTTTCCTTTGATGCTTAAAAAACACCATAAACATTTTTTAAGTTCATATTATAATTAAAGTATAAAGACTTGAAAATATTTCAACTGCTTCGAACCCAATTTTATGTGAACAAAATACATACTCGTATTTTGATCGTATTTGATCTGATCTGATCTATATATTTGAAATCGAACTTTGTGTTTCTGATTAATTTTAGCTTCGATTTCTGTGCGAAATCTGAGCCTTTTGAACGGCTGTTCCAGCTGATTTTGCAGTCTTTCTTTTTCGCTAAAAAATCAACTTTAGTAAGTAATTGTGGCTTTATTGTTGTTCTTGCTTAGACTCGCAGGTGCGTGTGCAAGCGACATGAGCAACAGCTGTGTGTGCATGTGTGTGCGTATGTGTGTGTGCGTAAGTGTCTGGGTGTTGTTGATGTTAATGTTAATAGTTGGTGTTGCTTCTGCTGTTGCTACCACGCGCCGACAGCACGCACACACAGATACACAGAAAGAACGCCACCAACAGCAACAGCAACGGCTACAGATACATTTACAGATACAGATACAGATACACACACATTGAGTTTTTATTGTTTAGAATAATCTTGCGCTTGATAATGAAAATAGGTCAAATTTTAAAAATACACACACAAACGCGACATTGTCGACGTCGTTTCGTCGCTGCCGTCGCTGCCGCCGCTGCTGTTGTAGTTTCTGCTGCTCGACGTAGCGACAACATTAGATAGCGAGAGAGTGAGCGAGAGATACAGTGCGTGAGAGAGCGAGAAAGAGATGGAGCTGGGCCAACGCACCACAGCTAAAAAAGCGTCATTAATTGAGGCAGAGGCGGCGAGAGAGCAAGAAAGAGAGGGTGGTAGGGGAGGTAGGGGAGAGGTGGAAGAGTGGCAGTGAGCGAAAGGGAGAGCAAGAGATAGAATTTCAGTCGGTGATCGAAAGTTCAGCTCCCACCAACTCACCTACCTCTCGCACTCCCTCACTTTTGAACTTCTAGTCTGCAGCAGTGGGAGTGGGGCTGTTTGTCCGGAGGAGGGGTAACTTGCGCTGATAGCGTTCACTATTCTATAACGGTCCATTTGGATCGCATCCATCTCTCAGTCGATTCATTTTGACCCATTTTGAGCAAAGTTTATGTCTTTTTTCAGCTTGAAGACAAGCGATTGATCAGCGAGAAGCTAATTAGTCGGCCAACTCTGCCCATCTGCTTACCGCCCCCTACCATGCCTCCGTCGATTCTTCTTTCCGCCTCTTCTTCTTTGACTTTAGTCGTTGTACTAAAAACCAGTTTTCATATGCGTTTATATTTAGTTTAGTTGTCTTTGGCTTCTTCTTTGACTATTGCGGGGAAGTAAATGCAAATTTTGTTTTCAACATTTGACCAAAAAAGCAAAAAACTTCCGCAAAATTTGAACGTAGATCACAAGATCGCTAAATCGCAAGATCACTGGATCGAATAAAAGACATATCGATGGAAACTAATGCGTATTAAAGAGAGTATAATTGCATTCCAAAAAATTCAGGAAATTCAGAAAATTTAGAAAATAAATGTAAATTCAAGCATTGCAACCGACAGTAATTAATTAAAGTTAATTTGCAATTCTTAACTCTTTTTAATTTTATTTCTAAACGTTGCGAAAGGGCTTTTCTTTATTATTAATAACTCACTCTTATTTTGTTTAAACTTTTGGCTTCATTTGCCCTCCACAAGGGTATGCCAAAATGCTCTGCAAACACAATCGAAAAATTCTAAATCGAATTCAAGTTTGACAAGTTAACACCCATGCGAATCAATTAACTGTTAGCAAAGTCATGGCCATGGGAATTGTGGTATCAGCAACTCACGCAAATATCTACATACAAACCAACTCTTTGCGAAAAAGTCTTAGAATTTTTAAGATCGTTTAAGAGAAAATCCAAATCAGTTTTATTTAATCGAACGCGTCTTTTGTAAGATCTTTCTCTGTGGAAATTAATATTTTTACTAGTAAAACCGACTTCCCCAATTTAAATCACTAACTATATAAGAAGTAAAATAATTTAGAATTTACCTAAGGCGGTCTTCGAGTCTAGAAATTTGAAAAAATATATTTATTTTTTCATTAATCGATAGATTAAGTTTTCAAAAAGATGTTTCCAAAAGGATTTTTCGAAATACGAATTATTTTCGAAGTTACAGCTGTTTAATTGACGTGGCTGCTATGGAACCACTTTTGAATACCACTATCGCCACTATATCTCAAGTTACAATTGTCCGATTTACTTGACACTTGGAAAAAATTACCTTAGAACAAACCTCTATGGCATGAACCAACAAAAACTGCACATTTTTAATCGCAATTAATTCGAAAAAGCTCATAAGGTAGTGCACAAATTTAACTAATTTTTTCAAAAGCCAACATTAAAAAAAATTACAATTTTTTTCATTTTTTTTATATGCTTGTCATAGAGACATTCATTATATTTACAAATTTGTAAACTCTTTTTCCTGTTAACTACAGGACACTGCCTTTTGTTTGTCCCTCCCACTGGAAGGGCGCAAAGTGCGTGAAAAATATATATTTTTTTAAAATTAATTTTTATGACTTATATTCAAATAATACTTAATACATGATAACAAAATATCAATAGTTTTTTTTTTACACTCCGTCAAAAAACACTCCAAATTCGGCACCTAGACTAGAAGACGCCCTTAAATCGAACATTCAATAATTTAGTGAAGTACAATTTTGTATGAAAACATTTTAATCAACGAGATCAGAAACGCATTAGATGAGGCAGATTAAATTAGATTGAGGCATTAAAACACAAAATAAATGTAAATTTAAGGCATTTATCACGAATTTTTCGACAATTTGTTCTATAGAGAATGGTTATATAGGGAATGGTTATACCATACGCATAATTTGATTGAGGGACATTTATATATCGACTCGGCTGTTAATGCTGATCCAAAATATACCTACCCAATGGGGTCGGAAATACTTCCGTCTGCCTGTTACGCACATTTTGCTTTTGACCAACCTAATAGACCCTGTACTCTTTTTGAGGGGTCTTTTACAGTCAGCTTGCTCGACTGTGGCCTTTGTTACTTGTTGGGAGAATCGAACCTTCGACCGCTCTTTTGTACTTTTTTAAGAAATCTATCCCACATCCTAATATTGTTTAAGTAAGTGGTCCAAAGTTTTCTTTATACTGGAATTTACAAATTGGACTACACATAAACATTATTTTATAAAGAAGTTACTTACTGTTATAACATTTACCTAAAAAAACTAAAATATTTGATCCCAACACATCTCCTCAGACAACAGCTTAAAATGAAGTTTAATTAATGCACCAAAGTTGATTAATTTTAAAATTATTAAGATCTTGAATAGGCAACTAATTGTGGTCTATAGAAGTAAGAACATTGTTTTTGAAAACTTAAAAATATGTGTTAACCATCACTTGACACAAAAACATTGTTTGCTAGGTCACAACTCATAAGTTTTGTTTCTTTTTACTTTCAGTTGTTCAAGAATCAGGCTTTGATACATAGAGTAAATGTTTTCTAAGATATCTTTTCAATTTAAACATATAAATGGGTTAGTTAGGATGAGTGAAAAGTCATCGAAAAGTAGCAAGAAAGCTTTTAAGTAGTTTAAGTTTTTTAGATTCCAAGATCTATAAGCAAATGAAGACATTATAAATTAATATTACGTATACGTATCTGTGTATTTTCACCTTTCTTGCAGGAATTATGACACTGAGCCGTGGCCCATACAGCGAGCTCGATAAAATGAGCCTTTTTCAAGACCTCAAACTGAAGCGGCGCAAAATTGATTCAAGATGCAGCAGCGACGGTGAATCTATAGCGGACACATCCACCTCCTCGCCGGATCTTTTGGCGCCGATGTCACCCAAGCTATGCGACAGCGGTACGGCGCTGCCCCTGCCCCTGCCCATGCCTCTGCCGCTGGCATTGCCGCTGCCACTGACAGCAATGCCATCGATGACTGTGACGGTTACAACAGCGGCGTCCACATCAGCAGCAGCAGCTGCGGCAGCCGTATCCACATCATCATTATCTTTGGCATCATTAGCATCATCAACGTCATCATCTTCAGCAACAGCAGCAGCAGTGAATCCGTCGTCGTCCTGCAGCAGCAACAGCAACACCATCACCATAACAGCAACAGCGACAGCAACAGCAAAAGCAGCAACAACAACTACTGCAGCAACAACAACAACAAGTCCAACTGCTGCTGGCATCGGAGATGGTAGCTCGGCGGGCGGTTCGACGGTACACGCCGCCAAACACCAACAGACTGAAATCCACTCGTCGAGCAATGCGGTGACAGCAGCAGCTGCCTCGACGGTGATGTCGCCACCGCCGCAGGAAACGACACGATCCACACCGCCAATGTCCCACTCAATGACAGTAGACACTGGTGGCGGTGGCGGTGGCGGTGGTGGTACGGTGGGGGGCGGTGAGGCGCTGTCCATGGCGTTGAACTCACGGGGCACGCCCACACCGCCGCACAACAATGGAGGCGCTTCCAGCTCAAGCAATGGCAGCAGTTGCGCTTCACCCGACTCCCTCGAGGAAAAGCCCTCGACGACAACGGGCACTGGCAGTGGTAGGGGCAGCGGCACACCCACTAATGGTCTGCTAGCCACCACCACCAGCAGTAGCAGCAGTAGTAGCAGCAGCAGTAACAAGCTCAGCAGCAGCAGCAACAGCACCTGCAATGCCACCAGCAATCTTAGCGTCATACGATCGGTAAAGGAGGAACGCATCCAAGCGTCGCCGCCCAAAATGCTTGTATACCTGCAGCAGCAGCAGCGACATGAACGAGAGCAGCGGGAGAGGGAACGGGAGCGGGAAAGGGAGCGGGAAAGAGAGCGAGAACTGGACAGGGAAAGAGATCGGGAACGAGAAAGAGAAAGAGAACGAGAACGAGAACGGGAGCAGGAACAATCCCTGAAGGTAGCTACAGGTCATGTGACAGTGCTGGTGACGCCCTCCCGCATCAAGGCCGAGCCACCTCCACCCGCCTCTCCCTCCTCCACAACACAGAGAGAGCTGGAGCGAGACAGAGACCGCGATAGAGACAGAGATAGAGACAGGGAACGGGAACGGGAACGTGAACGGGAGCGGGAACAACAATCCTTGGGCAGCTCCAGTTCCAGCTCAATCAGCTCATCGCAGCACATCAGTCGCGGCAGTCCGCCATCACCGATGGGTCAGCATCATGGCCTTGGCTATGGCCATCCGCACGCCCATCTCGGTGGGCATGGCCACGGCCTGGCGCCGTCGTCGATTGTGCAAACACATCACCTGCATCAACAGCTCACGCAGCCGCTGACGCTGCGCAAGAATAGTCCGCCGCAGGAGCTTCAGCTGCCGCAGCTGTCGATGCAGTCCATGCAGCACTTGACGCAGCAACAGTTGCATTTGCATCACTTGCTGGGCCAGCAGCAGCAACAGCAACAGTCACCACAACAGCAGCAACAGTCGCCACAGCACTTGCAGCAACATTCGCCGCATTCACTGATCCGTGTCAAGAAGGAGCCCAACTCCGCTGGATCTGGAGGTGGAGGGCAGGGACAGCGTCATCTGTCACCACACCATCATCAGCATCAACAACACCAACAGCAGCACCAACAGCATCAGCAACACCAGCAGCACCAACAGCAGCAGCAGCAACAACAGCAGCAACAGTCTCTGATGCACTCAGCATCTCTACAATCTTTGCGTCCATCCAGTCGGGATGCCGCCATATTGTTTCGGGTCAAGAGCGAGGTGCAGCAGCAGGTGGCAGTGGCAGCAGCAGCAGCCTCTTCGGGGTTGCCACATCTAGCGGCAGCTCAACGTATGGTCTGCTTCAGCAATGCCCGCATCAATGGGGTCAAGCCGGAGGTAATTGGTGGCCCTCTCTGCCCATCGCCGCACCCCTCCTCCTCCTCATCCTCATCGCAGTTGTCGCCGCAAACGCCCTCGCAGACGCCGCCTCGCGGCACGCCCACCGTCATCATGGGCGAAAGCTGCGGAGTGCGGACCATGGTCTGGGGCTATGAGCCGCCGCCACCGTCTGTGGGTCAGCAACAACAGCAGCAACAACAACACCAGCAGCAACAACAACAGCAGCAGCAACACCAGCAGCAGCAACAACAACACTGCCTACAAACAGCCTCCTCCCCCTCGACAGGATCAATCACGCCCACTCACACGCCAGGTCCGGTTAGTGGCAATAGCGGTGGTGGCGTTGGTAGTGCAGGAGGGAGTGCAGGCAGTGCGGGCGGTGCAATCGGACCGCAGAACAACGAGGAAGCAGCACAGCTGTTACTCTCGCTGGGCCAAACGCGCATTCAGGACATGCGACCACGTCCACACCAGTTTCGGACACCGCATGCCCTCAACATGGAACGCCTTTGGGCCGGAGACTACTCTCAGTTGCCGCCTGGCCAGCTTCAGGCGCTCAACCTCAGCGCCCAACAGCAGTGGGGCAGCTCCAACTCCAATTCGAACTCCAACTCGAATTCTAGCGGTCGCTCCCTGGAGACACCACACGAGCCCACGGACGAGGACGATCAGCCGCTGGTCTGCATGATCTGTGAGGACAAGGCTACCGGTCTACACTACGGTATCATCACCTGCGAGGGGTAAGAGAATCTGATCTGTCGCCCTTTTTTCTTTAATTCTACTTTGCTCATCCTTCAAACTATTTTTTCTTTTTCTGCTACGTTTTTCTGCTCAGGTGCAAAGGATTCTTCAAACGAACGGTGCAGAACCGACGCGTCTACACCTGCGTAGCAGATGGCACCTGCGAGATAACCAAAGCACAGCGCAACCGTTGTCAGTATTGTCGATTTAAGAAGTGCATCGAGCAAGGCATGGTGCTTCAAGGTCAGTAAAACCCCAAACCATTCCATGCCAATCTAAAAACAGTCATTTATCCTTCATAAGCTCCATCATCGCACACAGAAATCAATTTTACTTCCGGCTTAAGTGTATTTTAAAGCAAAAACACGCTTACTGTTCAATACTGTTCAAAAAACAAAAAACTGTTCATATATTTTTAGATAAAGTTTCATTCTTCCGAAGGATCACTGTAACATGGAGAACAAAGTGACTATAAGTTATAAGTGTTACAGGCGATAAATGATGGGTTTCAGGGTGCATATTCAGATTCGAACTGAGCACAGCATGATAGGTTCTCATTAGGTACAGGTCGGCATATATAATTTATATTTCAATACTATGAAATTAAACCATTCATTGTATACTAAATTAAATCTTAATTTAAAACGAAAAGAATCGAATGTGGTTAGGACCAAAGGTGAAAAACCCCATGCCTCAAATAATAACAAAACAGCTCAATTGGATTATTAGTACTCGATTTGACTAGATACTAACCGTTTATCAGTATTAAACACATATATCTATCATCACCAAATTTAGTCTGGATCGGATAACTATATCCTCTAGCCCCCATAGGCCAAATTCCTCACACAGAATTAATTTAGAAACATTTGGAGCATTCGCATTGATTTTTCTTAAATCCACTGTCATAAGACTTCCAAAAGAGCAATTTTTAATGAACGTAGAATGAATTGCATTCCAAAGCTTTAATGGCTATATGTTGTAAATCCATTTAAGCTTTAACTTTCTTTATCAAAACACCTTTGTAACCAAGACCAGTAATCCAAAGTTAAAGTTCGAAGGAATTACAATGAGTAAAGGGTATTGCATAGTCGAGCAGCTTAAGCATTCCTTCTCTTTATATTTAAAGACATAAAGCTTTTTTCATTTTCATGCATAACTGATCATGTTCACATTACTTTTGTGGGTCAGTGTACATATTAATTTTGTGTCTATTTTTATGATCCCTGTCAGCCGTGAGGGAGGATCGCATGCCGGGTGGTCGCAACAGTGGAGCTGTCTATAATCTGTACAAGGTCAAGTACAAAAAGCATAAGAAGACCAACCAGAAACAGCAGCAGCAACAACAGCAGCAACAGCAGCAGCAGCAGCAACAACAGCAGCAGCAGCAGCAACAGTTGCTGTCGCCGATTCATCATCATCATCCAGCAGCGGGACACGGACATCCGGCACAATTGTCGCCGCATCATCTGCTGTCGCCACAGCAGCAACAACTGGCTGCAGCTGTAGCAGCGGCTCAGCACCAGCATCAGCAATCAAAGCTACTGGCTGGTCACGGGGCCTCAGGGGATATGAAGCCCATGTTTCTTGGTCCGGTTCTCAAGGCAGAGCATCTGCAGGCGCCGCCCATGCACAGTCCAGCACAGCAGCAACATCAGCAACAACAGCAGCAACAGCAATCATCGCCGCATTTGTCGCTCTCCTCCCCGCACCATGTGCCCACGGCGCAAACTGTCAGTCAACAGCAGCAACAGCAGCAGCAGCAGCAACACCACAATCATCACAATCAACAACAGCAGCAGCAACAACAGCAACACCAGCAGCAGCAGCAGCAACAACAGCAGCAGCAGGCATCGCTACCAGCTCATCTGATGAATGGTACCATTCTGAAGACGGCTCTGACCAATCCGAGCGAGATTGTCCATTTGCGACATCGTCTGGACTCGGCGGTCAGCTCTTCGAAGGACAGACAGATCTCTTATGAGCATGCGCTCTCCATGATTCAAACGCTAATTGACTGCGATGCTATGGAGGACATTGCGACGTTGCCACACTTCAGTGAGTTTCTGGAAGACAAGTCGGAGATTAGCGAGAAGCTCTGCAACATTGGTGACTCTATTGTGCACAAACTGGTCTCGTGGACCAAAAAGCTGCCCTTCTATCTGGAAATACCCGTGGAAATCCATACTAAACTCCTCACCGATAAATGGCACGAGATCCTCATCCTGACCACTGCTGCCTACCAGGCCCTACACGGCAAACGCTCCTCTAGCGGCAGTTCGGCAACCACCACGAGTCCCAATGCCAATAATCACGCTGGTCACGGTGTGCATGGTCACGGAGGCAACAGACACGGCTCCCCGGCACCAACATCAACGCCAACGGCAACTCAGCTGCCCACAACCCTACACAAGGACGATCCGGAGTTTGTCAGCGAGGTTAACTCGCATCTGAGCACACTACAGACCTGCCTGACAACTCTGATGGGCCAGCCGATAGCCATGGAGCAGTTAAAGCTGGACGTAGGTCACATGGTCGACAAGATGACGCAAATAACGATCATGTTTCGTCGCATCAAGCTCAAGATGGAGGAGTACGTCTGTCTAAAGGTCTACATTCTGCTGAACAAAGGTACGTCCACCCTTACTCCCTGTCCACACTCCCCCTCTATAGCATTCCGTTTGTTTACCTCAGCAGAAGTGGAGCTGGAGAGCATACAGGAGCGATACATTCAGGTACTGCGATCCTACCTGCAGAGCTCCTCGCCCCAGAATCCTCAGGCGCGTCTCAGCGAGCTGCTCTCGCATATACCCGAGGTAAGTGTACCACGTGCCACATACCCTTCGATCATTTGAAGCCATCATGTCTCATCCTCACGAAACTTACAGATACAAGCGGCTGCCAGTTTGTTGCTGGAGAGTAAAATGTTCTATGTGCCCTTCGTGCTCAACTCGGCGAGCATAAGGTAGCAAATGCTTGAGCACGGCCTGCTGCCTACCAGCAATCATCAGCCGTTGCCACTGAATACCACCAGCAGTAGTAGCGGCACGATGCGGCAGCAGCACGAGCAACAGCAACTGCAACTGTTAACGCAACGCAGATCAAGGCCACAGCAACAGTTGCAGCTGAAGACGCAGACGCAGGCGCAGGCGCAGGCGCAGGTAGCTCTGTTGTTGGATCTCCCGAAAATCAAAATCGAAATTGGAACAACAGAGCAGCAGGGACAAGAGTCACTGCTAATGCCGTTACCGTTGCTGGCAACAGCAACAACAACAACAACAGCAACAACAACAGCAGCAGCAGCAACTGCAGTGTCTACGTCATCATCCATTTTAAAGACTTCACTGCTGAGCGGTGCAGCAGCAACACTGGCTACGCTAACAGCAGCTGCCGATCAAATAGCACGAAGCTCAGCAACAGCAACAGCAACAATTGAAGCGGTCAACAACAACAGAAGCAAAACGGCGACAAGCAACAGCAGCAGCTTAGAAGAGAGCAAAAGACTTGAACATCAACATCAACATCAGCAGCAACAACAACAGTATACATCAATTCTACAAACGGCCTTAATGTCACAACGTCCAATGGCATCATCAGCAACTTCATCAACGACATCATTATCCACCAGCGCAATAACAGCAGCAGCCGCAGCAGCAGCAGAAGCATCAGCAACAACGATGACAATGACAACTGCAACAACAACAATGTCAAGCACAACAACAGCAACGCCACCGCCAGCGCATGTTCTGAAAACGGCGGTAACATTGGCTAGTTTAAGTGAAATAGCAACAGCTCAGCAGCAGCAACAACAGCTGCTGGCGCTAAAGCAACAGCAGCAACAGCAGCAACAACAACATGCGCATAAACTGACCAAAAGGATTATTAATTTAACCAGCAACACTGCCAACACTGGCTACGAAGCAACAACGATCACTGCCAAACCAATATCAAAATCATTGGAAATGCGACAGCGCAACAGTAACAGCAACAGCAACAGCAACATCAACTGCCCCAACAGCAACATTCAGAGTCAGAGTCAGAGTCAGAATCAGAATCCGAGTCTAAATCAGAATCAGAGCCACAATCAAAGTCAATGTCAAAGTCAATGCCTCACGGCGAATGGTAAGCAGAACAATTTGTGATCCATGAACGCAGTTAATGTTCAATATCAATTGCTAGCAGCAGCAACACTGTCAAATGGCAACTGTTGCCACTTGCAGGCGACAAGTGCCGTCAGTACGGCTACAATACACACACAGACGGATGAAATGTTGCTGGCAACAACGACTGCCACGCCTATGACTACGCCCACATCTGCGTCATTAACAATGCGCTCAGCAATGCAACAAGAGCAGCAACAGCAATGGACTGCCGTGTCAACGACGACGACGACACAAACTCAAACACAGCCACAACAAAATCCAATAAAAGCAACAACAACAACAACAACAATACCACATACAACAACATCCACTGCACCACACAACAGCAACAACAACAACAACAACAACAACCACAACCATAACAATAACATTAATAATAATAATAGAAACATTATTATTAATAACAATAATAATAGTTATAGTAATATAAATAATTATACTGCCGCCGCCGCCGCCGCTGCCACGCCCATGCGCCCGCCTACGCGCACGCCCGTGACCTCAGCTTCTGTTACTGTAGTTGTGTTCAAAACAATGTTACCTGATGACTGAATTATTTTAGAATCGTATACTTAAAGCATGTTTTTTAATTATCATTAATATCGATTACCGATTACCGATTACCGATTACCAATTACCAATTACCGATTACCAATTATCGGCTATCAATTATGAATTATTACTACATACATAACAAATGTAGAGCATATTGTATTTGTGTATTTTAAACATAGTTTCGCCCATTGTTGGATATTATAAGCATATATAGCCTCATTCTAAACTTTAATCCTAAACCTAAACCTAAATCCTAAACCCTAAACCTAACCTAACCTAACAAAGCAAACCCTGTAATAGACTTTCTCGTATAGCCGAACATACTGAACCGAACAACCAAGCAGAGAACACAAGACTGCAGAGATTGAAGCGATTGGAACGAAAGCAAAAAAAACAAAGTGGAATGAATCCGATTATGGAATGCATTGAAACGGAACAGTTTGGTTCAATTAGGTTCGGTTCTTGAACTGGATTTCGTGGTTTTACGGCATTACGGAAATGTGTTTTCATTTTTTTAATAACAGAAACAAACATGCTTTTACTCTATTTTTTAAAAAACAACACACAAATATATATATATATATATACATATATATATATTACATTATACTATCTAAAATAAACAAAACCTTTTTTTATTGCGTGCAAATTTAACAAAAAAAAAAAAAAAAAAGGATTGTAAGAAAAAAGCAAGAAAAACAAACAAAACAAGAGAATACAAAACTTAAGTTAAGTGTTAACCTGTATCAATATGAGATCAGTTAAGATGAGTTAAGCTGTGTGGGAAAGAGCGAGAAAGCAAGAGTTTTCACAAACACACACTCTCACTCACACATACAACACACACACACACACACACAGCTTAAAGAATGCAATGTTGATTGCAAAATGTTTTTTTTTTTAACTATATACAAACATTAATATATATATAAGTATAGATATATACACAGATCTGAATAGGATATACATATGTATGTGTGCGTATACTGTATAATGCGAAACGCAAAGAAAATGAACCCCATAAAATATACATTCATGCAATCATACATACACCCATACACACATACATGCATATATTCATACAGATATAAAGCATACGCATTGTAATTGTAGTCGTATGTAGCTAGTATTTACTGTATTCGTTTTTAAGTCCATTTTGTAGAAAAATTTGTGAGGCGATAGCTTCACACACGCACACACCCACACACACACAAACACACACACACATACACAGGCTGCAGGCTGCAGGCTGCGTTGCAGTGACGTAACGGGTGACAAAAATGGGCCAGGGAAGCAGGTTTTTGATTGGGCTGTTGTTTGTTTGCTTGTCGACAATCGATAACCGATGACCGATAACCGATAGTCGATAAAAACAAATTGAAAGAAATTCTACTTTAAATTATTACAATGGCATATTATGTAATGCTAGTTTAATGAACTATTTACACTAAAGACTCTCTCACACACACACACACACACACTACTATATATATATATATATGTCTGTAATTGCATATACTATATGAGTACTATATGAACTGTAACACACACACACACATATACACACGCCCGCATACTACACACTACATTTAAGCATAAGAATAAATACGTATAAAATTAAACAAAAAAATTACAAAAATTAAACAAAAATTTAAAGAAATGAGAGAACTTACATGCAAGTTATACATCTGTTTGTATGTTTGTATGTATATGTATACAATTACAACTAATTATAGTTATTCATTTATACTATATACAAATACTATATAAATTAATTTTTTTTTTATTATTATTATTATAATTATTATTATTATAATCTATTATTATACTATATAGATACTTTTATGTATGTATATGCCTAAATATACCTACACAAACGTCGTACTAAACGTAATTACGTCTAGTACATATACTTATACACACACACACACACAAACACACACACACACACACACACATACGCATACATTAACATATACATACATATATGTTTATGTGTATATCCTTTTTTTTATCGCGATCGCGTCGTCGTCGTGGAAACCCTAACGCCTAATTGTTGGGCTTCATCGATGCCGATTGTTATCGATATCGTCGCACTACCATTTATTGTAAATGTATTAATTTTGTTGATTTTTTTGCTGTCTGTATACATTTTTTTTAACAACATTTTTAATAAATGTAATTCTTAAATATTATCATTTTTATTTACCTGTACATACGATTGGTTCAAAACACCCCGCCCCTTTCCCTCCCCTGGTCTTACAGGCCAAAAACACGTCATTCCCGTTAACTGTAATTGAAAGCAGCCAAAAGAGGAGAACTACTTGCCTGGAAAATAATCAAACTCCCTTGAATTATTCGAGTCGAGGATTTTCTTTACGCACCAAAAGTATTGCATACTTTTAGGACAAGTGCTCACAAGTCAAAAACTGCGGCCTGACCGACATTTAGATGCATTTGGCTATCGAAAAGAGTTCAACGACAACTTCCGTAGTACAGTTCAAGAACTGAAGAGTAATTGTTATAAATTAATTCACATTTTAATAGACAACAGTGCAAATAAAATAAAAGTTTTTTGGAATTTTCAATTAGTGCTCTTATCAAAGAATTTATAAGCATTTATTTATTCAGAAGCATTATACTGTCTACAAAAATCAATTTTTTTCTTGCTCACGAGCCGTCAACCTGTAATTCGAAAGAGAAGTACAGTGGTAAAAATCTAAAGAAATACATTTAAAATTTGAAAACTGACAAAACTTTGCCCGAACCCAGGTCCAGCCCTAATGGCAACTGCTCTCACACTCAAAATGTCACACACAAAGCACACACATACACACATACTTCAACAGGGGCGTATACAGTAGAAGCACATAAGGAGAGTAGAAAAGGAAAGTACAGTAAAAACATAATGCGTAATCTATGTAGCTAAGAAAATGCTAAGTAAAGAAAAAAAAAGTTTAAAGCAAGAGTCTGACATGAAATTGCCTTCAAATTGTTTTCAAGATTTTCAGTAGAAAAGTTTATTTTTTTTAAGAATAACGAAATAAATATTTAATGTAGTGGACAATGCATAAAACACATATGTATGTACGTACGTGCATAAGGATACGAACGTATATGTATCAATGAATAACAATTAAATCGAATAAGAGAAGCAAAAAACCTAATAACAAATAAACATACATATAAGATAAATAAATACCAAAAATCATAGCACCTTTTGTAAGACATTAAGGAGGCCTCTTTAATAAGTATGCTTCTGAATCAAGTAAACTCAAAACATAATAGAGACCGAAATAAAAAAAGAAATGAAAACAAAAACAAAAACAAAGAAAACACAAGATACGGATGAAAGATGATACCATATTTTTGCACTGCGTGTTATCAATTAAGTGTTAGGCAGTAAATTGTAACAGTCCCCCGAGGACACGCGAGGAAAGGACACGCCCTCTCTGATTATATAGCATACCTGTCAGTTAGATTCAGATACAATATAGTAGCATTAACCACATACCTACTACATACTACCTACCATAGGCAAGACAAGTCGAAAGGCGAAAAGTTGCACTGACAATGGCACCTGCAAATCCAATCCCGTTTCCATTCAAGCCAAACATCTTAAACATACATTTTAAAAATACATATATAATTTGTGTATTATTGGTTTGCTTCGACTGTCTTTGTAAATAACAAGTTTCGAGTAGTAAGTAACGAGTAACGAGTAACGAGTAACGAGTGACGAGTGACGTATAACGAGCGACGATTAAATTGTTTAGTTTATGATCATGGAAACTCTTTTATAGCTCCCTAGAATGCAGATCCTTTTGCCGTATCCTGCCAATATCTGATTATCATCAATTAGTTAGATAATTTTAATTACTCAAATACCCCAAAAGCAAGAAAATCGCTCCAAAGCAAACACATTTACTCGCACTTCCCCAACCAATATGTAAGTAGATCATCCTTAGACCACTGTACCACAGTCAGCACTCACAAACATGAAAAGTGTCATTATGAAATTTGAGATGCAGATGCGATCAATGTATACTCAAACTGGAATAGACTCCTGATCCAATGCTCAACCCAACATAAAAAGAACGAAAAAAATAAAGACAAAAAGTACTGCTAATATATGAATTGTATGAAAGTAGTCGTGAGCTAACTACTGATTGTTCAGTTTAAGTTCGAAACAGACGGAGTTTTAATGGTGCTTAACTCAATCTTGATAACAAATCCCCAAATACTTACGTACATAATCGATAAATCTAAAACTCAAAACTCAAACAATGGGACTGATGCAATAGGAGGTAATGAAATATTATCTGGCATTTTTCGACTTCATTTCAGAATGACAACAATAAAGAAAAACAAAAAACAAAAAACACAAAAGCAAATAAATTAATAAAGATTATAATAATAATAACAAAAATGATAATTATAAAGAAAACATAGTAGATCCTTCCATACGTTAAAGAGTAATCGTCGTCCTGTGCAAGTTCTGAACAAAATTCTGAAACTTACAGAGAAGAAAATGCCATTGTTACTCTTTAAACATTTTTTGTGTATACCCAATTAGCAAAAATGAAGAGAGGATAAAAAAGAGAACAAAAAAGAGATGAAAAATTATATATTAATACTGTTTTTTTGAGGATTCAAACGGGATCTACCCACTGTACTGGCTCTGTTCTGTGGGAAGATCGGGAGTGAGTCATTCATTTTATATAAGTATACAACACATATACATATATGTATGGATTTTGTTTTTTTTTTGGGATTTGATATGAATGTTACTTGATGGATTAGTGAGCGTTTGATAGTGAAAAAGAAAACCAAAATATAATTTAACATATATTTGACGTAATTACAATGAACAAAACGAGAATGAGAACGAGAACGAGATCGAGAAAAACCAAATGAAATGTTAGCAAATAAATAAAACAAAAAATTACATATATAAAATGAATAACTAAACAAAAAAAAATGAAAATAATAAGTAAACGACAAACTGATATAAAAATGAAATAAGCCCATAATTAAACATTTTAAAGCACGATTCGAGATCAACCACATAAATTTAATAAATTACACATGTATTAATAATAATATTAATAATATAAAATAATGAAATGAAATGTATTTACGAATAAAGTTAATATTATCACATGAAATGTGTACAACATTTGATTTTATTTTATTTATATCTCAATCCAGCTATCTACTATCTTATCCTAACTTATCCAAGCTGAACATACACACGTATACACACACACGTGTACACACATACGTGTACACACACACACATACACACACATACCCACACATGGCAGTTGGAATGGATTCAATTCAATCATTTCAATATTTCAGCAGTAAATTGCGGATCCATAACTATCTTGAACTGTTTCTTGGGTCCCGAGTTTGTCGTATCGTTAATGAAGTCCCTGTAAATTGTTTAAATTAACTGTTACATTTTCTGAATTGGGTTATTTTTAAAGCTTAACATACTCTTCGTTGGCCAGAGTAACATTAATGCGATCCGTGGACACACGAGTTGGTCGTATGGCACCAAAGAAATCAGTTATGGGCACCTTGTGGGGATCACGGCGATACAGGTCCTTCCGCACGCCCACAGTTGATATGCACACACGCTTGGGACAAACTTGCAGCTGTTGAAAAACAAATCAATATACAAGTTCACTTATTTGTCAATTAAAGTCAACTCATTGCTTACGAATTCGCCAATTGTGCGTTTGCTAATAGGCTGAACCTTCTCCAAGAACTCGAGGGCGTAGTAAGTATAACGATCAATCATGTATACGCCAATCGAGGGATCTACGTGATGCTGCAAAGGATCTGTTGTTAGTATAGGAACAATTCAAATGAGCTGGACAACCGAAACCAACCGATAGTGAATCCTCGCCAACCAGACTACTGGCGACAGCCAGCACATTAGGTGATGTAAATTTCTCATAAAGCGACGCTGCCTGGCACGTGTCCACCATGAAGAAGAGCTCGTTGTAACTACGTAATGGGTATCAGTTATTAACCAGATATTGGCAGAAGTTTACACATACCGCTTCTTTTCCCACATTTGCTGAATTCCATCGGCCAATTCCTGGCTGGTTATCTCCTCGGAATCCTGGAATTTAAGAAAGCCATCGCCGCCGTGACCGGTCAAATAGATAAGCACATTACTCCCAGCATCCGAGAGAAGTTTCTTGGAGCGTGCGGTCCCGTTTTGGGTGCGTCCCGTAAGCAAGCGTACAAAGTTCTCAACAGTAACCTCATAGCCACGATAATCAACTTCGACGTCATCGCCATATACATTAATATGCTGGTTAGCATTATTGTACACCTGACCAGGCCGAGGATTACGTGCATTGCAGGCCATATCATCGGCAATCATTAGAATGATTTGAGAGTCGGGTATGCCTAGGCGCTTTACAGAGCGGTAAATGGACAGAACATTGGCCACATGACGGTAATTGAACCAAAAACGTGATGCATCCACTAGCACAGCCCAATTGTTTGTGTGCGTTGAACGCTGGGTGGCATCCACATAAGCCTCTGGCAGCATTGAAGTCTCCTACAATATTTGAGAGTATGACACATTTATTAGTGTTCAATAAGTGGATTATTAAGCACTTCGCCTTTACTTACATGTTCTGCAGTGCAGCCACAAATAATGGCAAGCACAAAAATAATTGCTTTTAGTATCATTTTAATTAAATTTAACGTTGTCTTGCTTTTGTATATTTTTCTTTTACCGGTGCTGCGCCAGCCCTTTCCTGCACAGAGCTGCCAATAGTGTTGTAAAAATCAGCTGAGAGGGCTGCCGTTCTCAGCACTCAAAAACGCTCTGGCAACGCTCAGCTACTAATTTTACTAAATGTCATACTTTTAAATTTAATTTTTGTCCATAAAAATACAGTTTCCCTATGATTTCTGATTTAAAACATAAAGTTTGCATTCCAATCTGTCAGATGCAAGCCAGAAGCAACCAAAAACTGTTTTCTAAAGCCGCTAAAAAAGCAATAGAAAATCTTCAATGGCGCTCAGAGGCAAAACAATATGGCGTACAAATTACGCTGGTATGTTTGATGAACGATAAACGAAGAGAGAAACGAAGCAAAAATAAGAAAAAAAAAAAAAAAAAACAGCACGTCAGCCGACAGTAGTTTGTACACATGCATGCATGTATATGTATGTACAAACACAAATATAAATGTACATGCACATACACATGTAAATATATATAAATAATATGTGTACGCATTTGCTTATGTTTGAATGCATGTACAAAATACAAAGACATTTGGCTTTTCTCATGTCGAAGCAAAAGAAAATGAAACAACAACAACAAAGAGAGTACCTAAGAAAACTCTCTGAATTCGCCGCAAACATCTCACAATCGCGATCATATCACTCTCTCCATCTCTCTCTTCTGTTCTTAACGATTCTCCCTCTCTTATTCACGTGGGTTTTCATACATGCACTTACGTACGTATGCATGAATATGGGTTTGGTTTCTCTTGGTTTGGGCGAATACGCGTGTATGCGAGTGCGTTTGTGTGGGTGTGTGTTTTTCACCATTTCGCGATGAGCTTGAGCTTTGCCGGAAGTTTTCTTTTTCATTTTTCATCCGTCTATTGTTATGCATTATGTCTGCTCACTGATATTCGTGTGTATGTAGGTATTTATGCATGTATGTATGTTTATCGTCGCTTCTGCTTTGCCTTGAGATTCATGGCTGATAGCTGCGTGGCGTTTGTCGGCCATTGCGTTTTCCAATTTGTATTGCCTTCAGCGCTTACATATGCTTACACGCACTCACACATGTAGCAATGCTGTGTCTGTATGGATGTAAGTACATAAATGTGGCCGCCAGAGCGCACAAAGTTTCTACAGGGCATTACATTTGTACATACATATGTATAAACATACATATTCTGAATGTCGACTTGTAAAAAGGTGAAAATAATCGAGTTGGTGTGCTATAAAAGCCTGCAGAAAACAATTTAATTTGTTTTTTTTTTTCAATTTTTCCACCCATACGTATTAGTACATTTGCACACATACAAACAAGTACGTATGCATGTGGTACGTGTATGCGTATGAAAAACGAAAAAACTATCGATAGTTATGTTTTCGCTGTTTTCAGATCGTATTTTACATAACATAACTATTCTTCATAACTAAAAGAGGAAACTTTTAAAATTGGCAATAAGGACTTTTCATTAATGCATCTCTTAACAGAGATTGTAATATTTAGAAAAGAAAAGTGTCATTTCAACAACAACAAAAAAGTTATGCTTGATCCTTGCTAGTATTTTAAACCACTTAATTAAAAAGGTAATTAAAATTATTTACAATTGGAACCAAAAGCATATGTTTAGATACCAATAGTGTGAATGTCCTAATTCGATCCTTCCTCTTGACCTTGACCTATTTAAAAGTCCAAGGAAAGCCACACTCCCTTCCATTAGGCACATACAAACATAATAGATACATTTATACACATGTTGCTTGCAGGCGCAATTGTTAACACGCACACACACCATTGTTGTTGACGAGACGACTGATATAGAGGTCTATTGATTTTCCCTCTGCCCTTTGCTCACATCCCAATCTAAGTAGTGCAATGTGGCAGCTTTCTAAGCAATTAAGTTTTTCTTTAACCCACATACATACACATAGACACACGCAGGTGGTGTGTGTGTGTGTGTGTGTTTGACATTAAAATTAAAATGAAAAGAGGACTCCGACTGACACTGCAGGATCGTCTACTTCAATAGTGCTCACTTGAGCACGTCACAACAACAAATCCGTCGTGCTTTCGTTTATTGTATGTATATAACAACAGCTAATCCAATAACGGAATATAAAACGAAAACATTCATTAAGATTTCAAGTGCGCATATTGTTTTTTATTACACCACTGGACGTCGGGACTTTGACATTTTCGCCATGTTTGAAAATAAATCCGTTTCCTCTTTCACTTCCGATAAAAAGCAAATTGAGCAAGAGAACAGAGAAGCGAAGAGAGAACTACAATGAGAAGACAACTACCGAAGAAAATCAGCAACAAAAGCGATATGAATAAATGAATTTGCATACGAAAAGCAAAGCGAAAAATCAGCAGGCAAACCGAAGTTGGACATATGTATGTATGAATGTATGTATGTACATATAAATACATCCACAAGCTACTCGAAAGACTTTAGTTTAGTTTAGCTTAGCTATATTCCTACCCCCAACCGACAACACTATCTACATATGTTTGTGTGTATGCTTGTACGTAGCTGTGTATGTGCGTACCTATAGTCCTTGCAGTTGCTGTCGAGCGTCGGAGGCAGGCGAAAACAAAAGGTAGCAACGCGACAGAGCAAAATATAAAACAAGAAAGCGTTAACACAATGGTTGACTTGTGCATACCCTACACCCGCAATTGTATTGTCACATTTATATTTGACATTTGACAACCAATCAATCCAGCCATCAACAAAGTTTTTAATGCGATTAATTTATCGATACACATTCATTTACATCTTTTATTGATTGTTTCACATTTATCTGAAGTTTAGGCATCATTTTGACATGTAAATAAATTGTGTTGCGCTTTCAAGTTTTGGGTAAGTAAATTGTAGATGTAGAGCATAAAATTATCTCGGAGATAGCACTTGTATGTGGTCGGTCGGTCTCGGTCGAGTCAGAGTCAGCGGCGAATACATATTTCGCCGCTGTGACAGACTGACGCTCTCTTGCTCACGCTCTTGCTCTCTTTGGCAAGCAGTCCGCTGCCATTTTGCCTTGTTATTTCACTTCGTACCGTGTTTGCGTTCACAACTCTGTCGGTTCGGGTTCTGCATTTTATTTTATTATTATTATTTTTTTTTGTTTTTCTCTGCTTTGGCTTGTGCAGTTTTTCAATACATTTGTATATAAAACTGACCGCGTTTTCGCCGACTTTCAATTCTAATTCGAACTCGAATTGATTTCGGTTCAATTAAATAACAATAAATGCGGAAAATTCGCAAATGATGCGAAGGCGACTCTGAAAAAAAGAGAATTAAGTAAGTATCGTCGTTGTGGCTGTCTGCCTCTTTTCTGTGTGTGCGTGTGTGTGTGCTTGTGTACGTTCGCTAGTATCGGTGTGTGCGTGTGTGCAAGAGCTGTTTATGTACACACACATATACATTAATATATTTGCATGTGTGCGAACATGGCAAATCATTCGCAAACAAAAATGCTTTATGCATAATTAAAAGAAAACTTTAAATGTAAACTCTTGACAGTTTCAAACATTAATGTAAGAACAAAAATCATTAAACAAAAACATTTACTATATACAATTCTGAATAGATTAAACCCAAGAATGTTTAACTCGTCAACGTAAATAAAAGAGTCTATTTATTGACTTGTACATAAAAATCTGAAGCGGTGCACCCTTCTTAATGGTGCCCACCGAATAGGTGGCATGCACTTGCAGCAGGTGCATTTTTTGTGCAACTATTTGCGGTCGCTTGCTGTCGATTACGTGTAAGTCCTAGTTTCAGTTCCAGTTTCTGCAACATCAAACAGCTTCCAAGCTCGTCCTGAAATTATACAAAACAAACTTTATATTAATATTGTGGTTAATAGTAAATGTATCCTTAAAAAAATATCCGTTTCACGATGTTATTGCGCATATTCGAAATTGTTTACTGTTCACCTCCATTTTCCGTTTCTTTATAATTTAAAGTAATTAACATGGCGTTAAATGTGATTATATGATTTAAGTGTGGCCGAGTTAAGTTCTGAAAATTTGCAGATTTTAAAAAATGTACAAATATCAATTAATTAGTGAAAGTTTTTGTCACTAAAAGTGTAGTGCTAGTTACTAATTCGATGCAAGTTCATACATTACTGAATTTTAGTAAATGAAACTTGTGTCCGTTATTGTGGGCTGTGTTTTTCTGATTATAATTAAAATATAACACAGCAATTAGTGTTTAGAATAAATTTAAATCAATTGTTGTGCTCGCAATCCACCTGTAGCATTACGCATTTAAGAAACTCCAAAATTGATCAATTATTTTATAAAAACGTCTCTATGAACCTAATTTGTTAGTGTTTATCAAAGTTGACCGACTGTTAACGATCAATTCAAATTTTAAAGTGTTTGCAAATTGTTGCAATTGGTCTGAAGTGAAACATCGATACAACTGGATTATAGTATATATCGTGTTCTCGTGCGCGATACTTTCGGTGCTATCGATATTTTTTACCCCTACATCCCTGCGTGCGGCAACGCTGTGCTGTGCACACAAGTAGAAGCCAGATTTGATCAAACAGCAACATACACACATTAGACAAAAGTAAACGGGTGCCGTTTGCTTTAAAATAAAGCAATAGAAAGTAAGTGTCGTAAATTTGGCAAACAACGAAAAACGCAAAAGAGAGCACACAAAACAAAATAATCTGAATGCTCTGTGGCTACGTACGCGTGTGCTTTTTTATAAGTGTTTACAACTTGCATTTCAGTACAATTCTCAACATTTTCTTTTTTTTTTTGCATACTCACTGCTGAGCCTTTGATGCATGTGTGCGAGTGTTTGTCTGTGAGAACAATTTTATATTCTGTGTACTTCATTTTGATTTTGTTATTTGCGATTCGCTTTTATTTCCTTTATTCGCTGTTTGTTGTCGCTGTCAGTTGTGTGTCTGCTTCCACCGCCTTCGCTGCCGAGGGTGGTGGCGGCTTCGGCTTGTCATTTTACAGAGAGCAGCGAAGAGTACTTGCTTTAGTATTGGTGTTGGTGATAGTGTATGTGCAATTCTGAGAAGAACATACCCATGCGTGTGTGTGTGTGTGTATCAGTGTCATAAAATCCGTTTTGTGCTCTGTACTAGTGTAAGTGTAAATGACAAATGGAGGCCGATTTTCTCCAGTGCTACTGAAATTGCAGCCAAAGAATCGTAGAGCGAAGGTCGAGATTTGTATTCTTAATAATATTCCCGTAAATATTATTATTACCAATTCTTATGTCTGTCGTTCTCTCGCACTGTCACTGTGTGCTTCTTTGCTCTCTCGGTCTCTCTTGACAGGCAGCGCAAAAATGGCGCCTGTCGTTTCGCACGCGCGTCGTCGCGACGTTCACTACAAAAAAATGCAAAGGATCCCAACAACAGACATTGTAAATTTGTGTTTTCTTTTTTTCTCTTTTTAACTATTGTTCTGCACGCCACAAGAACAGTGGTGGTTTGTTATTTATTTAATTGTTAAATTTGTGTTCTCACAATTAGATTGAAAATTTACGAAAGTTGTTCAGCTGCTCTCTCGAATTGGAGCTCAGTTTCTTCTGGCGGCCAAGCTGCGACGACTAACTGCTGCTTTTAAACTCGTTTTGATTCTTTGCTGCGTTTGGTTAGGGGTGAACAGTGGGGGCGGGGAGAGAAGGTGTTTACTTCAGCGGGGTGTAAATGACAGGCAAAATGCAACGCGTGGTTTAGAAACAACCAATCGCAAAAATTTGTTCAACCTTAGTGTGATTGGTTAAGTGTTTTTCGGTTTCTTTACAGTTTCGTTGTAAGCCATTCTACACTGCGTATGCGTAATACATACGCAGTACGCAAAGTACTAGAAAAACTATTTTTAATCGAACTAAACCAATCCTTTTTTTGTTAAATGTATAACTCTATTTAATGCATTTATTAAAATATTTTACGCTGAAAAATTCATTGAATGTTTTAATTATTTCTCCTTGGTTTCATAGGTAGTCAACAAATGGGACCAAATCACAACGACTTCAAGTGTTCACAAGTGCATCTAAAGAACTCCTGCTTTCACGCTGACAGAAAGCTGCCGAAAAAGCTGAGACAGTGGACAAGCAAAACAAAAGCGCCAAAATAGGAGCGTCGACATCGTCGGCAGCAGCGTCACAAGCTTTGCCCGGTGACGGCTCGAGGATGTCGGCGCGCAAGCCAGGAACAGTTGCAACCACTACAACAACAATAGCGGGAGCAGGAGCAAAGCCTGATAGCAACAATGTAACATCTCCAACAGCGGAGATTGAAGTTTCTCTCGGAGACGAATCAAAAACAGGAGACAAGGAAACGGCGGGAGAAGACGAAAACGAAACAGCAGCAACATCTCCTGAGGCAGCAACAGCTACCGATGAAGCCATACCAGACACGGAAAATGATAAAGATGACGATAAAGATCAGAGGCCATTAACAGCGGAATGCGGAACGCCGCGAAAGACTTGCAGTGATTTGGGTCTCGGCGCCGCTAAAAATCTTCGTATGACGCGAAACTCCTCTTCGCCACTGTTTCTGCTCAACTCTTCCGGAGGAGGAGGAGGCGGAAGTGATGGAGAAGAGCAGCCGAGTGGCAGCCAAAGGAAGAGTTCCGCCGATCGTCAAATATTTATCAGAGGACGCAAGTCGATTAAGGAGCTTAAAGAAAGTAGAGAATCCATTGCCGCCAAGCAGCTTGAGGAGTTGAATGCCAAGGAAGAAGCCTTAGAAATGGCCTCGGAGGAAACAAACATTGTGGTGGCGACCGAACAGTGTGCAAAGGACCACAAGGAGGCGAAAGACACAAAAGACAATGTCAAGTCAGCGCTAGAGGAGAAGACTATAGACAGACAGGACTTGAAGGATTGTAAAGAGAAGGAGAAGGAAAGTACACCAACTCCGATCCTTCAACCAACACCAGCAATGGCCTGCAATCGTGTTACACGCAAAGCGCACGCTCAGGAGCTGGCGTTGGCCATTAATAACACTCGCGTCACCCGCAATCGCCGTCAATCCTCGACGGTCAACAACGAACCACAGCTGCCTGCCCGAGGACGTCGGAAAAAGCCAGCGCCCCCAGAGCCAAAGGAGCCCAAGGAGTTGCTTAAGCGCAAGCGATCCGACGATGATTCTGAAATTGGACTGAAATACAGCAAAATAGAAGTCAAAGAGGAGGACGATGACCATGACTCGAGCGTCGCCTCCCTCGTCGGGGATGAGGCGGCTCCTGCTAAACAAACGCTCAGCATCAAACTGGAGTTGCCCGACAGCGAGGATCAGATCCCAATTGCCGACTTGCCATCACCAGCAGCAACTGTCACACCCACCCAACAATCGGCTAACAGACGCGGTCGTGGCAGACCTCAGAGCAAGGTGACTCCCTCCTCGAGCACGACTATAACCAGTACACGGGCCACTCGCCATAGCAAGGCGGGTTCTCCATGTCTCTTGGCTGCGACGCCAACGGAACCGACCGCTTCAAAGCGCCGACGTGTTGGCTCCGCGAACCGGGGCCTTCTGGTCAGCAAGGCAACGTCGGCAAGCTCAAGTTCTCTAGCAACGAGCTCACATGGGGGTGGGGCTGGGGATGAAGATTCCAAGGATAGCTTGGCTTCCACCTCCATGGACGATCTGCTGCTGGCTGCGGCAGAGATCAAGCAGGAGAAGCTGACGCCAGACTTCGATGAAAGCTTCGATGCTGTTCCAAAGACCACAGAGACGGAAACCGGAGAACCCAAAGGATCTGCCGATAATGTGCTTGCTTCTTCTTCCTCCGCCTCCGCCAATGGTATTGAACCACTCACAGTGGACACAGCGACGGTGATCACGGAGGATGTGGTCAAGAAGAAGGACGCTGTCAAGGACACGGCGCCCGAGGGTGACCGCGAAACCGAATCGAATGAGGCTGGCAAAGCACCATCGCTGAGTCCGGAGATGATTAGCGAGGGCGTCAGTGCCATTAGTGTTAAGCAATTCTACAAGAAGCCCGAGTTTCTGGCCAATAATTTGGGCATTGAGAAAGACCCCGAACTGGGTGAGATTGTCCAAATAGCGACTGACACCGAGACACCAGCAGTTGATGGCGAAGTGGAGTGTGAACCAGAGGGGGACGCTGACATAGATGCATCTGGCACAATTGTCGAGCTCGAGATCGAAATGGATGGTGACGTTGAAGCCAAGCAGGATGACTCCTATTCAACGGGCATGGGAGAACTGCGCGTCGACGAAAGCGGCGATGAGACGGATCTGGACACACAGACCGCACCCATTGAGATATCCGCTACTGACGCAGAAGAAACGGAAGCCATGACAGCGGCAACTATAGCAAGAAGCTCGCCGGGCGAGCCCAATGGCGAGACTGAAGCTGAGCTGCAAGCCAAGAGAGATGACTACGATGACTTCGAAAGCGAGATCATGGAGCAACTGGCCAAGGAGGGCGTGGTGGATGCCAGTGGTAATGCGCTAAGCGCCAGCAAAGAGTGTCCTGAGAAAGAGCAGCTGACGGAGATTGAGTGTGAAACGGTCAAGGCGGCTGAGACGCTGGTTCAGGAGCAGGATGAGGTGGAGCAAGCAGATGTTAAGAGCAGTCATCTAGGCTTCAGCATGGAGGTAGAATCATTCACGGAGGATCAGGAGGCCGAAGCCAATGCTGAGGCCGATGACGACGGAGACATGCAAATCCTGTCTGAGGATTGCACCCGAGAATTCCCCGAGGAGAACAAGGAAAATGTGTCAACGTCGGTGGGAGATGCCATCGCAACCGCTGTCACTGCCGTAGGTCATGACTTAGCCATGGACATCGATCTAGCCATTGGGATTAAGGCTGAGGACAACGTAGAAGACGTCAAGGAAGAGCCAAAAGATCAGGAGGATGAGAAACCACTAGCTGCCGTTGCCGCCGAGCAGAAGGTTGCCAAAAACAAAACCAAAACTGAAGCCAATTGCAAGCTGAAGCTTAAAGCACTGGATGCTTGTGACGACGAGCTGCGCCGGGAGAAAGAACTTCACTTACAGCGTCTCGGACTTCTTACTCACCAGGCAGCTGAACAAATTCGCCAGGAGTACATTCAAGAGGCGAATACACGCGCCGTGCACCAACAACAGCAGCAGCAGCATCAACAACAGAACCACCAACAGTGCTTAAAACGGTCAGCTGGCAAAGGCGGTGGCGGCAGTGCATCCCACATAGAGTCCAGTGGCACCCTTAAGACGGTCATCAAGCTGAACCGCAGCAGCAATGGTGGAGCAGCTGGTGGCAGTGGTGTGCCCACTGGTACGGTCATACATGGCAGTGGTAACGCTGGAAGTACTGCTCCGAGCATGGGCAGTGCAACGCGTAAAGGGGGCATTGGTGGTGCTGCTGGAGGTGGTGGCATTGGTGCTGGCAGCTCGGCGCATGGTGTGCGTCGACAATCACTCAAGATGACATTCCAAAAGGGACGCGCTCGTGGTCATGGGGCGGCAGACCGGGCTGCCGATCACCATGGTGCCCATGGCGCCGAGGACTCCTACTACACCATACAGAATGAGGTTAGTCTGTTCCGTCAAGAAAGAGAGAACAATTTGTTAATGATTCCTTTTTCCCTTTGCAGAACGAAGGTGGGACCAAATCCAATTTGAACACGAGTATCTCTAACTCTGGCCCTGGCCGCAAGACAACTAACCGTTTTAGTTCTACTAACCACAGCCAACACCACAATAACAACAACAACAGCAATCAGAAGCAGCTGCAACATCAACACAGCTTGTCACGATCTCCCCTGGGTTGGTGTTGAGATTGTTGAATGTTGTCTTTGTTTTGTTGCTTTTATTTTTAATTAGACTTGAGCCTTTCTTTTTAACACGTCCCTCAGCTTCCACTTCCCCTCGCACTCCTTAGTTAGATTTTAACACTCAGTTTGTAATGTTTCAAGAATTGGGGTAAATATTAATACGCTTCACTTTACACAGACTCTTCGCACTCTGAGGGACACGGCGGCCAGATGGATCACGGCTTCTATCAGATGGTCAAAAAGGACGAGAAGGAGAAAATACTTATACCAGAGAAGGCGTCTTCATTCAAGTTTCATCCGGGACGTCTGTGCGAAGATCAATGCTACTACTGCAGTGGCAAGTTTGGCCTGTATGACACTCCCTGCCATGTTGGCCAAATCAAGTCTGTAGAGCGTCAGCAGAAGATACTAGCGAGTATGTGTACTTATACCCCAGTTGGATTCAAATTTGTAATCATGTCCTGCTTGTAGATGAAGAGAAACTGACGGTGGATAACTGCCTGTGTGATGCCTGCTTCCGTCATGTAGATCGGCGAGCCAATGCTCCTTCCTATAAGAAGCGCATTTCTGCTCCCGGCCACCTGGAAACGAGCAGCAACATCAATGCCGGTAATAACGGGAATGGAAACGGTAACAACTTGGATAAACACTTTGCTGGCGATGCTGGTGATGGGGAGTTTGCGACCACGTCGTCTGGCGCTGTATCTGGGTCAACTGTACAGCGGGTGTGCGCAGTAAAGGACTGCGCCGATGGAGCCAGTCATACACTACGTCGCAAGTGCGTCCGCAAGAGCGTGAAAAAGTGTCTTCTCAACTTTGACATACCCGTGGGCACCTCAAGCGTTTGGCTCTGTGAACCGCATTACAACACCGTTATCCAATCTTCTGGCTGTGTGCTGTGCAAGCGTCGTCTGGGCAAGAATCACATGTACCACATAACCGCAGTAAGCATTGTCAATCTCGCCGTGTGTGTGAACCACTTCATTTGTTTCATTTGCTTTCTCTTAGCAGGACACCGATCGTCTGGAAAAGGCCCTCGCTGAGATGGGCATTCCTGTACAGCTGGGCGTCGGTACCGCCGTGTGCAAGCTGTGCCGCTACTTTGCCAATCTCCTCATGAAGCCTCCGGACAGCACCAAGTCACAGAAGGCAGAGTTCGTCAAAAACTATCGCAAGAGGTGTGTCACCTAATATTTGTGCTCTAAGTTGAGAGAGAAAACTAATACTCTTTTTTTTCCACAGGCTCCTGAAGGTGCACAATCTGCAGGATGGCAGCAATGAAGCCTCTGAGGCGGACGAGGATGATCTGAGAGCCTCGACCGCAGCATCTACAGCTGCTGCTTCCGGTGGTGCAGGAGGTGCTCTTCCAACGCCCTCGACGGCTGCTACGGACGGAGCATCCACGGAACTACCAGTGGTCGTGGAGTACGACGGACCCACGGACTCCAACTCGAGCAGCTCCTCAACGACACCAGTTGGCCATGGTGCCAGTAGCGGCAGCACCAGCAAGCAGATGTCTAAGCTGCAGGCCATACTCCAGCAGAATCTTTCCGGCGAGACGGCAGCCACCGCGAATGGCTCCAACTCCCCCAGCTCCAATGGCAAAGGCAAGGCGGATGCGGATATCTCGAATGTGCTGCGCAGTAACCCAAATATCTCCATGCGAGAGCTCTTCCATGGCGAGGAGGATTTGGGTGTGCATTTCAAGGTGCCTTTTGGCTGCAGCAGTAGCCAACGCACTCCAGAGGGCTGGACCAGGGTGCAAACGTTCCTACAGTATGACGAACCCACGCGTCGTCTGTGGGAGGAGCTACAAAAGCCATATGGCAACCAGAGCTCCTTCTTGCGCCATCTCATTCTGCTAGAAAAGTATTACCGCAACGGAGATCTAGTTCTCGCCCCCCACGCCTCACCCAATGCGAGCGTCTACACTCAGACGGTGCGACAGCGTCTGAATTCCTATGATCATGGGCATTGCGGTGGGCTCCAGGGTAGTGCCAGAGCCGGATCTCCCAATGCCAGTTCCACCTCCTGCTCGCCAAGACTTTCTGCCCAGACTACAACCACTGCAGCATCCTCTGCTGGGGGCAGTGTGCTCGCCAATGCTCTCACCACCGGCCAGAGCACGGAGCAGCTTGGAGCTAGCCAGGCTGAAGCAGTCATTCCGCTGGTGGAACTGAACGACGATGATGACGACGAGGACGACGACGATAACAATGGAGAGGAGGAGGCGGAGGAGCAGCCGAACTACTATTCGCCAGATCTGGGGCTGGATCGTCTACGCAATGTATCTGTGGATAAGTTGACCAAACAGCTAAGCTCGAATGCGGTTACCATCATAGCGCGACCCAAAGACAAGCAGACCGGCGTTGGAGCTGGAACTGGAGGTGGTGGAGCAGCTGGAGCTGCGACTGCAGCTACACAATCTGAGGAGACACTGCAAAAGGTACCCAAAGATGCACCACCTTTGGTCTTCACCAGCGCTGCAAATAGCCGCAGCATCCTAAAGACTAATCTGCTGAACAAGGCCGTCGAGATTTTGCCACTCGCTAGTCAACAGCAGCAGCTGCAGCCCAATAACAAACCCGCCTCCGTTTCCGGTGAAAAGGCACAAAAGTTGCTGGACATGGCCAATAAACTGACCAGCAATCAGAACCACGGTCATGTGCAGCATGAGGCACCATCCGTGGCATTGCTTGCAGTACAGCAGCCACAGAAGCAGAAGACAGTGCCCTCCGCAGCGGGCATTACACTTGCGCCCTCAATCCTACAACAACAGCAACATCAGCAGCAGGCCGCAAAAGTGACTACAAATGTGGCACAGCTGCTGAGCACGCCTCCTGAGCTTATTAGTTTGCAGAGACGCCGCTCCAGCGGTGCTGGCGGTGGTGCTGGTGGGGGTGCTAGTGGTGTAGTCTCCGTGGGCGGAAGGCGCTTGCAACTGCCGCGGGCGGGCGGAAGCAGTGGAGGGCCACCCAGTGTCATCATGCTGCCGGATTCGCTGTCGCCGCAGGAGCGTCACGACAGCAAGAGCTGGAAACCCACATTGATTCCGCTAAAGGAGCAGCATAAGGTGCAGATCAAGTCACCAACGCTGTTCCAAACGGCCGACGGACGTCGTCTACCTGCCCAGGTGCAGGTGCAGTCTGGTGGCAAGCCATACCTCATATCGATCATTGACTACAATCGCATGTGCATTCTGCGGCGGGAGAAGCTGATGCGTGACCAGATGCTCAAGGCAAACGCCAAGCCAAAGCCTGGCCAGGCACAGTCACAATCGCAATCGCAGACTCAATCACAGCCACAGTTGCAGCAACAGTCACAGTCTTACTCCGCTGGGCTGAGTGGCATATCCAAATTGACAGCGGCCCAACAGACTGCACGTCATCAGTTGCAGCAGCTGCAACAGCACCACAAGCACCAGCAACAACAACAACATCAACAACATCAGCTGCCAACGCTACAGCTTGGAAGTGCAGGAAGCGGACTGCGCTTGGCCCGCTTGGCTCCAAAGCCAATGCCACCGCTGAGCAATCCACAGAATGCTTCCGGAGCAGGCTCGCAGTCGTCGCTGCCTATGCTTGCCAATGCCTTGGCAGTGGCAGCGGCTGCCAATGCTGCGGCCAACAACAATATCTCCATGGACAGCAACAGCTCCTGGCTGTGGAACAACTTTCCCGATGCCAATCAGTATCTTTTGAACGGAAACAGCAGCGGAGCCTCTGCAGGCATCGCCAGCAAATTGCCGCATCTCACAGCAAAGCCTGCAACTGCGACTGCCACAAGCGGGGGAGGAGCAGGTGGTGGCATTACTTTTACCCTCAAACAACAGCAGCAACAACAGCAGCAGCAAAAGCTCATCGACAACGTCATAATGTCCAAGATACCCAAAAGCCTGACAGTTATTCCTCAACACATGGGCGGGAGTGGAGGAGGCGATGCAGCCGGCGGGGCCAAGGAATAGAACAACAACAAATGGAATTTGAAATAGACATAGTGCAGTCAATGATGGGAATGCGAACCAAAAAGAATCCTCCAGGGGATTCCAAGGAGTGTTGGCATTTTAAAGGAGCATCAACAAATAGAAGGAAGGGGAAGAAACGATAATGATAATAACAGTGCGAATTCCAGAATATCATAATTGTCGAGAAGATAAATTCAGATATTTTATATTTAACACAAACTGATGAAGAAGCTTCCCCAGTAAGAGCAAGGAACACACAAAATATACGAAAAGGTAGAAGAGATGAACACAACTTACAAGAGGATGATGAGGGTCTAGAGTAGGATATAGCTTATATATAAATGTATTTATATATATACAGCTAGAATTGAAAACTATTCTAACAAATGAGATATAAATACGGAAAACAATGGAAGTAGGCAAGAGAAGGGAAGAAGAAAGGAGGAATGAATTCAAGATAGATATGAAAAATACACATAAGATATAGTAGTATTAGTGTTTGGGAGTGTGTTCTATTAAATCATTTTTAAGTGCGCCTTTAAAGTTAACATCGTTACACGATACTGAGAACAGATATACCACAATATATAACCATAAATATATGTATATATATACAAATATATATATATATGTATGTTTATATACAAACTTAACAAAGAAAAACAAATATATTTACTATATTTTTTTATTAGATTTTACCGCACATCAATATTCTATGGGCATTCGTGTATTATATATACCAAATTGCTAGTGGTTAGCATATCTGATTCTATCAACTAGGCTCTAATACACAATACGAAATAGACAGAGACAGAAGAATTGGACATGGAGAGAGAAAGTGAAAGTACAGCACTAAGTAAATGTCGCATGGTTTATATTTTAAAATCGATTATATATATATTTGTCTTAACATTCGATTCTCCAACTAACCCAACCGCTCAGCTGCTGAGGGGGAAGTGGGGGTAGGAGATGGATTGTATATTTTGTACTTTACTTGACAACGCTCTCTGTCTCTGTCTCGAAACATAAACACACACACACACACCAACATACACACACACACACCCACACACAAAAATTAGAAATAGTTATTTTTCTTTATAGGATTTTTTTTTTAAATTTTTTCTTAACTAATTATTACAAGACTACAAATCTAAAAAATAAAAATTAAAAAAAAACAGCAGAAATAATCAACAAATAGAAATTACGTTTCGATTATTGATATTTAATTTATGATTTAATTCAATTATTATTTGTACATATTTATAATCCACAAAAAGCAACAACAATTTATCAATAAAATCAAAAAGTAATTTAAATAAATTCAAAAATATACACATTTCCCCCAAAATTCACCACAGCACATTGAAGTGATTTGTTTAGTTGAGTTTTCGATATCGATATCGATATCCATTTACTATCGAATCGTTATCGGCAATGCTAACGGGAATGCAAGTAAACGATCAATCACAAAAGTTCAATATTTATATTGAGAATCGCAAAAGCTTTTAAAAACGCAAAACAAATTAATTAATTTTATGTAAAGGATACATGATAATATATATATATATATATATATATGTATATTATATACATATATATAAGTTTATGGCAGAGGTTTAATTGTGAATTAGCTGATTAAGCATAGTTATATAAATATTTATACATATGAATTCAATTGTTGTTGTTAAACATTGAAAATGTATTTATAAACCAAACAGAAATCAAATTATTAATGTTGAGAATATTTTCGGTTGTCATCGTTTTGCTTAAAAAAGAGAAATACTATATAAAAGCTATATATACATATATAGATATGTATACGCTTTCTGTTGGACTTGGGGTAACCAGTATCCGGATGGACTGGAGGGACATCAACTGATCTAATTTGCCTTTAAGAACTTGGTCTATTCGTGAATGTGCGCATGTGTGTGTGTGTGTGTGTATGTGTCTGAGAGTGCGTGTGTGTGTCTGTGTACATAGTGTTAAATCATGTATTGTATAATACCGATAAAACTTGTATACCAATTACACTTATTTATCAATCAATTTCAGCTCTGTAAGCATTAAGATCAGATCAGATCGACATTTTCATGCGAACTTCAGTCTTTTTGTTATCATATAAATATTAAATTCAAAATAAATCTAAAGCGCATAAGTTATAAGTACAACCATAAAAAACAAGTTTTTCTATTATTTTTTAAACCAGTTTTCAGCATGCCCCTTTGCCAAAAGTCAAGGAATAAAGATTTGATCCAAGTGAAATTAGTGATGGATGCATACTAAAAGACAATATCACCAAATAATCATTTTATTTTACTTTCTCGTATATACGTGTGCAGTGTTTGTGTATATGTATGTATATGTGTGTGTGGTGTGTGTGTGTGTATTGACAAATCAATTTGTTAATGTTAAAATTGTTATGTTTTTAGTATCGAGTGCTGAAATGTGAAATTCTAAAAAAATAAAATAAATATGAGTAATATACGAGTAGTTTTTCTTTTGTTTTCATATCGATGAATAAATAGCTACATATATGAATAGTTTAGTTTTATTGGCCGTTTTATCATTTGTTTTTCTTCTTTTTTCCTTTTTTTTTTTTATAAATATTCCAGCTCTGCCTGTGTTTCTACTCTTTCTAACTCTCTCTCTCCGTCTCTGTTGCTCTCTCTCACTTTCTTTGTGTTGGGGAAGTTTAAGCTTGATAAATATGTTGTTTTTTGGAGATTAGAACTAATTCGTTTTCGAAACTCTCCAAGATGTTACTCTGTACTCTTCTGTCCTGTGTTGTGTACATCTATCTCTCTGTTTTTCTCTCTCTCTCTCTCTCTCTCTCTATGTGTGTTTGGTTATGCCTCTAAAGTTTCTCATTTTCCATTTTCCTCTCATTTTGCTCTCGGTTTCTTTGATCATTTTACATATGATTCGATTAGATTCGTGTTCATGTTTTTTGTATTTTGTTTGTTTTTATTAACATAAATTTCAAAAAATAATGTTTTATAGATTTAATAGTTTTTGAATATTCGATATGCATTTGTTGTTGTTGTTGTAAGTTTTTTTGTTGTTGTTGTTGTTGTTTTCCTGTATTACAATCGGCTCTCGGTTTAGCATAAATCGATCAATACAATACAATATAATTTTCGAAAAATTATAACATGTTTTCTGTTTTGTTTTGAAGTTACCTTTACGAGTGTAGTATAATAATAAATCTATGTTTAATATTATTATTATTAGAATTTATCAATTATATGATCTCAGATCTCTCGTCGGAGAGCATTGAGTGGGCGGAGGGAGGTGTTATCGGGTTTACAAATCGGTCTCGCCATAGAGAGCCGTACTGAACGACATGTAGTCCAGGGCCCCGGGCACACCATTGGGTCCCTTGTATGGTGGCATGCGCTGGATGCAGTACTCAGCCTGATCCGGTGGCAATTCGCGGCGCAGCTCATCGGGCAAGATGTATGGCTAGGGTAATGGATAAACAGAGATATAGTTAATGGTTCAAATACAATGTGTGCGGCTTGTTCTCACCTTGTCGGCTGCCAGGATTCTGAAGGAATCAATGACTTGCTCGGCGGTGTCGGTGTCGGTGCTTTCGCGGGTCATGAAGTCGAGGAAGGCATCGAAGTGGACGTAGCCGGTGTTGTTGGGATCGACGACAGCCAGAATGCGCTGGAAGTCCATGTCACCCTGTCGGTCCTTACCGATCGAGTAGCCCAGCGAGACGAGGCACGATTTGAATTCCTCGGGCGTTAGGCGACCGGTGCGGTTCTTGTCGAAGTGATTGAAGCTGGAACGGAATTCGTTCAGCTGCTCCTGGCTGATGCCCTTGGAGTCGCGTGTCAGTATTTGGTTCTCCACTTCGTTGATGTTGCGGTTGATCGAGGTGAGCAGCTGCTCCCAGCCGACGCGCAAAGTCTCCATCGTGTAGTTTGTGTAGCGATTCTCGAAAATCATCGACTCCTGAACGGCCTGATGGATCTTCTCGAGCTCCTCAATGTTTGGTTTGTAGGCATATACAGCCTGTTCGTATTCCTTAAGGCGATGCAACTGATCCTCCAGAGATCCCTGCAGTCCCATGCCTATCGCGGTCACAGCATCCATCTGGCGTTCGATCCAGGGGCCAACAATATTAGCCTTCTCGGCAAACTGGCGACGAAGCATCTCGTTATTTTGCTGCTTGCGCAGCTCATTGGCCAGTGTCTGGTCACGCTGAGGCACCAGCTGGCGGACATCGGTCCACTTACGTGTCATGTCGTGGGCGGTCAGGGTAGTGTAGGGATTCTCCAAACCACCGGGTATCTGGTGCTGCTTGACAATCGATTCGACCTCGCGAACCAGATTCACAATCAGATTGAATTCCTTATCGGCCTCGCCGAGAGTTGCCTTGAACTGATCGTGGGCCTGGATCAGGCCTTGGATCTCCTCCATGGTGTGCACAATGAACATATCAACAAGATCCTCTCGTGTGCCGTCCAACCAGTTGTTAAATGGCGCCGCACGCTTCGCGAACTCCAAATGCAAGATGTCGATCTTCTCCAGAATGCGCTCCGCCTCATCCAGGGCAGTGCGACGACGCTGGGTGAGTGCACCCAAGCGATCCCACTGATCGCAGATGCGCTGACAACGTGCATTTACCGAAACGCAGTCATGGTACTCCAGAGTACTTCAAGGTGATGAAAAGAAGAGGAAAGGCAGAGGTTAAGGAATAAGATATTTGTTCAATTATCGTGGATCGTGGGATCCAAACAAATGCAATGGACACAGATGGTGTTGATGATTGGTGATCAGTGAAATCGAATGAGAGCTAACCTCACACTTTTCCAGCGAATCGAGCACCGAGGCAAGCATTGAATCAACATTAGGAAACACAATTCATAGAGATTCATTGCAGAAAATATTGCTTATGGCGGAGTATAAAGATCGCTGGGATCGAAAGGATTTACTTACTTCAGCTCCTGGGCAATAGCAGCGATTTGCTCGACGCGATCCTGGTGGGCAGCCAGGTCAGACTCGAAGGCTTCGTGCTTCTTCTTGAGGGCCTTCAGCTCGTTGAGCTTGCATTGACGGAAGTCCTGTGACTGCAGCATCTCCTCCTTGCCACGTGTCCAGTCCTCATGGGCATCGGCCTGGGATAAACAGAAAGACAGATCGACGTTGGATTGCCAGTAGAATTGATCAATCAGCTTGATTGGCTTACCTTATGCTTGAACTTCTGGGCCAAATGCTCGAGACGTTCCAGGCGCATAGTCTCGGCTAGCAGCCACTCCTCGAAAGCCTTCTCGGCGAGCTCCAGGCCCTTCCATGAGTTGGAGATGTCAGACACTGTCTTGCCCTCGGTGGGCAAGTAGGCTGGACGATTTGATAGACGCAGCTTCGTCTGCAGCGTGTTAAAGTTTGTTTCGAGTTTTGCCTTCTGCTCCACACGTGGTGGCTTATGCTTGCGACGGTACGTACGGTACTCCTCCAGTTTCTTCTGTACTCCGGCAAGCGAGTTGTCCGCTTGGCGCGAGTTCAGCCACGGCATGGTCCGGCGAATCCATTCCAGCAGCTAATCCAACGAATGGACAGAATGAGAAATGGGAAATTAGAGCGTTTCGAAGAGACTAATCCACAAAATGGTTAAAAAAGTATAATCACTTGAAGCGATCAATTATTAGAGCGAGTGATCGACTTCTTACTAAAAACGAGTGATCTTTTCGATTTAATAATTCAATGGCTGATAAGCAATCGCTACAGGCAACTCGTGATCGAGTTATCGATAAATCAATTGAACGCCTTGCTTAAAGATATTCGACTTGATATATCGATTTGTGGTATACTTACATCGCTGGCCAGACGCTCGTACTCCTCCATGAGACGCTCATTCTCCTGGTTGACCTTGAGCACCTTGCAAATACGGTTTGCTGCCGTTTCCGCCTGCCGATTGTGAGGTTAAGAATGTGGTTAGAAAACACTTTTGATTCGCCAGCCAAATTCTCTGAGTGTAGGATTCACAAAAAAACCAACTCAGAATTGGAAAGCAAACAAGACGAACGATCGAACAACGAGCGAACGTGCGAACGAGAGAACAGGTTAACGAGCGAGCGAACGAGAGAGCAGAGAGCGAATAAAAGCACACATTTAGAAAAGCTCTAAAATGCGCCTTGATTAGTTGGAAGAAAAAGCTCGTTATTCAAGCAGTCGCAAGCAGGCGCAAGCAGTGCTCCAAAGTTTTTTCACTTGGCATCAATTCGCAAAATCCTTTCTCGCAGTCGACCGTGTAACGGAGCATAAGTGTGCGTGTGCGTGTGTGTGTGTGTGTGTATGTGAGTGTGTGTGCGTGAGATGTGGAAGTGAGATGCGAATTTGGAGTAGAAAGAATCGAATGAAAGAATCTAAATGAGGTTTGTAAAGTGACAGATGTAAAAGTGGAAGTGAGCTGCGGGGGGGTGGGGCATATGGATGTGTGGAAGTGTTTAGTGTGGGTGTGTGCATAACAGACCTTTTGGGCGCCACTGAAACAGTGATAATACGATGATACATATGTCATGACCGCTCTTTCATCAGGCAAAGCAGTATTCTGCAAATCTGTATGATCGGTGGTGTTATTATTGGTGGTTGTGGTGTTGGCAGTGGTGATCGTGATCGTGATCATGGTGATTGTGGTATTGTTGTTGTTGTAGTTGTATTTGTGACAAAATCGTTATCGTTTGTTGGATATTGTAGTAGTTGTAGTTTGTAGTTGTAGTTGTTGTTGTTGTTGTTGTTGTTGTTGTTGTTGTTGTAGTTGTTGATGAGCACATTCGCGAGAAGTGGAGCGAGCAGAGCAGAGCAGAGCGAGAGCGAGAGAGAAAAGAGAGAGAGAGAGAAAGAAAAAGCAACAAAACATACAAATTGAATTATTTATGTGTTAGTTTTCAGGCAAGCAAATCAACAATGACAAAACATTCAAAATACAATCTACATATGCATGTGTATGAGTGTGCGTGTGTACACTGTACTACAGTGAATACTCAAATACTTGAAGGACTTAAGGCTCAGCCCACACTCACACACATACATATGCAGGCAGAGTTGTAATATGTGCATTAAAGTTAGTTTTAATCATAACTTAAAGCATGCCTAGTGATTAGTATGCTCCAACGAGCTGAAATAACGGTTTGAGCTTAGGGTGCCACATACATACATACATAAATTCACACAGATATGTATATAACTGAGTATTGGGTAAGATAACCCTCGGTCAAAGGACAAATGCAATTAGAGCCGAGGGTTCGATTTCAGAATTTGATTAGCTGCGAGTACATGCATCAAACGAGAGAGCGAAAGTGATGGCAATAGACCGAGCTTTTCACACAGACAGCGTGTGTGTGTGAAAGCTCATCAATACCAAGCCGAAAGCTCTCGTTTAATGTTAGAGAGCAACTGTTGTGTTAGTTAATTGCATTGATTTTGGCAAAAATATGAAAGAACAACAGCAATAAACACATATATACACATATAAATATACATATTTGTATAGGTATATGTATAAGCAGAAGCTTTTTTTTTGGAGTTTGCGTTGTATTGCACATTTTCCAAAAAACAAACAGTTGTATCTATATATATATGCATATATAGAACGATAAATGAAATATTGATATATATTTATAATATTTAAGTGTATCGATGTGAAGTTTAGTCACATTGTAATTATTCGGGACGTAGGTGTATTGTCTTGTGGGTTCGGGTACATGCGTCACATTTCCAACCTGTTGGGCTCCCTGGAAGGCGTGGTAGTAGCAGGAGACGTACGTCATGATGGCACGTTCATCCGGTTTTGGAGTGTTGATTAAATCTGTTGTTCATATGTGACCGTGATAGTGATCGTGATTGTGATCGTTATCGTGATAGCGAACGTTATCGTTATCGTTATCGTTGTGGTTAACGGTGCAAGAGAGAATTGGAAGTATTGTCATTAAGAGTACTATAAACTTAATTTAAGTCTAATTTTTTTTTTTTTGGATTAACTCTCTAAGTACACTCACTTAGCTTAGCTTAGTCTCTGAATAAAATATTAGCCAATATCAACGTCATACATACCATCTGGATCCAACATCCTTGGAATATCAAGGTATTTCTCAGCAACATCAAAGGCAGTGTTCAGATTCTCCAACGGATTGTCTTTGGATAGCTTGGCATAGTCGATCAGATCTGGGCGATGACGATGGATGAGCGCACAGAAGGCCAGACCATCCTAAGGGGAACAAATGGAGAAAGGGAAGTGGCTTTAGCCAATTGGATTTCTCATGCGATTCAAGTTCAAGTGGACTCACCTTGAAGGACAGATGGAAGTTCTGTACGTTGACGTTCTTGTATGGAGCCGTCTTGCGCTGGCACCACAACAGCAGACCCTCCTTGGCGGTCATCTCCTCGACGGAGATGTCCTGGATGGCGAAACGCAGAATGATGGTCCAGATCATGCCCAGCGTCATTTTGAGATTGCCGTCGACTATCTCCTCAGCGCCAATCGACACCAGATGCACACCCTTCGAGGCAATAAAGTCCAGGGCCTTGTTTACATTAGCGATTTTGTGGAAGCGCATTTTGCCGCGATCGGGCTTCGGCAGTGTCTCGCCAGAGATCACCTCCAGGAGAAGCATCAACTTGAGGCCATTGCGGAAGTCCTCCTCGATGTTATCAATAGCGGTGCCGGCTTTACGCAAATGACTGTTACACCATGCGGTAAATGTCTATCGAAAAATCGAATTCGAAACTTTCATTAAAATTGTAGTACGTTAAAATTCGATTCGTGTATTAAAAAATGAGCATTTCCCCCGGTTAAAATACATGTATGAATGCATTCCTATTATTCCTTTTATCGTTTCAACTGTTGGATAAGAGATACAAAAAGCTCTGAAAGAGCGTACGTGGGGCAGAACGTCTAAAAGCTCAGCACATAGCTCACTTAGGGCATGACTTGAGCTGGTCTGGCCCAGCTGCAGCTGTGGCTGCGAAAGTCGCTGCGACGACGGCGACGGCGACGGCGACAGCGACAGAGACTGCGGCTGACAGTTGCAGTTATTTTTCACCAAATGGGGGCAGACAGCAAGAACAAAGAGAAAACAAGAAAAGACAATGTTTAAGTATGTGTGTTTGTGCATGTATAAACCAGTTTTTTTTTTTTTTTTTTTTTTTGCAAACACTTCATTATTTAGGAGTTGCCGAAGTCGTTGTAGTAGTCGTCGTCGTCGTCGTCACCGTCTGCGTTTTTTGGTGCTTGTAAATTTACAGCTTTTAAACTCATTATTCTTGCTGGGCAGAAAGCTTGTGTAGAGTGTATGTACACAGCTTTGATATTACGGCATACAATAAATGCATCATGCCCACACGACCTACCATCTGCAGCTGGAAATACCCAATAAACTGTGAATGTGCATGTGTGAGCGTGTGTTTGTGTGTGTGTGTGTGTGTGTGTGTGTGTGTGTGTGTGTGTGTGTGTGTGTGTGACCTGCGCTTAGTTAGGGCAGCAAAAGAGAATTCGATGAATGATCGAACGAACAGTGAAAAGGAAAGCGGGATATTGATTGTAGTAGTATAATCGATATACATTTGTATGTACAAACACACATTATCGATACCGATATGCATAACAATGGACTACCGCTATGAGCATTATGACAGGGATGCATCTTTCACTTGCTGCTAAGCTGGGAAAAATTACGTTTGAAAAGAAATGGGAACTATCCGGCTGCTCTATTGACCATTTAGCCGCTTACAGTTAGATGCATGCGTGAGACAATGGGAATAGTCTCCAAGAAAAATGAAGAAGTAAAAGACGAAGAAGTTTGCTGCAAAGGCAGACAATCAATCCAAGAAAAGATTGGATGCTGCTGCTACTGACGTTGTTGTTCTTGTTGTTGCTGCGGTTGACGACGAGCTTAGCAAAGAGAAGAGCAAACGGAAAACCTGACAACAAGAAGCTAAAAGCTAAAGAACAAGAAATGCAACTGTTAATGCAAATCGGTGTTAGTCTGGCTGCATCTTTTCTGTGCCTGTGTGACGATCAAAACGGGCGCTGGCGACAGATTACCTCTGCATTACATTACCCACACAAACAATAACATGTTCAACTAGGCCAACAGCGCAGTAGAAAGAGAGCAGCATACACACATACACACGCACATATGGCATATGAATGTGCAGTGAAATGGGGAAAGGGGATGGGGAAGCTGCAGAGTCTGTGCGTTGTCAAACGTGTCGTTGGCGCTTACCGCTAGTTAGTTAAGTATGTATGTGTCTGTATGTTTGTGTGTGAGGTTGACTTTGGACTAAGTGCCTGCCGCATTCCGCCGTCAACCCGTTTGCTTTGCTTCTTCTTATTTAGTAGTCCAAGTCGAGCTGAGCATGATTACCGTTATCAGGCAGCGGTTTGGTCGGACCGTTCAACAGCCTGTTGCCTGTTCTTAATCATGATCTCTTTGGCGCGACGATTGAGCAATCGTAACGAATCGAGTATGTGCCACTCAAAGCAATGCGCACGCGCCAAAAGTCGAAACAAGTCGAAAAAATTAAAACAAATCATATGAAATAAAAGCAAGCAAAACAGACGCCGACGCCAGCGACGACGGGAGGGAGCTTTAGAAAAAGCTTTGTGTTGCGCACTCGCTCTCGCACACACCATTTTTAGCTAAATGTAATTTGAGCGGCCTCATAGCATGGACTCATTCGCACACATCCAAAGCGAGCAGACAGATAATGGTACACAGACACATGCACACACACACACATACACACGCGCACAAACATTTGGCGTAGTGCGGTGAAGAAGAGCAAGTAGCAAAGAGAGATGCTTTCGCAAATTAGTTGCTTAAAATCGATAAGTAGATATCGATAAGTGGCTATCAAACAATTCGACAAAGCACATGATCTCGTTAAACTTGTTGACTAAAAACTTTGTGTTTCCGTTAAGTCATTGTCTATGTCAGTCCTGCCAGCTGGCAAATGTCTAACACCTGAGTAACACTGACACACATATGTACACGAGTACATGTACATACTATGCTGCAATGTGGATGACGCATAGGCAGTTGAATCACACACAGCAACACATGCACAGACATTTGGGCAGCTAGAGGAAGAGAGAGATAGTACCTGAGAGTGCGAGCAAAAGATTCGTCAACAATAAACAGCCTACGCCTACACCTGCTCAGCATACCTCCATCCCCTACGCCTACTCTCCACCGCCAGCACCCCATCAAACGGGCGCCTTTCTCCTCACAGTGCATGTTCACACAGTCATCAGACTTCCATTTTGGCCAATGTAAACACACAAAACAGAAAAAGCTACAACAACAAAAATAATAACAATTTGTTGCTTTCATTATTTCAACTGCTGCGTCTTTTATAATGACGAGACGAAATTCTCTTGTGCGGTAATTTACGATTACGAAATTTATATATAGATCAAGTAGAGATGATACACACACAAGCACAAATCTGTATATGATTGTATTCGTAAGTGTTCACACATACGTATAAAATATTTCTCTTTTTTTTTTTTGCATATGTGCGTGTGTGTGTCAAGCTCAAAAATCAAATCGCTTTAAATCAAACGCAACTGACAATTTTATCATCTGCTTCTTCTTCATTTTCTGCGTTTATTTTGGCCAGGAGCATCTTGTGGCATTGCAGGTGCATGTGTTTGTGTGTGTGTGTGTGTGTGTTGAAATTGCATTGCTTCATAATACTTGCTGGCTATTTATAATTGTAAATTGCCGTTGGTTCCCTCGCCCCTCCATCTCCCACCCCCTCCACGTTTACCGTTATGCGGCGTGTCAAAACCACAACCTTGCACTAAATTTTTAATTTTTTTATGTGTATGTACACATATTTTTATTTTTTTTTGGCAATTTTTAGAATAATGTATATAAATATCATCTGCATAGTTTTGTCGCTGTCAAGCAAAATTCAGCAACTTGTTTTTGTTCTTGTGACAAATAGTAAGAAGAAGCAGAGTAATGAAAACAATAACAACAACAACAACATGAAGAGCAAAAACATTGTTGAATCACATTTGATGCGCTTCATTTGCGACCCAAAGAGTCGGAGAAAACAAAAACAAAAAGGAAAAAAAAAACAGTTGGTAATTTGGCAAATGAAACATTGTTTTACAATGTGATCCGATTGTGGTGTTGGTGGGGGAAAAGGGGGCTAAAGAGGCATGACCTACTGATTGAAAAGCTTATCAAACACACACACACACAGATGTACAACAAAATTAGCAGTTTTGTATTTTACAGCTGGGAAGCTGTCTGCTTCGATTGAGTCATATCTGACAATCTATCAATTCAACAACTATTTACACAGTGGCACAGCTTGTCATTGTTATTGTTCTTGTTCTTCCTCCCCTTGTACTTGTTGATGTGGTTGTAAGGTAACGGCTGCCACTTCCGCTGAAAACAAAACAAACTGCAAAGCAAACAGATGAGGAAGAGCAGGTGCGAAGAGCGAAAGAGAGGAAGAGCATACTAGAGAGAGAGAGCGGGCGCGGCTGGGGAAGAGAAAACTAGGCGAAACATAATTGAATGGAACATTATAGATCTACGTGCGTATATATGTGTGTGTGTGTGTGTGTGTGTGTGTCTGTGTATGTGCATAACCTTCAGCAGACTGTTTAGTGCTGCGTTGTATGCTCTTTGTCTGTCCGTCTGTGTGAGTGTTTTCGTACGAGTAGTGGTTGGGAGTTGGAGTGGGAGTGAGTGGGTCGAGGTGCATGCCATGTATCGCACTTCGATACCGATAACTTTACTTTTCATGTAGTTGAACAAACTAAGAATTATGTCAAAATGAAACAAACTGAAATTAAGGTTTCCAGTGATAAATGACGATTGTGTCAAACGATAACAATTCCTTATGCCGCTCAGGGGTGTCAGAAATCTGCCAACCACCCCCACCACCCCACCACCAACAACACCATCAAGGCCAAAATAAAAAAATACAAAAAAACACTTATTTTTGTTGAACATATTTCAAACATTTAAGAAAAGAACCATGAAACGAATCTATTTTTAAAATGCGCGCTGAGCTTTTCGGCTGCCTCGCACAAATATTGAAACATAATCGAAGGAACCCATATATATATATATATGTATATATTTATATATATTATATATATACATATCTGTCAGCTACAATATCTATAAACAAGACATACACACACATGCAGATACAAATCTCATGTATTTGATGTGCGTAGAGATTTGCGCTTACCGCGACTGATCTATAGATAACAAAATAATCGATAGTCCTACGCAGATAAAAAAAAAAAAAAATAGTGAGAGAGTGAGTACATACCTTCTTCTGTTGCTTCTCCCACGCAGGATCAAGCAATCCCTCGCGCTCCCATTCCTCCTCCTGCTCCATGTAGCCATCTCCGTACTCCATGGAGATACCGTTCTCCATCATCATTTTGTGGCTGTTGTTTTAGGTGCAGTTGCTGGTGGTGCAGTTCCTGTCGCTGCTGCTGCTGTCGGTGGGTTGCACTTTCTTTATTATATAGTATATTTAATTTTTAATTTGTAGTTTAATTTAATTTGTTTTTTTATCAATTATTATTTTCTTTTTTTTTTAACAAGTTACGGTTTTTAATTAGGTTTTGTTTTGTTTTTAAAAGTTGCAGTTGCTGGTTGCCACAGTGTATGTGTGTGTGTGTGTGTGTGTGTGTGTGTGCGTGAGTTTCAGAATCGCAATCAATAATCGTTATTCTCAAATAAATCGTTTTGGTTTTGAAGTTTCGATTGAAGGAGATTAGTATTAGTTGGAATCAACTAAATTGATGTTTTTCGATTCGTTTTTTTGGCTCAAAGCCAATTAAAAAAAAAGGATTGGGCGTGGCAGTGGGAGAAGTTCGTTCACAGATGATCCTTAAAACATAATCTACAATGTGCGAGAAAGAGAGAGAGTGAGAGAGAGGGAAAGAGAGGTAGAGACACGAGAAGAGTCAAGATTTTAGAAGTGAGTATTGAAAAAAGCGGAAACGGAAATGAAAACAGAACGAAACAGATTATAAAATCAAAGTTTAATGACTCAAGGGTCTAAGTAAAAGAGCAGTACAAGTGGATTTTCGCAAATTTTCAATTTCGTAAGCGGGTTTTTAGTCCGATGAGTGCGATTTACAAGCCAAATGTGCAATTTAAAACTCGGAAAACGGTTCGAAAACAATTTTTAAATGCATATAGAAAAATACAAATGAAAAGCAATAGCGCAAAATGAAAAATTGACGAGTTGATTGATTGGATGGAAGAGGGGGGAGTACAGTGGGTGGTGGGGAAGATTTTGACTATGGACGCGCAAAAAAAAAAAAATTAAATAAAAAAATGAAGAAACGAAAATAAAGAAAAAAGAAAAAAAAAACGTTGTATAACACGATAATTTGCTACTTAATTATTTTGTTCACATTCGCTTTTTTTTCTTGTTCGCTCGTTTTATTTCATTTCGTTTCATGGCGTTTCCTTCCACTCTATTCCGTTTCGTATTGGTATCGTTTTAAAAATAGTATGTTTTGAAAATTTTATTTTCGGCGTCAACGTCAACGCATGTGCCGTTATTCGAAATAGGGCGGGGCGGAACAGGGCGGGGTGGGGCCTTCGTGGGTATTGTGGATGTTGTACATATTTGAAATAATTTTGAAAATTCTCGCTTTTTTAATGGTACACACACGCACAGACAGCTCATGTGTGTTTTTGTGTATATACGTTGAGTAAGTTTTCAGACTTCGATTTAGATTTCGATTCAGATTCGGATTCGGATTCGAATAGAGATTTAGATTCGAATTCAAATACATATATTATACATATGTAGAATTTATGGGCTTTATATGCCAAATAATTGGTCCGTTCTGTTTTAAAGTATTTAGCGCACGGATAGAAATATTTTTCTTCTGTTTTAGAATATATATGTATGTATATATATATACTTATATATAGATTTATATAAATATAGATATATATGTATTCAGATATGTATATACATACCTACATATATATATTTACGTATATCTCTATGTTCAGATATATACCCATCTCACACGCACACTCACACACACATACACATTCGTAATTCGTACGTTAAAAAAGCTTTTTTATAGCATGTACTGATATACTATATTTCTGTATATTTATATATATGTTTATATATTTAGGTATGAATTTTTCTGTATTTTTTCTTAACCAGTCTCAACCAACCAAAAAAAATTATACTTTTGTTTTTTTTTTTTTTTTTGAGTTTTATATACCAAAGTAAAAAAAAATTAAAAAAAAATATGTTATAATGAACCAACAGCAACAACAACAAAAACAAAACAATATGTGAATACAATTGGAGAAAATATCTACGTTTGTCGCTTGCAAAGAGAAAGACCCGCTCGCGTTGATAGCCAACTCAAAACTGATGTCGCGACAGCAAAAACTGAATATCGTACGTGTGCGGCGACCCAGAAGTGGCAGCAGCAGCAGCAACAGCAGCAGCATTCGAAGAAAACTGTGCAGCAGCCGTCGCAGCACCAACAACAAATGCACGACGACAACGATCGTCGTAGCCGTCGTCGTCGTCGTCGTCATCGTCATGTACACACGAAGATCCCACCACAAGCGAGCGCGCACCCACTCACACACACACACACACTCATACAAATTCACATGCATACAGTGGGAGTGGGTGGTGGCAAAGGCAAAGGCAGCAGCAGATACAAAAACAACAGCAACAAAATTAAAGCAAAGCAAAGCAAAGAAGAAAGTATGAATTCGGACAACAAACAACGGTCTTCGGTTGCTGCTGTTGTTCATGCTGTCCCTGTCTGTGATGCTGTGTGCGTGTATGTTTCTCTGCCTGTGCCTGTGCCTATACCTGTGTCCGTGCGTGCCTGCGTGCGTTTGTATGCGTATGTGTGTGTGTGTGTTTTTGTGTGTCTGGCATGCGAAGACTCTCAGCTCAACAGCAGTAGAGACCCGATAATTATCGATATGTACGAATGCAAAGAGCACAACAGGTAGAAGCTGTTAGCAAAAAGCCGTTAGCTTTTGGAAATGCAACAAAACGAAAGCAGAATAAAAAGAACGGAACACATACACACAAGCAATCTCATAGCAAAGAAAAACTGAGCATCTGCATCTGCAGCTGAGTGAACCACCGCTCTGCCTGTGTCGCTGTGTGTGTGTGTGTGTGTATGCATGTGACTGAGTGTGTGTGCGAGTGTCTGTGGAACAACAAGTTGTTGTTTGTTGCCGATGGCCGATGGTCAATGCGTGTCTGTCAGTACAGGGTTTGTCCGTACTGTCGGTCTGTCCGTCTTTTCGGGGTCGGTCTGTCGCATCATTCGCCCCCGCGTAGCTACAAAAATAGCAAATTGTTAATTTCGCTTCGAAAACTCTTTTCCAATACACACACACACGCGCGCATATACGCACGCTGACCAAGGTGGTGGAGTGTGGAGGGGGTAGAAGAGCACATGATTTTTATTGGCATGCCACTTGGTTTTTCCGTGCAATCCTAATCTGAATGCCGCATATTGAACATATTTACTTATACATTTATACATACACCTAAACATTCATAAATAGATAAATGTATATAGACTGATTATTTATGAAATTGATTAAATATTTGATGGTGTTAACGCAATTCTAAAATTCAAAATCGACATACAAATCTATGCAAACATCCATGCACACACACACACACACTCACACTCAGATGTGTGTTCGTGTGTGCATGTGCTTGTATTTATGAAGGAAGAGCAAAAGGACACGAGAGCAAAGCATAAAGAAAAAAAGCTCTCCAAACAGTTATTTTTGGCTCACCGACGCTTTAATACCCTGCATTTTAGTGTTTTATGTTTCGATTTTAAAAAATTTTGCTTACCTTGCGGCAAACAGTTAAAGCTTAACAGTTTGTAGGTAATTTTTATACCCTTGTAGAGGTATATTGCTGGTATATTGTTTTTGTCCTGAAGTTTTTAAGGATTGTTTGAAGGATCCGTTTGGGACCACATAAAGTATTCTTGATCAACATCAACAGACGAGTCGACTTTTCCGTCAAGTCTGTCTGTTTGTTTCTATGCGAACTAGTCTCTCAGTTTTAAAGCCATCTTGATGAAACTTAATGCAGATGTGTATTCTCTATGCACGCAGTTGGCATGTTAAAATCGGTCAGATCGGATGACTATATTTTACATTTCTCATTGGTACAACCGGTTGGAATACTTATATGAAAATTTTCGATTTCAACCAAATGCAATACACATTTTCGGTCATTCCCGATGTACTGACCAAATTTCATTCAAATCAGACTACTCTATCATATAGTTACTATAGGAACAATTTGTAATTGAAACCAAACTTATGCACTATGCATGATTGCAAGGGTATTTTATCTTCACCTAGTCACAAATATTTAAAAATGGCATTTGTATACTCTCTGTAAGAGTATATTGGGTTTGTGTAAAGTATGTAACAGGCATGTAAGCGTAAATATTCTTGATCAGCATCGCAAGCCGAGTCGATACATATATGTCCGTCTGTCTGTCAGAATGAACAAACAGATTTCAGAGATGGTATGAGCTACAAGTTCAACTTTAGTCAGTATCGACTCCTTATTTAGTCAGTCAATACAAGAATATTTTTTTTTTCACCCACAATGAGCCAAAACCAGACACACCTTGGGAAAAATCGATGTTTTTGCGAATATCTCAGTAACTATGGCACTTAGGAATATTAATGTTGGTATACAGGTTCCTAGCGAAGTAATATATACAATGTCATTAAAAATCTTGGTGTGTTTTTAAACTTGCATGCGTTTTTAAGGTATTTGTTCTTATCGTACTGATATTTAAGATTCGTTTGGGGACTAAGAGTACAAAGTATACTGAAAGTTGCATTAAAATCCAACTATATTCAAGAAAGTAGTCACATAACAAAGTTTATATGTGAAAGCAATTTCAATGCGAGTGTGCAAGCGAAACAGAAATATACCAGCATATGTTCGGGTGAGTAAGACCAATGTTAATAATATAATCGGGAATAAAATGCAGAGTTTTATACGGTCGGGCGTGCTTGGTTTTACTATTCTTTCTTGTTGATTATTGTAATATTTAAAATTCTAAACTAGAAATCAAATGCACTTCTAGTAGTGCACCATCTAGTACCGGTATAACAACTTAGTGACTGATATTTGAAATACCCTATGCAACTTTATAAAAGGGTATTAAAAATGCTAGATTCAATCTCCAGATAGGATGTGATGATGCCCCAAAAGCAGGGTGTGAGGGTGTGACATCGGGGGCAGGGTATTACGTGGTCGCAATGCTCCCGATCGTCAGTGCCAACTAGAAAGAAATCATTTATTTTTGGCCCATAATGTGCGTCGTCAGCAGCAATTCTTGTTCTTTTTTCGAAAACAATGTCTATTTTTAAACATTTTGTGCGTTAATACCATATTTCTGAAAATATGTATTTAGACGTAAAACATACATAAATTTAATAAGAATTGAAAGAAATGCCTTGCACACACAAACAGGCACACACATGCGTCGTAATAAAAGCAGACACACTTTTTAAACCAAAAGAAGCTCCCAGTTTTATTGGCCAGACCGCAAATCAAATACAGTAAACGCAACTTTATTGAAATTTTCTTCAATTTCTTAACAAAACTTATTATGCAGCATAATTTTAACAATTTTTTGAGTTTGAGATTTGCTAAGCTAGTTGTTGATTTTCGATATTTTCCAAGCCATATTTTTTACAAACAAAATCTACCAGATTCTGAAAATTTTTAAATTATATTTTGTAGTTTTTGAAACAGTATCTCCACTTACATTTATCCAATATTAATAACAAATTAAAGTGGTAAAAATATGCATTTAAAATTTTTCTTAATGTTCTTGAAAAAATTGTTAAGATTCAAAAATTTTCAAGTCTAAATTTGTCACTTCAAATTTCACCATTATTTTTTGCTAACCATTTGTCAACTATAAGCATAAAAGATCAAATATAATAATTAGACGTGTCTTATGAAATTCAAATTTAAACAACACAACATTTTCTCGATGAATTTGGCAAGATTCTGGAATTTGAAATTTTTTATAATTTGAGATTTGCAAAACAATTTCTATCTTAACATTTGCCAAATATAAATAACAAAATATAATATTTAAAATGTTGGCTAATGTTATGACATCTAAATTTAAATAAATCATAAAATTTTTATTTTATGAGAGCGTAACAATAAACAATTTTTGAAAGACGAACAAAAACATTTTCGCACATTTAAAATGCTGAAGAACTAAAATAATAAAGATATTCCAAGTGGTGGACATTAGTGAGTGCCTACTGTACTATGTGGTGCAGATGCAATAATGTTGGACACAAGTGCGCTTAGCAGGAGTCTTTCGGCAAGGACAAATTGGTCCCCCTAGTATATGTATTTCTATCTGCGTTTGCATCACTGCATGTATCTTTATCTATGGCTATACACAAAAGATACATTTTAATGATTGTATATTATTTCGCATGTATTTTATAACTTTTTTGGGTACAATTATTTTAAGAAATAATTACAATTTTTTTTTATTACACATTTTGTTATAGCATATATATTTATATATATACATATACACTTGTAATGTATGCATGTATGTGTGCTACATATATAACTATGGTTTTGTTGTTGTTGTTTTTGTTTTATCGTTTACTTGGCCATAAACGCAGAGAAGGAAAACATTTTTCTAGATCGCAATTCTTAAAAAAAAATATAGTGTATATATAAAAAATAATTACATATTTATAATGTAGTAAGTATTATCATATTAAATATTCATGTTACAAATTAAAAAGGAGTGGAGATGGGTGTAGGGAGACAGGGGTTTGAGGTCGCGGGGTCACAAAAGGGTCTTCTTCGAGGAGAAATGCAAATAAACTCAATCACAATGAAACAATCCATCGATCAATACAATTGATCATTCTATCGATACATCTCGAAATGCTCAACATTCTGAGACTCATTCTGGCTTCAGGGTCAAACCCGGCGGCGGTTGTGATTTCAGCTGCTCAATAAAAAGCTCCTCCAGCGGCCTATCGCTGATGATCCGGAAGAAGAATAGATGATCTAAGCACTTCAGACTGATCGACCGCAGTGCGGGCAGGCGCAGCAGTAGCTGTGCAAACCGACCATCATCCCCGGGATGCTCCACGCGACAGTGATCATCGAGGCAGGCGTAGACCTTTTCCCGGCAGAGTTCGATGTCGGCACGATTCTTGATGCCGCGTATATCCGGATTGTACAATATGATCGCCTTCAGGCAGGACAGCTCCCGTCTGTCCAGATTGAGGCGCTTCATTTTAACGCTTAGCTCTGACAAAATGCGATCAAAGATCGCATGGACTCCGGCCTTAATCGCGCTGTTACGATGATATGAAAAGCTCTGGTTGAGGAACAACTGCTGGGGCTGCAGCACTGGCGATCGTCGCTCAAAGGCGCTATCATGCCCCATCCCGGAGAGTGCGTCGTCCAGGGAGACAATGCTGCACCATGCCACATTTGCGATAAGTAGCTCGTTCCAGGCAGCCTTCAGCAGTATCACCTGATCCTCCAGTGGCAGCTGTGCAAAATGAGGCATCAGTCGCGCATATTCCACCATCTGGTAGAGCTGTTTGTTGACCACCTGGCACAGAGCCGACACGGCACCTTTATAATCCGGCTGCACCGTTGAGGTAGGGCCAACGCGTAGGAATGACAGAGCTCTGTCACCGCTGTGCGCTTCCGCCCGCTGCTCGGCGTCCAGGAGACGCTCGATGGTAAAGTCGCGGGACACGCTGTTAGGCATGAAATCATCGGATGCACTGTTGGCGCCTAGATTACCGCTGCCACCAGCACCGCTTACGCCGCTGCTAGCTGCACTGAGCCGGCCAGTGGAGGTGCGTGCTCCCCGCTGTCGTTCCTCTTGAACTGCCTCGCGCTTCATGCCGCATGAGAGGCATTTCTGGTAGCGGCAGTATTGGCAGCGATTCCTCTGCCTTTTATCAATGATGCAATTGCGATTCTCTCGGCACGCGTATGTGAGATCCTTGCGCACAGTGCGCTTAAAGAAGCCCTTGCAGCCCTCGCAGCTGTAGACGCCATAGTGCTTGCCGCTGGCCCGGTCGCCACAGATAGAACACAAGTGCTTGGATCCGCTTAACGGATGGTTTGGCGGATACTGCTGCTGCTGCTGTCCTCCAGTTTGTGTCTGTCCCATTTGATTTTGATTTTGGTTCTGATTGTTGTTATTACCACTCCCGCCGCCTCCGCCGCCCGGCAGCACATTGACCATGTTCATAGCTTGCAAAAAGGGTCCCGGACTTTCGGCTTTGGGGGAGAAGCTGCTGTTGTTACTGTCATTCAATTGTGATATATCGGGCTTAACCTCCTCCTTGATGGGGCCCAGACGGAACCCAGCGTCCTGATCACAGTTGTCCATTTCGTTGCTGTTTTCTTATTTCTGCTTATTTAGTTTTTTTTCTTTTTCACAAATAAAGAGCAGTGTGTGTGAGCGCGTCTGTGAGTTTTGTCGACTTTCCCCCACTGCAATTGTAGTTTCACTTTGTCGCCAACAGGAACGCCACCGTGTCTGAGTTGGAGCGGAGTTGGAGTCTGGTAAACTTACAATATAAAATTGCTAGCTGCATGAATTGCAGTTTGCAGCATTTACATAACTTTGCAATTGTTTTGCTCCTCTTTTGACCTGCTGTTCGGTGAAATTCTTATTGGCTCTTGTCTCCGCGAAAAAAAAAAATTAAACAAGAATTAGTGTAGACAGGCTTTCTGACTAATGATTAAATACTTTTCGCGTCGACATTTTTTCTCAACAAAGGCAAAGTTCACCACAGCAACTTCAATTCACCAGCTACCAGTGTTGTCCAGTGTTCGCATATTGTTTGCTGTTTTGCTTGCAATACATATAATCGCAAAAAATCACTTAACAACACAGGCAAATGTCATTGGCTTAATTGTTTTTGCACTATCAGCGATTTTGTTTAACAACAATTGAATATGCGTGCTTTGCATTTTCAGAGTGCAACAACCCTGTGTATAGTACACCACCACCACAAACGTAAAAAAAAACAGAGTTCTCACCACAACAAAAGGCAACTCTGTGTCTGTCGCAATACAATTTTTGTTGTACTCGCAGAGGCACAACTGCGCACTCACACAAGCATGCAGAGCCAGACGCAAACACACAGACAGCAGCTACCCTCCTTGCAATTATGTATGTAAGCATATGCAAAAACAGGAATACATGTACACATGCATGTCGGTGTATGCAATACAAACGCACATACTCAAACACATACAGGCATGCTACATATGGACAAAGCGCCAATTCTCCGGCTCCGGCCTCGTCCCAAATAAACGACAAGGCTACCAACCAACGACAAACAACAAATATTGTGTACGACGCTTAACAATTTTTTGTTAGCTATGTCAACAGCAAGCAACTAATTTGGTTCACGTTTAAGTAAATTTTGAGTTAATATTAAAAATGATTTTAATGAATGGTGAATGCACAATGCAACTTACTTGCATGCGCACTTGTTTGATTTCACGCCAATCAACGAAGCGTTTGTTTTTTTTGCTTTATTTCACTATTCTTACACCCACTCACATTCACACATGTACAAATTGGTAATAAACAATTGTTAAAGGGTTTAATTGCAATTATCTTCACCGAAAAGATCTACCGTCCACCCAATTCAAACGCACTGCAAACAAAATACGCCAAAATACTAAGACTGAAAGCACTAAATTTTCCAGCATAAAAAATACGATTATTGCTATTGTTATCGAATTATCGGTGATAAATTTGCCGCGAAAGTACAATTCAGTTCAAAAAGTAATATTGAGAGTGACTTGTAAAAATAAAAATTAAAAATAAATTAAACAAATATATTAATGTAAAGTAACATACACATAAGTATATTTTGGTTTATTCCGAATCGCTATTCAAGTCGATTCCCAGATTTGAAGCCAACTCCAAGTTGTTGATTCGATCGGTCAAATGTTTAATCTCATCCCGATAAATCTGAGTCTCATACAGCAAAAGCTCATACTCGTTCGACTGACAAAGACTTTGGGGCTCACTTGGACACATCTCAACTTCCTCAAAGTTTAAATAGATGGGACTATATGTGGCATTTGTGCAACGACAGGTAGGGCATTGCTCTGAGCTGCACACAGTATTAAATAATTATTAAAATAGAGATAACACAATACGATAAAAAGTTGTATCTACGTTTGATTCCATCGTTGTATGCAGTTCGAATGAAAGACATGACCACAAGTGCCGCCACTAAGCTTGTCTTTGGCAGTATACGACTCCAAGCAGATGATGCAGTTCACCTTACTGATTTTATCATTGGGGTTAGTTGAATTTAGGCTCTGCCTTTCGTCGCCAACGCTGCTTCTTCTGCTGCTTCCAGGGCTGCTGCTACTGTTGTCTCCACTCATCGTGCTATTCCAACTGCCACACATATTGAAAGCTTAGTTATTCTTAGTAACTGCCTGTTCAATCACACGGCTTGTCTAAGTGAGTGCATTGTAAATAAATTGCACGGCTTATCAGTAAAATTGGTCATGCATTGATATACCTCCAGTCGCCTTTAAAGACTTTGAATTTTAATCAAAATATTAATACAAATATCTGTGTATTGGGTTGTGGTTGGATTCTCACTTACAGTACTGGGCAAAAGTATTGGCCATGTAGTGATCACTTGATTAATTGATCATTGGCGATTAATCTTTATTTTAAAATTTTTAATTTTAGTACTGTTGTAAGTTTTGTGCAATCTATATTTTATATAAATATTTAAAATTACTTAAATATTTTTAATTTTGTGTGTTTTCTTAGTCAAAATGGAAATTTTCAACTTTTATTTATGGAAATAGTTATTTATGATATATGCTTAATTCTAGAATCTAGATGTGTTCATTTGAATTGTTCATTTTGCTGTCACTTAAAACTTTAAAACAGTAAACTTGGCAACAATTTTGTTTGCCCCTGACTGTTGAAACACACACACACACTCACTGCTCTCTTGTCTTTGTTTAAAAGCTTGTCAAATAGCCCCATTTCTCTATATTTTTTTCATTGGCGCTCCTTCCTTTGTTATCATTTAGTCTAAAATACCGAATGCATCAAGAAATGTGGGTTCTGAACGTAAAGTAAATACAATTAACTATGAAATCATATCCGGCTTTAAGTTCCACGAACTATATCTCTTCTGTTCTGACTTAATACGCAATTCAGAATAATTTGATCACGATCACACATCGGTTTAAACATTAAAGTTGTGTTGCGTTTACAAAGTTACATACAAATGCCAAATGAACTAAATTATCCATAAAAAAAGTCGATTTCATTACTCGTGATTCATCGATAATAGAATATTATCGTCTGTCTGTTGTGTTGGTATTAAATGTAATCCTTATTATCGTTAATAATACTCGCCGATTTAAAATAAATGGGACGATAATAATGAAATTGCAATCGATTTTTATTTGGCGGAAATGTTTTTTTTTTTCGGGTTGAAATCGTAGACCTTAAAGGCAGCCACATCAGCAAAATTATTCAAAATTCAGAAAATTCATATGAACAATCGGTTGTCAATGGATTGTATTTAAATGTTTAGTGTCTATTAAGCAATTACAACCAAGTTCACTTCGTTACATATCATTTTTTTTGCGTTGCTATTTTACTTCCATCAAAGTTAATAAATGTTCATTTTCAGATTGTTAATTAGTTTTCTTTTCTTTGCTCTATCATTGAAGCTATGTTCCCAAATTTGCTTAAGTAATAAATGTATTACTACCAAAACATTACCAGTTGTACCACGCCCTATTTCTGAGCAGGTTAGACTTCTTTACAAATATTGTTTTAAAATCATGTTATGTATAAAATTAAACCTTGTATTACAATTCGAATATAATACTTGAATATGACTTTCCTTATTTTCAATTGAAGTTTCATTAAGTAAATAATTTAAGTAGTAATTTAAAAGGGTAAATAAAGAACACAATTCGCCGTCAGGATTCGGACCTAAAAACTTACACATGAACGCCTTACCACAAACCGCAACCCTACCAGTTGCACCACGCTCTACTTTTGATTTGTCCTGATTATCTGAATTTACATTTAATAATGTTTTGTTATATAACAAAAATAAATGCAACCAGAGTTCGAGCCGCAGACCTGTAGCACGTCTTATGTAGGTAAATATAGAGTGGAATTTTGACAAACATTAAAACTATTAGTAAGATTTATCGAAAGTGCCACAATTTCCAGTAAATTTTGAAATTCAAACATTTAATGCAAATGCCAATGCAAACTACAAAATAAGTTGAATTTATTAAGAATTTTATTGAATTGTTTTCTTCATATACGGACAGACCAAAAAATTTGTGAAATTTATGAATTGCACTAGTTTAAATTAATTTTTATTGTAAAATAATACATAACTCAACAAGTAAGAAAGGCTACAGTCGAGCGAGCCGACTGTAAAAGACCCCGTACATATTCTAGCAAGCATTCAACTAAGACATTCAATTAAGTCTTTTTTTTACCGATTTGTCATTTGGGAGCTATAGGATACAGTTGTCCGATTCGAATCGAATTGGTGAGGATACTTATAATGGTATACACATAATGTGTGAGGTTGGTTGCTCAATTTGTACTTGTACTTGTACTTGCTTAATTGTACTAAAAATGTCCGATTTGAAAAAATAAATGGATCTGCGACGGAGACGGACTTTCATTCCAAATTTGTTGGTTCTAGCTCGTATAGCCTCTGAGATCTACAGGTAGGTGTCCACACGGACGGACGGACATCGATATCGATTCGGCTGTTGATGCTGATCAAGAATGTATACTTTATTGGGGTCGGAAAACCTTCTTCTGTCCGTTATGCACATTTTGTTACTGACAAATCTAATAGACCTCTCTACTCCTTTCAGATTACGGGGTTTAAAATGATGTATATACTGCTCCAAGTCTAATCGGAGTCCTCGAATATGGAAAAGATTTCGCGATTTATCTTCAAATGTCGAATGTGAGCATTTAAATAATCAATTTCATCCCGATAGAGCTCAGCCTCGTAGAGCAGGCTTTCCAATTGGCTTTCGCGATCGACGCTTCTTCCTTGAGTGCTCTCAGATTGGCACAAAGTGGTTTCCTCAAAGTTCAAATAGATTTGGAAATAATCATCTTTTGTGCTGCGACAAATTGGACATTGTTTTGACCTACAAACAAAATTACAGACAATTCAATTTTAGATAAATTAAATGGAATTTAGGTTAACTTACTGTTCCCACCAGCGCTGCAGGCACGCCCAGTGAAAGACATGGCCGCAGGCTCCAGCATAAATATTATCCTCCGCCTTATAGCGTTCGGAGCAGATGACACAGCTCACGTGGGCGTTGCTAGCAGGAGTGGCAGCAGGAGTCGTGTGAGGAGTGCCAGCAGGAGTCGTGTCAGGAGTGCCCCTATTGCTCCGGGTTTTGCTGCTGCTGCATGAACATCTTGCTCCACTTGCACTGCTTGCACTGCTTGCAGCGCTTCTGCTGTTGCTGCTGATCCAATTGAGACTCATTGTAATAATGAGCTTAGATTTTCATGTATTGCTGCAAAGTGCAGTGCAGCGCAGTTCGCTGCGGATTGCTTATCAGCTTCCATTGTCATTGTGTTTTCTTTTTTCGCCAAATTCACAGATCACATTCGAAACAAATATGCGTTCAGTCGATTAGTCGATAATGGCCGAATATTTCGGTCGAGATTTGGGCCACAGCTGATTGCTGAACATTGGGCGTGTGTGCTGCCCCCACCCCTAGCTCTATCCCCATGTTGTGTATGTATGTATGTGTAAATATTATTTATTTACTCTGATTGTAATACACATGTACAAATATATTCGATTACTTAGAGTGCGGCTTAAACAAGTAATTTTTAAAATAGAGATAACTATATAAATACAGCGTGTGGAATGTGTCATAAATTGATAGCTATATATATAATCATATATATGTATATATATATGTATCAATTGAGGTTAGGGTCCCCGTCGAACCCTATCATTCAGATCTAGTAAAAAAAAAAAAAAAATAGTGTGCATATTTTATAAATATATGTAAGAAGTATAAAAAAAAGTAGCATATAAAATCTGTGCTTGCAGATGAACGACCATGAGATACCCAGCATCCAATGGGTAAACATAACGGTACACATGGTCACAAATTAGCTGCTTGCATTATATAGACTGGTTAATACTAGCTGTGATCGACGATAAATATAGTGTATAAATAGGTGTGTGTGTGTGTGTGTGTGTGTGTGCTATCCATAAACGATATATTACGATGTATATCGTTTGAGTTGTGGGAATGTAATATTTACGATATTTGGAATTAAAGCATTTTCGTTAGTCTTTTGGATTGGAAAACTTGTTTGACACTTGGCTAACAGCGTTAGGGCCTTCATTCCGGCCCTGATTTGTTTGCTGGCCCGACTTCGCTTCTTTGTTGTCGTCGCTATAAAACTGCATTCGCTTGGGACTGTTGACGTTCATGTAAATGGGTGATTTGGTGACCTTGACTGATGGGATCAGTTTCGGCGTTGATATCGCCTCCGTGGAACTTGGGGTCGCTGGTAGCTCCTCCTCCTCCAGTATGATGTCGTCGCCCACCATCGTGATGCGTCGCATTGGCGTCAATCCGCTGCCCGTTGAGCCAGCTGCCGGACGATAGATGGCGCTGCTCGGACTGTTCCCGCTGCTGTTGAAGCCGTTGTTGATGTAGGAGTGATTGTTCTTCTTGATCGCCAGCCGACTGTTCCCGTTGGCTCCGACTCCCGACGTTGCCACTGATGTGACCGATGGCGGTGGGGGCGTAACCAAGGGCGGTGCATTCGACTTGCTTAGCAGGTCTGGTCTCCGCGACATTAGCTCCAGGGACTGTGTCGAAATTGCCGGAACGGAATGGGAATCTAATATCGGTACCGGTACCGTTCCCGCTCCCGTTTCCGTTCCCATTCCCTTTGTCGGCCCCACTGTTGCTCCGCTGCCCGGCACTGAGGACGACGCCCCCGCCCCCGGTCCCGACCCCGCTGCCGCCGCAGTTGCTCCTGTCGACATCTGGGAGACAATGGTGCGGCTGTGGTTGTTGCTCAATGGGGTATCTTTCCATTTCTCTAAAACGATGTGTGACCGTGACTTAGTCGACGAAGTTCGCATGCCATTTAAATGTTAATCTTCTCAAGCTACATACCTGCGGCACCGCTGGCTCCGTTTGCCTTGCCAAAGGACAGCAGGAGTCGGACGGGCTGACAAAGGACAACGGTCTTGTAGGCCTTACGGTACTGCTTGTTCATGATGACATAGATGATCGGGTTGATGCAGGCCGACAGGTAGAGCATGATGTAGCTGAATATGTGCCAACTGGGATGCTCCACATCCTTGTCGGCGACCTTGACGATAGTGATTGGCAGATAGCAGATCACAAATGACAAAAATATGGCCAACACCATTTTGGTAATACGCCACTCGTTGCGCTTGGCTCGCACCTCGCGCTGATCCTTCACCCGGCTTGGAGGCTGCTTTCCTCCGCTGGAGACCGCCTCGGGGACGTCCGTGGAGTAGCTGCTACTGCTGTCCGAGGACACCCGACTTGGTGGCTGGCTCTGGCCTTCAGCTCCAGCGGGTATGGCCGTGGGCATGGGAGTGGGTGTGGGCGTAGCTGTAGCAACCGCTCGTAGGTTGTTTGGAATGCAATTCTGTTTATGGGCGTGCTGTTTGAGCCGCTGCTCGGACTTATGGACCACCCAGAAGATCTTGGCATAGCAGGCAATGATCACCAGGCAGGGAATCACAAAAGCTGTGATAAACAGCGTCGTCTTGCTGCTGTGTCCTTTCTTGTCGCTCATTATGGAGCACGTCTGGAGCCGGGCATCATACCCGAATCGTCCCCAGGCTCCTAGCAGCGTGGGCAGCTGCATGCCGTAGGAGATAAGCCAGCAGGCGGCGATCATGATGGCAATCCAGTGGCGCTTGTAGATCCGCGCATAGCAGCTATGGTGTGTGATCATTACATAGCGATTGATCGTGATCATTGCGATGCAGAGCAGCGAGACTCCAATGTTGCCATACTGGATGAACGGGATCAGGCGACAGAGTACGGGACCATGTCGCCAGGTGCCCTGTACGAATCGCAGTCCCTGGAATGGCAGTACCAAGGCACAGAAGAGCAGATCGGCAATACAGAGGCTGTAAAAGGTCAGATAACAGATTATTCCAATCATTGAGGGAATTTTGCGATTGTTCTTACCTGATTATAAAGGCAGCCGCCACATTGCGCACCTTGGGGCACTTGAGTAGGGCCACAACGGTTAGAAAGTTGCCACAGATGCCCACGATCATAATCAGGAATGTCATGATCGCTGCAAAGGTCAGCAACGATTGGGAGAAACTAGAGAATAAAAGGAGAAACAGAGGGGAAGAGGTGGAGAGATCAATTGGTGATCCTTTGAGTGATCGCATTGACCTTTGGCCTACTGGGAATCATATCTGTTCAGCTTCCGCTGGCTAAGAATCAACATCCATTGTCGCTCTCACACTCACACTAAAACACACACACACACACTGACTCTCTGATCATCCAGTGGCACAATCTCGGCGGTTAGAGCGTAGGGTGTGAGAGACGATTGAAATGGTCCGCGTAATATTAACGATCTGTTATCAGAGCGCTATAATTACCCAGCAGGCACTGATAGGGTCGAGGGCAAAACAGCAACCTTACCCGCTCTCGTCCACTTCATCCATGGCAATCGTTGGTCCCGGTTGAGGCATGGTCACCATATCGCCTTCAAAGCCCAGGCCTAAAGTTGTGTCGTCACTCATGCTATAAGAAATAAACAGAAAAAAAGGAGGCACTCGTGAGTTTGGATCATAGTGAGTGGACAACACTTGATAAGGTTAAAGGCCTTAACACCGACTGTACGGCTATCGAGCAGCAAATAAGCAAATAAGCAAAGAAACAAACAATACTTAAGAGACTAGGAACTAGAAACGACAAACAACAAGCGACCACTGTCAATTGGCAACTAAACTTTGATACTGCCCAGTTCGGTGTCCGACTTCTGTCTTACAAAGGGGGTGCGCTATTGAGAGGGGAGGTGAAGGGAGGGCGTGAGTGGGGACGCTCGTCTTTTGTTTTGTACTCACATCGCGCTGTCTGTTCCTTTGGGCTACTACAGTAAATTAGTGTCAATTAAATAATTTAAACAGGTCACACAAACCCGGGGCACTCAGAAATTGCCCTTCCCCTCCACAGACCCAATCTCTAACCATCTGAGTAGCTTGGGGTGCAAAGATCAACGCCGAACCTTAATTAATTGAGTGTTCCCGAGTTTGCTCCAATACTCATCCAACATGACATACCAAATGCCGGAACACTTTAATGTTAATTTATATTTCTGAGAAGTTGACGCCTATTTCATACACAGATAAAGAGAAGAAATAGAACTACGGGTTTCTGGGCTAAAATCAATTCTTAATCATGTCACAAATACTGGTATGCCACATAAACTGCAAATTGCAATATAAACTATATAAACAATTTCTTAAAAATAAAACTATTAAAACTACAAAAAAATTAAATATTTTTAGTGATTTCTAATCTAAAACTTTGATCTATAACTCACTATGTAGTTTTAAGTTATGTTTTCTTCTGAACTATCCAATAAAAATTGACAGCATAGCTACAAAATATAATTGTTGATTTATTATTGATTTATTTCCAACAAATGTTTGTCGTGGAGTGATTAGATCATGATCATCGTTATAAGCGCACTGAATTATTCTAATTTAAGTAATATGTGCCTAGTTTGCACTTAGAAAAAAAAACAAGTTTAAATCAAGAAATTTAAATACATTTTTGAGTTCAAAAGTGTACTAACTGTGTACTAACATAATGCACGATCTTGATTTCTTATAATAATTGTACAATTAGAGCACAATTTGATAGAGAATTGTGATATTCGATTTTATTTTGTAGATCGTGTTCAGCTTAGAAAAACAAGTAAGATAGGCTACAGTCCAGCTGGCGGACTGTAAAAGAGTGTGCACTTTCCATACAAATTTTTCATTTTCAACCGATTTGACTCATGGGAGCTATAGGCTATGGATAGTTATAATGATAAACACAATGTGTAAGTTTGCTGGCGATCGCTCGACGAACACTTAGATCGGTTTGCCCTATGGGAGGTACAGGCTATAGTTGTCCGATCCGGAACGAACTTGGTGAGAATAGTTATAATGGTATCATACACATAATATGCTAGTTTGGTCCCGATAGCTCTAGTCGTTTCGAAGTTTTGGTGATCGTTGTTTTTTACAATTTTCAGAGGCGGTAAAGGGCGTGTCAACAATTGTAAATAAACTGGATCTGTCTGACATAAGGACAGAATTTATTTCAAAATTTAGTGGTTCTAGTCCATGTAGCTTAAAATATCCTTGGGCTCATGCGGACAACAGACAGACGGGCAGACGAACATCGCTATATGGTCTCGGTTGTAGATGCTGATCATAAAGATAGATTCATATAGTTCAAGAGTTCAGCATGGAATCAATGCCAAACTACAACTGAATCACACTTTTGAGTATGAAGTTTAACTGCTGAATATTTCTCGTTAACTGATTTTTCTCTTTAATTTATGAAATATATTCTTAATTTTTACTTAAAAAAAGAATTCAGAATTTTAGATTCTAAATCAGGTGGAACGATTTGAGACGATCACGATTTAACAAGATTTTAATAGTTTCACGAATCGCTCATTGCGTATACGCAATGAATAACATTCATCGATCGCTGGAGACTGCAAACAAACACACACATATACGAATGAATGTATACGAACGATACACAACTGCACACACACACACACACACGTTGTGTGTGGGTCTTATCTTATCAGCGCGTAATGCTCACCTGGATGTCTTGGTGTGCAGCACATGCGATTGTTATTCCTAATACGATTTGTTAACTATTGCTCACAGATGTATTGACAGACATGCACCGATGGCGACACTAAATACCAAGCACTGATCACTGATCGCCTCTCACCGATCACAAACACAAACACAAGCACTAGCACAATCAGTTGTTCTCTTTGAGTATTTCTTATCAGTTCGCAGTGAGAGCAGTTTTCATATTTTTGTTATTTGCCGTTGTTAACGTAATCGCTAATAAAACTTTTTGTTTTTATTTTTGGGATTAGATGTTAAGTGATTGTTTGAATCAGATGCTAAAACGCTGTTGGATGCTCTGCATGAGTAATAACTGAACTAAGTTGAACTGATCTCAACTCGACGCGACTCGACTCGACTCGATCTCAAATTAAAATTCAAACTCAACTCAATTGAGCTCTGTAAACAGTTGTTATTGACTCTCCCTCTCTCACACACGTTCTGTCTCGCTTCCTCTACTGCCATTGGTGTTGGGTTATTCATGCATGCTTTGCGTCTCTGGCCTTTAACTGTGACTCGGGATGCGGCTGGGGAAAGGGGAGTGTCCGGTGATTCAAATCATGACTAATACACTTGGGATTCAAGCAGACTAGCAGACAATCAGACTGCTTTCGTATTTAATATTTTGTACTCGGCCAGGTAAAACAGGTAAACTGTTCCAACCACAATAAGGCATCGCTCACGTTATCAACTATCAGTCGTCAACTTGAATATTGGAGAAGCACGAGTCTTATAAGAGCGCGATCAAAACAAACGACCAAAACTAAATGAACAATAACGGATAACGGACACTTTTCGTTCGTCGCCTTTGCGCTTGCGTTCGTTGTAGACGACTGCACATTATTGAGTGCTCATTTCGTGGGAGCATCGCAGTCGACGCTGACGCAGACGCCGCTGACGCTGATGCCGACATCGACGTCGTGACTCGCGACGTCATCGCAGTCGCTTTGTTGCTGCTGCTGTCGAATGATATTAGTTGTTGACAGTTTTACTCTCCAAGCGCATGACCGCTCTCTCTTTCTCTTTCCCTCGCTCTCGCTTTGTCACTCTCATTTCGGGCTCTCCTCATATCTATCGCTTTCGCTCTCATTGTCATTGTTGTTGTCCGCTCTCATTGTATTGTACTTAGTCTATATACATATTTGTCAGTCAACATTGAAGTGGGGAGGCGGGGAACAACGATTCGCGATCGGGCTAGGTATACAGTGTGTATGTGCACGAGATTGTGTGCGTGTGCGTCTGTGTGTATATTTGGACCCATACTCAAAAAAAAAGAGTAGAGGGTGTATTAGGTTTGTCAGAATCGAATACAAGATTGGACAACTGTAGTCTAAAGCTCCCATAGGACAAATCGCTCAAAAATGTGCTGTTAGTTGGGTCTAGATCGTACAACTATAGCGGATAGCTCCCATACGACAAATCGGAAAAATACGCACTAGAACGAGTACGGGGTTTTTTACAGTCGACTCACTCGACTGCAGCCTTTCTGACTTGCTATATTTGTCGATAAACGAAGACACGCAAGGCGAGACGTGGCCCGCAATTCACATTCTCATCAGATAATACGAATGCAACTAACATAGTCTGGCCCAATAAATAACATACATATGAACATCTGTAAGTGTGTCTGCATGTAGGCAGTATTCAATCTTGTAGAATACATACATACATATGTAATGTACGCATTACACATTAGTAGAATGTCGGGAGCGGAGTGCAAATTGGTATAATTGTCATCTCCATCCATACTCGAGTGCTTCAATTTGTGTATTGCTAGGATCGAAGCAAATTTACACATTCGAAACTTATTTTTGAAGAGCTTGTTTAATTTAGTCAGTTTGTTTTGGCTATCATTAGATTTAGCAAATTCATTAAACATTTTCAGTTTTAAATTGTATAATATTTGTAAAATTAAGTCTATATTGAAGAAATATCGTTAATGGAATTATTTAAATTTCATTTAAAAGCATTTTTGCGATGATTATTTGAAATTCACAACGTGTGTGTATTTTAGTTTTAGTTATTACTTTTTTGGTAGCTTTAAATGGAAAAAAATATATATACAATTTTAAAGAATTGTATTGAAATTTCGCCATATTTCTTTTTAAACCTCATACTCTATTTATTTTGCGGTCAGGCCTTAATTAAAGAAACTTATGAGTTTTCTAATTTGGTTAAGACCGTGACAATATGTGTTAAATATAAAAATGTATCGTTGTGCTGCTTTAAAAAATTTTAAGCTTTTGGCTTTATTACAGTTAAATAAATAATTTTTTTAATTTTACATAAGTTTATTAACAAACTGCCTCTAGTAATTAAAAAAAAAAAAAACATATTCAATGAGTGTTTTTAAGAAATCTTATGAAATATCAATTGAATTTTCTACATTCAATGTAAATTTGCCTTCGATATTGACCTTTTCTCAATTAGTATATCAAATGGACAATTTTATTTTACCCCTTAACCTCAGTGATGCTTGTAATCATTAGTATGGGTAATCAAAAAATCCATAAACTCAATGAAAATAATTGTATTTAAATCAATAAATTGAATTGAGAATAAAAGCCAGTAATTACACCCATTCCAGATATTTTCAGAATCAATGAGATATTAATTTAACTGAATTATGCACTTTACCAATAACTACACTACTTCTCTTAGTGTATACAAGAACTTAAGTCTAAAATGTATCTAATCAGAAACTCCAACATCAAGAAGTCAAGCTTTAATAAAGTGTACATTCCTTAAATTTAGTTTCTCTCAGTGTACTTTTTGAAAGCTAAGGCAATGGTATAATGATGTACTACTTTACAGTTTAGGGAGGTCTAAGTAGCACTTGCATTAAGTGTCAAAACAATTTACTCTTCTATATCTGCTTTTACTATTTGACTCAGTATCTAAAAACATTCGTCGAGAATATTTATTTTTGAGCGTTCAAAAAATATAAAATATAAAAAACGAAAAATGGATATATTTTCTATTTTTACCACTTTGTGGTCGTTTTTTAACCACTACTATTATCAACTAATTGGAGTAGCAATCGAAGCGCCTCCGGTAGTAGAAATGACTACCGAGCTGGCTATATATGTCCCTCAGGGATCGAAAAATCTGGAGCGGCATGAGATTCAAGTGTTTATCCCGAAAGACGGTGTACATGTAACTCCATTTCAAGTGTGCATTATTGTGTTAATTATTTACATATTGCTGACATGGATAAAGGGACTGCAGGAGGTGTCCAAAGAAGAAGAAGAAGCTGCCATAAATGAACGTTATCTAGAACAGTCGGAGGACTTAATGGATAGTACTAGTAGCCATCGTGTTGCTCAATACTTGGAGAATACGTCCCAAAGTGCTAATGATATTTCCAACTTCCTTCAAATAGAAACTGTGGAATACTTTCCAGCTGAGAAAGAAGATAATAATGAATCAATAGGCTCAATATACGAGGAAGCGTCTGATGAACTAGAATCTAAGGATATATCTGTCCCTAATGTATTAAAAGACCTTGATGGCATAAAAAACCGTTTGGAGGAAGTAAAGGCCGAAGCTGGCTCAGTGTCGGCACGGTCCTCTACTTTCCAAGAATTTATATCGCTTGAGGAATCCATTGATGAACTGGAAACAATGGATGTACCGTCCCCATCAGGCTTATCATCGGATGGGAATTCCCGTGAAGAAAGGCAAACGATGGATGTATCTCTAAGTGAAGGATCAGAATATAAAATGCAAATTTCTGACGACTTAAAAAATGAAACTGTTTTTGGAGATGACTCTACTTTTAACGCCCAGGGTGCACTGCCCACCGATGAAGAGGATAAAATAAAGATACGACAAGTTTAAGTGGATGCGAGTCTCTTTTTGAACGGTAAGAAAATCGATTAATTCAGACAAAATTTTACAAAGTTCTAAAAAAAAAGAGTCTTTTAAAGGTATTTAAATTCGAGAAAAAAATTTAAATATTTAAGAAAGTTCTTACTGCTGGAATTTTAATTGTTAATTTGCTCTTTACTTGCTAATTGCTCTTTACATTAGGACAGAAATCTCAAAAGTTGAGATTTGTAAACATAATAATAATTTTATCTAATTTTAATGGAAATTAGTTTTGTTATATATCACAATAATTTAGTTTTAGGAAGTTTTTTTTTACGAACATCTAAATGATCAAATTTCCACAAGTTTGAGGAATAAAATCAAAATAATAAAATATTTTTTTAAGCAGTGACAACATAAATCACAATAACGAAATCGCTGAGGATAATACCTGTGACTTTGAATCGGAGCTAAGCCATAACCTGAAAATTCCCGACAATGAAATAATCCCGGAAACTATTAACTGTGATGGAACCGTGCAACTCGTACTCTATACACCAAATGGTCATCCCTACGAATTGAATTGTTCTGTAGTTCCAGATGACTAAATGTTGATTGAAACCTTTCGAGATGCCCAATTGTTGATTGATAACTTTCGAGATAATTTTAAAATGAATTAAATAAATAAATGTTGTAAATGTAATATATTTTTTTAAATTTTTAAGAAGGTTTCAGTGTTCTATTAGAGTTTAATAGCCTAGAACTACACGAGCTGATTGAATCAGTACTGATAAGCTCAAAACTCGCTGACGGATTCGGTTTTCCCCTAAATATTTATCTAAATCGACGCCGAATTATGTTATTTGTCCGGTCCGTGTTTGTTTAGTAGGTCAAGAAGACGATCGTGGCTAGAATTAAGAATCGAGCAATCCGAATACTCGTATTCTCGTATACACTGAAATATACATTTAAGTGCCAATGGAAATCGTATATCATATCTCTTGACTTTTAAAAATTATCTTACACTGAAAGAAAAAATAATTCCAATTCACGAAAACGCTTCTAACCATTGTGGTCTAAAAAAACGTTACTGTTAAGAAAAACTTGTTAAGTAATCATCTTAAAAATTGTGTCCCTTAATTTATGAAAAAACTTCTGCAATCAAGACAGAATATTTCTAAATTGTTATCTCAAATATCTAAAAATCTTATTGCAAACCTTTTTTTTTTCCAATATTCACATTCAGACAATTGTTTAAGCAGATGAGTCACCAACGATAAAAATTAAAAAATTAGTTTTACAGAAGAATTCATAACTTAAGAAATTCATTGAAATTAATGGGGTAATTGTAATTCTGAATTTGAAATTTTATTTTTGTTTTTATTTGCTTCTTTAAATAAAATATTTTTTATACTCTTCCAGAGAGTATATTGTTTTGTACAAAGTCGACTTGTCCGTCAAGTCTGTCCGTTTCTTTCAATGCGAACTAGGCTCTCAGCTTTAAAACTATCGTAATGAAACTTGATGCCGATGTGTATTCTCTAAGCACGCTGTTCAAATGTTAAAATCGGATGGTTATATCGTATAGCTTCCATAGGAACAATCGGTTGAAAAAAAATTTTATTGGACCTATTTTCATATGCATTGAGTATAATATCCCATGTGCAAACCAAATTTCATCCAGATTTGACCACTGTATCATATAGGAACAATCGGTTGGAATGTTTAGTATGAACATATTCTGTATCATTTGAGCGATTTTTACCAATTTAGTTTTCTAACTAAAATCTTGATTATAATTTTTTTTCCTTTATTTTTATACTCTCTGCAAGAGTATATTGGTTTTGCTCAAAGTATGTAACTGGCAGAAGGAGGCGTGGCAGACTATAAGTAAGTATATATTTTCTTGGTTAGCGTCACAAGCCAATTCTATATAGCAATGTCCGTCTGTCCCTATGTCTGTCTGTCTGTCCGTCTGTCTGTCCGTATGAACAAACCGATATCAGAAATGGTTAGAGCTTCAAGATTGAGTTTAGTCAGTATCGACCACATGTCCTAGAGATGTCATTTAAAATTTTGGGCCCACGTATCGTACAGTGTTGAAATCCGTTTGGCGACAGATTGGATCAAACAATCCTGAAAGATCCATAACAATTTGACTATAATTCAAGGAAGTTATTCACATATGTGAACGTAATATTAATGTGTGCAAGCGAGACAGAAATGTACAAAGTTTGTATTACAAACATACTTCAGGAGGAACGGGCCAAAATAGGTGATGCATACACTAAAAAAAATTACTATCAATATGCCCCAAACTATAAGTGATACTAAAAAAAACCAATGGGCATCACAGAAAATATTAAAATAATTTCTTTTTGCCTTTAAATCATTGTTCCTAATGTTAACCTACTAAAAACCGAATATTAAAGAAAGGCTAAATTTTAAGATTGATTTTTTTTATTATTAATTATTTAGTATATAATTTTTATATTTAGTATCCTTATTAATAAGCTGACATTCTAAACTTTAATAAACATTAAAGTTGATTAAAGTTGAATAAGAATAAATAAACCGAATATTAATGTAATTCACTATATGTTTTAACGTTTTGACCGTATTTCGCTGCAAGTAAAATGCTGTGAGTATTATGAGGTCGGGCGTGCTCGCCTGTATTTTTCTTTAATTTTTTATGAACAACATTTTTGTTGTTTAAAAGGCATAACATTTGAGTAATTTATTTTTAGTTTTTTTTTTTTTTATAAATATTTTAAATTTAATTTTTCTTTGATTTAAGGCCCTTAAGAAAAGTTAAAAGTTTTTAATTTCTAATATATATTTGTGTATGAAACAATTTTTTTCAGTGTAGAGTTCACAGTTGCATGTGAGTTTGCCAAGTCCCGTCCCTGTTGAAAGTGCATCTGATTAGACAGTTTGGCCAGTTTGTCCAGTTTGTAATCAATTCAAACTACAAAGACTTGTATGTACATATGCTTCTATGTTTATATATAGTTACCAAAGTGTGTGTGTGTGTGTGTGTGTATGTGCCTGCATAAAAACAAACATTTCACACTTGGAATGAGCTACGAAGAGTTCAAGACGACGATGCGGTCAATTTTCAATTGTTGCTAAAGAGTTTTTGATCTGACTCAGTTGTTTCGAGTAGAACAGACACACACACACAGGGGAACACACACACACACACAGGCGCACTCACACACGCACAGACTAACATATTGTTTATGACACTCTCACTCTCATTCGCTTCTCATTCTCATTCTCATTCTCATTGGCATTCCCACACCAAATCCAGCTCCCATTTCACTTCCAGTGCCCATTCCCATTCCCATTCCACTTCCAATTCCCACTCTGTTCGCTCTATTAAATGATCACGGAGTCCAGTGCTCGAGAACCCGCACCCATCACTTGATTGCACAGTTTCTTTATATTTATACTATATACAAATATACATACATACATATGTATGTACATACATGCATGTATTCTTGTAGCTGTTTGTTTGGTTAATTAATTAAGACTTTCATTTCAATGATGACGCTGAATACCACAAGATCAAAAATAAAAAAAAATGTCTATCCAAAGTTAGAGCTCATACAGAAAGTATTCTTAGTCATTACACTAAAAAAAAGCAAGTTAATTAGTGGAAAAGAGTTGTTATATTTACTACCTTCCACACAATCTTTATATACTTAATTGTACTATTATATTAAAATTCTTTCTGGTTTCGTCACAAGTGTTATATTAAGATATATGTCCAGATCTCTATATATTTTTTAAATTCCCTCAAACATATAGTGTAAATATTCATTTGTTTGCTACTTTGTAGTATCGGAAATATTTATTTTTCATAGCGTTTTAAGCATTTAAGCATTAAGTATTTTTGCAACAATAAGGCCAAGAGTGCATCGCCGAATTGCCCCCAAAATACACTGACAAAACAAAGGAAATAATGCTATAGTCAGCTCGCGACTAAAGGATACCCGTTATTTAGTTAAAATATGTTAATAACAATTGGGTATGATAAACATATTAGTGCGCTCGTTTAGGGGATGGGTAAAATAACTTGGAGAACATTTACAAACTTATTTATCTTTAGAGCATATTATCCATCTATTGTTCATATGGGAGCTATACGATACAGCAGTCTGATTTGGATCAAACTTGGTCATTATGTTTAAATTCTTATCCTATGTATCATGTGCGGGTTTAACTAAATTATCTTGATAAACACAAAAGTAGTTCATAATAGTTCATATTTGGGGCGTATTTTTGGAGCTATACGTTATAGTTGCCCGATTTGGGTCAAACGTGGTCAGTACATTTACTTTCCGAACATGGAATCCATTGTGGTGATGCGAAAATAGTTATTTACAATTTACGAGGGCAGCATTCATCAGGACAGACGAATATCGCTATATGGACCCGGCTGTAGATGCTGATTCAGAATATATAGACTTTCTAGGGTCGACCACGCCTCCTTCTGCCTTCTACCTTCAACCTTCTGTACGGGGTCTAAAATCCACTAGCCCCACTAGTTGGTCCTACCCCATGAGGAGTGTGCAAAAACCGTTTCATCGGAACGATCTACAACAATTTTATGCTCTCTATTTTTTTTGCTCTCCGACAAAATCATGCTTTTGGGAATTTGGGAATTATCGCCATTCAGGCGGAAGAAACTACACGTACACCTATACATATACATAAACATATGTATATGTATATGTGTATACATGTATACCTATGCACGATTGATTTTGGAAGAGTTTCGGTATTTGGGAGATCATTTGCCAGGGCTGTGGGCAAACATTTGAAGAATTTTGCGTATTTTGAGTTTGCTTTGACATGCGAGCGGTGCTCGGCTGCAGCCCTATTTTCGGCTAGTGTATTGTATTTGAAAATTCCAGAAAAGAAACAATACCCAAAACAACTAAAACATTCAATCTTGAAGAACAATGTAAACAAAGCGGTTCGCTCATTTCAAATTACCCGATGATGAAGTCAATTGTTGTATACAATAAAAATTGTGTTGTTTTCCTTTTCCGAAAGTTTTGTTCGTTCAGTTCTCAATACCCTGTACTTGCTGAGTAGTTTAAAGGTGAGTCCCCCAATAGTTTGGAAGACAACCCATAGAGCTAGCAAACGGCTGAACTTAATGCTATTAAATGAAAATTTAGATGCTCCCAAGAGACTAAATTAAGTTTGAAAAGATGTCTAAAATTCGGTACACAGAGGGACACAGAGTATCTGCTAGTCGTGCTTGGCCCAGTGAAGCACTCTGGATAAGTGAGAGTGTCTGCGTGTGTTTTGCATGTGTCTGTGTGTGTTTCAATCTGGATGGTTGGGCTATTTGGGTTACTGCGGATCTATAGAATTTAGTTTAGTACAAAATCGGCGCAGGAACGAGTGCGTCATAGTTTCAAACACAGCATTCCTTGAGAGAGCAGACCACGAAACCGTTCCCGTTCCCGTCCACTTTCACGCCCACATTCCCTCAATACAGCCTACAGTCTACAGAGCCCGTGGAGCATGACGCAGGGACAGATTCAGCTGGGATTGGTTAGGAAGAGTGGCGTGAACAGAAGCAGTGTGGATCATTTGGGTGAGCAGGAGAATCAGCTGTTCGAGGGCTACTCCGATGAACTGCTCACCTTTGCTTGGATTGCCTGCATTGTGTTCATCATTGTCGGAGTACCCGGCAATCTTCTTACTATTTTTGCCCTCATCCGGGGCAAACAGACTCGAAATTCCACAGCCATCTTTATCATAAATCTTTCCTTTTCGGATCTGCTTTTTGGAGGCTTTAATCTGCCATTGGCTGCGTCCACTTTCAAGGAACGCGCCTGGACGCACAGTGATCTCCTCTGTCGTCTTTTCCCCCTATTCCGATATGGCCTCATGGCTGTTTCCCTGCTCTCCGTCTCACTGATCACCATCAATCGCTACTTCATCATTGCCCATCCGCGCCTGTATCCAAGGTAATTGAATTATAATAATATACCAATCCTTTAATAGCTCTAATCCCCGCCTGCTCTCCAACAGAATCTACCAGAGACAATATCTGGCGCTCATGGTGGCCAGCACCTGGCTAATTACGTTCTCGATCATGATACCCACGTGGCGTGGCATCTGGGGACGCTTTGGACTGGACACCAGCATTGGATCTTGCTCCATTCTGCATGACAAAAACGATCGATCCCCCAAAGAGTTCCTCTTCATGATTGCCTTCATGCTGCCCTGCATCTGCATAGTCATTTGTTATGCGCGCATCTTTACCCTAGTCCGACGAGCAGCAATCCGCGCCGGCGCCAAGAACTCAGAAGTAGCCACAACGCCACCAATCCAGGCGCTTCCACAACTTCAGACACTGGCCAAGAAGGTTTCCGACAGGGAAAAGAGCAAGGCTCAAGGTAAAGCAAAGGACAAGGAAAAGGAGAAGGACAAGACCAAAGATAAGGACAAGGCCAAGGCTAAGACAAAGAATTCGGATACTGCTCCACAGGAGGCAGTTCGTCCCTTTGTGGTCAGTGAGAGCCTCGCATTCATTGACGACGTCTCCTCGGAAAGTTTACCCATATCCTACTCCATCACGCAGGAGTCCTCCATCGATGTCAATGTATTGATGCAGCACAAAAGCAGAGACAAACCCAAGGACGCGCGTTCAGTCTCCGCACCAGCAACTTCTTCAAACGACACCAACGTCAGCCGATCACAGACGCAAATCGAGCAGGTCAGAAACTCGTAAGTAATTTAAAACCGTTACTCAGTTTCAAACTGTTATTAACAATGGTCTATAATAATAATATTAGTTTAGTTAGCTTAGCTTGGTTAGCTTAGTTAAGATAGCTCGGCAAACTCAGAACACTTCCATACAATTTCATGTCTGGAGCGCATTTTGGACCGACCGTTGCGATTATCAGATTCGTTATCCGATCTTTCTACTTCTTTTCGATTCCTAAATTTTTTTTTAAAACGAACAATAACATTCTAATATAATATTTTCAACCTGAACAACAGCCAAAACTGAAATGAAAGGCTACAGTCGAGCGAGCCAACTTTTGAGGACAACTAGATAGACGAGGGCGGTCCGATAATTACTTAGCCTACAAAAGAGAAGCCAAAATATTTGAAAAGTGGCTATTAATTTTCCAACATAGTCTCCTTTCAGCTTGATACACTAATCCCAGCGATTCTCCAACTATTTTAAACCTTCTAAAAAACAAATTTTGCAAGGGCCTGCTTAAGCCTATTATTTGGAAGCAAAACTAAATAGCACGGGCCCCAAAAGAGAGAATAAGGTGGATTTTATTCGACCATTTTAAACACTGCTCTAAAGTGCTCTTACAATAGCGCTTGTTACACCGAGTGAAATGCGGCACCCATAGAGCCGAACACTTTCTCATGCCTAAAATTTAATGCAGTATGTAAAACAGCCAGTCACAAGATCGAGGATTTTTGGCACATTATCTTTAGTAGTAGCCATTTTTTTGTGCACCTGGCTGGGGTCTATCAAAAAACCTTTCCCAAAAACAAGAATCGAATCACAGACCGATATGGCTCTTTTTCTATATTTCAAAAATCAGTGAAAAACGCCAAGTCTGCTAAAGTCTACTAAAATTTTGATGGCAGACGTTCAAACGAATGTTTTACACGGTAGTACATTTATATTGTGATAGTAACGCTATCCTTTGTTGAGGCTAAGCATTTATTGGAACACCCTCTTAGAGTTTAATTGCCACAGCTAAATTACAACAAAATTTCTTTATACAAATGACCAATTTACAACCGACATGGTCTACGGAACACATACTATAATTTGCCATTTGATCATCATGGCTTAAGTAATTTCTCAGTTACGGTGTTATGAAAAAGGATTTTAGCAAATCCCAAGGGGCGGTGGGGCGTAGTAACAATCTCAAATACTCTTGATCTGCTCGACAAATTGACGGACTTTCATTCAAATGTTGAGTCTCTGAGATTCTTGCGGTCTTTATGGTGTTGGAATCTCGTTATTGATTTTAGGAAACGATATTTTTATTAGTGTACCTAAAAATGCTGGTATATGAGAAGCACTTCTAGTAGAAGTTCTTAAACCCTTATTGTGCTACTTGAGTTTTATCCATAAGCATCTGCTGGTATCAGATCTGCACACTTTGCACTTATTTTTATAGATATCTCTAAAAACTTTTATTTATTTGAAGCGTTTCATTCCGATAAACTTAAAAAACGTATGTCAAATGGCAAGTTTATGCTAAATGTGGGTGTTCACTAGATGGTAATTGCTCCAGAAAACCCCCTTTCAACCGACGGATGATTGGCAAATAAGGGTCAAATATAGGGAACACAAAAATGGCGTGAACTTAGTTAAAAAGTTTACCGGACACTTAACACTTGTCCTTTATCTAGAACAAGTCCCAAATATTTAACATTCGTGACTTCTTGTATCGTTACTCCTTCTAAAACACTATTGGGCATACTTTCGATCTTAATATACCATTTTTTTGTCCAAGTGTCAAAGTTCTTTACAAAACAACGTAATTTACTGAGGATGTGCTGATCTGCACACCAGTAGAGGTCGTGGGCAGCTTATTTATGTTTTGTGGCTAAAATACTCAGTATTGGGCAAACAAGTCCTCACGGTAATTTTCACAGACATAGATATTTTTTTAAGTATTTAGAAAATGGTATTAAAAAAAAATAATTATGCATTAAATTGATTATCTACTTTTGGTTTTCAGAAAGAATCCGATAACGACGTCACTACGCACATCATTTACACGATTTAGTCCCCGTAAATCGCACTATGTATCGATGGGGAATACGTCGAATGCATCATCGATATATCCGGGAAGGATGAGCGTGAAGGATCGCAGATTGCTTAAGATGATACTGGTGATCTTCGTGTGGTTTGTGATCTGTTATCTGCCCATAACGGTGGCCAAGATCTGGAAGAGTGCCAACGACGTGCATGTCTTTAACATAATGGGATATCTGCTAATCTACCTGACCACCTGCATCAATCCGCTAATCTATGTGCTCATGAGCTCCGAGTATAGACGTGCCTATTGGAATCTTCTGCGGTGTCATCAGTCGGAGCAGCAGCAGCAACAACAGCGGGCCATGAAGAAGCATCTGGAATCAAATCGGGCAGCAAAACCTTGATCGGATCATAGCCATAGTCTCACGTCCTCTCATCACCCCTGCCCACCTCCTCTCACCGAGATCCGTCCCCCAGCTAATGAAAAATAGAATAAATTTCACCATATCCACAAAATGACCACATTCAATCTGATTCTCGAATCTGTAAATTATTGCCAAGCTCCCAATATATAAATAGAACACTATAAAGTACTTATGACAGATATATTGGGATCGTGAGTTCAATATTTTCTAAAAAAAAAAAAGGATCAGGAAACAGTCTTAATATTTTAATTTGGGAACTTTTCAAAACACAATTTAGTAAGCAGAAAACAATCCGGGAAATCAATCTCGGATATTTCTACACCAAATGTGGAATACTTGACTTAAGTATGAATGTTTTTCACAAATATTTAAAATATATGGTTTAGTATAAACATTTTTTACTTCAATTAAATATTAAAAAAAAAAAAAACATTTATTTACGAAAACTTATTCGAATTTGTTCTTAGAAAAAATCAAGATAAAATCCAAAAATTTTAGATCTTTCTAGTACAATATAGTTTTTCAGTGTATATAGAAGTACTCCCAACGATCCCGTTTCATTCGCTTTAAATACATACATGTTCGCAGCCCATTCCCTCCCCAACGACGAATCGATCGATCGATCAAATAAATCGACAGATCGAAAACGTTGTGTGGAATCGAAAAATATGTATTGCATTTTATATATCAAAATCAAATGACTTTGTTATTTTTTAATATCTGGGTTTTACTTTTGAATTTTTGATGTTTAAGAATAATCGATGTTTTTACTGTTTTGCTGCTTTCCGCTAATTATTGTACCAATACATACATACATATCTTTAATAGAATGTGAGTCCATATAAGTATGTTTATGTATATGTATATATGCGTAGGATATTTCCCATGCACTCTCAAAAAATGCTTTGAATAATTGATATATTGACTATGGTAGTTTTCAATGTTATCGTTATCGTTATCGTTATCGTTACCGGCCATCTTCATCGAGATTTAGAATCAGACAAATACAAATATAGCACTTAATGTTAATTATTATCAATATACATATTGTATATGCCAGTGTTAGTTAATGCGTACGAAACTTGGACTACTTAAGACTAGTAACACAACTAAATGATCCAGTATTATTATTATTATTTTAGTAATATGTATTCATATTCATATCCGATTCGATTCCAAGTCCATTTCGATATCGACATCGATTCGTTTTCGTTTAGTTCGGATCGCTAACGGTATCTATATATATATATATATATATATATGTATATATATGTATACATACATACATATATATACATGTAAGCCTATAAATGTGTAAGTGTATATGTGTATATAGTATATCGTATATAATATATAATAGTATTGTATGCATGTATATAGATCAAAGTATTTGTTATTTTAAATTTTGTTTTAAGTTTAATTTTAATTGCGATTGCGAGCGTAATAAAATGGGATTTGCCTCACTGTGCTGGCTGAGCGTGGCCGTAGCTGAGACTCGATGTCTCTCACACCGACTCAAGATGCTCAGAGATCTCCAGAATGGGACTCTCGCTTAGAGGCTTCACTAGCGTCTGCCAGCTGGGTGTGAACAGGCTGAGCACTGGCGTCGTTGTCTGCGATCTCACATGATATTCGGCCTCTGACCCAGGACCAGGACCAGGACCAGCACCATGACCATGAGCAGGTCCGTGACCATGCCCGTGACTAGGTCCGTGACCATGATGATGCACATGGACGTGGCCATGCCCGTGAGCTCCGTGGTTATTAAGCAGCGCCTGTGGCGGAGTCGATGGCGGCGTTGCTGGCGTCGTGGACGGCGGTGGCGCGGATGCTGCTCCTGATGACGTTGTCGATGGCACACCCACACCTGACAGCGATTCACTAGCTGGCTGGCTAATGTAGGATGTCTTCAGGTTCATTTGGCTAAAGGCATGTGCACCCGGCATGGTCAGGGAGTGCTGCAGACGCGGAGGTCCACTTCGGGGCCGGTCGAGCATGGCCAGCTCATAGATCTCCTCGCCAAGATGGTGCTCGGAGACAGGAGCACCCAGTGGTGCCGCTACCGGTGATGCATGCATCAGACTGTGATTGTACTGCATGTGCCCATGATGATGACGACCCGCCAGCTGTGCCTCCAGAGCATACTGCTTCTGGAAGAGTTGTCGCTTCTGCTGGAGCAGGCGGTGCTGCAGAAGCTGTTGTTGCAGCGGTGGCTTCTGCATAGGTGACATGGCCACGCTGCTGCCATTGCCAACCAGGTGCTGATGCGAATGCGGGAACACTCCCGACGGAGGAGGCGGCGGTGCATAGCAGGCATGTCCATGATTCGTATAGAGGTCGTTAGCCGTTTCCAACAGCAATGGTGGCGGAGGAGGCGGCACATAGGACACCTGCTGCTGCTGGTGCTGCAGATGATGCAGTTGCTGGTGAGGTTTCACGGGCATCGCATAAAATTGACCATGTGGAAATTGACAATTGGCAAGGCTGAGTTCTTCGAGTGCAAGATGAGCATGGCCATGTCCATGTCCATGAGTATGAGCATGACCGTGAATATGTCCATGACCATGTGCGTGCCCATGTCCAGGGGCATAGACAGCTGCCTCCTGCTGCAGCTGCTGGATCTCCAGCCAGCCGTGGCGCTTGGCCTGCTCATACCGATAGCTTCCATAGACACGGCTGGCACCCAGCAGCGAACTGGAACTGAGCAATCCCTGGGCCACCAGCCCGTCGCTGGCGCGACGACCCTCCCGGAAGTGGATCGGCGAGCGCTTGTCCACAAACGGCGGTGGCGGCGGCGCCGGCGACTGGTTGGGTGCCTGAGCTTGCGCCTGGATCTGTGCCAGAGTCTGGGCCTGCGCCTGGGCCTGCGATGGAGGCGGTGTACCTGTGGGCGTAGACAGCAGATTAACCGCATTGGGCATATGAATACACGAGTTATGGCTGCTGTACAGCGAGCGTTCCGAGGAGTGCTCACTGGAGATGGACACGGATACGGAGCCAACGGCGGCAACAGCAGCGACTGTCGCAGCGGACAGCATAGAGTTGCTCATACAGGAAGGAAGACTGCCGGCAATATCCGGCACAGAGGGCAACACAAAATCAAGACTCTCGTAGGCGCTGCAGTTGCTCTTGGATGAACCGCGACTCAAGTTCTGGCTGAGACTCTTCGAATAGCTGCCAGCTAGGACGCCACTAGAGCTGCTGCTGCTAGCATAGGATCGGGTGCGTGTTGCCTGGGCACTGGTCAGATCAGTTGAAGATTGTGATCCTTCTTTGGCACCTTCGTTGCCCTGATCCGTTTCGCAGCCTTCGTCGGTGCTGGAGCTGCCCTGGGCCAGCACCTTCTTCTCAAAAGTCTTCTTCTCGCGCCTGTGGGGATATCAAAGCATGTCTAGCGACATTCCTAGACTCAACAAAATCATGACACTCACCCGTCTCCATTTGGCTTCGATTCTTGACCGCAGTCCTCGGCTGTTTTACCCACATCGTTGCTGATTCCATTGCTTTTTCTATATGTGCCCGAGGAGGCGCCTTTGTGCCTTGGTTTCTGGTAAAGATTAGGGTGAAATTAGTAAGAGAAAAGGTGACCAAATGATGCAGTATTCCCACCTCAATGGGCAGTGGACTCTCTTGCAGAGTCTGGAACAGACGGTTCGCCTCGGCGGACATTTTGTAGCGAAAGCTTTGATTGAGATTTGTGGTGGAGTCGAAGCTATTGGAGCTCGACATGGACTTTATTGTCTTGTTTTGATCGGCAGTTGGCGTCGAGGAGGTTCCGAGATCACCTGCCGCCGGCAGCTGCTCCTCCTCATCCTCCCGCTCCCTCTCCCTCTCGAGTTCCGTTTCCTTCGCAGTGTCCGAAAGCTTCTCCTTCTTCGTCTCGGCAATGGCAGTGGACTGCAATGAAATTACTTTAGCTATAGGATTGGACGCACAAGCAACGTTATGAGCTCACCTGCTGCAGCAGCTGGCGACAATCTTCGGTGCTCTGCTTGATGATGTACTCGCTAATGGTCTGGTGAAGCTGCTTGGGCGCCGGTGATGCCAGATGCATGGGTCCTCCCTGCTCCAGCTGTTGGCTTGCATTGAGCAGCTCCCGGCAGCGTAGATTAGCCAGCGATGGCACCTGACCATTGATGGTGCTGTCGATGCTCAGTGAGATGGCCACGGGTCGCTGCCCGCTGGCCACAGTGCGCGGTGAGCCCAGGCTATAATGACTAACCCTAGATGAGGCAGTGCAGCCGCTGCCCGGCAGTGGAGTGTACCTTGTGGGCAAAGTCATGCCCTGGCTCTGACCCGGAGCAGGCACCGGCATAGGCACTGCAGACGGAACATAGCCATCGTCGCCGTTCATGTAACGGGCATGGGCATGACCATGGGGATGGGCATGGGGATGAGCCTGCTGCTTGACTGCATAGTAGGGATCGGCAGTCGAGCGATCGCTCATTAAAACAGTCTGGTGGCGGCTAAGTCTTTTGTGTACCGAATCCTTGGCGAGGATCGTGGTGGATATTGTCAATGATTGTTGTTGCTGCTGGATCTGCTGATGCTGCTGGAGCTGTTGCTGCTGCTGTTGATGCAGCTGAAGCAGTTGCTGCGTAGGCAACTGGTCCAGCAGCAGTGCCTGCTTGCTGTTCTTGAAGAGCATACGATTGGCGGAGCTCACGGATTCACAGGGCTTGGTCTGCTCCTTCTTGTGCGAGACACGATCTTGAAGCAGCAGGTAAATGGCAGCCACATGGTCATAGGTGTTCTTCTTGAGACTGGCACGCGTCTTGTCTGGCCCAATGCCCACATACTCAGACATGATCCGAAGTATATCCTCGCTGGGCTCCAGCACAGCCTGGCGTTCCATATTCAGATTGTACTTCGCGATCAGGACGTGCTCCAACAACTCCGGGCACATCCAGCGATGCCGTTTGATTTGCTCAATGGTATAGCGACGCGTTGGCTCCAGCACCAGCATGCGCCGGATAAGATGTTCGCACTCCGAACTCATAAAGAATGGAATCCGAAAACGACCCGAAAGCACTCGATCTCTTAAGCTTTGGAGTGTGGAGCCATCGAAGGGCAAAGCTCCACAGACCAGCACGTAGAGGACCACGCCCAATGACTGCATGAAATAGAACATTAGCTTGGAGGATTGTAGTAGGATTTTTTGACTTTAAACCTACCCAGATGTCAATCTCGGGACCAGTGTACTGCTTGCCCTCGAACACCTCTGGAGCGGCATAGGGCGGAGAACCGCACCAGGTGGCCAGCAGTTCGCCGGGCTTGAAATGATTAGAGAAACCAAAGTCGGCAATCTTAATGTTCATGCCAAAGTCAAGCAGCAGATTCTCAGCCTTGAGATCCCGATGGACAATGCCTTTCTTGTGGCAGTACTCCACCGCTGAGATGATTTGCCAGAATTTGAATCTAGCAGCCGACTCCGACATGCGTCCATACTTGGCAATGTAATCTGTGAAGGAGGAGGATATGCAATTACTTGGAATCCAAGCCGATAACCAACTCCGGACTTTACCGAATATTTCGCCCTGACTGGCATACTCCGAGACAATGTAGATCATGTTCTTCGTTTCCATCACCTGCAGCAGGAGAAGCGATCAGTACAATATGAGGATTGGATTAGTTTACTCGCTTACCTGGTAAAGTTTGATGATGTGTGGATGCTTGAGCTTCTTCATGATCTCCACCTCGCGATAGACCTTCTGGAGATTAGTGTGATCCAGCTGCGATTTATCAATGATCTTGATGGCCACCTCGTTCTTGGTAATCCGATGCCTGGCCAGCTTTACCACAGCAAAGTTACCCTTGCCAATGGTTCGCTCGATGTCATAGAAACCCACTCGCATCGGTTCCTTAAACTTCAGCAGCTCCTTGGGGCCAGTACCGCCGCTGGCGAAGAGTTTCTGTGCCAGCAGCACTTCCTTGCAGCTGACCAGGGCATCTATGGAGGGTGCTGTTACCGCATCGAGAACGCTTCGTGTGCTGGCAAGGACCAGTTCTGGTTCTGGTTCCGGTGTCGCTTCACGCTCCAAATTATCATTGCTCAGCTTTGCCGACTCCTTGGTGTTTCCCTCGAGTACTGGCTCCATTTCCATTTCCGTTTCTTTAGCAGTAGCATTTGATTTTGGCTCCTGGCCATGACCATTGGATTTGGATGTGGCATCGCTAGCAGCCAATTCATTTGCCGTTATTGATGCCTCCACTAGCTTTCCAGGTGGCGGCTCGGCGACTGCCTCATCCGCCGCTCCGCACACGCTCATTTTCCGTGTGCCGCTGGCAGGGACTCAAACGCTGCAAGTGTCTCTGCTGCTGCTCCCCCTGCACATGCTCCCGGCGCATGCAGCAGCTGGCAAACTGACAATGACGCCGATCCAACTAAAGACGACTAGATGCACGCTCCTCCATTGCAGCGCCCTTTGTAGTCAATCAAAACAAACACAAACACAGAAACAAAAACAAAAACAACGAAAACAAGTTCACAAATTTCTATACTTTGATAAGAGATTAACTCACAAATACACATGCACACGCACACACAGGCATTGCGTGTATTTGTGTGTGTGTATGCGCAGTAAACGAGCATGATTGTACACTGCATTTGTGTGTGTGAGTGTAAGCAAGCATGTATATGTGTCTGTGCAGCATAGAAAAATCAATAAGCAGCCCACGCGCGGAGCTTAAATCTAAAGCTATCACCTGCAAACGTTCCTTTCTTGCATGGAGTAATCTCATCTCATCACACACACACGCACACTAGCACACACACACATACACAAATGCAAGTTACGTGTGTTATAAATTACCGTTAGTTTTTTTAGTTAATTCTTAACGTTTTTTTTGTTGTACTGGCGCTAGTTGATTTGCATTTGTCCACAAAAACCAAATGGTTTTTCGCCGGCAACAGAGCAGGTCATCAAGTCACACAAAGCTCCAGAAGAGTCGTTGAACCAGGACTAAGAACACGGAGAAGGACACGCTGTACAGCGACACAGGGCAACGCGATTCTGTCGTGGATGTGACCCTCAAGAGAGAAGACAATGCGCGTCAAGGGTTGCCAAACATATTATGCATATTTCGAGTGCCCGCAATGCCTGGCAACTCCATGGGGCACCAGTTGGCGTTCCACTGCGCATGCGCCTGATTCGCATTGGACCCCATATTTCCCCTCCACCCACTAATCGACAACTCGTTACGGATGGTGCTATTTATGCCAAAGGTAGAAATCGATAACAATTTACAGCACTTATGAGGCCCGTCAAAGGTCAGAAGCGATTAATAATCGAATTGTGATCTGCTTATCGAGTTGCTATAACACTTTTTCAATTGAAATTTAAGTACAATTGTAAACTATAAGCAACTTCTTTAAAAAGTATTTCTCATTAAACCTCCAAGTTCTTGTCTTATTATAGAAATATAAAAACAATTTGGGATCGTGTCCTATACTTAGTTAACCAGTATATTTTAATATCAAAATGTGTTTAAAGATCAGTCATGGACTGTTTCGACATTATAGTATGTATAGTACATATATATATTTATCATATACTTCCTGGAGTATAAATATAATGCACGCCAATTGATTGCAAGTATTTTTATGTTTGATTTTTATATAAAACAATTATTATAGTTATGTGCATACAGTTATATGCATTTAAGCAAGTTTCAAATAATTATAATATTTGTACAGTTGGAGAAGGGCAATGCGAGTGGAGAAACCATATATATTAGAAAGCACTAAACACTGTGCACCCCACACCTGTCTTTATTTAATCCGAGTGCACTCTGTCGCACCAGACAGAGGAAGAGAGGGGGAGAGAGCGCATTAGATTGAGAGAGAAAGAGTGTGTGTTAACAATAGTGCATCCAAGTCACGGCAAAGTGATAAGTTATAGATTCAGATCGAGTACTCGCATGCGCTGCCTTCTAATCAAGATACAATATCTAGCAGATACTATATACACAATAGACAGATGCATATACATACACGAATACATACATACATGGAAAGCGACACTATACAAACGCATTTAAAGCTGCTTAAAAAATAGGCTAAAAGTTGCACACGGATTCAGCCGAAATCCCACCGCAGACTCTGCGTGGGGGGATGTTCCTGGGAAATGCCAGTGATAAAAGAATTAGAGGCTCCGTTACTGGTAGTTGCCTCAAAAGTCCCTTCATTTCTTAGGCAGCAATTGGGAGGCAGCAGTGGCAGAAGAAGCAGTAGGGGGATTAGGTGTTTGGGCAGTGGAAACTGAATGGTCCACATCTTCCTCGTTGCCGCCGTAGCAGCGTCGCTTAAAATCACTGAAGAGATTCTGGCGCTGCTGGAGACCTTGATGCGGATCAACGTGGACAGGTTGCGTTGTGTTTCTGACACAGAAGACACAACTTAGATTTAAAATTAAAGAATGGATCTCAAAATGGACTTACCTGGTTTTGGTTAGCACCGTACAGCCGTGCTCCACTACCATGTTGAGGGAATACAGGGTGGACAGGTTCAGTAGACTATCGTGCTCATATATCTCAATATCTGGGAGACGGATTTGAGTCTGACGCGGATCCTGCAGGAAGCGTGCCAGTCGCTCGTTAACGCTCAGCTTGATGCTAAATCCTGGACGGTCGCCATTTATGCGCCTGCAGCCGGCGCGAATCTCGCGCACCTCTTGCACTGCCTGAGGCGGCGAGGAGGAGAGGAATGGATTTGACGTTTCACCGGACATTTCGCTCTCAATCTGCTTGAGTGGCGGCATGCCATTCAAATTGCACTCCATGTGCAAACCGATATGGGAGTCCATCCGATTGGCGCCACCACCACAAATCTCAATTGGCTCTGAGCTGGCCGCTAGTTGGAACCGTGACAAATCCTGTAACGCATCCTGTTGCGTTGGCGACTGTGAGGTGCCTCCAAGGCAGCTATCAATGAATGTGGATGCAGCTGTTGTTTCAGTGCCAGACATAAGCGTATCATCCTCTCCAATGGTGTCATCCGAACGTATTTGCGGCAACAACGATTTCTTGGTCAACTTACGCTTTGGATCGTACTTGCCGCCGGGTCCAAACTCATTTCCGGGCCAGTCTGTTAGCTCGTCGTCGCCCTCGCGATCTGTGTCGTGCCGGCGATGGTCATCCTCGCTATCCGACGAAGAGCTCAGCGAACTGGAGCTAAAGAAATCATACAGCTCGGTGCAGTCCATTGACTGGATCTGCAGTGGTTGCGGTGTCTGGCAAAAGCGACGCCTGCGATGAGCCTTTGAGCTGCCAGCGTGGATGCCACCGTGGTGAGACTTCTTGCGATGAGCATGATAATCCAAACCAGAGTTATCCAAATGCTGCTGCTGTGCCGCACTGTTTGGCGTATTCAACAGCGACTCAATGTCACTCACAGGCACAAGGGTTTCCATACAAAAGTCACCAGTAGCTTCCGTACACTTATTTGGATCGTCCTGTACCTCTGCTTTTTCCGAGCCAAGCTGCGACTGGTCGAGTTCCACTCCCTGCTCCATGTTCGATGTATTGTCAGTCTTTTGTGATTGTTGCGATTGCGCAATGCGATTGATTTTCGACAGCAGCCCCTTGTTGAGAGGCAGCAGACGATCGCTGTGTGGCTTCGATGTGGATGAGTAACTGCGTGGTCGCATACGGTGGTACTCTTCCATGTGCGTATAGCGTGGCATGCTCGTGGAATGCAGTTTGCTTAAGCCACTGCATATGCCAGCACCAAGACCGCCAGCACCCTGATCATGGTGCTCATTGTAGCGATCACGGTTGGAACGCTTACGCTTGCCACAAAAAAACAAATTTGAGCGATTGCTTCCGTCTGTCTTTAGAACGCGCTTTCGCACTGTGCCCGTGCCCGAGGCACATCCTGCTTGACCAGATCCACCTCCAAGCATGCCTGGATATAGTGGTGACTCGATGAAACTTTGTGGTGACACCGCTAAGTTGGTATCCTTGCTAAACTCAAACTCCATGGACATGCGCTTAATCTTTCGTTTCCGTCGCGAATTTGGTTTGTAGAAGCTAAACAATATACAATGATGAGCTTTTCGGGAGAATGAAATGGCAGCCTACATTTACTTACCGAGCAGGACTGAAATTCGTTTCGTTTAACGAGTCCGACTCCAGAGCACCCATGCCCATGCGAACCGCCGCTGAGGCGTTGAGAGTCTTTCCAGGCAGGCGGAGGGGCAGCATTGCCTCAGCTTTCTCGTCCGAGTCACTCGCCGGCAGCATGGTATTATGTGTATGTGTATCCAAACCGCCCATATTTGCATTCGCGTTCACATTGGTATTTGTATTTGTATTTGCACCGGGGTGGTGGCCATGTCCGTGTGCATTGAGTGTGTCTGTCGGACTGCTCGATGAATCTTCGGTTGGTTGCGGCGCACAAGCTGCAAATTATAGTGCAGTTAAAGCATCAGACTATTGTAGCGGCTACAAATTGAATTGAAGGAAAATCTTGGCTCAAACACTTACGCAAATTACCCGTTGATCGAGTTCTTCGACGCGAGCCCCACCTACCAACGCCGCACGCCCTGTCCATGAGCGAGGTCTCCTCCAGGGCGAGGGTCAAGTCGTGCGAGAACTGATCCATTTCGCCAGCGCACCTTGATTCAATAACGTTTCATTAAACTATTGCATGTGCATTGCTAATGCAATAAAAAAAAAATTATTCCAAATGCAAGCCTCAACAATTGGCAGCAATTTACTTCGATTTTAATATCGATTTTACTCCCTTTATCGACAGTATTTTTAATTTTCGTCGCTTTCTTTTGCTCAAATGTGGTCACTTTCTAAACACAAGCTATCGATAAAATCATGTTGCAGTTCGTGGTCTTCGATAGTTTTTGAATAGAACACAAAGTAAACAATTTATATGAAGTTTTTAATTTGGTGGCAGAACATTCTGCGTAATGATATTAAATTCATTTTTTTCATAATTTGTATTTGTTCGTGCGTATAGTACTTCGTCCGGAAAAAATACCAAACATCCTCTATCCGCAAATCTGTCCTTTTTTCTGAATGCGGATCGTATTCATATTTTTCCATTTGGGTGGTTGTTTCCCAAGTTGATCGGTTTTGGATACTACAGAATACTATACATTAACATTGCAGAACAGCTGAAGAGAACTTTAGCATGAAATATACTAAACTGTTGTACCGATATTTGGTTAAGAACAGTGCCAAAATGAGTATAACAGTGATAAATAAAATTGTAAAAAAAATGCCAAAAGAGGCTTAAAAACAATTGAAAACAAACATAATTGCTGGCTTCAGCAGTCAGATTTAAAGCAGAGGATAACCCGCGATGAAGCTGGCAACAACAAGGCGTACTGCAGATACTGCCAATGCAGTAAAAATTGCAAAATTGGTCAAATTCATATTTTTGCCCAGTTTTCTGCCCTTTTTTAAATTACGAAAAAATTGGCATTACTGCAATTGATGTCGTTGGAGCCGTCTATTTCCAGTGGTACCAATCACATTGGGTACCATACCATATCGTGTTCGAAAGATGATAAAAATTAAATTCGTAGAAGTTGTAAAAAAGTTACAGCTGTGTAAAAATGGGTAAAAATTATGAAGAAATTTTGCTATATTTTGAAATTTTGAAATAAAGCTCGATGTTTGGGTACCACATGAATTTTTTGAGAAAAATGTAATGGACCCGCAGAATAAAGGGCAGTTGCTAGTTACAAGGCGATGGATTGCAAAATTTTAAACGAGTTTTGTTTTCGAAACATTTTTAACGAACAACTGATAACGTTTAAATAAGTTTGATCTTCATGATTTATAAAAGAAAATATAGGAAACTCCGCTATCCCAGAATAAATACTCCTTCATACATAAAAATTGTTTTTTTATCCATAATTTTTATAAGATTGTCAAACGCAACTGTCATTTTAACACAGGTTGTAATGGAAGCAACTTTGGGATTTTTGCGTTAGTACTCACGCAAAGCAAAAATACCGATAGTGGAATTAACCTATTATAATATATTAATAAAATACTGACAAAATTTTGACTATATTATTAACAAATATGTGTTAAATAAAATTGCAAAAAAAAAATGCCTAAAGAGTCTTAAAAACAATTGAAAAACAAACATAATTGCTGGCTTCAGCAGTCGGATTTAAAGCAATTGCATCACTGCAATTGATGTCGTTGGAGCCGTCTATTTCCAGTGGTACCAATCACATTGGGTACCATACCATATCGTGTTCGAAAGATGATAAAAATTAAATTCGTAGAAGTTGTAAACAAGTTACAGCTGTGTAAAAATGGGTAAAAATTATGAAGAAATTTTGCTATATTCTGAAATTTTGAAATAAAGCTCGATGTTTGGGTATCACATGAATTTTTTGAGAAAAATGTAATGGACCCGCAGAATAAAGGGCAGTTGCTAGTTACAAGGCGATGGATTGCAAAATTTTAAACGAGTTTTGTTTTCGAAACATTTTTAACGAACAACTGATAACGTTTAAATAAGTTTGATCTTCATGATTTATAAAAGAAAATATAGGAAACTCCGCTATCCCAGAATAAATACTCCTTCATACATAAAAATAATTTTTTTATCCATAATTTTTATAAGATTGTCAAACGCAACTGTCATTTTAACACAGGTTGTAATGGAAGCAACTTTGGGATTTTTGCGTTAGTACTCACGCAAAGCAAAAATACCGATAGTGGAAATAACCTATTATTTTTATTAATATATTAATTAATAAAATACTGAAAAAATGTTGACTATATTATTAACAAATATGTGTTAAATAAAATTGCAAAAAAAAAAATGCCTAAAGAGTCTTAAAAACAATTGAAAAACAAACATAATTGCTGGCTTCAGCAGTCGGATTTAAAGCAATTGCATCACTGCAATTGATGTCGTTGGAGCCGTCTATTTCCAGTGCTACCAATCACATTGGGTACCATACCATATCGTGTTCGAAAGATGATAAAAATTAAATTCGTAGAAGTTGTAAACAAGTTACAGCTGTGTAAAAATGGGTAAAAATTATGAAGAAATTTTGCTATATTCTGAAATTTTGAAATAAAGCTCGATGTTTGGGTATCACATGAATTTTTTGAGAAAAATGTAATGGACCCGCAGAATAAAGGGCAGTTGCTAGTTACAAGGCGATGGATTGCAAAATTTTAAACGAGTTTTGTTTTCGAAACATTTTTAACGAACAACTGATAACGTTTAAATAAGTTTGATCTTCATGATTTATAAAAGAAAATATAGGAAACTCCGCTATCCCAGAATAAATACTCCTTCATACATAAAAATAATTTTTTTATCCATAATATTTATAAGATTGTCAAACGCAACTGTCATTTTAACACAGGTTGTAATGGAATCAACTTTGGGATTTTTGCGTTAGTACTCACGCAAAGCAAAAATACCGATAGTGGAAATAACCTATTATAATCATAGCTCGCAAATAACTGTCGACCGTTTTTCTTCTTGCGCTCTCGTTGCGAGCATAACCGAAAAAGTTCATACTCTTTCGCTCTCGCTCTGAGCAAGAGACTTTTGGTGTCTTCATTTATGTTTTCTATTGAGCTCTTTTCGTTGAGCACTTTGCATGTCGCTCTTTCAGTGAGCATTGCGTAAAGAGCGGAACGAGAAACGCTCGCACAATGAGACTCAGCAAAAGACCGATTGACCGAAAAACTCAAAGCAAACGGTCTTCAAATTTTATTTTCGTTGTTGTAAAGAAGAAATATTATAATTATTTAACAAAACAATTTAAATTTATATTAATTCAATTTAATACTATATTTAGTTAATAAGAGTTTTAACCAGAGTTATAACTATATTATATACATATATCTATTTTTTTATATACAGTATGTCAAAGAATTGTTTGCAAAAGAAAAATTGCAACAAAAATGAATTTTTAAATTTCTTTTTATGTCTTATATGTATATTAGTTTTTTAAACATTTTTTTTATATTTATATTAATTAATATACAATGTATGTATTACGTCTGCAAAACAGACGCTTACCGATTTGCTTGCCTATGCGTGTGAATGTATACCAATACATGCACAAAAGACTTTTTGCTTCACTGAACACGACTAAACGGTCTTGGAACAACCAGAACAAAACAGAATAGAAAAAAACGGTTTCGCTCCGATCGCGAGCGAGCTCATTTAAGAACCGATAAATCGGTTGCTCGCTGAGTCTTTTCGTAAAGAGTGAGAAAAAGACACTTATTTGCAGACAACAAGAAACGGTCGACAGTTATTTGCGAGCTATGATTATAATATATTAAATACTGAAAAAATGTTGACTATATTATTAACAAATATGTTTTTTTAATGCATATATGAAAATCATTTGCATATAGTAACGGCTGACAGTTTTTTTTTTATTTGTACGTTTTGTTTGGTTTTCATTTAGATACTTATTTTTATATTACATTTTTTACATTATATATTTTTTAACATTTAACTTACATTTTTAGTTCCTGGTTTTGTATTGTATTTACTATATTTAAGAGGTTAATTTAACAAGTTTACATAAATATAGGTTTGTTTTATTTTAAAGTCGATTTTTTTTCTAAATTTCCAACCGTAGTCACAGCGGGCACAGCATTTTAAACTAGTATTTTTTACTATGTGTATTTTTAAATGTTGAGGCTGGTCACATTGTACATTCGCACCGTGAGATGCAGAAGCTCATGTTCGAAAGTGATTTTTTTTCTTTTTTAATTTGCAAATTTACGCTTCTGTTAAAATAATTTCTCGTAAATTTCAACTTGATGCGCAACAATATTCTGCGACATCATCACGGCATCACATCAGACACGGCAATTGACACTGCCACATTTTCAACAATTGCTTGTCGACAAAAACAAAAAACGCCGCTTCTTCATTTGTCTACGTGCTGCTGATTTGATTTTTGCAATTGCAATTTGTAATTGTTGATATTGCAACGAATATGAGTCGACGACGTGCTCACGATACCGAAGATGAGGGCTATGGTAAGTGAATTTCTGGTAAAATATGCAATCAAATAGTAATTACCACAATTTAATTATAGATCATAGGCGCAACAAACGCCGGCGCGTCTCTGAGAACCAAGAGATTGAAGATCGCTTGGAATCGCTGATTTTGCGGGTGGGCGAACGCAGTACCTCTTCAGTGGAGTCGAATCTCGAGGGCCTGGTCTCAGTGCTGGAAGCCGATCTCGGCACTTTCCGTTTGAAGATTCTGCGCATATTGTCCGATTGTGCAGTGCGTATGCCAGAGAAGTGCACAGTCTACACGACTCTGGTGGGACTGCTCAATGCCAAAAACTATAAGTTCGGTGGAGAATTCGTAGATCATATGGTTAAAACTTTTAAGGAATCACTGAAACTGTGCCGTTGGGATGCAGCACGTTATTCGCTTCGTTTTCTGGCCGACCTGGTCAACTGTCACGTCATCTCGGCGACAAGCCTTTTGCAGCTGCTAGACACAATGATAGACGTGTCAAACGAGGACACTGTTCCGCAGGTGCGCCGCGATTGGTTTGTGTTTGCCGTGCTATCAACACTGCCTTGGGTGGGACGTGACCTCTACGAGAAAAAGGAGTCGGCGCTGGAATCATTGTTGCTGCACATTGAGGTGTATTTAAACAAACGCTCCAAGAAGCACCACAATGCACTGCGCGTTTGGTCATCGGATGCACCACATCCGCAGGAGGAGTACCTGGACTGCCTGTGGGCACAGATACGTAAGCTAAGGCAGGATAACTGGGCTGAAAAGCACATACCACGTCCTTACCTAGTGTTTGATTCCATTTTGTGTGAGGCACTGCAGCACAATTTGCCACAGATTACACCGCCGCCACACCACGACTCCTTCGAGTATCCCATGCCATGGGTCGTGTACCGCATGTTTGATTATACTGACTGCCCGGATGGGCCCAACTTGCCGGGTGCGCATTCAATTGAGCGTTTCCTCATTGAGGAGCATCTGCATCATATCATTGAAACGCATCACCATGAGCGCAAGGATTGCGCTGCCCAGTTGCTAAATTTTCCATTCAAGCATAAAATCCCATTGGAATACTGCATCGTGGAGGTGATATTCGCGGAGCTATTTCACATGCCCACACCACGATATTTGGACATCTGCTACGGCTCCATTCTGATCGAGCTGTGCAAGCTACAGCCTGGCACTCTACCCCAGGTTCTGGCCCAGGCAACTGAAATTCTTTTCATGCGCATCGACTCAATGAATACCTCGTGTTTTGATCGATTTGTCAATTGGTTCAGCTATCACTTGAGTAACTTTAAGTTCACCTGGTCCTGGGATGAATGGGATAGCTGTCTTCTCCTCGATGCTGAACATCCTCGTCCCAAGTTCATACAAGAGGTGCTCCAGAAATGCCTGCGGTAAGACACCAAGCTAACAGAGGCACCATGAACTCAAATCAGTTTAATTAATACACTTATCCCATATAGACTGTCATACCATCAGCGCATTACTGAGATGATGCCTACCACATATGCAAAGCTTATTCCGGTTACCCCTGTGCCCAACTACAAGTACTCCAACGAGGAAGCAGGTAAGTTACTCCATCCACGCTTGAAACCACAGCTTAAAAACTAGAACCGTTTATTGATTAAGGTAAAAAAAGTTAACCAAGTTTTAAACTCCTTAACATATCGTGTATACAAAATTATAAGTGATTTGGGATTAGTTCTAAAATAGCTTATGAGTACCAAGTTGTAAATCCTCTCAGGAAAGCTCTGTCACGACGCATCTCATCGAAAACAACATGATTTGTTTCGTTGGACTTCCATTTAGCTGTGCTCCACTTCGTTCTCATCGTCGTCCACAATAATGGGTATCTCCTCACCGTTCTCACCCACCTTGATGCTCACGGATTTGCTCACCGACTTCTGGGTGAGCACTTCAATGACTCCTCGACCTGGTACTGGCAATGGGCCTGCTATTGGCACAGCTGCTGTGGTTACTGGCTGCTCGTTAGTGGATGCCGTCGTTGTGGTTGTAGACGTGGTTTTTGGTGAAGGCATATAAGCTATTTTGGCCTCGTGGCGGTGGCTACTTTTGGCCTTGCTGTCTTGACCAGTGGCATTTTCCTTTCGGCGCTGCTTCCACTTGGATAACAATGGTGTCTCCGTGGATGTCGTCGTGGTTGTTGTCGATCTGCCCGCTGTGATGCGGGGCGTGGTCCGATAGCGGCTCAGGGCACGCAGGGGTGTTATGCTGGTCGAGCTGGATACAAAGGTTTCTTTGCTTGGAGTGGCTGTTGTTGGATTTGCGACTAAGTTTGTGGCTACAGTTGCCTCTAATTTTGTCGTGCTAGCTGTTGACGTTGATTCCACTGCTGGTGCTGTCGTTGATGCAACTTTGGTCTGCTTTTGACTTCCAGCGGGACGCTGCTCCCGCTGTTGTTCCGGGTGTTCGTCCGGCTCTTGATTGACTTCCTCATTAGTTGTTTCATTGACTTCGTCGTGCTGCCGCTGCTGATTTGGTTCATTGGACCCGTAATTGTCCGAGTCCAGGTGCAGTACATCCACTGAATTCTGATGTTCATACAACGGATCCGGCTCGGAGTAGCGATAGACAGTTTCTTCAAGTGGTTCGCTTTGCACAAACGCTTTCTGATCTTCTCCAGCCTCGGCACCACTGCCCGCATAAATAAGCAGCGGTGTCAGTTTCTGGTAGTTAGGCGCTGGATTATATGCTGACATCCATAAAATTCCATTAAATCAAAAGAGAATGTTTAAAGGTTAAGGTGAAAGAGGGGTAGAAGGAAGACCAATTCTTCCAATAACATGATTTATATGGCTCTAGAAGTGTAATACCAAAACTGATTTTCAATAACTCTCAAATGGCTAATTATAATATATATTAGATAATATTTGTGCCTTACTGTCAATAATGCACGCAGATCATGCTGGTTTTCTATTTCCTCAAGGAAATAACACAACTTTTGTTTGACCTGTTCTTTTGGCTATACTTTTACGCTTCTATTTTAAAATTTCCCTGTTTCACATAAATCATATTTGTATTGTAGTAACTGAAAATCATTTAATCACCTGTGTAGAGCTGAGGGGACTGTACAAGCGGATGCTGATCCTCGCCAGTTTCTAAGGACTCGGATGACCCCGAGGCCGAGTTAGCTGTGGAGAAGTGCACCTCGCGATTATGCTCAAGATCATGCTGTACTCCATGCCGATGGTTGGGAGAGGAAGTGGAGGGTACTGGTACTGGGGTGGTTACTTCTGGTGTGTAAGCTGTAGATCCGTATCCTAGCTTTGGATGATTATTGGCTTCATGAAGACCCCCTGGAGACACGTAGAAGTGGTGATGGAAGTGATGGGTGACTCCGGTTGAGCTACTTATATCTCCGGAAGTGCCGCCGCTTTGTTCATTGGCCAGCTGATAGCGCTCCAAAGGCGTGGGCAGCTTTGGATGGGGACCAAATTTAATTGGATAACTTGGTCTAAATGTAGTCGCCGGAATGAAATTGGGCCTTAAACCCAAGTTGTACAAAGCCGGAAACAGTTCGACCTTGGACATTCCCTTGGGACTTTCCGACACGCCCTGGAGATACTCTCCGATGTTAAGAGGCGGCGGAGGTGGTGTCTGAAAAATGCGACGTACAAAGGTTTCTTGCGGCTGTCGATCCTGACGACGGTCGGCGAAGATGCTTTCACGTTTGTCCTCATAGGTAACGCGACCGAAGCTCTGCGGATAGTCTGATTCCTTCTGGATGAAGCTCTGCGGTGGCCAGCCAATGTCCGCTGCCAGTGGCGACACACTGAACTTCATTTCGTAGTGATAGCGATGGGGTAACTTATGGGAATCGGCATCCCGATGACGAATGCGCTGCACTCGCCAAAGCGCACGCGTCTCGGCGCCCTTCTCCGACCGGGAGGGATCAGTGCTGCCTCCAACAAAGCGATAGCTACCATTACTGACCAGTTGCTCCAGTCGTCCGCTGGCAAGCGTCACAATGTCTCCGAAGCGAGATTGCGAGGATTGCTCTTTGGCGTCGGCTGGGACATAGGGTGTCTGTAGGAAGTCATGATAATCGTGCAGCTGACTGCCGCACAATGTCTTTGATGGTCATTAAAAAAAAAGGAGTTATGGGGGAGGAGGTAAAGATAAAAATAAGGAGGAGGTGAAAAAGCCAGAGGAGGTAGGAATGGGAATGGGATTGAGGTAGTGGTACTGCTCGAGGAGTTTGAGTGGGAGTAGGAATCACGCGAAGAAAAATAAGAAGGGGCAACACACCTACCTGAGATTACCGGCCGCAGCTCCCACAGCGGCGTCAGTAAAGAGTGTCACGTAGGTAACATGCTTAAGAGTGTGCTCCCACAATCTGTCCTTCGCCCCAGCTGTGGGCTGCTCCTCGTAGTAAAGGCGTTTCCCCGACAGTTCCTGTGCCTGCTTGGGCGTCAGCAGAAGATCCCTGCCACCACCAGGTCCCAGGATGGCCGAAACTTCATTTAGCTGCAACGAATCAAATGAAATCCTAACGTCAGTCCAATCCTAGGCAGTCAGGCAGCTTCGACTTACGATTCCCACGAGGGTGATCAAAAGGCAGCAGAATTTTCTCATTTCCACATTAACACTGCACAAAAAAAAACAAACATAAAAAAAAAAACAATAACAAAAAAAGGTTAATCTCGAATTGTTTTTTGGAGACGCACGACGTTTGTACCGCGCGCTTGAAAACGCGACTGAATGCTAATAATAAACAAAGAGCCACCAAGCCACCATCAATCTTCTCCTCTCACCTGCCCCTTCTTCAACGTCTTCACCTGTTCGTTTCTGCTTTCGTTGGAGCAGCCAAGCGATGCCAGATTTCGCAATTTTAGCCGCGTTTTGAGGCAGCTGCCGCCTGACGCGCATTTATGCAACACTTGCGGATGTTTACATGCCACACCACACCGTCTTAGACCCTATCCTCAGCCGACGACCACGCCCCCAGCCCCCACCCATACGCAGACAAACGCTGGTTTTTTTCGGTTGGAATCTTTTGGAGCAGCTCAGCTCCACATGAGATTCCGTACCTTAGATATGCTGCTCGCTTCGCTGAAGTTCAATAGTGAAACTGCCATGCCCCCTCCACTGCACCCATCTCCCGCCCTCTATTTTCAATCCATCTGATTGTCGTTCTCATTGCATTGGTTTCACCTTGCTCAGATTCTTTTGTGGAACAACAAGATCAGGTCAAACAACAAGACACAATTCATGTCATTAAAAAGAATTTAAATAGGGAAGTATATGAAGGTTAAAACTGATTGGTTTCGAAAGATCTTATAGCCCAACATAGATAATAAGTAGCGTTTAAATTCACGTCTAAGAATATACATCGTTTTACGTGGTTTCTATTAAAGATTTGAAATTCGATTATAACCAACTTGTGATTAGGTATGTGAACAACAAATGTAAGTTTTAACTTAATACGTTGTATTAAATATTAGTAAACCAAGCAACAAATTTGCTATATAATATTCTAGCAAATAATATTTGGCAAATATTTTCGTATTACACGTTGACGCAAATATTTTCTACTATTTTAGGCAAAAAACGCTTTTAGCTAAAATTATGAGGAAAAGAAATAAAAACGTGACTTATGTAGTTTTAAGAGTGTAGAGGATATCTCTTGGTATAAATGGGCGTATAAAGGGAATTTCGTAGTGATGTGATATGTGATACTACACACACACAAACACACACACACACAGACGTACTTACGCACTCATACGCCCATGAAATATGTAAGTGGAGAATTTAGCAGTGAAACTAAGTTGATATTTTCGTGTCTAGCGCCCTTGTTAATGGAAACACATCTTTGCTAGAAAAGGCAGCAGGGTGAGGGAACAGACAAAGCGGCTGCTGGACAAGTTATGCCCCATAGAGCAGTGCCCTGATCTTTAACCAGCGTGCCTTGGACACGCTCAATTTGCACTGAAAATCAGAGATCCGTTAAAGTATTCGCTATCAAGAGAAGTAAATGCTAATCAGGGCTAATAAGAGGCTATACCCTGTTCCCTTTGTCATCAGCAAAGGGTATTCGCAGTCGACATTTCTAAATTCACCTCCCTTACCGCCCCGCAAATTGTAAAAAAAACTGTGGGCACCTCACCAAAAACTATGTATAAATCACCACAACTTCGAAGTTGCTATTGTGACCAAATTCACACAGTATGTGTATGGTACCATTATAAATATCCTCACCAAGTTTGCTCCGGATCGAACAACTATAGCGTATAGCTCCCTTAGGACAAATCGGTCGAAGAATATAACATTTGTATGAAGACGTGTAGTAATAGTTGAGTGATTGAACCAAACTCCCTTATATAATATTGTAACTATCCTTAACAAGCTTGATTTAGATTTAACTTCCATAGATCGCTCAAAAATTACATATTTGTATAGTAAAGCACGCAGTAGAATGAGTACGCGGTCTTTTACAGTTGACTCGCTCGGCTGTAGCCTATTTTACTATTTGTTTTCATCAGAAAGTACTGGGTAGCTATTAGTCGAAACTGCTGGCCGTGTCTTTGTTGCAATTAATTAACTGCCAGTTTCCCATGCCAGCTTCCATGTGGCTTTTGTGGGAAGTACTTTAATCGCTGATCTTGACACGCTCTATCATGGAGAATAGAGTCTCTTACTTAATTCACATGAAGCTGCAACTGGGTCAAGAGCTGCAGTTCCGCATTCCATCGATACTTGACTTCTCCAATTAATCCATTGCTTGTTCCATGCGTTCATCTACTCGACTGCGTTGCTTTGATTGACATAATCGAGTTAAGTGCCAATAAATTGCATGAAATAAGTTGTTAGTTTTTTGCGCCACGGCAGCGGGTCGAAAGTAAAGGTGTAGGATGGGACGATGGGGCAGGAGGAGCAGCACTTAATTAGTAACGCACCAGACAACACATGAATTGCGGTTGCCGCCTGGTTCCACGCGAAAGAGCACGAAGCGCAAGACGCAGTGCAAGCGAAAGTGTCAACCAATTTTTACGATTCCAGCAGCTGCCTCTAATCCCAGGCTGCGCCCGCTATCTTATGTCTGGTAAAGATTCAATAAACTTACTCATGTTCTCCTTTCTCTACTTTATCACGTTGATCTAGCCAATCTGCCAGGCACTGCAGTGGCCCATCAGCTGGTGGTGGCCATTAGACAGAAGTGTACACCTGAGGAGGTGGTCAACATTCTGAAGGATATACCCAGCAGTGGTTACAGCGGCGAGGAAATGTCCGATGGCAGTTTTAATGCACTGAAGATCGATGTGTTTGTACAGACGCTGCTCAATTTGGGATCAAAGTCGTTCTCACACAGCTTTGCCGCCATCTCCAAGTTCCATGTCGTTTTTCGCGCTTTGGCCGAGACGGAGGAGGCCCAAATCTGCATTTTGCACAACATCTTCGAGCTCTGGTCATCACATCAGCAGATGATGGTCGTTTTAATAGATAAATTGCTTAAGCTACAAATTGTTGATTGCTCGGCGGTGGCCACATGGATCTTCTCCAAGGAGATGACCGGCGAGTTTACCAAAATGTATCTCTGGGAGATCCTTCATCTGACCATCAAGAAGATGAACAAGCATGTCATTAAGCTAAGTAAGTAGTCAAAACTCTTGAATCAAATCCTTCTTAATTCCTAATCCAATTGTCTTTGATCCCATACAGACACTGAGCTGAGCGATGCGAAGGAAAAGTTATCTAAGGCAGACTCCTCCTCCAGCGACACAGACGAGGACACGCCGCACAAGCGCAAAAAGCCAATTACACACGCAGACAAGCCATCTGAGGAGGTAAGTCATTCAAATCTATTAAACACTACCCACTTACCTTTTCTAATCTCAGGCGGTGGAACGCATGGAGGAGAAACTTGAGGCGGCCAATGTGAATCAGAAGCGTCTCTTCCTGATTGTGTTCCAGCGTTTCATAATGATTCTATCCGAGCATTTGCTACGCTCCGACACTGATGGACGCGATCCGGACACGGATTGGTATCGTTGGACAATCGGACGCCTGCAACAGGTTTTCCTAATGGTAAGTAAATCCACTTAACTAAGAAATGGAATTGCATCTAATACACTTATGTAATCCTTATTCAACCACAGCATCACGAGCAGGTGCAAAAGTACAGCAGCACCTTGGAGACACTGCTGTTCACCTCTGACTTGGACACACACATTCTGGAGGTGTTCCAGCAATTTGTCGCCCTGCGCGCCTAAGAACCTCGAACTCAGGCAACTAGCTTAGACAGCTCAAAAAGGATCACGAATCGTGAATAATGAACACATGGAATCAGTCAGTTAACATCGCTTCAGTCTGCGCTTTAGTTCAGTTTTAAGTTTTAGGTTTCTTTTTTTTCATTTGCATAAAATCATTTGAATACAATGGCGAATAAATCAGTCGAAAATAATCCAAGAAGTCGCACACACACACACCAACACACACAAGCAGTACACCATAAAATGACAAATTTTGTAATTTGTAACAACAAAACGTTAGAATTAAAAAATGCTATTTATGTCACCAAGTTTGTTGAGATGACAAGAGACAAAACTATGAATATTTTATTAAAAAAACAAAGTACAAATGCTAACCGAGTTCAATAGTGTATTGAAAGTGACTAAAGAAGAGTATTTATATTCCTGCCTTTAATCACAAAGGAACCGCGGGATTAAAGATATATATTGCAACAAAGGGTAGCTCATTTTTTCAGTAAATAGTTTTACAAGTTTTTTCCAGTATACTTTACTGAAAACAAAGGATCGCAGCTGTATTTATTCATCTATCACACTTAAAAAATTACTTAATTGTTGTTTCCGTTTCAAACGCTTTGGTCATACAGATTGACCCTTCTATTATCGTGAAAATTTAAGCGAAGAGTTACATTCTATATTCCTCTACATTGGATGCTTATATCTTAAAACCGATATTTAATGTGTGACATTAACTGGCGTTTATACTGTAGGATAAATTATCATATAATTGCAAAAAATAGCCCTTGTTTTACAATCGAAAAAAGTAATAACAATATTTTTGAAAGTGAAAAAAGAGGTGTAGATACTGTGCCCAAATGTAACCCGAATTGTTTAAATTTAAACTGCGCGTGTAATTGTTTACACCACAATATTTTATTTTTTATATTAGCAGCACTATTTCTGACATTTATATTAAAAATTTCACGTCGCAACAAGAAGCAAAGTACAGCCGGCTTTCCCTATCGTAAGATACACTGTAGGAAGTACGGTCCCGACTTGAGATCGTTTTTAAATAATTTCTTTGGCAAATGTACATTGTAACGACACAATTTTTGCTTACGTATTAAATCAAACTAATTAAAATTAGTTCGATATAAATTAATTAAAATTGTCAAAATAGCGTCCATAAACAGAGAACAACTTTCAAAAAAGCTGAACAAAGATGCAAAGTATCGTAGCTTTAGCACATTATTCATCGATAACAAATCGCTCAAATGAACTAAGGAACAGGTATCGATAAATGTATCAAAACAAAACGCGACAAAGCAAGAAGAAGTACGCTCTGTCTCTCTTACACTTGCTCACACCATTTTTTAATTCAAATTACATATTTTCGTCGAATTTGGACTATGAAAGCTATAGGATATAGTTGTCCGATCCGGACCAAATATGGTATGGATAATTATAAAAGTACTTTACACATATAATGTGCATTTGGTCTTGATAGGTTTATTTGTTTTCAAGTTATCGAGTTTGCAATATGTTTTTTTAAATTTACGGGGGCGGTAGGGGGTGTGCCAAAAATTTAAATTATGCATGAACTACCTGCACATAAAAGTAGTCTATGTACCAAACTTGGTGTTTCCAGCTTTTACCATCTGGGATATCTCGACGTTCATACATACTGACGGACGGTCAAGGCTTGGGCGCACTTAAATTTTGATTTCTTGATGTTAGAGTTCCTAATAAGTAAACACAGACCGAACAAATAACAGTTCGGTGTCGATTGAGGTAAACATTTAGGGGAAAACCCAAATCCGTAAGCAAGTTTAGAGCTTATCATTACAGATTCAATCAGCTCGCGCAATTCTGGGCTATTTAACAACTCTAATAGAACACTGAATCATCCAAAAAATAAAAAATTATATTAATTATATTAAATTTATAACATTTATTTATTGCATTTTAAAGTTATCAATCAACATTTGGGCATCTCGAAAGGTTTCAATCAACATTTAGTCATCTGGAACTACATTACAATTCAATTCGTAGGGATGACCATTTGGTGTATAGAGTACGAGTTGCACGGTTCCATCACAGTTAATAGTTTCCGGGATTATTTCATTGTCGGGAGTTTTCAGGTTATGGCTTAGCTCCGATTCCAAGTCACAGGTATTATCCTCAGCGGTTTCGTTATTGTGATTTATGTTGTCACTGCTTAAACAAATATTTTATTATTTTGATTTTGTTGCTCAAACTTGTGGAAATTTAGATGTTCGTAAAAAAAATTTAAAAATAATTTCCATTAAAATTATATTAAATTATTATGTTTATAAATCTCAATTTTTGAGATTTTCACTAATGTAAAAATATTTTAGCAATTAAAGTTCCTGCAGTAAGAACTTTCTTAAGTATTTAAGTTTTTTTTCGAATTTAAATTTCTTTAAAAGACATTTTTTTTTTATTTTAGAACTTTGTAAAATTTTGTCTGAATTAATTGATTTTCTTACCGTTCAAGGAGAAACTCGCATCCACCAGTATTTGTCGGTTCTTTATTTTTGCTCTGAAGTTCCTCTTCATCGGTAGACAGTGCACCATGGGCGTTAGAAGTAGGGTCATCTCCAAAAACAGTTTCATTTTTTAAGTCGTCAGAAATTTGCATTTTATATTCAGATACTTCACTTAGAGATACATCCATCGTTTGCCTTTCTTCACAGGAATCCCCATCCGATGATAAGCCTGAAACACCGGAGGGCTCTTCTGAAATTTCCCCATTTTCTTCCTGTTGTTCCTTGTTTTTACGAATTATCAATCCTTCGGATTGATCTGAAAGATGAGAAGCAAGCGACTCTTCTAAAACTGAACCATTTTCGTTATCTTTTATCTGGAAAAGATTTCCAATATCCTTATCATCTTCTGATCCGCCAATTATATCATTCGTTATTTGTTCACAAAACTCCTCAGCCGATAAAAATCCGTGAGAAACGAACGATTTTTGGGAAAGTAAATTATCGTTATTTTCTTTTTGTTCCGAACGGGCTTCAATGTCTTTTGATCCTTCAAGTGGAAGTATTCCCAGTTCTAGTTCATCACAGGATTTCTCATCTGATAAAATTCCTTGAGATGCGAGGTGTTTTTGAGAAACGTCTTCGCCTTCGCCTTCGTCTTTTTGCTCTGAACAATTAATATCTTTTGATCCTTCCAGAGGTATATCCTTCATAATCAGTTCACAGGATTCCTCATCCAATAAAAGTCTTTCAGAAGTGCCGGGTTTTTCAGAAACTGAGTCACCTTCACCTGTTTGCTCGGAACGGCTTTCAATGATCTTTGCGGCTTCTGATCTTTCAAGGGGTGGTACATCCATTGTTTCCAGTTCATCAATGGATTCCTCAAGCGATATAAATTCTTGGGAAGTCAAGAACCGTGCCGACACTGAGCCAACTTCGGCCTTTACTTCCTCCAAACGGTTTTCTATGCCATCAACGTCCATTAATACATTAGGGACAAATATGTCCTCAGATTGCATTTCATCAGACGCTTCCTCGTATATTGAGACTATTGATTCATTATCATCTTCTTTCACATCTGGTAAGAATTCCACAGTTTCTATTTGAAGTAAGTTGGAAATATCATTAGCACTTTGGGACGTATTCTCCAAGTATTGCTCCTTTTCCTGGTTGATTCCAATAGGTGAAAACTGAGCAACACGATGGCTACTAGTACTATCCATTAAGTCCTCCGACTGTTCTAGATTACGTTCATTTATGGCAGCTTCATCTTCCTTTTGCCGAGTTTGCAATTTGCGAAATATTTTGTTTTTATAACGCAATATCGTGAGGAACACTATCGAAATGATCATGATTATTTTTCTTGCGAATAGCCTAGTGCCGCGAACTGTTATGTCCAGGAGTCTATTCCCAATATTGGACACCTCCTGCACTCCCATTATCCATGTCAGTAATATGTAAATAATTAACACAATAATCCCCACTTCAAATGGAGCCACACGTGCACCGTCTTGCGGGATAAACACTTGAATGTCATGCCGCTCCAGATTTTTCGATACCTGAGGGACATATATAGCCAGCTCGGTATTCATTTCTACTACCGGAGTGATTAGTTCCGATAGTTCCGGTACTTCCGATAATTCCGATATATTCACATCTTTTGGTTGATATGGGAATGGATGGGGTTGGTATGAAACGAGACGAACCGTCGGAGGCCCTTCGATTGCCGGCGCTACTCCAATTAGTTGATAATAGTAGTGGCTAAAATACGACCACAAAATGTTAAAAAAAGAAAGTATATCCATTTTTCGTTTTTTATATTTTTTGAACGCTCAATAATAAATATTCTCGACGAATGTTTTTAGATACTGAGTCAAATAGTAAAAGCAGATATAGAAGAGTAAATTGTTTTGACACTTGATGCAGGTGCTACTTAGACCTCCCTAAACTGTAAAGTAGTACATCATTATACCATTGCCTTAGCTTTTAAAAACTACACAGAGAGAAATTATCAAGTGTTTTTTACGGAAAATTTGACATTTTTCTCACATTAAACAAGAATCAAAGTACAGTCGGGCGCACCTGACCCTAAGATACCCTGTGAGAAGTCCGGTCCTCTCATGAGATTATAGAAATCTTTACCTTGCGTGCTAAACAAACCTAATATACCCTCGCAAGGTATAAAAAATCATTAGTGTTTGAGCTACGATAGTTTTTGTGAGACAAAAAAATTGAATTTGGTGGTTTTTGCAACAAATTTAACCGAACTGATGAGTTTAGTCTGCGGAAAGTTGGTGATTTTGATTAGGTGACCAGGCTCTGTCAAGAACAACAACTGTTGACGGGTATAAAATGTTCAAAGAAGGCAGAGAACGCATTGAAGTCAAGAGCGCCCGGAACAAGAGAAAATAATAAATCAAGGAATTGTTACTTGTAAATCGTCGTTTAACAACTGGAAACCTTGCTAAAGCTTGTCTACCACCATTGTATCAGATATTTTGTGGTTTAAACGAGTCAAATCCGGTAAGCAGCTCTGAGGAGCATACCGGAAAGTGTCTATTTGGCATGCCTCAAGGAATGGAAAAAATGTGGGCATAGTTGCATTATACCGAAAGGGGAGTACTTCAAAGGCGATGATATTGATTTGGAAGAATAAAGAATTTTCATTTTATAGCCAGAGTCCGGGTTTCATTTGGGCACAATAGTATGCCGACTCGATATGTCGAAATGTAGCGAGCTTAAAATTAAGAAAATTGTATGTTAATTGAATCGGAGGGTTGGTTTATCGGAATATTTTTTTTAAGAACATAAGAGCAGCCTCAGAACACGTCTGTAACTCATCACAGTTTTGGGAAAAAGAGAGTGAATCAAGATCAGCTTTATGCTAATGTCATCCTGTCCGAAATATCAGCACCAGATCATCGATAATTATCCTAGATAACACTACCTACTCGATATTTAACATAACTAACTATGATCGATATTCATATATTTAAAGCACCTTTATGCCTTACTCGAGAGATTATTCTATAATTTTCATTTTATCGAAAAATATTTGTAATGTCAGTCCTACTTTTATACTATATTCAAAGAAATCTAAAACAATTAAAGTATTTTGGAATGCAAAATTTTAATTAATTAAACTAAGTATTAACAAAAGAAGGCATTTTATTGATAAAATAACTTTTCCTGATATTAACATTTAAATTAACATCATTACGCGCACTTAGGGGTTAATGCTCATAGTTTGAAACGGTTATTCAACCAGTTTTGTAGGCACCGATCGCATGCTAACTGGTTTTAGAGCCACTGTGATATGCTTAGGTTGTAGGTTGCAAGCTTGGCTGCGTTAACAGTTTCATTACATGGATAGATTCCACACAGTGTGGAACGTAAGACGTTAGCAGTTGATTTTTAAATAAATAAATAAAATTAGTATGCTTGATGTTTTATTCGCTCTTATATTTCGGTAAATATATGTATATATATATTTAAGAGAATGCACATATTACTATCATTACCATTATTTGCTGTGTATGAAAATATATTTGTAATATTCCCTTTTCGGTACCGATTTCTGCTCCAGAACGAGGACAGAGTGACTGCCTCGAGGGTCGTAGGGAATATACATATACGCATGTATCTATGTTTGTATGTGTACTATAGTAATTGCTAAAGCGATATTGTAGATTTGTATCCGTTTCGCAGGTTGGGTCACTCGAACAGTTCTAGGTCAGGTCGTTTACGAAGTGCGCGGCTGGCTGGGCACATACTTCTCCGAGGGCTGATACTGCCACTGGGCGCAGATGGCTTCCTGTTCCGTTTCATTGTAGCCGGCTCTGAAGGGGTACAAAAGGATAGATAGATAAAAATAGAAAGAGAGAAACATACAGAGAAGGGGGAACGGAGATGTACAGAATCTGTGGAGACATATGGCTTAATTTATTTAATAAACAAAAAACAAATGAAACTTAAAATAAGTAAGTACTAAAATCATGCTCATGCTTTGGTAATGACTAAGGATGACTACGATGAGTGATTCTGTTCTACAACTATTAATACTAAACAGGCACAGTCTTCATGCAGGCTCCTTAGCTCCAGCCGTAGCCATAACCGTTGCCATAACTATTTCCATAGCCGTTTGCATAACCGTTCCCATAATCGTTGCCGTAGTAGCCGTATCGCGGACGAGGTCGGTCGTAGTAGTAGCCAGGACCGGGCGGTCGACTTGGTGGAACATCTCGACTAACGGGTGAACTAAGGCTGTCCCACAAGAGGCGTGGCCTCTGGACTACTTCCCGTAGAATGTTGACCGCGGCGAGACCGACACTGGCGAGCTTGACGCCAAAACGGCGAGCGTTGTGCTTGATGGGAGCTATAGGAGCGGGCAAGGAACGGCCTTGGGGATGATCTAGGATCTTGGCTATGAGATTGTCAGCATGCGGGGGCACATAGAGATCTGCCTGCCGGTATTCGGCTGGGCAATGATTTCTTGAGTAAAAGAAATCCTCGAACCTCTGGTGAGCAGAGCAAGGACTGCGCTCCTGGAAGCAGGTGACCTGCACCACGTTATAGAAAATGGCCCCCAGAGTGTTGGCCGTTTCTGTGTTAGCCGCCTGCAGACAGCGCCGGAAGCGTGCGTCACAGTCACAGTGGGAACGAGTGAAGGTACCCCGGTTGCACAAACCGCGTCGGCAATCGCCCACGTTGAGCACATCGGGACACATGTCGTGCTCACGACAGCAGCGATCCTCGCGCACATGGGCTCCTAAATCGTCGTAGCTAGTGGCGGATGTGCCTGGTCCACACCACTTTGTGCCCGGATAGATGAATCCCAGTCCCCCACGAAACTCATGTCCAAAGGAGCCCTGATGACGACACACTTCCTCCAGCTCCACAACCGACTCGCGCGGCACCTGCCTTATCCGACGCGGATCCGACTGTAATAACATCCGCTGGATGTCACCACTGCCAAAGAGAGCGAAACGGAGTTCATCACTAGATCGGACAAGAGTGAAGCAAAGGCTTCTATACTCACCGATCCGTGTGCATCTTGCAGAAGGGATGTCGCGACGACAGCTCCACCATCATGGTCATTGTCATGTCAGAGATAAGCACTGCAGAGCCAGAACTGGGGGACAGTGCCTGGCTAAGCAGCAGCGCTAGCAGCAGCGTATTTAACGGCAGCGCCAGCGGCATCATGATGTCAGCAGAGAGAGAGACCTTCACTGAAAGAGCGGATGAAAGACAGAGACAAAGATAATGTAAGAATAGGTGCTCGGAAGCTGCTCAGGTAGAGCGAATCACAGTGATTTGAAGGACTGACAAACCAAATGTGGGCCACCATTAGCAGCTGCGTCACAGCGGTTAATTAGCAGCTGAATGGAGTTGCTAGCTCACCCGCATGTTGGATTTTAGCATTTCTATGGCCTGGCCAGCGCACAGATGACCTCTGCGACACACCACACAGTGGGTCACAGGCCGGTGAAAAGTGTTAAGCAACTTGGGGGCCCATGCTTGCTGTGTTGGTACCACTGTAAACGTTCGGCGCAGTGAGCGGCGCAAAATGTGACGATCAAAACAAAGTCAGCGAAAGAAATAAACAAAGCAATTTGCAAAACCAAGCGCGAACGAGTTGATAAAGAAAACAACAAAAGCAGAGGCGGCAACAACAACTGTAAAACGGAAATTAAGTTCAGAAAACTTAACGGCGAGTTCACTGGGTGTGTAATAAAAACAGTGTATGAAAGGAATAGGGGAATCGAATGGGTGCCAAAAAGTAAGAGCAATTAATAAGCATAAGCTAGTTAGCGATTCTTGTTGGCCAATTGCATAATTTGGGCTAAGGGGTGTGCCCAAATGTCTACATATGTATGTACATATGTATGTAATTCAGCATCGCTCACTGTATTTGCATTTGTTTGACCAGCTAACAAGTTGTATTTACATACAAGTGCATGTGTATTACGAGAATATGCATGCCAACAAACAGACTTACATACATACATACATACATATGTAGTGCATATGCAAACACATACACACATGCACATGTGCAGTTCAATCACTTTTGCTCTCTTCTATGCACACACATATGTACATACATACTTAAATGCGCACTTGCATTCGATCAATGAAAAGAAAATCGAAAATGCTAGAGCAAGACGGCAGCTCTACTTGCTTTAACTGTAATAGCAGACACGCTGAATTCGTTTTGCATACCATGATCATATGTTAAGGTCAAGTGTGCGTGTGATTGTGTGTGTGAGTAGTCACGGCATGACTCGTAAATGTCGCGATGTGCTATAAGAAACATAAAAGATTCAAAGGGTAACATAATATAAGAAAATTAATTTGTAATTGATTTTCTCTTTAGCAAATTACGACAGAACTTTTCAACTAATTATGTACACATATACATACATGTACACATGTACGCTGTACACGATCACAGCCAGTGCAGCCAGATCGCAATTAAAAAACTGCCACTTAAAATGACAGTGGGCCTTTTATTAATAGTTTTATAGACCGTTTGGCTAACAAGAACATGAAATCGAGTTTAGCAACAACATTGTTACAGCCTTGAAAGAAACATAATCGATTTTTACTATTAACCGTCAATATTTAGAGTATTTTGGCATCGAGCTTGTTATACTCTCTACAAGAGTATATTGGATTTGTGAAAAGTATGAAACAGGCGGAAGCAGACATGGCAGATCTCATGATATTTATTTTTTTTCTACAAGCTGTTCTACTGCAAGTACCATTCATTGTAATACCCGGTTACTGATTATACCCGTTACTCGTAGAGTAAAAGGGTATGTACATATATTGTAATCGTTGGAAAGTATGTAACAGGCGGAAGGAGACATGGCAGATCTCATGATATAATGTCAAATACATATATATATATTCATATATATATTTCAACTTGTTCTACTGCAAGTACCATTCATATATATATAATCATATAATCGTGAATAAAAACAAAGAGTATCTTGTGGTCGGGCGTGCTCGACTGCACTTTTCTCCCTTGTTTATGTCTACTACATTCAAGAGTTTTTTTTTTGTCCATTTATTTCGTTTTGTTCAAATATTTGCAGTTATTTTGTACATTTATTTTTAGCTATGACAGCTTGGCATTTTTTGTGTTATTTTGTGAATGGACACAAATCAATTTGATATTTGTTTCTGAATTTTTCTTCATCGCAGACAAGCCCCAGAAATGCCATTGAAGTGCAAGTCTTCGAAAAAAACGCACTGTTCTCCAAGTTTTAACTTCAGAGACAGAGCCAGTATTTTTTGGGACGGAACGGTTTTGAATACCAAGGCGTAAAGTTGGTACATAATACAGAAAATAATAATTAATGATGGTATGTGTATTTTGAGAGCTGCTTATTATGTATTATAAATATATTATCTACGAGCATGTCTTGGCATGCGGTAGGGGGGCAAAGCGGTAAAGGGGGCTACATACATATGTTTATAGATCGTTAAACAAGTGTCGCTGTAAGATCTGGTGGGCGATAAGTGGAGCCAACTATACGATAAATTGACTGACAGCTGCGATCAATCTTAATAATTCGCAAATTGTCAGTGGGAATTTGGAACAATGGCAAAGCCAACTATCGAGTGTTTGAACCGCAATTGGGATTGACATCCAGTTAAGAATCGAGATAATTTGCCATAGCTAAACAAGTAGCTTTTTATTTCGTATATGGTATTTATGAGTATGTAATTCTGTCCGCCTGTCCGCCTGTCATCTCATCTCCACATCTCAGTCCCAGTCCATTCGCATAATTTTCAATGTCAATGCTTTTTAATTTCATGGCATAAATAGGCATCAAGCCGGCTTCGATCTTGTCTACCTTTGAGTCTAGCTGTAGAGCTGAAGACTCGACTTTGTTGTCTTGATTTTTTTTTTTTGTTTTGTTTTTTTCTTATTATATTTATGTTTTTTCTATTGCTTTGTTGTCATGGATTTGTTTGTCTTTTCGACGATCACAATGAAGCGAAAGAAAATGAAAACGAAAACGAAAACAAAATCAACATTCGATTTGTTTAACCTACGATTATTGTATCGTATTTGGCTTTGATTTTGGCTCGAACTCAGGCGCCGTTTTCGTCTCAGCCTCTCTTTCCCCCGACCCCTCTATACTCACCCCACTCCCCTTCTGTCTGCGCCTCTGACTTCGTCAAGTACAATGACCGCGTCGCCAAAGTGTCAAGAGAGCCACACACACACGCACACACAGACACACACAAACACCTACATATATATGTGTATACATACACGCAAATCGAACTGAACCATTTCAAGTCTGTCTAGGCTAACCTAACGGCAAAGAGGTCAGCTAGGCAGCCTCAGGTCATGCCCTAAACTGTTTGAACCGTGGCTAACTTGGCTATTTAAACATTAAAGCTGTTAGCTACTGTTGGTTTAATGAAAATATGTGCAAGTTGAGTGACGAGCACAAAAAAGGGGTAGCAGAGGGATGATGGGAGTGCAAGAGGAAAAGCACCTAGTTGGAGCTCGGAAGAATTCAAGTTTCCGACTTGACTCAGCTCTAAGCAACCAGTCTGCCGGGCTTTCAGTGATCAGAGTCCCACTGGGGAAGCGATGGGCTGCTAAAGGTCGTGCGGCGTTGAGGTGGGCGTGGCACTATAACAATCAATCATTGTGAACGCAGCTACTGTTGCTCCTTGGCCATAAGTTTGAGGTGTAACTACTAAAAGAAGAAACTTGAAATTGACCACATACCGCTCGCTTCACTCGACCCCCGTTCTGCTAACACTCTGCCCTTCTCTCCGCCCCTGTGCTTCACCCCGTCCCTCTGTATTTGCCTTTACCCTTCACTTGCCTTCAGATACAAAGCGCATTTGTAACTGGTTTTTTATTTAATTTATTATTATTGTTGTTGTTGTTGTTGCTGCTGTTGTTTTGATACATTGTCATTGCTGGTTACCCCTGCACTTTGAATGTCTGATTCTGAGCCATAAACATCATAAACAAACAAGCCAGAAGACCGAAAAGTGTAATAATAATATAAATAAAAGAAGCTACCTTGCTACCTTCCACTGCGCCACACTGCGCTACATGGCGCTACACTGCACTACCAGTGATGCCAAATTTAACCCAGCAAAAAAAGCTAGTTTTTAAAAATCTACAAAATTTTGCACTGGAATAAGTTAAAACTCAACTTTTATTCATAATCAAATCAGAATAAAAGCAAAAAAACAATTTCTAAAAAAAAGGCTAGATGTACTAAGAAAACATGGATAGAAAAGTGGATAATCAGCTTATAAAATAATCAAACAAGTATAATATAATAAACCGAAAGAATCTCATAAGAATTATATCGTTTCTCATGACTATAAAAAAAATTAATTTTAACTGTGAAACTACAATTTTGAAAACAAAAGTTTATGACATACTACATACATAGCATAGTAAGCTATAAAGTGTCATAAAGAATTTCTTAGAACTTGAAAAATTAACGGCTAGTTAAATTAAATTTTAAAAAATAGATCTTTCCGGCTAATATCACCACTAAAGTTAAAAATAAATCCGTTTACGATACCGTAAAATGTATGAAATTTAACACAGCAAAGTGACAGCTAAAAAATGGCTAAAATTTTGCATCACTGAAAGTTACACGCTGCCCTTCCCTTCTGAGCTGACAGCAATGGAAATTAAAAGAGCTGGCCAAGATCCAATTTGCCAGCAGTTACCAAGTTGTTACTGTTTGGACGTGTAATTGTTTATCTCTCAAAAATGATCTTAATCGCCTTCGCCAAAGGCCACAAGCCCTACGTGCCCACTCTCCCCCTTCCCTGCCCTTCCCCCCAGTTCCAACATGGATTTCAAGTCCAACTCCGACTTCAAGTTCAACGCAAATTGCAGGCAATTGGGGCGTGACCAATTTAAACTGCTCCTTGCCAAAAAAAATAAAACTAGTATGAAGCTGCAGTTAAGCTGCTCGACTGTGTTAGACCCAGTTGTAGGAAAGAAGCCTTCATTGGAGAGAGAGAAAGAGTGAGAGGGATACAGAGAAATAGCCCCTGCGCACAACGAAATAATCGCTTAGTTGCCCCAATGCACTGGGCTCACACAACAAGCCAGAAACCACTTCAGAAATGGGGTCAAGTTTAAGAGCAGGTTATCCGGGAAGACACTACGCGGTCGGGTGTTGAAAGGGAGAGGAGAGAGAGACAACAGAGTTGGAGCTTTGTTGTGGACAATGGCAATGACAGTGCCGGTCATTGAACGTACCTCACTGTTTTGGCCAGGTGAAGGTTGGCCAAAGGCAGTCGCAGGCCTAACACTGAAGAATGAAAACTGTAGTGCGAAGACAAAAGGCACTCTCAGTCTGCGATACCTAGCGGTAATGGGAGGAGTTAGCGTGTTTGTTTTGTTCAAATTGGATTCCGATTTGGATTTGGATTTCGATTTTACTGCTTTGCTAATTGTGTCAAAGTTTGTTTTGGCCATTGTTAAGAACTCGCCTTCAAGTTGTTAACGGACGCGACCTTCTTCACTCGTCAATCCCCACTCGCATTCCCTTTCCGATTCAACATCGCTAATCATTAAGTAAATTTCACAACTTGTCGAGAATTCATGCAGATCCGACAAACGCAAATTCTACCAAAGTGTGAGACAACTGCGAATATGGAGAGGATTATGGTGAAGTGGAGAGGGTAAATGGGTGTAGGATGGGTTGGAGGGCAGTACCCGAGGCCACACTTATCGTTCGCACAAATTTATATACCAAATATTTGTTATTTGATTTGTTGTACTCACTTGCGACGACAAGAATTCTACATCACTTGTTTGCATTATCTACACATGTATTTTTTTAGTTGAGACTTTATTACCGAGTTATCCTCAAAATGTTCCCCTTTTACTCTGACCGAACTCCAATCAAATCTCAAATATTCTTTTGCATCTGTTTGAAAACTATTTTTTTTGTATTTCAACCGGTTTTTGCAGACTGAAATTTATCCATGACATTATCTTACAGTTCGAATTAAATGTGACTTTGGAAATAATCATAAGCTGACTGACATTTTTTAATGTAGCATTTAGTGTTTGTTTTAAATGAAATTAATTTTTTAAATTAAACATTAATTGAGCTAGCCTGAGTGACATTTTTGTCCCCGGCCCAAAGAGTCGCTTCTTTATTTAACTCTGTTTCTATAAGCAAAGTTTTAACGATTTAACTTATTGTTTGCCTCTAAATATTTGAAATATTTTTTAATTTAAGTTGTTTTTGAAATATACCAAATGAACTTGTTATTTTAAACAATTATTTAATTTGATTGTTAAATTTATTTTTTTTTATTGTAATATTTCTCTAAATATTTGTTTAGTTCTTTGGAGTTTTGTTCATTTTATATTTGTTTTATTTTAACAATAAATATTATTTCAAGTACTTTTTTAAGACAGGTTTGTCGGAAGTGTTTCTTCTCTAGTTTCCCACAGTAATCCCTTATATTCTTTAGCGGATTATGAAATACTTGATTTAATTGTATATAATTAATTATAACTAGATTCAAAACTAACTTGATCTGCGTGCAGCAGCAATAAACCTTCATGGTGAATGTTCACTTTCTTGAAAAACACAGGGTACATTTAAAGTCGTGCTAGCCTTGCTTTGAATTTAGTAATTTTGTCGATTTGCAATTGTCTGAATTTCCAATTTCTTCTTTTATATGGCACTTTCGCTTTTTGTAAACGAGGACAACACAAATTACACACACAGACAAACACACACACACACGCACACACACAGACACACTCGGTTTCAGCTTCTCGCTCAAGGATGTCGCCGCCAATTACAACAGCAACAACAACAATAACTACACCTTGTGACATTTAGTGAACACCGACTCGTTTCCTCCCATCCCATTTCAATCCCATCTCCTTTCATCCTCCTCCTCCACTCCCATTCCCATTCCGTCTCGTCCTGTCCTCTTTCAACCCGGCTCGTCCCGCTCTTACTACGCTTCCTACATCTGCACACACACTTTCCATCTCGTTCTGTCGCTTTCAAAGTGGTTGTGGCCTTCAGTCCTCGTGCGTAATGACCTTCAAAAGACAGTCAGAGGCAACAACAATAACAACAACAAACACAAAAACACCATCCACAACGAAAGCAGCAGCAGCAAGGACATTGCCGAAACCACGTGCAATTGTAACTGAATTTCACACAAATAAAAATAAAAAAAAATTCACTAAAAATGTTCAAAACAATTCACAAAATAGGAATTAAAAATATTCTTAAGCACAAATTACAAAATCACACATTTTCCGGCGGTAACCGTTGCCCCTTTAACCGTTTCGCCCGGCTCCGTTTACCTGGAAGTAGTTAACGGTATTCCTCTAGTGTTCTCAAATAACTGTTGTTGCTCCAAGCGGCTTGGAGCAGCGACTGGAAGCAACTGCGACTAGGATATGACGTACTTCTCTAGTATCCGAGTGTTTATGTGTGTGTGAGTACGAGTGAGTGCGTGTGCGAGTGCGTGCGTTTCCTCTGCAACTGTTGCCGACGATGCTCACAACAAAACATTTCCGCAACGCGTTTGCGGCGCGACTGAACTTGATTCTGGCGCGCTAAGCGCTGTTAAACTTGGACTTGGCCAAATTGAAAAGCAACCGTCGAAAAGCAGCAACGGCTACAACGCACACACACAAGCGCGCACACATGCATATACATATATACAGCATGCAGAAGCAGACGCGGCTAGAAGCTTAGTGTGCGTGTGTGTTTGTCAGTGTACGTTGTGCTGCGGCGCAGGTGGGGGCGTCTGTCTAGCTGTGTGTTACCTTGTGTCTGTGTGTGTGTCTTTGTCCGTCGGAAGCTGCAGCTTGCCTAAGCAAGCAAAATGGAAGCGCTGTTAATTGCATTCACACAGCTAGAGCTTTCAGAGCTTTTTCATGCTTGCTAAACTTTCGGGATTGCAAAAACAACAATGGCAAGTAACGGCTCTTTAACCGCATAGCAATGACAGCAACCACACAGCACTGAACAGTGGACTGCAAGCTTTGAGGGTTTGCGTCTTTGCTCAACACTACAACGTGCTGCTTTGTTGGCTTGAAAGTATTGCATAACTTTGGGAGCTAGAAATCTAGTTATTTTAAGATACAAATCAAAGTAGAATCATCGAAATAACTTGTGGTTGGTATAAAATATATTAAAGACAATTGTTTATTTTTATGTTTTGTACTTGGTTAATACTCTAGCTATTTAAACTCAAAAGATTAGCAATTAACTAATTGCAAACCAAAATAAAGAATCACAAATCGTTTTGAAATTGTATAAATTTATTAAATATACACGTACATATATATTTTTATATATATAAAAAAAAAAAAAAACAATTATAATTATAATATATTGCAATCGCAAATAATATAAGGACCTTAAGAGCTAAGCAGAAATAAGAATTGGATTATTTAATAGTTTACAAAAAGAAAAATTGAACTTATTTAAGTTTTTGTTTTTGTGATCTTAAGTTAAAACTTTTTCAGTTCAGGTTTTTTGGATTAGAATTACAGTTAAAGTTCGATTTAGATCATTTTGAATATAGTATAAATTGCAGTTGCATGTTGTAAATTGTATCTGCTAGTTTATCACTATACATACTTAAAACATATACAAAGTTGGGTTATTGTATAGTTAGGCGAGAAGGGAACTAAGGGGTAACGGATATGGGGTATGGGGTAATGTCGATGGTGACGAAAGTGTGCCGTACCAATTTAATTCCCCGCCCCAAGACTCACACATAGTAGAAGCAGTGGCTGAACATTTCGACAATCTTAACATAAATTTAGTTAATATTATTATTGATAAACACACGCAGCCACACATACATATATATGTATATATTGCATACATATGTATTTGTGAATGCGTACCCTTATAGCCCCAAAATTAATTATTGATTTCATAATTTATATCTTGATTTCTTGCTTCCTTCCTTAGTTGTTTTGTTGCTCATTTCCGTGCCTTTGGAGCCTCGCTCAGTCATTGCGTAGGCGTTCCATACGCCTATTATACATTATCCAATATTTATATAGTATCCACTATCCATAATTCACAATCCATGATCCTATGAACCATGATCTACCTAATGTTGGCAAACAGATTCAGCACAGACTTATTCTCCTTCTGACTCCGTGCTTTGCTAAAGACGTTCCAGAAACGCAAGGTTTCGTCACCGGCACCGGTGACAATGGCCTCGCCATCTGGACTGAGAGCCAGGTAAAGGACGCGGTAGGAGTGACCGGTTAGTTTGGCCACCTGGGTCAGGGAGGGGTACTTCCACACGAGGATTTGGTTCTGCGAGTAGCCGTGTGTGGAGACCAGCTCTGATGAATGCTTCGACCATGCAAGATTGCATACCTGCGAACCCGTGTCTACGCACTGCATTGGCTGACCTGTCAGCGTATTCCAGAAACGTATGCACCGATCCGCAGTACCTCCGCCACTGGCCAGGAGTCCATGATGATGCGGTGACCAGGCGATTGCCTTTACCGCCGCCATGTGCTCCGTATATGATTGCACCGGATTCACTGAATGCTGATTCCATACATAAAGACGATTGTCGTTGCCTCCGCTGGCCAAATACTGATTGTCCGGTGACCACTTCAGTCCACACACCTCCTGTCGATGTCCTGCAAGTCGTCGCTCAGACTGTAGCTGCGGTGTGCGTGTGTCACGCTGAATAATCCAGCGATCTCTCGATCCGCTCGACAGAATATCGCTGTTCCACGCCAGCGCGCCCACACGCGCCGAGTGTCCATTGAGTTTGTTAATCTGCGTGAAGTCCAAGACACATTTTAGACATACTTTAGTTTAGTTTCCTTCAGACTGTACTCACCTGCTTATTGGCCGCCACATCCCAGACGGTCACGTAACCATGATGGGTGCCCACAGCCACTGTATTGCCGCGCTCGTTCCACGACACGGAAGTGACCGTATTCGAATCCGGACTCAGATCACACAAGCGGGTTACCTGCAAAATACAAGCGGTTCAGTCATCAGCCTCCAAGTCCATGAGGTGGCTAACTTACCTGGCTAGTACAGGCGCTCCAAAGGTAGACACAGCTGCCCAGACCAACGGCGAGCACGTTCTGAGATGACCAGTCCACCAAATTAAGATAGAAATCATCCTGTAGCTCAGGCGCATCCAACACCTTGAACGGTATTCTCGATATCTTACGCGTCGCTTTTCGTGGCGACCGCAACAATTTTTGGCTTTTAGCGCTTACCGGCGACAGCGAGTAAGGGCATTCCCCATTGTAGTCCTGCAACAAGAACGAAACAAAACAAAATATAATATTAGCTAACAGTTAATTTATTAAACATTTTATAATTGCAGTAAAGTGAGTAAGGACGTTCCCCTTTGTACTCCTTTGACAAGAACAAGACAACATATAAATAGTTAATCAGTTTCCTTGCAGTTGTTACAATTACAGATAAGCTAAAAATTGACAAAGTAAATCGTCAAATTTCTCTTCGTCTCAATCTTCGTCTTCATTCGCTTTGTTTGCTTGGCGCGTACTTGACTTGGGGCAATTAACGGCACACTGCTAAAAGCAGTGACCGCGTCAGCGTTGATTTTTCAGTCGGCGTCTCTGTCTATGTGCGTTCAAATACGCATTGTTACAAATACATAACGGCCTCTCATCAAACCCTTCCCTCTCGCTCTTACGCCATCCACAAATGGCACGCACTTTTAATCCCAGCAGAGCTAGTCTCCACCACCCGCTCTCTCTCCCTCAAGCTCGCACATAAAATGCGTATACAGTAGAAGAGGGAGAAGTGTCTTAAGCATATGCGTAACTCCTCCTCCTCTTTCTCCACCACCTTCTTCATTCGCACTCCACTTAAGCAGTGGAAGGTCGAGTGGGAGAGGAGGGGGCTAACTGACTTATGCAATGCGTCCATATAAAACAATAGTAGCAACTACTGTTCGTGTTCAAATGCAAAGCTGGAATCAATCGAACCAAAATTCACATGCAAAATGTGAGATCTAAAAAACGAATACAAAAAACATGAAAGAAAAGTACAGTCGAGCACGCCCGACCGTATTATACTCTCTGTGTTTCATTCACGATTATATGGTTGTATTATTGAAATCGTTATCCGGGTATTACAGTGGATATTAAGAGGTACGTCAAGAAAGCTAATGTACTAAATTCATGTAGAGCATAAATATACATGTTTACACTTAGCCATACGTAAGTAATTTTCCAAAATAGTCGGATCTTTGTTCCATGCAAGTGGAAAGTAGCAAACTTTGCCTCATGAAAGTCTCCCGTCAGCCGTTTTGTCTACTTTTCCACCTCCTCCTTAAACTCCCCGTTCATTAAACACATTATTCTTTCATCCAGGTGCACCGAAGCAAAAAGAGGACAATCTGAAGGTACCAGGTCAATGGAGTATGGATAATACGGGGGGAATACAGTCCAGTTGTTGTGTGGCGTTCTATACTTTGCCGAACTTGTAGCTGTAACCGCGTTTGAGATCGGTTTTTCAATACGGACACACGGACATGGCTATATCGACTATCGTCTATTGATGCTGATCAAGAATATATGTATATACTATATGAGATCAGCCACGCATCCTTCTGTCTGTAACATACTTTTCATAAACTCAACATACTCTTGCAGAGAGTATTGGAAAAGTAAGAAAGTTTTCATTCGAACGAGCCGACAGCAAACAAGAAAGAAAAGTACAGTCGAGCGCGCCCGACCGTATAATACTCTCTGCATTTGTCCCGATTAAATTATTAAAATCGGTATCGAGATATTACAATGTGAATTACTTGCATTAAAACACGTTGAAACAAAAACAATCTAAGCATAATCAAACACACATCTGTTTGTTTGTATTCGAATACACATACGTTTGACAATATGTATATGATGCAAATATATATGCATGTGTGTATTCGGCGCAGCCAGCGACCGCGGGCAGCGCTGCCGACACACAGGCAGCGAAAACGTTCGAACATGTGCTTGTGTGTTTCTATCTCGCTTGCACCTATGGGTTGATATTGCGTTCAATTATCAATATTGTAACGCTTCTAGTTTTCTTGTTTATTGTCCGATTTTAATGCGCCTTTCAGTATAGTTTAATATAGTTAGTCTCCACACGTATTATATTAATTACAATACTGTACGATACGAACAAGTTCGCAAAACCCGGCATTGAAGGTTCCAGCCTTTTTTATCAAATGTGGGAAAAGTGGGCGTGGCAGTCCAAAATTTTAAATGGCAATGCAACTATGCCGTCGCTACGAACCTCCCGTTCCAGAATTGGTGATCCTAGGTGCCATAGTTACTGAGATATTTGCCGAAAACACCAATTTTTTCCGAGGTGTGTCCAGTTTTTTGCTTATTGTGGGCGAATGGGGCGTGGCATCGAAAAAAAAAAAAGATTCTTGTATTGACTGACTAAATATCTGATCGTTTGACACCAAGCTCGAACTTGTAGCTCTTACCATCTCTGAAATCTGTTTGTTCATACGGACAGACAGACAGACAGACAGACAGACGGACAGACGGACAGACGGACAGACGGACATGGCTATATCGACTCGGCTTGTGATGCTGATCAAGAATATATATACTTTATGGGGTCTGCCACGCCTCCTTCTGCCTGTTACATACTTTTGCACAAACCCAATATACTCTTGCAGAGAGTATAAAAACCCCGAACTGATTTTAACCTACAATTAAGCATTTTTGGACCGATTTGTCCTATGAGAGCTTTAAGATATATATTTCTGATCTGGACCAAACAAAAATGATATATACGTTATGTGTGAGATTGGTTGCGGTCCCTCACTAAGCTTCTAGACATGAAGTATTAGCTAGCAAACAAATTTTATGCATACATCATGGTTATAGCTATAGTTATAAAGTTTGGTTCAGATCAGATAACTATATTCTATAGCTCTCATAGAACAAATTGGTTGAAAATTGAGAAAAATGCGCACTAGAATAAGAACGGGGTCTTTTACAGTCGGCACGCTCGACTGTCGCTTTTCCTACTTGTGTTTTTTAAACAAAAATGAATATTCTTTCGAGTGTTTGTGCTTGAGATAAGCGATGAGGCAAGTATAGAGATGAAGAGGGCTGCAGATACGGGTCAATTCACTTGACGTGTGCGGTTTTAATGCGAATCGCAAATTAAAATTTAATTCAATTAACATGCGAGCAAAGGAAGCTAAGATCTGCAATTGAGACGGCAGAATCCAAAGAACTTGAAAATTTAATAACGATACCAGTCGAGTCTCACTGTGGTCTCACTGTGGTCTTTATACCCGTCACTCGTAGAGTAAAAGTAAAGTTTGATTCCCAGATCACAATTGGTATAAAATAGTTATTGTTACAAGATGTCTTAATCACATACTGTGTTTAGTAAAACTCCACACCCACACATGAGTGCAAATTTGGACTACTTTATCATATGGCCGCCATATGAATAATCTGATTTAATTTAGCTGTTTCTGGCAATCTAGCTACTATAGGCCATGAAATAATGCCAGCACTGGCACATATGCTTTGATGCTTACTTTGGCTCACTTGCCCAACAATTTTTAATGGGTCTGTTGCCGTTTTTGCTTTCCGCTTTCTGGGAATACCGTCACCAGGCAGTTAAATAGCTGCATAGTTGTGGTCTCAGGTCTCTGGTCTCCGGTCTCCGGTCTCGAGTGTCTGGTCACTGGACTGGTCTCCGTGAGCCCATAAAGCGTACAAGCAACTGCCATTAAATTTAAATGCTTTTCGATGCCAATTGTCGTGTGTATGCGTGTGTGTCTTTGCTATGCCTATTAGAAATTCAATTGTATAAGCGACAGCAAACTGTTGTCAAACCCAAAAGTCCAAAACCAAAACCAAATCCAAATTAATTTTGTTCGTCTTGTCTTGTTGCTTGTTTGTTATTTCTTTTTTTTCTTTCGATTAAATCTTTTGGCCTTTGGCTGCTTCTTGTTAATGTCCATATAGTCTGGTATTCTGGAAATGTCCGTATTCTGGAATTGTAGTTCTTGTCATTTGGAATTGTCATCAGTCATAAGTTGTTGTCATTGTTGTTTATCGTGTCTTTGTCCCTCATGTTTCCACTTTGGCCCCGAAAATACAAGTATCACATAAACAGTGCCACAATCAAGTTCTTTGACATCTACAAAATTCTCTGAAGTACTTGCTCTATGTCCATTTCTCTGAGCTAGAGAGTTAACTAAAATCCAACACATAAACAAACTCAAGTAAATTTTCTGAATTTTTCCAGCTTTTCATTTGCCATTCTGTCCTCCACTGATTACAAATGCGAACAGAAGAAAAATCTTTGTTCGTACGCCACTTTACCCAGTGCAGGGTATCTAGCTGTTCCCAAAATATTAAGTCATACTCTTTAATGGCTGTGACATCTGACCAGAGATTTTGGTTAATAATTGTTAGAGTTTTGTGACGTGTTCTTTGGAGGTTCCAACCAGCAAACAGAGAAGAAGAAGAAGAGAAAGGCGCAACTCTCGCTGACTGCTCACCCAAATAAAAAACTAAATCGAATTGCTTTGGATATGGGAGGGAACGTTAATGATCACGATAATGGCAAGGCGAATGGCATGTGGAAATGTACACAAAGAACTGTACACTCAAAAAAACATACATGTAAAAAAATTTGTTAAATTTATCGGCCAATTTAAAAAGGGTAATATTTTTTAATGTCAAGAATAGATAAAAAAACACTTCAGAATTATAGTGTGTAAAAATATTAATTAATTTCATACTGCAAAACTAGAAATATATTATGATTTACAGTTTATGCGTTTTAAACTTAAGGAAATTTAAGAAAATGTTTCAAAACTTTGTGAAAACTTTTTTTATTTTTTTTATTTTTTTTTCAGTGTAAAAGTATGAGTATGAATGAGTTGGCGTGTGTGAACCTGTCGCGATGAATCTCTGCTTTGTTAATCACTGAATCACTAAATTTGTGGCCAAATGATCAAATAGCCAAATGGCCAAGTGGTCAAGTGGCTTTTAAAGCTGGAAAGTAGTCATCGGCTTAGAGTTCAAATTAATGCTATGTTAATGCAAATGTCTGCTGCATAAATTAATATCAATAATGAAAATAATCATAATAAAAAGTAAGACAAACAAAGCAACACACAAACAGAGTGGAAGAGGAGGCAGAGCTCTACAACGATATAGAAAGAAAGAGGCATACAGGTGTTTAGAAGACTATTAAAAGTTGGGTCCAAAAATCAGGTGCAAAAAATATAAACAGCATAAAAAAGAGCAAACATTTATAGACGGCGGCTTTTATTTGGCCACAAAAGTGGCTCAGAGAGAAGTCAAACAACATATTCGATATCGAACGCTAAAGAGATTTTTGTGCTTATAGTTACTTATTCACTGTACTTATACAAATTGTTCTTTGATTCGAATTAAAACTGTTGTATTAAGGACTTAAGTTTCAAGTGTTGAAACTTAACTTATTTAAGCAATCAACGAATACACAATTTCTAAGAATTTGTAAATATTTTTAATAAACCAATTTTGGAAAAATCGTATGAAAGATTCATCTTAAATTAAAAAGTAAATCATTTTCTTTTAAAATATGCTTAATTCTCGTATTTAAACGATGGGAAAAAAATAAAAAATTGCATTGTTTGACAGTTTTTCTAGTACGAGTTTTTATCACAAGATTGCAAATTTTAAAAATGTTCATTAATAAATCGTGACAACGAAAATGTTGGGAAAATATTTTAGACATAACATAAAAATCGTATCTTTTTAAATTTTGAAATTTTGAATTTGAAATCCTGAAACTTATGAAAGAAATTTTTTTATAATTCGAACAATAAAATCTCGTGAAAATAATTAATATATTCAACATTTTCTATGGCGTAAAAGTGCTTGTTGATATTAAAAAAAAAAATCGAATATTTAATGACAATTGGAATTGTTAATGTTTAATGCTAAAATTAGAAAATTAGCTTATTTCAATGAAAATTAGCTAACAAAATAAATGTTGTACTTATATTAAATTCACTTTTAAAGAAATATCTTTCAATTTAAATAATTTTCATTTATTTAGGTTTTTGTACTCCTAACAATTAGATTTTAAATTTCCCTTTCTTTTAAATAAAGTTAAATTAATATTTTTAATTTAAATATGTAAAGTAAGTTTTATTAAATTAACAAAATTGCTTGCATATTCCTAATCAATCCATTTTTTTTTAATTTGGTACTAACATAAAAGATTTAATTCAAAATTGAGCTTAAGATTCGAAATTACCAGTTGCTTATTATTAATCAATTAACGTTATATATACACTTTTAAAACTTAAGTTTAAAGTAAAGCTTAAGATGGAATATTCAATATTTTGAGTAGAAGTTTTTAATTATAACCTTAAGGTAGACATCGTGAATTGAATGATACTCATACTTGGAATCAATCAATATACATATTCTGTGCTGACTTCAAAGATTTAATCTTAAACTCAAGATAAACATTTTAAATTGAACAGATTGTTTTGTAGCAGCAAATTATACAATTTCATCAACTTGGGTAATAGAACCCATATATAACCCATAACCAGACTGACAGTTTGGCAGTTTGGGCCCAAATGGGGGCTACCGAAAGTTATTGTTAATTTTGGATGGATGGGCGTACGTGTGGCCCGATAAATGGGGATAGATGGATGAATAGATTGGCTATTATTTATGGCATAAACATTGCGACCGCACATAATTGAATTATATTTATTATTTGTTGTTTGTTATTTGTTATTTATTATTTGTTCATCTTGTTGCAGCGTCTGTTGCTTTGTTTTGACCAGGCACAAAGCACAGAGCACAAAGCACTCTGACTCAAAACTTAGAGCCGTAGTCTTTGGTCCGATTGTCTGTCGGTTGATTTGGGTTGTGAGACGGGGTGTGGCGCCTATGTGTGTGAGTTAATTATGTGGGCGTGATGTAGATGAATGGCCGCTGATTGAGGAGACAATTCCGTAGCTCTGACTGGTAGCTAAACCCCCCGAAAAAAAGGTGCCCCTCCACCATCGCTCAACTATGGAAATTGGAGACCATTAATCAAATCCAAAATAGCCAAATGTGAGCTTTGGGCCATCATAGAATATAATGTAAATGGCACGTTAATGAAGCGCATGAGTTTAACTTGCCTGCGGACATAAACAAGTACACAAAAGTAACACCCCTTTACCCCCTTTTCCACTACTCAAACCCCTTTTCCTAGCAACTCTCCAGTCACTGTATCTGTATCTATAGCTATGTTTTTGTAGCTGTATCTGTATCTGTCTGATTATTTATAGTGTATGCTTATTGACTCAAGTGTCGTTTTCAACCACTGAAGTAGTTATGGCCCAGACAATTTCTCAGTTTCAATCTTACTTAGAGATTATCACGGGCTTCATGTGGCACAAAAAAGACAAGAACTAAATGTACCGATATTTTAAAAAAATCCAAACCATTTGATTTATTTGACTGTTTGATACCAAAAAAAAATAGATTGATTTCTATAAAAGTTTGAATTTGTTTACAAAATTAAAACAAATTTTGATTTATGCATGTTTTGCAAGTTTACTGATTGCTTCTTGAGTATTATTATTTTACTTAAACAAAGTAAATATAGTTTTGTTTGAATCATAATTAATAATCAATCTTATTTTTGTAAATAAATATTATCAAATAATAAAAAGTTTCCATTAATATACTAATTTATACAGTCTTTGCTACAATCAATTCTAATTTATACTTCAATCAGATGTTTAGAGTTTTGTTATATTGAGTAATTTTGAACTAAGTTTAGGTTTATATTGCTATTTAATTTCTGGGTTTAAGTAATTCTTACTTTTATATAAATGCACTAATTTTATATAACAATAATGGAGTTCTGTATTTTCTTGTATACTTAGGAACTTCGTGCCTCATCGTAACACGTACTGCACTCTCATCACTAGTTTCCGAGTCGAATTTTGATTCCTATTCCGAGTCGGACTCGAGGGTTTTGTTCTTCGCTGCTCACTTGGCACTCGGCTTGGATTTGATTGTTTTTGTTGCTTTTGTTAACTTGTCGACCGGCACCGTGTCGACTGTCAAAAATTAGTGAAAGAAATGCGGACAACGACAACGAAGTTGTAGAAGAATTATGAGACAATGGCAGTTGGGAAGAGTTAGTGGGGAGGAAGGGGATGAAATGGGCAGGGGACAATTGTGAGACGTGTCTCTGTCGCCAAAGCAATTGAAGCAACATAAATCTGATAAGCGAGCAAATATGTCAGCTCAAATGATGACGATCGCCATTAGACAAATACAATTTGGCCCAAAGCACTTGCCTCTTCAGTGGCAACAATTGAATAGAAGCAAAGAAAGAAAAACAAAAAAGGAAAACAGAAAAATGAGGTGAAATAAATAAAATGAAAAAAAGTGAATAAATGTGAAGGTGCAAACAGATTCAAACACTTGAACAAATCTAGCTAAGAACTGGCTGTACCAACAAAAACAACAAACAAGGCAGCAACAACTACAACAGGAACAATGACATTTATAGATACAACACCATTAAAAGCAGAAAATCAAAGTGTGTTAACCCCAAATCGAGCAGAACCGATCCGGTCTCAAAAATAGACAGACAGCCAAAAGAGAGGGAGAGAAGCTGCTTTTCACGTGGAAGTTTTTTAAACCGGTTAATAGTCAAACAAATAGTAAGATACATTTATAGACTCAAAACATACATATTCTTATTTAAGTTAATAAGTTGTCTGAGTAAGCATAGAAATGTATTATTTTAGAATATTTAGACAGAGAATCAACTAACAGAAGATAATTGCAGAGCATACAAAGATACATTCTATAAACAGAGATACATTCGTAACTACGCACTAGAAACTGTTGTGCTTTAAATGCTAATCAAAATATTAATTAAACAATTATTATTTGATGCCAAGTCAACCACTTGCAATTCCATTTTGTTATACTCTCCGTATGAACAAACAGATCTCACAGATGGTAAGAGCTATAAGTTCGACTTTAGTCAGTATCGACTTTATATTAAGTCAGCCAATACAAGAATTTGAATGTTTTTGGCGAAAATCACAATAATAATGGCACTTGAGTATACCAATTTGGTTACTTATGTTCCTAGACACAGCATGAATGCATTGTCATTAAAATTATTTTAAATCTATCTTATGGCCACAACATTTGGAATGCAAGTCCGTTTACTACGCCCCCCACCGATCCTGCAAACTGTAAGAAAAACTATTTTCATTACACTACAACTGCAGGAAATGCAAAGTACCAAATACTGTTGAAACCCTCGAGCACCTCCTATGCCACTGCCCCGCCTTGCCTGTACTAGGCTGAAGTGTCTAGGAGCGCCACTACTGCATTCACTCAAGGATGAATCCAAAAGAGAGCCCGGAGAGCTGCTAGCCTTTGCCAAGCATTCTCGCATCCACGCACGGACTACTAAGGGCCATCAAATGGCCTATGCACTGCTCTCTAGAAGGGCGTCCCGCTTAACCTAACCTAACCTAACACTACAACTTTGAAACTATGTGTATGGTATTATACCTATTCCTACTAAGTTTGATCCGAATCGGATAACTACAGCTGATAGTGCAGCAGATACTGTGCAGCTGATACTGTTGTTTAAATTTTATTTAAATAACAGTCATATTTTAATAATATATGTATATTTCCATACACACATTTGAAGGTATCTAAAATATGAACACTCATCTGCTTCTTTGTTATATGTTTTTATGGACAATTCGTACTAGTTTGAGTACGTGGTCTTGTATAATCGACTCGCTCGACTGTAGCCAGTGTTGCCGAATCAGCTACTTTGTAGCTAGATCTGGCCACTTTTTAAGGGCGATTGCTACAAAAATTTTAAAACAGCTATTAGCTACAAATCTAGCTATTTTGAAAAGTTAGATTTAGCTGAAATAAAAGTGAACAAATATGGGAATTGGTTGTATATTTGTTAGTTTCGATATTTTTTTGAGACAAATTTTCAACACCATTTGGCAAAGTGTATTGCATCGATATCTTTTTCAATAACAAACACTCAAAAAGTTAATATCTTTTTGCAAGCGTCACTCTTAAAGTTAAAAATGTCGAAAGAAGTATATAATCAAAAATGCCGAGACGCATGAACATTAGAAAAGTACCAGCAAAGTGTACCTTAGAAATGATATATAAAGGAGTTATAAAAGCAAGAGCGTTGAAAATGATGAGTTGATGGTCATCGATGAAATAATAACAATCGCGGATTAAAAAAGTGGAATTTTCATTAAAACAAAATTTTTAGCTACTTTTTTCAGCTATTTTTGAAGATAGTTAGCTACTTTTAGCTACTTTTAGCCATCGCTTTAGCTACTTTTGCTGAAAAAGTTTCGGCAACACTGACTGTAGCCTATCTATTTTGTTATTCTTGTGTTTTTCTATCATGATCGTTGTGTTAAATGTAATGGAATCAATAAACGATAGTTTCAGTAAGAAGTAGAGCAATTTTGTCTATTTGATTTTTATACCCTTGCAGAGGGTATATTGTTTTTGTCACGAAGTTTCCGACCTCATAAAGTATATATATTCTTGATCAGCATCAACAGCCGAGTCGATATAGCCATGTCCGTCTGTCCGTCTGTTTCTATGCGAACTAGTCTTTCAGTTTTAAAACTATCTTAATGAAATTTGGTACAGATCTGTATTCTCCCTACACGCAGTTCATATGTTAAAATCGGCCAGATCGGACTACTATATCATATAGCTCCCATAGGAACAATCGGTTGAAAATGCTTAGTATGAACATTTTCGGTGTCTATTGACCGATTTCAACGAAATTCACACGGAATGAATTACTAATATTGTCCCATCTGTTGCAAGGGTATTTAATCTTCGGCGAGCCGAGGATAACCGTTTTTTCTTGTTTTGTTTTAAGATTACAGATAAAAGCGGAGAAACCCGAATATTTTGGATAAAAACATATGAAACAGAACTAACTTAAAATATATTAATTATGTAACTATTCATTACAAATTCTGCAACAGAATCATATTAGCACTGAGCCCGATTTCTATTTGCAATTTGTGTATTAACCGAATGAAATCTGAAGTTTATTTGTTTTGTAAAAATAATAAGTTATAATTTTACTTTTAAAATAATTTAATAAGTATAATGAAGTGTAAGTGTAAGTATAATAAGCATTCCTTTTTAAGTGCTCTTAGTTGCCGTTTAATAAATTCAAAACTCTAGCAAATAAAAATGTATCTTGACACTAATTGACTCACTGACTGACAGATTGTTAGAGTGCTTTGGTTTTTTCAGAGTCTGCGGCAAACTCCAAGTCCCTGACCTAGGGCCCGAAGGTGCATTCAACCCTGTAGACTCGAGCTATTTGAGCATTTGCTTTACAAAAGCCCAACTTTCGGCTCAATTAGTTCACACACTGATCATTCTCTCCAGACTGCAAATTCAATTAGTGCAACAAAAAAGAACCGTTTTTCAATTGCTCGCCACGAGAGGGGAGTGTGCGAGGAGGGTACTCATAGAGCTGGTAACGCATCGATACTATCAGAACATTAAAGCATCGTTGCTCAAAAGAACATCGCTAAACTAATATTATCACAAAGACATTCATTGGCCTTTTTATCAGGAGATATAGATCTATATTTCGTCGACATTATATGTTCAAGAAATTCAAAATTACATGAAGTATTCCACAATTGGTTTGCGGACAAGCGCGGGTACAAGTGCGTTGCAGTCAACAGCAACTAATTTGAAGGAAAAAACAAGAAAGGCTACAGTCGACGTGCCGACTGTATAAGACCCCGTACTCCTTGTAGTGCGCATACAAAAATACTTACAAACTTAAAAGAAGAAGCAGTAGACTGATTCATATTTTAAAATACAAATTTAAAAAAGATAATAGTTTAAATTAAAATTTAAAAAAGTAAAAAAAAATTATGCGCTAGCTGCAATCGAACCCGCGGTATCAGACACAGAATTCTCACATGTCGCCACTCTACCATATGCACCATAACTCAATTTGCATGTACTGCTGATTATCTGCATTTACATATAATAATGTTTTGTTATAGAAAAAAAAAAAAAAAAAAATGCCTGTCTGTGCCGGGGTTCGAACCGCAGACCTCATGTTTCTCTAATGCATGTCACATCACTTGGACCACAGCACTGTTGACAATGAGGACGGCTAAAATAGATAAACATTGATTTACCACTTTTCTTCAAACACGTACATAAATTACAATTTTTGACATTTTTGACCAATTTGTTTCACATGTTGTAGTTGTCCGATTTGAACCAAATTTGGTGAAGTTAATTTTAATAATTATGTACACATTCTGTGTGAGTTTGGTTGCGATCACTTAGCAAATACTACATGTCTTCATACAAATTTTTTGTTTTTGACCGATTTGTCCTATGGGAGCTATAAGCTATAGTTGTCCGATCTTGATGAAACTTGGTGAGGATAGTTATAGTTGTACCATACACCTACTGTGTAAATTTGGTTACGATAGCTTTCATAGTTTTAAAGTTGTAGTGCAATGAAAACTGTTTTTTACAATTTGCGGGGGCGGTAGGGGGCGTGGCAAAAATTTGAAATAAACTTAACCTGCCTGCAATACAGACGGACTTTCATTCCAAATTTGGTGGCTCTAGCTCTTGTAGTTTAAAAGATCTAGGTGTTCATACGGACGGACGGACGGACAGACAGACGGACAGACACACAGACGGACAGACGGACAGACGGACATTGCTATATCGACTCGGCTGTTGATGCTGATCTAGAATATATATACTTTATGGGGTCGGCCACGCCTCCTTCTGCCTGTTACGCACATTTCGCTTCTGACAAACCTAATAGACCCCTATACTCTTTTTTAGAGTACGGGGTCTAATAACGATCTATAACAATATTATAGTATTGTTTATTTTATACATAAATCCCGGTAACTTTATGATCAAGGTAGTATTCTATTTATATCGCATTTATTCGACTGTATATTTCTCTAGAGCCTCCCTTAATTGGAGATGTATAAAGGAAAATGAGACTCACCTGCTTCGTGGGTGATTGATATTTGAAGAGGCTGCGCTTTGCAGCCGGCGTGTATGAGTTCTCGTTCCTCTCTTCCCCCGCCGTCTTCACGTCGTCGATGGCCGATCCAAGTAGCTCGTTCTTCAATAGACACGAATAGGCTAAACTATCGCGTGCTGTTTCGCCGCAATCCCTTTGTTTTTTGCTTGTCTGGGGCGAGTTATCATTGGACTTGTTAATGGACGCGAAGCTCGTCTGCCAATTGTTGTGGGCCCTGTAATGGAGATGGGAGTAAGGGATGGCGAAAAGGGGGGTTTAAGGGAAATGCGATTTAATAAATATGTTAATAATTGCAATTAATGTAAATCAAAACGAAAAACACTCTGATGCTCTGGGTTTTTTCATTTTGCTTTTTGCAAAATACTTTGCCAAATATAAATTATTTATACAATCAACAACAAGAACAACAACAACAACAATAACAATCGTTGCTGCTTAACAATTGCAAAATATATTTATGCAAACGCGTTCAAATTCAATTGTGCGATGTGTCTGGCCGCAAAAGGGGACCCCAATGACTCTATACACCCTTCGTGTCTGCTCCAACACCCCCTCCACCTCCTCTTCCCCCTTTGCGGTTATGGAGCCATCATTGATACCTTGGTGTAGACGCCACGTAATGCAAACATCAAGACGGCCAATTGTTATTATTTTTGCTCATAAAACATAAAAAACGTGTGCAACGTGCAAAAAAATATTGAATGTCACATTCGCGAAATTTGCAAAAAAAATTCACAAATGTTCGCTAACTTGGCAAATTCGCCATGAAATTTGGCCAAGTGTGAGAGAATTAAAGTCCACACACTACTCAGGCCCTCCCCACTCCCCCCCACCCCTTTATTTTTTTGCTATCTTCTCATAAAAAAAAAAAACAAACAATAAACGTGATTATTAAAACGATAAGGGGACAGGGGTGGGGTTAAGTAAGAAGTTAGTAAAGATTGCCGTGCCAAATGTTTATGCATGCAATAAGCGTTTCCCCTTTGCCTTGCTAAACTCTCTTCGGCCCCTTAAGGTCCCTTTTAAATTTATTGATAATCAGACAAACACAGTTGGAAGCACTCATTTCCACATTCTGTAAATCATTTGCAGCAGACGTGGCAGCAACAGTTCAATCAAAGGCAACAGGTGACACACGCCGGAAAAGCGACGGAAGACAGACGTAACGGAAACGCGCACAGGTAGGAAAAGGTAAGAGACAACTGATAACCGCACAAGATTGAAATGTATCAAGTCTATTGACTTGTCAAATTAAGTAAATTATTTATTTTTGTTTTCTATTTGTATTAAGATACAAATATATAAAATCAGCAGAAGCTTGGAATTAATTCAAAAAGTATTTAAATATTGTAAAAACTTCAAAAATAATAAACCAAATTTTTGCTTTTAGTATAGTTTGATTGGGTTTCGATGACTTTAAAAACATCGACAAAAGTATTGAATTTAATAATGTATCAAAATCAGTTTATGACTATTTCTATATAGGAAATTGAATTTTTTAAGCAGCTAAAAAGGTTTTAAATTATTTTTAGCAAAACTTGTGATCACTAAAATCCGGCGAATGATAATTAAGAACAAAATAACAAGCTTTGAAGTGAAAGGGCAATTAAAATAGAAAAATAGTGGTAGTATAAACAAGCTGGACAAGTTGCGGAAGTTTCCATAAATTACTTTTATTTTTTGTTTTTTTGGTACAGAACACAAAACAAAAGTGATGGCAAAGTTGAGTGAAAGACGTGCAAATGTGTTATATTTTGGTGTAATTAGAGAGATACAAGAGACAAGATAATGTGACTCTGAATGGCAGAGGGGAAAAGAGAAGTAGACACTTGAGTAGACCGGAAAACAAACTACACTGAAAAAAGACTAGGTTTCTTATTTAAATTTCAAATAGAAAATGTATCTCAACGGTTTTGTTCATATCAAAATACTTTGTATATACATTTGTTTCCATAAGAATAAAACTCAAAGTTCTGTATACGCTAGGCCTAAAACTGAACTAAATCAAAGCACTTTTAATCATATTTTTTGAGTCTTATAGAAGTAAAATTTAGAATCAAAACGCATTTTAAGACGATAATCAGTTTGCCAGTGTAATCAACTGGTTTTCTCCGAATCTGTGAGAGGCAGAGAAAGGAGAAGTGGGTATGGTGTATAAGCAACGTAAGGAAAGGTGTCTATGCCTATGTCTGAGCAGTTTGTTGCCTCTGTGGATCCGTTAGTTCACCGAGGCGCAACCAAGCGGCAAATGTTGTAGCAACTAGAACTGTTTGTAGTTCTTGTTGTTTTAGCTGCACACGTTCGAAAGCGGAAAAGATGACGTAGCAGAAATAACGGCTTGGAGCAAGTACAGCGTGTTATGGACAGGTGACAAGGGGGGAGGCATGGGTTCAATGAGCCAGAGTAACCGGTAGACTCACCTGCTCGGTATAAAGCGATCCAACGAAGTCGGCGTCGTTGATGATTCAATATTATCAAATAGATTTCTTGCTACAGGGCTGCAGTGCTTCAAGATGCGTTTCTCGTATTCCGGACTAAACATCTTGGCAACAGCAATAACACTCTGATCTCCTTGACTCTTGCCGGTCACGTGGTTGTGGGAACGGGAATGGGAACTAAACAGTCTTCAATAATGATGATAGTGTTGACTATGATGATGATGTTTGGTGTTGGTTTTGATGATGATAATAATCCAAGAACAATAGCAAAGTTGTTTTTAACGAAGTAAATCCCAAGATGCCAAATTTGGTAATAAACAAAGACCAAAATATATATATTTATATATATAATTGAGTACACTTGTATATTTTTTGTTGATTTGGTTGTGGCCGTCTTCTTTTCTTAGTTGTAAAAAATATATGTCTCTCCAGCTCGCTCTCTCTTGCTTTCCTTATTTATATTCTCTCTCCCCGTCTCTTTCTAACTATCTATATACACGGGCATAGGCATGGGCGGTAATCATGTGCTGTAAAGAGAAGAAGAAGAATGGGAATGAATTTGAATCGATTTAAATGTTATTTTTTTTAGCTCTTTTTAGCTTGTTTTTAGTTGTTTTGCACACCCTGCAATTTACTGTAAAGAGTATGCCAAGCCATACGTATTTAATTCTTTTATTTTGTTTACCCGATATGGCAATAGATGATTACAGGGTATATTCACAGTCGCAACGCACTGAAGTTTTCTCTATCGCTGCGACTTTTTTCATTTGAATGAAATTGTAATTTATTTTCGTCGACAGTTTTGCAAGCCAGCTCATTAATCAACGTCTCCAACATGGTCCAAACAGCCAGCTTGCTTTTATGTCCAAAAGTTATGGCCAAAAAGAAGAAGAAGCAAATTTGTTTTTATTCTTTTTTCTTACTGTTTTGCCTTTACATGCTGGCTGCATGTCTAATCAGTTGGGCAATAGACGCAATGGTGGGCGTATCAATCACACACACATACACACCTCCACACACGCACACACACACACATACGCGTCTTGTATCGCCTGTCATGTTGTTCGTATGTTCTTCGCATACTGAGAAGATTGTTTTGGACAAAATAGAGACTAGCTGGGCTCAGCATTCAAGCTAATAAACTCTGGCTTTTTAGACAAGTCTAGCTGGCCCTTGGCACGCGGCTTAAAGCATCACATTGTTGAACTGGCGTGATTTCTGGTAATTAGTTAATGGGCGTTAACTGCTGCTTGTTGGCCATAAACCAGAAATAAGGAAGAGAAACAAACAATTGCAACAAAAAATGGTACGTAGAGGGAAAGGAAGCAAGTGGAAGGGTAACCAGAGTAGCGTGAAATGTACTCAACTTGAAACGAAAGCACTTCCGCGTTGGCCAGAACACACACACACACACACACACACATACACAGATACTAACCTGATGCACACTTGTCAAGAGAGAGTACCTTCAACTTCTGGCCGAATAGTATTAGAATCGACGAATATAGAAAATATATATACACATATATTTAAAAATAAAATTAACTGACTTAAGAAGACAGATATCAACAGACTCGATCGATTTGTCTCGACAGACTGACTTAAAAGCAAACTCAATTGACAATTACGACGCACAGGTAGATTTAGACAGGTAACTTCCAGCGATGGGAAGTGCCAAAGGGCTTTCGTTTTCCTTCTTTTTGTCTGTAGTTTTGCTGTAGGGCACACGGGCATGGCCAGGCCAGGCCAGGCCGAAGTGCTGATAAAGCCTTATCGCATAGCAAACAGCAATATAAACCTTAGGCTTGAGTTAAATGCGGGTAAAATGACTCAAAATTAGCAATCTTCAATTCCCGCTTGCATGTTTGAACATGTCACGCCCAGACTATAGCTCGATAAGCAACAAGTGTGCGTGTGTGTGTGTGCGTATGTGCATGTGTTTCTTATGATTCGCTTAGCTTCGGTGGAAACACAGGTTACATCACCAGCCACGCAGGAAAAAGGAGGAAGGGGGTGTCATGGGACTTTCCAGCGCTTTTCAAAAGTGCCAAATTGTTTCCAAAAAAATGTTTAAACTCCAGCCACATTCCCAGTGTAGTCCAGAAAAAATATTATCTAGCCCGCATAGTTTGCACGCAGTTTCAATTGCGTCATTATAAAATCGGATAATCCTAGAGTTACTTAGAAAATACGGCAAACTTGCACAAAAAAAAAAAGTTTAGGATTTTAATCAATGTAGTTTTGAATTTATGCGGTTCCTATCATAAAACACAAATATTGTTTATTGTTTAAATTGTTTTAATTTGTAAGCGATTCTGACCCAAGCATTCCTACCGAAACTATACTAAACTTAAAGCTGATTTCAGTATAAATAAAAGAATTTTAAAAAACTCTTTCTTGGCTTTCAAAATTTTCCGAAATTTAGGTTTTAGAAATAAAAAATAATTTATTTTCCACATCTAGATTTTTTTAATGTTCCGTTTCACTTTTTTATACGTGTTACGCTATTTAAATATTTAAAGAATTTGTTAGTTGTTTTAAAGTTCTGAGGATTGTCAATTTTTGTTGCCCCTAATTTGGTTTGAATTTAGTGTCAAGGAACGAGCGAATCGTCATAATTATTATTCAATGCAAATAAGTACTATATGATAAAACAAGAGAACTCTTTATTTTATTTTACTGGCAAAGTTTTACTATTTTAAAATTCAGAACTCAAACTTAATCAGCACTTAAAAACGGCTTCATTGTCCGCCATAGAGTAGGCTCACTGTACTTTAAATGGATTTCGATTTTTGGACTTGTTCGAAACCGATATGTGTTCTGGCATTGACTGTATTGCTTATCCACAGTTTGCGGTTGAATCTTGAGCACCCAAAGGTCAAGAAAAGTCGCTAACAGACATTTATAGACGCTGAGATAATGCTCCCACCAAGTGGAGCCGACTGAGGTGAAGAACGATGTGGGGCGGGGTAGGAGAAACTCCAACTGGTGCACAGCTGCCAAAGGGGCTCCCACAGCGATAGACGCTGCACTTGAACATTTATGTCTATAAATACAAATAAACGTATCTAAAAAACATATGTATACACACACACAAACACACACACACACAGACAATCTACATAAGTAAACATCTAATCCTCCTTTACCCACTTTGGGGGCATGTGGAGCATTCTTTGGTTTTGCGGTCAGTTTTTCTTTGGCTTATCAGCAGTAGCGGTAGTTGACATTATTTCCAAGTGTGGGAATATATTAATAACCGCACTCACACCAGCATTATTAATAACAACAACACAAACTCACATGTGCTATGATAAATGAAAAAAAAAACCCTTTTTGGCAAGCAAACGAGTCTCTCATTTGCTCGCAAGCAATTGGTAATAAAGAACACTAAAGAGAGAGAGCAACAACAGCAGGAGCGTAAGGCGACAGTAATCGATAGACACATGCTTTCCCCCTCTCTCTTGTGCATAGTGCAAAAGGCACATCGGAAATCGTAATCATGTCAAGGACATTTGCGAATCAAATGGTCAAGGGAGGCAACGATAAGAGTAGCTGCTGCCGCTGTCGTTGCCGCGGCTGTTTATTTCTATGACTAAATATTTAATTTAACAATTTGCAGTAATTGCGTTTTGATGTTGTTTTGTTTCTTATTGTGCATTGAAACACACAGACACACACTCACACACATACATATGTTAGAAACGCACTGTTAGACGGGAGAGAGATATGAGAACGAAAGGCCAGCTGCATACAAGCACAAACACAAAAACTAACACACGTACACACACTTATGCATGCATGCGTGCAGCACAGACAAACGCACGCTCCCTCGCATACAATGTACAGCTACTAGAAAATAGAGGAACGCGTATTTAAATGATCTTTAACCGTTTAACTGTTATTTTACAATTGCACAATAAATGAGATCACTGAACGCGCACCATTGCATTACTCACTTGATGCCCTTTTGTTTTCCTGTCAGACTTTATAATTTCCAAACGCTTCTTTCACGCGCAAAACACAACGAAAACGGTTAATTTTGATTTCATAGTATCTGCATTACTGGGGCTACCACCACCGCAAAGGACACAACAAACAGTTTAAGGCAACGCTACGCGAGGGTTGATTGTTCTTCTACTCGCGACGACGTTAACAACGCGATTTTCGTTACCGATGCACTCTGCACATTAGGCAAACATTTGTTATTTTATTAGTTGTTGTTGGTGTTTTCGTTGCGATGCGGTCCGCGCCTGTTCACCGCCGTTAGATTTGTCTACCAAATTCAGCGTTATTTTGTTGCTCTGGAGTAGCATTACTAGGGATGATGTTCACATTATATCGAGTAATCGATATTTTGTAAAAAAAAAAAGTGGCGACCGGACCGAAAAAATACTAGCAGACGTGAAAACAGTGTGACCGATGGAGTAATCGATAAGCAGCGTTTTATCTTGGCGATAGTTACTTTGCAGCCAGTGTGACCATTCAATATAAATCAAATCATCAGTTAAATATTCAAAAGAATACAAATTTCTTTGTCTAGTATACGGGCTTCGATTATAGACAAATACTAAAATTTCTTTTTATTCTTTTTATTTTTTTTTTCTTGTAATTTCAATATTGCAAATAGGCTATTAATTGGCTTTTGGCAATTTTATCGACAATACATTATATGCATGGCATTTAGGTGTCACTATTCTCAACGATATTTACATGGGAGTCCGGAGGAAACTCGTTCTCATATTCCTCAACCATTTCGCCAGCTGGTGAATTTGCTCGCTGTAGTCCCTCCCGCTGCCTCTCGATGATATCGCTACTCCAGATTTGACTTAGCATATCCTTCATGCAGCTCCGTATATAGGTCAAATGCGATCCAACCAAATTTCCATCCTCCTTTCGCTCCAGTCGCATCAAACCATTTCCAAACGACGGGCACTCGTGCTCGTCGTAGTGCTTGATAGGCATTCTGGAAGTATAGTTTTCTTGGGCCATTTGAAATGATGTCCTAATCAATTTAAATTAAAAATATATTTGTGTATTCAATTTAGCAGTTCTACTAAAATAGTCAAGACACACTGCTAACTGGATCACACTTAAAAATGTTTATGTAGAAACTAAGCTTTGATTTATAACTTTAATTCTATTAATTTTGATTTAAAAAGCAGAAAGTAACTGACTTTCAATTGTAACATTAAATTTGTTACAAAATAGACATGTGTTTTCCAAAATAAAAATCTGCAAAATAAAATAAAATTTCAAATGAAAATTTATATAAAATGTGAATGTTTAATAAATTAAATTAATATATGTTAAATAATTTGAATGCGATAAGGTCACGTCTTATGCCGTGTGAAGGGGAAACTCAACTGAAATAGCTTCAAATATTGATTATATCTTTTATAGCTGCATAAGTACCCAGTCGGACCTAACATCATGTGAAACAAAAACTCGTGCAAACACCAAAATAAAGCAATTTTTAGTTCTTATACTACTTAAGCTTATTGGTTACTTTAATTAACCGGTTTCAGTCATAGTCCGGCTTACAAAATGGAAAACATTAGCTCAACTCTAAAATCATGAGTAAAGCATTTTTTTGATTTCAATTCTTAAGTTTTAACTAATAATAAAAATGCTTTTCAATACATATACTTTCAAATATACTATGTGTTAGTGTACTTTTTTAAAATGTCATACTAAGATGGATACATATGGTTCTATGAAAAGCGTATGTGCACTTGAGTATTCTTAGTTTTAAACTGCAAATTTATTTTTGAATATGCTGCTTTCAAAAATATTTACCAGTTTCAATCAAAGTTTAAAGTCTAAAATGTAATTAAGAGCATATTTCTAATTTGAAGTTTTTAAAGTCAGTTTTTCTTTCTTGGAACATTACTGATCACTCCAGCTGCCTGCCCCGCAGTCGTTCTGTAAAGTTTTCCACGGCACAAGTCCTCCTGGGGTATTCCAAATCGCCTGACGCCGACAGAAATAGTTTTATTGACTTGCGAGCCAATTAGTCTTAATGAGCATACAGTGTTCTGACTAATGAGAGATATTCCAACCGAAGGCATGTGGGTGCTCCATCTCCAGCTTCGGCAGCGTCCAGTTCCGATAGGCAGAACAGTTAAGCAGTTCATTCAATTTAGCAGTTGAGTCAAGAGCCAAGAGTCCAGTTTCCGGGGTCCACAGGATGAACATTAGCAGCCTGCTCCAATTTGAGTCGATGCAGTACCAGGGAGCACAGACGCAGTCAATGATTACGAACCGGTTTGTGGCGAACTCTCTGCGGGTGTTCATTGAGGATTTCTATCAGCGGATTGCGCCCTCGTTCATGCTGATTCTCTCATGCCGTCGCCCCAGTCCCCTCAATTTTTATCGCAATATAATGCAGCTGCTCTTCGAGAGCGTGGACACAATGGCTCTCCAGTTGGTCCATCACAATCACAACTCCAATTCCAATCTGGCGAGTGGCCACGTGCATAATCTGCTCCTGGTAGACTCGCTGCAGGCGTTCTTGTGAGTTATCTTCCTTCTCCAAATTTCAGTTTATATTTCTGATGAGACTGGGACATTGCAGGGATATTGAGATCCACACGCACCCAGTTCGCAGCGATGCCGCCAAATACTACTTCATCTTTCTGCAGCAGCGAGACATCCTCATTCCGAGTGATATGCGGGGAGTGTTCGAGTATTGCTGGCGTTATGAGATTATTAACTGCAATGTGATGACCCAGAGTGCCAGCGGGAGGGTCACCATACACACCTACTTCCCCTACGAGGAGTCTAGATGTGGCCAACTTGTGACCATGCAGATCAATCGATTTCTTGGCAAAAACTGGGAAAATGTCCAGTACTTTCCAAACAAGCTGCACGATCTCCACCGGTGTCCACTTCTGGTGATACTCCGTCCTGTGTTGCCCTTCCTGAGTCTGCCGGGCAGTGCTCCAGGGCTGGAAGATCGGTTGTTGCGGGAACTAGCCAGGCGCATGAATTTTATCGTACACCTCGTTGAGCAGCACAACCAGAGTGTATTAAGGACAGAGCAGCAAGTGCTGGAGCTTGTAAGTGAAACAATTCTTAAAATGGGATACCAAATAAATAACTAATCCCTGCTGCAGTTGCAGCAGCACAATGCTCACCTAGCCATTGGCTACATGCGGAAGCGAGTGCAGGCTGCTGGCAATGTGAGCACAGTTTTTCCACACTACTCCAGCCGCCTAGTTAGCTGCCTGCTCCTGAATGCCTACAATCTGACCAGCCTTGAAATACTAAGCTTCCCATTCCAGACTCACAGTTGGATCTGTGTACTCTGCAGCTTTTTGAGCGTCTCCTGCCTCATACTCTACAGCCGGCAACGGACAGACAGATCTACGGTGCTGCTATCCATTTTGGCGGTGGCTTACGGTCAGCCAATTAGTACCTCGGCCACGCGTCCTTCACAGCAGATCGTGTACGTCAATTGGCTGATATTCACTTTCCTCATCCGGGCCATGTACGCAGCTCTGTTCTACCACATGCTCCGGCAGCAAGTCCATCAGCGCTTGCCCCGTACATTAGATGAGCTGCTCCAGAGTGGCGGTTATACGGCGGTGATGAACCGCATAACTGCCCAAGATTTACGTGAAGTGAGCAGTCTGCAGGCAATCCTCACCAATATGCGCAGCATTATCATCTCAACGGACCTGGAGAGCGATGTCATGGATGAAGTGGAATTGCGTTCGCATCCACATCGGCGCTTCTTTGGTGTCGTATCGCATCAGACGTTGTTACATCGGGTGGAGCAGAGCCGTCAGCCGAAGTTCTATTATGTGCTGCCCCAGCATGTTCTGGATCAGCAGCTGGCCATCTACGTCCAAAAAGATTCGCATCTGCTGCAACAATTTGATACCCTGATTTTGTCTATACAGGCCGTAGGACTGATCAACTATTGGGCAGGGCAGCTGGGCAGCGAGCGCCACCTTAAAAGCAGCTCCCTGTACGGAGATCGTAGATTGCGCCAGCCTGATCTCTGGGCCATCTATATGATTGCGGGCGTCCTCTATGCGCTTTCCACACTCGTATTTCTTTGGGAGATCTACTCAGCACGTATCAGACGTTTAAATTTTCTAGAGTAACACATTTCGTTGTATGTTATCGATTTCTATGTGTTATCGAACTCCAGTAAAGGATTCTGATTACTTTTAGATTATTTCTGTGCAAATCTTACTCTTTGTGACATTTCACAGACCATCAAAACGAAAACTTGCCAGGGCTACTGATTTAAATACGCCTTAAGAGCAGCTCATTCTATAAACAGTATTAACTTCTGATTATTTTCCTGTTGCTAATACAGAAAATGCTTTTTAAATGCTTCATAATTTTATTATGCAAATCACAATAGAAATCAATTAAATGCTATACAAAAAAAAATCAACAAATTACGATGAAATTTATAACTTTAAATTGTTGTTATCGACTGTTATCGATTTTAATTTATTAAATGCACTTCTGGTTAAAAGTTTTCTCCTCTTTCAGACGCTCTAATTTGACCACTTTTTATCCGGTTTAAAGCTTTTGCAGCAAAATGGAGGAAGCACCACCGCCGCCGTTGCAAATGGAGGCACAACCCAACTCCCCAGACTTGAGCGCATGTGTCAAATGGGTGACCAGACGGGCACCAGACATGCCAATGGGATGACCCAAGGAAACTGCACCGCCGTGAATATTCACCTTTGCGGGATCGACGTCCATTTTGCGTATGTTGGCGAGGACCACCAGTGAGAAGGCCTCATTGATTTCCCACATGGCCACATCCTCTTTGCGCACGCCCGCACGCTCAAGCAGCTTTGGGACTGCAAACGCCGGTGCAATGGGGAAGTCAATGGGATCGGTCTCAGCATCCTGGAAGGCGACAATACGGGCCAGAGGTTTGACACCGGCTCGTTTTGCTGCCTCAGCGGTCATTAGGACCACAGCGGCGCCACCATCGTTCAGCGTGGAGGCGTTGCCGGCGGTAACGGTTCCATTCTCTCGCTGGAACACCGTGGCCAACTGTCCAAACTTGTCAAAGTTCACGCGGGTAAACTCCTCATCCACGCTGATGATCTGCTCGGGCTTGCGCTTGAGCTGAATCTTGACAGGAGCAATTTCACTGTCAAAGATTTTGTCGCTCCAGGCCTTGGCCGATCGCTTGTAGGACTCAATTGCATAAGCATCCTGCTCTTGCCGAGAAATCTGCATTTTCTTGGCCGTGTTCTCCGCGCAATTGCCCATGTGGAACTTGTTGTACACATCCCATAGACCATCCCAGACGATGCCGTCGGTGAGGTTAATGCCACCGTATGGAGTCGCGCCACGCTTCAAGTAGAATGGCACATTAGACATGGACTCCATGCCACCGGCGACAACCACATCGGCCTGGCCGAGCATCAGAGATTGGGCGCCCAGCATTACTGACTTCATGCCCGAGGAGCACACCTTGTTGACGGTGGTACAGCAGACGTTCGTCGGCAATCCTGCAAAGATTGCAGCCTGGCGTGCGGGTGCCTGTCCAAGACCAGCAGATACAACATTACCCATGATCACTTCGTTGACATCGCCCTTCCCAATACCAGCGCGCTCAATCGCGGCATCGATTGCCGTTGCACCCAGCTGTGTGGCTGACAACGGAGCCAGCTTGCTCTGGAAACTTCCGATGGGAGTACGAGCGGCGGAGACCACGACCACGTCGTTGATCTTTGAACTGTAACGACGGGCCTGAGCGCATACCTGACGTCCGGTGGCTTGCAAAATTTTGGAGGACATTTTGATTATATCAAACTGACTGTATTTAAGTGTGAACGATCACTCAACGTGTTAAATGAATATTAAACTTAATTAAAATGCAGTTGATATCAAACAGGTTGCTCCACTTGCGTAACGACAAGACAATGTAGAGATCAGCTGCTCCAATTAGTGCTGCAAAACGGATAAGTGGCCCCATTGAACCAACGCCAAAATACTAGCAACAAGTATATTTCGGTATTTTTAACAATTTTAGCTTAATAAAATATAAATAAACAAAATGTAAATAAATTGCACAAATAAATGTGTTTTTATTTTTAAGAATAATTGTAATTTGTATATGTTGTGGGCATTCCTAAAAATATTAAAGTTAAATTAATATCAAAGCGACGCCATTCCTAACGCATAACTGATCCAAGAGTGGCGCCAAAACCAAAGCAATGAAAATTGGCATTCTGAATTACTAGTGCGCCCTCGAACTCTGTTTAAATAATGTTTCATGATTAATTTTTTTTCACACATGTAAAATTTATTGAGATAAATGAAGATGTTATCCAGCTTAAAGATCTTAATTTTATTATTTCTTTAAACTTTTGGATCAAAGTAGCATTTATATTGTTGAAAATTAACTAAAGTAGGCATCGTAATAGCAGTAATATATTACATACAACATTATATATTTACTACATATCAAACCCGTCACAGTCAAACATTTTAAGTATTTTTATAGTATTAAAGTAAATTAGCATTTGCTGAAAACGGTCACACACTTCTTGTAACTGCAAAACAATAACAAAAGAAGACGAGACACAAACAAACATCACCTTGCCGTCTGCTGTTAGTCGCCCGCCCACCCGCGCGCCAACCAAGAAGCATTCGCATTGATTTACTCGTTTGCCTGGGTCCGAAATTCTTGTTCTGGTTCTGCGTCTGACTTGTTGTGTTGCCAATCTTTGTTGCATCCAGCTGTCGCGTCGTCTTCTTGGCCTAGTGGTGTGTGTAAATCAAAGACGTTTCTTTTTTTCATCTTTCGTTGCGCGCATGTGAATCTATTCATACATTCGGTTTTTTTTTGCTATACTTTTGAAAACAATAACAAAACGAACACATTCATGAATCATGTGTGTTGCCTAGGTATTATTTATAACAATAATAACAACAACCAAGACGAAGTAGAAGCACTCAACATTAAATCAACTGAAGCGCGACAGCCACGGCAAAAGAGTCGGACAGTGGAACAGTCAGACGACGGACAAACGGATTGAAATACAAATATACAAGAAAACTGACGCAGCGTGAAAGTAAGCGGGATAGAAAAATATCAACAAATACTAAGAAAACAACAATTAATGCAAGACGCAGCAAAAAAAAGTTTTTGTAAGATAAACGATATAGTTAAAATTCAAATCAATACGCTGTAAATTCGCAAACGCTTAACACGCAACATCAGCAGCAACAGCAACAAAAAACAACCGAAAAAAGTATTACATACATACGGACACACACATACAAACATACGCACATGCACACGCAACGCTCAGTGACAGGCACGGAGGCACGCATTGCTGCTCCCACCACGAACAAGACCAGCTGAAATAGCGAAGATTGTAGAGCGCAGGGAGGAGAGCAAAGGAAGCAGTATAAACAACACTGACTGCATTTGTAAAAGACGCCCACAAAAAGCCGAACGATAAGGTTTAAGCTCCAGCTTCAAGTTTAGCTCCCACAGCATCAGCAAGAAACACAAAATGGTAAGTTCAGCGCTGATGGCGTCGTCATCGTCGCGCGCCTTTTTGGATTCGAACCAAAAGCGGCAATGACAATAACGACCATAACAACACCCACACATAGGCACACATACATGCATACATACATAGTCTAATAGTCACCGTCGCAGCTGCTGTGGTAGTCGTTGCTACAATCGCAGTCACAGTTATCGTCGAAAGCTGGTCGAGTGGCCGGCCAAGCGCATTCAAAATCACAAATCTGTTTACTTTAGCCACTGATTTGGTGTCGAACTGTATTTGACGCCATTTTGTGACCGCCAATTTTATTGTGTATGTGTTGTAATTATAAATATTGTTCCTGCTGTTGCTTTTAGTGTTTAATCTCTGTTTTATCTCCCCACTTTCCCGCTTTCGTCTGTCCGCAATCCGCTGTTGTGCTTTGTCTATCAAAACTTTAGGTGCACTTATTTACATACACATATTAATTTACATGCATACATATGTGTGCATGAATAACGGGAGTATTATTCGAAATGAAAACAGTGGGACTTTGTGCACGGAAAACTATACTCTCTGGGGTTTGCGAATTTCCTGCAACCGCATAAAAGTTGGATTCGGCATCGGAACTGAAGCACAAAATTAAAATTTTTCAATTGAAAACTTGGGATATAATCGAATAGTACACAGTTATTTGCCTGCAATTATTTACAGTATGTCAAAGAATTGTTAAAATAAATGGTAAGATTTTACGCAAGGGTAATAATTGCTTTATTCCTTGCTCCAGCTTTTATTGTACACACAATTCTTTGACACACTGTGAACACAAATTTGCTTCCTTTTGAAATCTGCATGGAATTTGTTCATGGTCTGCATGTGTGTGTGTGTGTGTGTGTGTGTGTGGTGTGTTTCTGTATTTAGTTAACGGTAATTTAGCGACCCAATTTGATTACATTTACAGTTACCCTTCATTTCGTTTGCCTTCAGGAACGTCCACTTGCTGCTATGTGAACGTATACATATGTAATGTTAGATAGGAAAGTAAAAGAATTGGGTGAAATCTTATCTCAGTTGTAATCCAGGTCTTAGCATCGAAATAACTAGCTGTGAACTAAATACTACAAAAATAAGTCTAATTTTTTAAAATAAAATCTTGGAACATTTTGCATTTTTTAGTCACAGTTGTTAAGACAGTTATCCAAACCAATATGAAGTGTAAAACAGTACGTAAATTTAGTATTTGCTCACATCATCACAAAGTATTCACTTACAGCTAAACGAGAATTTTCCTAAATTTTAGTTATTCCTTTGGAATATTTTTATACATATATTTTTTAGAAACCAAAGAAACTTCTTTTTTATTTATAATTGAGATTTCCATTGCTGGAATAGCTCGGCTGCGACTTAATCTTTGCTCAACAGCGAATACAATTCTTGCTATCTCGTTTTGTCGTTCCTTATCATTCTAACACGCTACTGCCATCTCCCTTTATTTGACTGCCCCTCTCTTTAGAGCTCTCCGATCGTGACGCGGCGCTGCGCACAACAGGCAAAAATACAAACTCGCGCCATGGTCAAGTCCAAGATGGCGCCAACGTCATCTGCTTCAGCGACGACGTCGTCGTCGACGTCGGCAGCTGCAACAACATCGAATGGTATCGGCGCAAATTCGAGCAGCGGAGCTCGCAAACCAAATCCAACTTTGTTGGAGGCAAAACGTCGCGCTCGCAATATGCTCAAAACACAGACAAGTGGAACTGCCGTGGTGGAAAGTGTGATTGATATCTTTCAAAATGTGAGTAAATGTAAACACACACAGATTTACATATAATAGACTATCTTACTTTAATAGGCCGTGAGTGCTAAGAGCATGGAACGAGGTCCCACCGCACTCATTTATGACGAGTCCATGAGCCAACACTGCTGCCTGTGGGACAATCAGCACCAGGAGTGTCCCGAACGCTTCACGCGCACCTTGGAACGGTAATTGCTTCTCTTGTCACTTAGCACTTGTTGCTTACTATTTGTAATGCCACAGGTGCAAGGAGCTTAAACTTGTTGAACGTTGTCTGTCGTTGCCATCGCGTCTGGCCACAAAAGATGAAATCCTTAAGCTTCATTCCGTGGAGCATTATGAGTGCCTTGAGCGCACATCCGAGGTGCAGGACGAGGAGGCTATGGAAGAGCTGTGCTCAAATTATGAAGCCATCTACATACACCCGGTAAGCAACACCTTAACTGTGTAAAAGTTCAGATCGAACATAAAGCTGCAATAGAACAAGGCTGAAAATTGATAACACAATCATTTCAACAAGTAAACAACACGCAAACACACCGTAAAGAGAACATAATTTGTTATTGGCTTTTATTTTGTTAAGAACCGGTTATCATGCATCAGTGGTTATTACACCAAAGTATGTGTATATGAAGATTGTACCTTAATACATAAAACTGGTTCCTACTTATTATTCGAAGTACTCCATTTTTAGACTTTTATATATCCAAAGCATTTTACCAATCAATTTGCATACATTACTCAATGAAATGCTGTGGTCGAAACATATACATATTTTAATGTTTAAGTAATTTCTTATTCACACGAATTTCTCATTCTCTAAACTACGCAAACATTTTAACACAATTATTTAAAATTATTTTATAGTTAATTAATTCTTAATTTGAAATCGCAATTTTAAATTAACATTGTTAATTTATTTTACCCGAGAATATTGGAATTATTACCTTAGTTTGTTGAATTATTGTATATATTTTCAATATTGTTAACTAACAAGTAAGAAAGGCTACAGTCGAGCGAGCCGGCTGTAAAATACCCCGTACTCCTTCTAGTGTGAAATTTTCCATACATATGAGCAATTTTCCACCAATTTGTCCTTTGAGAGCTAAAGGCTAGAGTCGTCCGGTACAGATCCAACTTGGTTAGGATAATTATAATGGTACCATTAACGTACAGTGTAAATTTGGTCACGATAGCTCTGATAGTTTGGAAGTTGTAGTGTAATGAAAATAGTTTTTTACAATTTTCGGGGGCGGTAGGGGTCGCTTAACCTGCCTGATATATAGACGGACTTTCATTTCAAATTTGGTCGCTCTAGCTCTTTTAGTTTAAAAGATCCAGGTGTTCATACGGACGGACGGGCGGACAGACAGACGGACATCGTTATATCGACTGGTCTGTTGATGCTGATCTAGAATATATATAATTTATATTTCTTTCCACATTGATCGTTTGATTTGTTGTTTACAGTCCACATTCAAGCTATCTCTATTGGCGAGTGGCTCCACAATTGAGCTGGTAGACCAACTGATACAGGGAAAGGCTCAGAATGGAATGGCTATCATCCGACCTCCAGGACATCATGCGATGAAGGCTGAATTCAATGGCTATTGCTTTTTCAATAATGTCGCACTGGCTGCACAACATGCACTTGATGCACATCATCTGCAGCGCATATTGATAATTGACTACGATGTGCATCATGGCCAAGGCACACAGCGTTTTTTCTATAACGATGACAGGTGAGTTGCATTTTCCTACCACTACTCCTACTCTTACTGCCTTTCCTGACCGACTTGCTCTTGCATTGGCCCGCCTCCTTCTCCGTCCGTTCCTTCTACACTTCCAGTTCAGTCTCCGACGCCTTCCTCTCATTCTATCCTAAACTTCTTCCTCTGCCCACGCTTCCTACGACTTTCCACATTCTTCTTCAACCTTTCCTGTACTTAAGCTTTTCCTTCTTTTTTCGCGCTATGCTCATTCTCTTCCTCCGACCTTTCATTGTTTTCTTTAATGCCTATTCACTTTATCTGTTACCCCTCTTAAGCCAGCTTACTCTCCTTTAGTTCATCTGCCTATCTTGTTACGTGCTGATTCTTCACCTTGTCCTAATAACTTCTTAAGTTTCCCCTCCATTTTCAGTTAATATGCTCCTTATTTGTCCACTTCTTGTCATTCACCCTAGTCGCTGGTATCATCATTCCACTAGTGATTTCCTAGTGCTTCCCGTCTTTTCTTCATACTTTTGTTTTCCCTGCACATCCTTTTTACCCTTCGTTTAATGTATCCTTTTTATCCTCTTTTAAGTTATTTTCATACCGTTCCATCGCCAAGTCCTCCTGATCTTCCTTGTTTATCTTTAACCTACCTTTTAACTCTTTGTCGCCCTCTACAATTATTTCTGCTCTTATTATTTTTCTTCCTCTATTTTACCCAATTTAACTTACTTTCCTTTTTTTCTTCCTATTTGCCCTACGCCTGATCCTTTTCTAGTTTCGTTTTTCTCCCGGTCCTACTTCTCGCCCTGTTTTCTTGTCTGTTATTCCACAAAAGATACATTGATTTTCTCATTCGCAGAGTCTTGTATTTCTCGATACATCGCTATGAGCACGGCAGTTTCTGGCCAAATCTGGCCGAGTCTGATTACCATGCAATCGGTGCTGGACGCGGAACTGGCTTTAATTTCAATGTGCCCCTGAATGCAACGGGAATGGGCAACGGCGACTACTTGGCTATATTCCAGCAACTGCTCCTTCCTGTCGCTTTGGAGTATCAGCCGGAGCTGATAATCGTGTCCGCCGGCTATGATGCGGCCCTGGGCTGCCCCGAGGGTGAAATGGAGGTAACACCCGCCTGTTATCCGCATTTGCTCAATCCACTGCTGCGTCTTGCTAACTGCCGCATGGCCGTTATCCTCGAGGGAGGCTATTGCGTGGACTCCCTATCGGAAGGAGCCGCTTTGACCCTGCGCGCTCTGTTAGGGGATCCCTGTCCACCGTTAGTAGAGCCCCTCGAGTTACCAAAGTCGGAGCTACGTGAGGCCTTGCTCAACTGCATCTTCGTGCACCGTCCCTACTGGCGTTGTCTGCAGCTTCAGCAGACCTATGGGGTCAATGAGCTCCTGGAGTCCAAGGACCTAACACAGCTGCATTGCGTGAAACGCATCTGGCTGGGTGGACCGTTGCAAGAGCGACCAGAGCGATATCCTACGCGTGGTACCTCGGCTCGGCTGAGTCCGGATGTTGTAGCAAGAAATGCGGCACGCTTGCAAATGCTGCGTGCGGAAACCCAGCTGTCCATACCTGGTACTCGGGTGTGTTACGCCTACGATGCACAGATGCTGCAGCATTTGAACATCCACGACAACCTACATCCAGAGCAGCCGATGCGAATACAGAAGATCCATGAGATGCATATGGATTATAAGTTGCTGGAGCGCATGCACCTGCTGAAGGCGCGTGCTGCCACCACTGATGAGGTGTGCCTTGCACATACGCGTGCCCACGTGAACTCAGTACGCCGACTGCAGGGCCGCAGCGAGGAAGAGCTCCAGCAGCTGGGCTCCAGCTACAATTCCGTGTACCTGCATCCGTCCACCTTTGACTGTGCGTTGCTCGCCTCTGGTGCCGTCCTCCAGGCGGTCGACAGCATCCTGCGCGGCGAATCTCGCAGCGGTATTTGCAATGTCCGACCGCCGGGACACCATGCGGAGGCGGATCAACCACATGGCTTTTGTATATTCAACAACGTGGCCATTGCGGCTCAGTATGCGATACGCGAATATAGTTTGGATCGCATCCTCATTGTAGATTGGGACGTTCATCATGGCAATGGAACCCAACACATATTTGAGTCCAATCCGAAGGTGCTTTACATCAGTGTTCATCGGTATGAGAACGGCGCCTTTTTCCCCAAGGGACCCGACGGCAACTTTGATGTTGTTGGCAAGAATGCTGGTCGTGGATTCAATGTCAACATACCCTGGAATAAGGTACGCATAAATTTCTTCTTTGATTTAAGTTTAGGGTCTAACTAGCTTTCCTTCAACAGAAAGGAATGGGCGATCTCGAGTACGCATTGGCTTTCCAGCAGCTAATCATGCCGATAGCATACGAGTTTAATCCTCAGTTGGTACTGGTCTCGGCTGGATTCGATGCGGCCATTGGGGATCCATTGGGTGGCTGCAAGTTAACGCCAGAGGGATATGGTCTCTTTACTCACTGGTTGTCAGCACTGGCCGGTGGAAGGGTGCTCATTTGCTTGGAGGGGGGCTACAATGTCAACTCCATATCGTATGCGATGACCATGTGTACCAAGACGCTGCTGGGGGATCCGATGCCCACTCCACAGTTTGGCACACCATCGCAGCGTCCGCCAACTGTGGCCTTCCAGAGCTGTATGGAGACACTACAGCAATGCCTACAGGTACAACGTCTGCACTGGAAATCCCTGGTCTTTGCCAGCAAACTGCCGCAATCGGTGGTGGGCGAGAACAACAACGAGGATTTTCTTGCTGCTACTTTACAGCAATTGAGCATCTCAAATGACGATGCTCAAGGCGCCGCTGGCGGAGCAATCGAGGATCAGACCGATTGTGGCCAGGAACGGCCCAGCGGCAGCAAGCCCAAAGTCAAGGTAAAAACGCTTATCGAGTTTATGGCGGAGCACAAGGAGGTACGAGTAAATGAGCAGCAGCTCCACCAGAAGTACTAATTTCATTCCTCACTCTTTCTCTATCTCCCCCTCTTATCCTGACAATTTCTTCTCCTATATTTTACTTTGATTCCCTGTATTTGTTAACTGCTCGTATTGTTTGGATGCAGGCACTCGAGCAGCAGGAAATGTTTGCCATCTATCCGCTCAAGAGCTGTCCACATTTGAGCCAATTGCGTCCGGAGAAAGCGCCAGAATGTAAGCGAAAATTCCTCTAACCCTCTCTCTTGCTTGTTCGTTCTCTTCCTCTCTCTCTCTTTATCTCTATATCTCTCTCTGTGGCTTCTTTCTTCTTGTGGCTGTGCTTGTGTTACTGTTATTGATATACTCTCTGTATTATAATTTTGTCATGGAGTTTGTAATGCATTATATCGACTTATAGCCAAGTCCGTCTGTTCTCTGTTTTGGGAATATCTTTATTTCAACTAGAAGTTCGTATTGGAAAACGTATGCACGTGATATTTCACCGAGTGCCACATTTACTTGAACGATTAGGCAAATACTGTCACCCGGGATCTGCAACGACATTGAATCTTTGGTCTGGCAATAAAAACTTTTTTAATATGAATTTGCAGAACTATTTATTGAATCAGCGCCCTTTCATCTTCGATTCTTTACCACTTTGTTTGAGCTTTGAGAGCCAACTGCTTAAAGCTGATTTAACATGTTATACCTTTGCAGAGGTTATTGTGTTTTTGTCAAGAAGTTTTTGGCGAACTGGTACAAATGTGTAATCTCTAAGACTGTCCAGATCAAACTACTATATCATATAGCTATCATAGGAAAAATTGATAATTGAAACAAGGGTACTTGAAGGATATTTTATCTTCGGCGTTCCGAAGACAAGCTTTTATCTTGTTTTCCTTTTGCTTGTAAATTGTGTATTTTTGTGTTTGTGTATTAATTATTTTGGTAGTGAATTTGACAATTGCATGCGCACTTTATTAATTCTTTCTTTTTCCCTCTTGCTTTGCTGCTCTTTCTGTTTCATGTGTGTCAATTTATTGTGCATTTGAGGTTAAATGCTCTTTAACCAATTGAAAAGGTGAACCACAAGTTTCGTGACTTTTACGATCTTCAAAACCATTTAAATAGATGTTTCTGAAGTTGTAACTAATATTTGTTCTATTCCTCGTCCTGTATTAGTTTTTGGAATTTTATTTTGTCGGGTATTTCAAAGCGAGTTCTAGACAAAAGTTTCCTTTTTTTTTTCATACTTTGTTTTTGTTGCTTGTATAAATATTCAAAAATTTTACTATTATAAACTAATTAATTATTTTTCTCTTAACCTACCCCAAACACGGTACATCCTGCCCATATCTCCACCTCTCTTTCTCTCTGAAGCAATAAACACGAGCAGCGAATGCGGTGTGTGCGGCTCGATGGTGGAAAACTGGTTGTGCCTGAGCTGTGAGGCCATCGGCTGTGGAAGATATATCAATGAGCACATGGAGGAGCATTGTCGGCGGGAGAAACATCCGTTGGTACTCAGCTTTAGTGATCTTTCGGTGTGGTGCTACGAGTGTAGTGCCTATATTGATCATCCACTGCTCTATGCCTACCAAAACCTGGCGCACCTGGACAAGTTCAATGAACCCATGGCATGGACACACAGCTGCCTAAAGCGTGCGGATGGATGCTACTCCGTAGACGCCAACTCCCAGGACAAAAGCAGTGATACATCTAATGGTGATGACGATGTCAGCGGCCTTGTCATCCAGTTGGAGCGCAATAACTGACCCATGGTTTTGCGTGTACTAAATGCCCTTACAAATTACATGTGCACGCTCTGCCCCCCACTCAGACACATAATGCAGTTCCTCATGGAGTACATGTGGCCGGTGTTGGAACGAATTTACCTCAGGCTGCTCCATTACTTTGTGGCCAACTGATCTGATCATAGGACCATGTGCTCTTCATGTACCCAAATCCGTTACCAAAATAAAAAAAATCACACCGCTGAAGCTAAAAGTAGAATTAAAATTATTGTTGATTAGGGAGCAATTGAGTGCTGAGAAGTGGCTAACTCTACGCATTTCAATTCGCATTTTGCCCCTTCTAAGTATATTAATATATAGATTGTTAAAAGGAATAAAACAAAAAAATGTTATGATAAATTGAATATATACCCTATAAAATAAACATCAAATGCTATTAAAGCATGTCTTTCTGATCCATTACTATATACTATTGAAATGTTATAATTTTTATTTTATGAATATTTGATTTCTTTTAGTTTATTATAAACTATCTTCGAGTTGTGTTTGATCGACTTTAAATAAATAATTACATTTTCCGACTTTATTCAATTGTTTTACTTTCCTGAAAAGAAGCTTTAAGCTTTACATGCAAATTTGTTGTGCAAATATTTAGTTTATTCGTTTTAATTTTGATTTTATACGTGGTCTTATTTTCTTTAATTTAGTTTTAAGCTATTACTTAAACTCTTAATATGTTGTATTCTTGTATAACTGAAATGGACATCGTTAGACATTTCACAGATAAGAAAGAGACAAAACAAGAGCGAGAAGGATTTTCAACAGTGTCACGCAAAAGGAGAGCGTTTTCATCATGTGGCCTGAGCTCAGAATTCTGCCGGGTTCTTTTCCGACACATAACAAGTAAAGGGATCAGCGTTGTTGTTTTTCAATAATGTAAAGTAGAAGAGCAATTAAAAGGTGGGACATAAACTCTTAATAAGTTGTGATCTTGGGCAACTGAAATGAGCATCGTAAGGCATTTCACAGATAAGAAAGAGACAAAACAAGAGCGAGAAGTCTTTTCAACAGTGTCACGCAAAAGGAGAGCGTTTTCGTCATGTGGCCTGAGCTCAGAGCTCTACCGGCGCGCCGCGGCGTCTCTTGCGAAAGTAGATCAATTAAAAGGTAGTTTAGAATTTTCGTTGTACACTAATTTTTCAGTTCATTTATTATATTATGTTTTGAAATTGTTCTCACCATATGTTTTTTTTTTTTTTTTTTTTTTTTTTTTTACAAGATCTTAATTGTAAATTATCGTAATATTATACTGACAATAATTGCCAGTTATGCTTAAGTTTTTTTTTTTTTATTTTGCTTGCTTTGCGCGCAATTTGTGGTCCAAATTCCCCTTGCGCTTGTTTCCCTTCGGTCCACCGTCAGGACTGCGTTCGTCCTCGCTGGTGCTTATCTCGCTTGAGTCTTCGCTGTCGCTGTCGCTGTCGCTCTCACTCTCAGAGTCGGACAGTTCGCTGTTGTTGCCATTGGGCATCGGCTTAGCTGTTAGCTGCTTCTTATTTGAGTTTTTATTCGGAGGGAGTTTCTTGCTCTCATCGCTCTCATCACTTTCATCGCTCGTATCGCTGCTGTCCAATGTAGAACCAGTTTCGTATTCAGTTAAATCGCTGTCGCTGTTGATAATGAGTTTTTGCTGATTATTTTCGCCCTCCGTGTCGGACTTGTCATCGTTGTCGTATTCAATGGACACAAAGCTGCGGGGCCTAATCAAATTTAGTTCTTCGTCCTGTTCCCCATCTTCTTCCTGATCTGCATCATCATGTTCCTCCTGATCGGAATGTACAGCCTCTTCGTCTTCCTGATCTTCACCTACATCACCTACATCATCTATATCGTAATCCTCGTCAGTAAGCCCAAATTGGTGTAGGTCCAGTAAAGCCAGACAGGTGGGACGACAGCCGGTATTAACACTTGCCAACTGGGTTAATGTTTTTTCCTGGCAGTCGCCAGTCCAAATACGGATCTCTCCAGCACTAATAATAATGTTTACGTTTATTTCTGATAACCAATAGAATCTACTCAGCACTCACCTGGAGATAGTAACCAGATATCCATCTAGGGCAGCTATGCCCTTGACACGAGTATCGTGGGCGCGAATCAGAGTAGTGTCTTGATTTTCATAATCATCTAACGAGAGCCATGCCACATATCCCGACTCTAAGCCCGCAAGGAGATTGCGTCCATTATACCATGCAGCGCAAATTGGCTTGGAAGGGGTGTCGTTTCTAAGTGCAACAGTGGCTGATTCGATATTCCAAATCTCAACAACTCGGGGGCCACAAAGGGAGAAGTAGGTGCCGTCTGGTGACCAGGCCAGGCCGTGAGGTGCGTTGCCCAAGGTACGCTTGCTCTTAACATTAGTCCTGTAAGCAATGCGTCCCCTCACCAAGTTCCAGGTGTTGAGAATCAGGTCATTGCCAAGGGAGAGGGCCAAGCGGCTGGTTGGATGACATGCAATCTGTGTTACTGGGCCGCCACCATGAGCCTTGCGAAAATCCGCTTCAATTGTCCAGCTACCTATGCGTGTAACAAGCAAGTGCCCGTCGTCGCTGGCCGACAGCAGATGTGTCAGTTCCGGTGAAAACACCAAACCATTAATGGTGCCAGTGTGCGAAGCCAGTACTTGCGACAGCTTTCGAATACGCATATCGTAAATAAAGATACGATCATCGCTGCCACCACTAGCTATCCACGGTCCGTGGGCGGCCACACACCTAAGAGAGCCGGCATGCGACTTGTCGGCAAACGTTTGCTTCACCTCGGTTTTGTCAACGCCTTTTATTCTCTTTTGGGTCACACGGTAGCCAACGAGGTAGTCCGTATACGTACCAACAATTATTTCAATGCGAGGCAACATCTTCAGAAATATTTAAGAAATTTTTCTTTCGGAAAATTGCTCTGTCACGGACCTTCTACGACTAGTTTCGATTTTAAATTGTTTGTGACTGACACACGTGCGGCAAACGTTAACACAGCTGATAGTCGATAGTTTTCATATTTTGTATAAATAATCGATACGTAGTTTTGTATTACCGTAGTTACCGATGTTTGAAATGAACATCGCATAAAATTGTAAATTACAATTTTTTTTTAAAACAAGTAAGGCAAAAGAAAAAACACCTTTAATATATTAAAAAGCAATCATTATTAACTATATGAAAATAATTGAGGTAAACATTTTAATGATCTGGGAGTTAAAATTTTTTTCTCATGGTCTGGCAGCCCTACAGTTATTATTTTTGGCATTATTGCCGCCCTTAAGTATTTTGTGGAGCCCTGGTGGGCAAACTATTAAAATTTATTTTTGCCGAATTTAACGCAAAAATTTAACATAAATACAAATAAGGCGATAAAAGTAATTTAAATACTTTTGTTTAAAGATTCCGATTCCAGTGGCCCAATTAAAATAACATATTAAAGTTTGATTGGCACATATTTATTTAACTTAAGCCGCCGGCGTTTTGCGGGTTGCTGCAAAAGCGGGCGAAATCCTCGTTGGCCATGTCCAAGACCTCCGGGTAAGCAATGAAATGGCTATAGTAAATATTTGTAATACGAACTTCGTATCCACTTTGTATATTAACTGATATATTGAAATAGACGTGATAGGGAGCGCGAGCGAGATAGAGACAGAGAGCGAGACCGTGAGCGTGACAAGCACTACGAGAGTCGCAGCGCACGCGGAGATTATGACAACGGGAAATCGTCGCGCAATGGTGCGAGTCTGAGCAGTGGTTCCCGCAGCGGTCGCGATGAGCGAAAGCGCGCCAAGGAATCATCCAAGGATAATGACAGGGCACTTGGTTCACGACGTGAAGAGAAGCGTCGCAAACGCTCCAGATCCAAGGATTACGATAAAGAAAAGTAAGCCACTCCCAGTATGAATACAACTCTGTGTAGCATAACATTTGCCTTTTGTAGACGTCAGTTGGAACGTGAACGGGATAAGGACAAAGATCGCGATAGAGAACGAGATCGGGAAAGGGAGCGAGAGCGAGAGCGTGAAAGGGACAGAGAGCGTGACCGTCAGCGGGAGCGGGATAAGGAACGTGAACGAGAGCGTGATAAGGAACGTGAACGTGATCGGGACAAGGAACGTGAACGGGAGCAACGCGAACGTCAGCGTGAGTTTGACACGCGTCGTCAAGTTCCCTCTGCCCCGCTAGTCATACCCGTCGGTTCCTCCAGCAGCTCATCGGACGAGGAGGAGGAAGAAATCGACAAAGAGGAGCAACAGCGTCGGCTCGAGCAGGAGATGATAAAGCGCCGTGAGCGTATCGAACGTTGGCGTGCCGAGCGCAAACAGCGTGAGCAAGAGGCTGGAAAAAGGGACACCAAGACGCCAATTGCCCCGGTGGTAACCAAATCCACAAAGAAGTGGAGTTTGGAGGATGAATCCGAAGAGGATGACAGCAATCCGGGGCCAATTATTGATGTTGATACTGGCAAACGGGACACGGATTCACCGCCATCCAAATTTCACAGCATCCGCAAACGTTTCGACGACGATATAGTAGAATCTAATTTTGCTCCCCTGAAGCGGCCCACTTTCAGTAAGGTACTTGGCATGGTTCTGGGTACACCCGCTTCAGGTTCAAAGCCAACTACAACAACGACGTCTACTGAAGAAGCTGGCAACTCAGACTCATCTGTTGGTCCACGAAAACTGTCCGAAGATGACAAGAAGACCCAGACAGAGCAGGTTATAGAGACGATTGTTGTGCCCGATGTGTCCGAGGAAGCCGAGTCGTCACAGATGGACACCGAAGAGGAGCCGTTGGCTGAGACAGAGTCCCTGGTTGAAGCTGAGGCTGAGGTGGAGCCTGAGGATGACGTTGATCCACTAGATGCGTACATGCAGGAGGTTAACAAAGAAATGCGACGGGTCAATAACTTTGTGAGTCCAGCAAAGGCTCAGGGTGTGGTCGTAATCACTGGCGTGGCCAAGAAGAAGACGACAACGGTTAAGAAGGGAGAATTGATTGAACAAAACATGGATAGTCTGGAATACTCTAGTGAGGATGAGCTGGAGGATATACGCGACACAGCCGTTAATCTGGCAATGAAGCATCGCAAGGAGTTGGCCAAAATCGATCACTCCTCGGTGCACTATGCCCCATTTCGTAAGAATTTTTACGTGGAGGTGCCAGAACTCTCCCGCATGACCAACTCGGATGTCGACAAGTATCGCGTCGAGCTTGAAGGAGTGCAGGTGAAAGGCAAGGGCTGTCCCAAGCCCATCAAGGTAAGCAGCACTACGGTAAACATCCATTAAATTCCAAAATTGTTATTTTACGCCAACTACTCCTTGCAGACTTGGGCACAGTGCGGCGTTAGCAAAAAGGAGATGGACGTACTTCGAAAACTGGGCTTCGAGAAGCCAACGCCCATACAGTGCCAGGCCATTCCGGCGATTATGTCTGGCCGGGATCTAATAGGTATTGCTAAAACTGGCAGTGGCAAGACGTTGGCATTTATTTTACCAATGTTTAGGCATATACTGGACCAGCCGACGCTCGAGGATGGCGATGGCGCCATTGCGATCATAATGGCGCCCACGCGCGAGCTCTGCATGCAGATTGGCAAGGATATACGCAAATTTAGTCGTTCCCTGGGACTACGCCCGGTTTGTGTATACGGCGGCACCGGCATCTCCGAGCAAATTGCCGAACTGAAGCGCGGCGCTGAAATAATCGTGTGCACGCCTGGACGGATGATCGACATGCTGGCTGCCAATTCCGGAAGGGTTACCAACCTGCGAAGGGTCACCTACGTGGTGCTGGACGAAGCAGATCGCATGTTTGACATGGGCTTTGAGCCGCAGGTGATGCGCATCATTGACAATGTCCGTCCTGATCGACAGACGGTTATGTTTAGTGCCACATTCCCGCGCCAAATGGAAGCACTGGCTCGGCGTATACTCAAGAAACCCGTGGAGGTCATTGTGGGCGGACGTTCGGTGGTGTGCAAGGATGTGGAACAGAACGTGATTATACTTAACGATGAGGCGAAGTTCTTTAAACTGTTGGAATTGCTGGGCATCTACCAGGAGACGGGCAGCATTATTGTGTTCGTGGACAAGCAGGAAAATGCTGACATCTTATTGCGTGACCTCATGAAAGCTTCCTATCCCTGTATGAGTCTGCACGGTGGGATCGATCAGTTCGATCGCGATTCCACCATTATTGACTTCAAATCGGGCAAGGTGCGCTTACTGATAGCCACTTCAGTGGCGGCACGTGGCCTGGACGTCAAGGATCTTATCCTAGTGGTCAACTACGATGTGCCCAATCATTACGAGGACTATGTGCATAGGTATAATCCTTTGGATCACTTTCATAGCTGCTCCAAATAAATTTCAATCATTGTTTTTGCAGATGCGGACGAACAGGACGTGCTGGGAACAAGGGTAGCGCTTTTACCTTTATCACACCGGAGCAATCTCGCTATGCGGGCGATATAATACGAGCATTAGATTTGTCCGGTGTTCCTGTGCCTCCCGAGCTACAGACCTTGTGGACGGACTACAAGGCAGCACAGGAGGCGGAGGGTAAAACAGTACACACTGGTGGCGGATTTAGCGGCAAAGGATTTAAATTCGATGAGCAGGAGTTTAATGCGGTCAAGGAGAGCAAGAAGCTGCAGAAGGCAGCCCTAGGATTGGCCGACTCCGACGATGAGGAGGACATTGAACAGGACATTGATCAGCAGATCGAGCAAATCTTTGCAGCCAAGCGAACGGTCAAGGACACCTCATTGGCCGGCACGACTCTAGCTTCAGCCAATGCTATTGTCAATGCAATGGGTGGAACGGTTTCAGCAATGGCACAGCAGCAGCAGCAACAACAACAGCAACAACAGCTGCAACAACAGCAGCTTCAGCAACAGCAGCAGCAGATGCAACAAAATCAGTTGGTTGCAGCCGTTGCCATGGGCTCCGATAAACTGGAGTTGGCCAAGAGATTGGCCTCGAAGATCAGCAGTAGCCGCAACCTAGACACAAAGGCTACCCAAGCAGCCACCGAGTCAATTATGAAGGGTCAAGCTGGTGCAGCACAAGCTCAGCCAATGCTAACGGCACGTACTGTAGTTGAGCAACTGGCTGCCAAGCTGAACAACAAGCTCAACTATCAGCCCAAGGAGGATGAGGAGAGTCTTGCCGCTCTCATGGGCACCAACAGTAACTCGTTTACAAAGTACGAGGAGGAGCTGGAGATTAATGACTTTCCCCAACAAGCGCGATGGAAGGTTACCTCCAAGGAGGCCTTGGCCCAAATCTCAGAATATTCTGAGGCGGGTCTTACGGTTCGCGGTACCTATGTACCACAGGGAAAGAATCCTCCTGAGGGCGAACGCAAGCTATATCTGGCCATCGAGAGCTGTAGCGAGTTGGCTGTACAAAAGGCTAAGCGGGAAATAACGCGACTCATCAAGGAGGAGCTCCTCAAGCTTAGCTCGGCACACCACGTATTTAACAAGGGACGTTACAAAGTTGTCTAGAATTGAGTGGACTCATCTGGTTATAACTGTCTGAGGTGGAATTCACAACAGTAGTGGTCGGTCAGAGAATGCTGCTCTATAGCTTAAGTTATGTTGCTAATAAAGTACTTTCTTGATAATAGTTTGGTCATTACAAGCCCTCAAATACCAAACTATTACCGACTATTCAATAAACATATTTTAGGTGATTATCTAAATAATATCGAGTGTTTAGAAAGTTTATTTCTTTACTCGATACCAAATGTTGCATTCTAAATACTTATTTTAAATACTTAGATAGTATTTCTAAGTTTCTAAGCAATACTTTATTCAGACACACAATATATATATATATATATATATGTATATGTATATATATACATACCATACTATATAGCCTATAATATGCATACGTAATTCAGGAACTTGTGGAACTTTTTGTTTTCCAAGCCTTTTTTTTTCGAACATCAATTTTTGATATCCGATTTTAGTGTGAGCATAGTTATAGATCTTTAAGTATATAAGAATATAAATGGACTCGGAGAAATAAATATTTCATTCCCTGGCAAAGTAAATCTTTTATTACATGGCTTAATCACACTGGTCTGCAAGAAACACTATTTTAAATATTATTTCTAAGCGCCAACAGATATTAATGCTTAATAATGGACTTTGAAATTGTTTAAAACAATGCATTCCATTTTTCCGGACATCTCGATAAAATAGTAACTTCTGTCCATCTATCGAACCCCCAATATTTTCAAAAAGCTTTCTAACCAAGCCTACTGTCTTCCTTTTAGTCAATGACTCTTATAGAGCTTATGAAAAGAGTAAAAAAGAATTATCTAAATACAATATTAATGTTTCCAATGCATTTTTTATTTTAAAACGAGCTCTATACTTAGATGCTACTACTTCCAGTATAAACAGTAAAAAGTCTACAGTTCATGCTCATTCCATTGCGTATTTTTCCATACAAATAGGCAATTTTCGACGAATTAGTCCAATGCGAGCTATGGTCTATAGTTGGCCGATCCGGACCAAACTCGTTAAGGATAGTTACACATAAAGTGTAAGTAAGTGTAAATTGTAAATGGGTTTTTTTTTACAACTTTTTCTGCGTATACTACAGACGGACATTTATTGCAATTTAAATATTTCCATGCGTGACACGAAAAACGTGTACACTCTAGTTTTTACCATCTTTAAGATTTAGCTCCTGCTGTATTAAATACCAAGAACTCAATGTCAGCGTCCGGTTAACTAGTGTATTTATCGATATCTTAAATCGATAACCGTGATCATGGCGGCACTTTTCGAAAAATCCCGAACTGGCATTCAAATTTAATCATTTCATTTTTCACGTCTGCTGTACAAACCTAAAATGTTTGTCATTTTTTTTGTATATTTGAGTTTTAGCTTATTTAGCTGCATTTTATTTACTTATCGCCCGTTGCGCTTATAAATTGATTTTCATGCTACAATATTTTGTGTCTAGAAACTATTAAAATTAAATTTAAATGTAGTTATGAGTTTCGTTTGTTTTTTTTTTTTTTGTTGCTTTTATTTATATCAATTATTATTTTGTTTGTTTTCATTTTTAATCATTATTATAATGCGCTTGAAAAAAAATTGTCTGGTTTGTTTATGCACTAATTTGTCGACAATAGTTTTTTGTGTGTTTTTTTTTTAAATTTTTTTTAATTTTTGATACAAAACTAGTTGTTATTTTAAAATTATTGTTGAGCTTTGCGCATGTTTTCGATTCTTTATAGTTGCTACACAATAAAAATCATTCACACGCAACTACAGATAATTCATATATTGCACATATACTCACATATATATATTTATATACATATATATATATATATGCGAGTATATGCTATATATATCATGTATAATATATCTTCATATCTTTAATCATTTGCATATGTACAAGTCTAGTTAGAACTATGAAATGTGCTAAAGTATAAACAAAAAAAAATATATATATATATATATATTTATATTTAAATGTATTTATATTAAATATTTAAACTTTTTTTTTGTTTTGTAATATCTTTAAATGTAATTTTATAGTTAGTTTTTAGTTATTAATCAATTGTTGAGTTTCTCTTTCCATCGATTCTGTTTTTTTTTTGTTTATTTTTCGCTTAAACTTGTTTATTTTGTTAGATTAGTTTGGCAACAGTTTAAATTCGTTGCAATTTCCTCAGTTGCTGCTAAAAAGTTTTTTTTTTTTTTTTTTTTATTAGTTTACTTATAATTAGGAAAAAAAAATTATTTGCTTTAGCTTGTTGTTGTGTTGGTTTCATTGTTTTTCCTGCTGGGTCTGTGTGTGTGTTTGTATGTGTGTGTGTGTGTGTGTGTGTGTGTGTGTGGGTTTGCTTAGGTTAAATATGTTGCTAAATGGATTCAGAACCAAAAACAAACAAAGCACTATAACGCACTGAAGGAAGCATCCAAAAATTTCCTGCTGGGGTCCCTTTGGTTTCGTTTGCGGGTTCGATTTCAGTTTCGGCTTCAGTTGTGAATCGGGTGTCGCGGTCAGGATTGGGGCAAAACGGTTAAAATTTTAGCTATTGTATCTACTTGTTGTTCTTGTTGTTGTGTTTGTCTTTCGAAGCTACCAAAAACTATGAGAATGTGGTAATAAAAGATTCTGCTGCGGTATTTACAATCGTACCAATAATCGCTATAATATCTATTTACATGTACAGAGACTAGTATAACTATCAAGTGTGTGTGTGTGTGTGTGTGTGTCTGTTTACTAGTTAGTTCACCCAGTTAAGCTTAGTTATAGGTTTAAAGAGCGCAATTCTTATTATCGGATCACTTGAAGCAATTTCATGGAGTTCTTTTGGTCGCTTATCTCTGTGTTTGTGTCTCTCTCTCTTTCTTTCTCTCTCTCTCCCTCTTTATATATTTATATATATCAGTGTATGTGTGTGTATCTGTGTGTGCTCAGTAGAGGTTTGTATCTACTGGTTTGTTTTTTATAGCATAAGCATTAATAGTTTTTGTTTTTGGCATTTTTTTGTGGTTTTTTTTATGATTTATTCTAAAATCTGAAAAATATAAAGAAATTAATTACAAATGAAGTGATTAGTAGGTCAGATCAAAGGACGTTGGCAATAACTTAATTGTTAGGTTCAGAGATTGAGACAATGCTATCAAATCGAATTTCATTTCATTCAATTCTGCAAATCAATTTTATTTTTTTTTAACTAAACTCAAGAACTTGGTGAGCGTTGATCAGGATGATCCAAGTTTAGCTTGGGCGCCAAAAAGCTCTGAGAGAAATTGAGAGTTGGCAAGAAAATTCTATGCAGCACGGCAACTAATTATTTTTGTCTCCTTTTAAATACTTTTTTTTAATTTATTTATTTAATTTTCTTTAAATTTTTTTTATTTACCCACCTTTTCTCCTATACAAGTGAATAAATTATTGCATTTGATATGTTGGTCCATTGTTTCATTATTCGTTCCTAAAAAATTCTTGTAGTTCTTCTCCTTTGTATATATTTTTTTTTGGTATTTGTTTAGATTTTTTTGTTTGTTAGTTTTTTGCATGGAAATGATTAAACTTTTAAGGTGTGTGTATGAGTGTGAGTGTGTGTGCATGTGTGTTTATGGGTTTGTGTGTGTGTGTGTGTGTGTGTTGTTGTTGTAGTCTTCACAGACGTGAAGTGTTGTTGTTGCTGATTTGGCGGCCAAACTTCATCCAATTGCATCGAATGCTTTTCCTAATCCGAATCGGTATCGTGTTATCGTTATCAGTATCCAAATCGAATCACTAAAGATAATAGTCGCCCGTTATGGGTAGAGAAGAAGAAGAAGAAGGAGAAGTAGAAGTAGAAGTAGAAGTAGAAGAAGGAGATGTTGCTGCTGTCGCTGCTGCTGCTGCCGCTGCTGTCGTTGCAATTGTTGTTATTGTTGTTGTTGCCACTGCCGTTGCTGCTGCTGCTGCTGCTATCGTCGCTGCTGCTGCTGCTGCCGCCGCTGTTGCTGTTGCTGCTGCTGCTGCTGCCGTCATGAATGACTATCAGTATCCAAATCCCGCCGAACCGTGTCCAGTCATTGATGGCGTTACACTACTAACTATACCTAATTGTGTGGCTGTATTATTTGATTGTCAGTGTTGTTGTGCTGCAAATTTCATACGTTTTTGTTTTTGGCGTTGATTGCAGAACCAGACGCGTACCACATTTTTCTTCAAATCCAGCTTTTCGGCAATGGCAGCGATTTTCTCACCGGATGGTCTCGGCTGGACGGCGAAGTAGGCTTCCAGGGAACGCTTTTCAGGTGCCGCAATGGAAGTCCTTTTTCTTGAAAAAAGACTCGATATAGATTACTTTAGAAATGGGCCCTAACATTAGGAATATTGTCTGTGTCTGTGTCTCTGTCTGTGTCTATGTCTGTCTGTCTGTTGTTGTAGTTGATGTTGGATTCTTTTTAGCGCTGTTTTTCACTCTTTTTATTACAGCCAGTGGACAACAATTTCGCTTTTGCCATATGGATGAATTTTTGGTTGTTACTCGTAGCCAAATTAACAGAATGCCAATTGGGGATAAAAGGGTTACAATGGGGCTGGGCAAAGGATGTTGGCCTGGGATTGTGAGTGTAGTGTGGCGACTGAAGAAGTGTAGGATGAGGGAGGCAGTCAGAAGTAGAAGGATTTGTCTGGGATTGGATAGGATGGAATAGATGCTCTGTTACCGTTCTAATCAAAACACTTTCTACCTTTTCTTTTCGCCCGCAGGCAGTACACTCGGCGCATCCGGATCTCGTCGCTTGTTTTTCGCCTGCGCCTCGGCCTCCTCCAGCCACGCTTGCAGTATGGGCTTCAGTGCGATCATGTTGTTGTGCGACAGAGTCAGACTCTCGAATCTACAGATTGTACTCTGCGACAGCGCACCGACGCCAGGTAACTTGAGATTGGCTAGAGCCTTGCCCACATCGGCTTGCGTCACACCTGCAAAATAGCCACAAAAAATGCGATATTCAATATGCAGATACCAAGTTTGAACTGAAAACGGTGATCACATTCAAGTTCAAACTTGTGCTTGAAGTTTCTACATTTTTAGACTAACAAAATTTGAAAGTCAATCAATATTTTAAAAGTATTAACGTTGAACAAATGAAAAAACTTATAGATACAGTTTGTTTACAAGGATTCTGATTATATATTTTGTGTTGGAATGGCTTAAGACATTATTTTATATAGTTTATATGTTTTGGAGAGATACTACAAATGCATGCAATTTTCTTCTTTTTAAAGTTCCATCTAAATTATTGATTTAAAATGAAAAATTGTTTCGAAAAGAAGACAATTTTGCCCATAGTGATGCCAGGGTGGGATGCTTACCCAGCTTGATACGACGCTGCTTAAAGCGTTCCGCAAACGCTTCCAGCTCTCGCGGATCGGTGTCGGTGTCGGGATGCAGGCCAGCGGCTGCGACAGCCGCCGTGATGACAGGATGATGTACCGCTGAGTGACCGTGGTGCCCTGCATTAAATGCTTGGTAATCAGCACAGTGGTTGGGATGTGGTTGCTGCTGGTTGAACTGATATTTACCCGCCGTGTGGCCACTTAACGTGCCCGGATGGTGATGGCTCATCATATGATTCATACTGTGATAGGAACCGTGCAGGTGTTGGTGTGTCGGCGTTAAAGGCGATTCCGATATGGGCGCTAATGTGGTCATCGAGCCCGTCGGATCCAGCATGTCCAGTTGATCCATTGAATGGTGCATCTGTTGGATTAATCAAATGGATGTTTCAAATGTAAACAATTGATTTGATTAATTCCCTACAAATTATTTTCTTAATTTTTAGGATCTTATAAATCTTAATCGAGTCTAAAATACTTAACTGAAATACTAGTTTTTAAAACAATTATATAATAAGGATTTAATTATTAGTTTTTTATTTAATTTGTTAATTTGTATATATATATTTTCCATACCAATTTGAAATTCAATAGATTGTTTCTTTAATTTTTTTTTAAATTTTTTAATTCAGTCATTTTTCTTAATATTTTTATACCCTTGAAAAGAGTGTATCTATTATGTTTTTGTCATGATGTCTTGTCCGACCCAATAAAGTATGTATATTCTTGTTATTCAAGAAGAAAGAAAAGAGTGCCCAAAATTCAGTTATCTTGTTTTGAATAAAATCAGGTATTGGGTAACTCTAATAGTATTCAAGTCAAGTGTTCAAAATAGTTTTTTACAGTTTGTGGGAGCAGTAGAGGGTGTGGACTTTTGAGGGCAAAGGACTTTCATTCCAAATTTGGTGACTCTACCTCTTATGGTCTCGAAGATACAGGTGTTTATCCGTTTATCATCATATACATTATGGAGTCTGCCACGCCTCCTTCCGCCTATTACATACTTTACACAAACCCAACATACTCTAGCAGAGAGTATAACAAGTTAAACAAATACTTTTAAAGTTTTAAAGTCACTAAAGCTCGCGCTGTAGCAACAACAGGCGATAGATGGCGCTAGTACGTCTTTTTAGTAGTGTCTGTGAAAGAGCAGTTCACCCTGTAGGTAAAACAGCAGTGCACCCTGTAGTGAAAGACGTGCCAAAATGTGGGTGACTTCTACTCGATGGAATGATTGAATTTCTTAACATTGTTATACCTACTATCGAGTATAAAGTCTTTTATCGTATTAAATGCAATTTTAAATTATAATTTTAAAGAGTTCTGGATTTTCTTCAGCTACTTTTAATTATTAAATATTTTTGTTAAATACAAATTTTCTGCTTTTGATTTAGTTTACTTAAAATATTATCAAAATCTTTCATTTTAAATTATGATTTATAGTAAACGTTTATTTTTTTTGTGGAGTTTATGGTCCATTCAATTATATGGCTAAGATTTAGTGTAGGCTTAAAATCTACTTATGGCCATCTAAATAATTGAGTGTTTTATCTTTCAATATAAATGTATGTATAAAGTGCGAACAACGTTTTCTAATTAAAGTCCGGTCCTAAACTTGGGCCTTTATAAACCCTTTACTTAATAACAAAAAGAACAAGAAAACAACAATAACAATTACTTGAGCAACAAAAGTCTTCAAGCTTGAGTGAAACTCAAGTTGAAAAACTGCTGTAAGTTTTGAAATGGGAGGGAAGGAAAGTTGCTTAAGCTGGTGGCTGGGAGAGGGGAGTGGTTAGATGGGCAGGATGGTGGAAAGAAGGGAAGGGGAGGGTGTTGAAGAATGTAAGGCTAGGCACTTGTTACGAAATCTTTTGTGTCATGTTGCCTTAATTGAACGACAGACGAGGCCCAAACATTCTCACCCCACACACACACACACACACACACACACACACACTCACATAGAAACACTCATCTCTACACACACAGATGCAAAGGTAACTTTGATGGGGTCTAAACTGAAAGAGACACACATACACTGCGAGAAAGACACGAACAGCGCACACAACTCTTTTGTCTATGCTTCAAAAATTTATAGAATTGTTTAATTATTAAAACAAATATGAATAGCAACTAAAAAGCAAAGGGGCAGCCATTGCTGTCATGCTTCTCCGACTGCTGCTGTCTCTCTCTCTCTCTCTCTCGCTCCGCGCTCTCCTTTGTTCTCATTTAAACAGTTTTGGCCGTCTTTTGCCCACTCTTCTGGCCATTTGGCTTGTGTTGCTTTGTTAAGCATTTAAACTGATTACAGCTGAAAAGTATGCTACAGCAAAACAAAACGCCAATAGCCAAGCAACCAGCCTAGCCCTGGACGCCCCTTCTCGGCGGTCACCCCCGCCTGGTGGGTGGGGCACTCATATTTATTTATCTTTTTGAATGTGGCGCAGTCCAATATTAGCATACGGCTGTTTGTGTGTGTGTATATGTGAAAATCATACCACGCCCCCTCATGCAACGCTTAGAAATGGACAGAAAACGTGGTCACGTATACGGCTATAGATACATAGATACATGTATACATACATATTTATGTACATACATACATACATACATACATACATATATATTGTATGTACACATTTATATTTACGGCACCGAGTCTGAGCTTTGTGAGCGTTGTGCCAATTATGTAAAACTCTAAAATGATAAGGCACATGGGGGAGGCCTACGCAAAACAATAAGACAGCTGCCGCCGTTGCCGTTGCCGTTGCCGTCGCCGCAGCGGAGGCTCGTGACCAGCATGAGTACATAAGAGAGCCAGCGACTGAGACTGTGACGCGACTGCGACTGCGACGTTAGCTATGTGTAAATGATGGAGCAGAAGAGATGTAGTGTTGTATAAAAACTACAAGAGCTGGCCATATTCTGATGCCTACACTGCCTGCTAAAGCTGGAGCAAACACAATGGCAAACTCTTCAATTATAAACCAATCCCGAAATTAGACTGACTGTTATTGGTTTGCACCCTTGACGCTCTTTGCTGCTTGCGTCTCGCTCGCACTGTCTGCGCAGCATTGTGGCGGCTGCTGGTGTTGTTAGAGCTATCTCGTTCGTGGGCATTGCGCAACCACCCTGCGCTGAGAGAGCATGTGAGCAGAGTGTGGCCTGTGGCTCATGGGTCGTGGGACAGCGTCCGGGCTGCGACTGAGACTGAAACTGCGACTGTGGCTGTGACAGCTGCTGCTACTTCTCTTCTCTGTTTCTGCCATTCCCTAGGCCTCTGCCTCTACCTCTACCTCTGCCTCTTTCTCTGTTTCTGTTTCTGTGACTGCGACTGAGAGTGCGACTGTTGTTGCTGCATTGTGGTTGGCTGAGGCTTATGCAAAATTCATTTGGCCAGTGCCCACGAAAGCAGCCGATGCGACGTCGTGTGTTGTTCTCCAAATGCTGTCAACGTTGACTTTGACGTCGACATCGACGTCGTCGTCGCTTTTGTTGTTGTTGTTGTTGTTGTCGCCGTTGAAGCGAGTATGCTGGCCCATTTTATTAAGCGCATAATTTGTAATTAATAAAATTATGCAGCAAAAAAATACATGAGTAAAGACCATCAGCGCTAGATGGCGCTTTATGGCAATGGCCCAGAAGCTGCGTTAGTGCAGAAAGCATAAACAAGAGCAGTAAACAAAAAGAAGGCAACGATGAGAATGTTGATGATAACAAACAAACAAAAATAGACTTCGTTTGCTAGAGTGAGATGGCAGGCGTGAGTGGGTGTGGCGTTCATCTCAGTCTAACTGTTGTAATAGCTGTTTATATGCGTGCATGTGTAGGTGTGTATGAATGTGTCTGTGTGTGTTTGTGTGTGTGAAAAAATGCATTATCAAAAAAGCAAATCAAATGAATTCTGGCAATGCAAAAAAAATGTACCGTAAATGCATCAAATGCCAAAAGGCAAAAGGAAACTCGTAAGCAAAGCTTGCACGAATGCACATTCACACACACACACACACACTAACACACACACATATTGAAATGTGTCTATGTGTGTGTGTGAGCACGCGCTGTCAGTGATGCGCTCTCACTCTCTCGCTGCAGCGCTCTCTGCCATTCTCTTTCGTTGAGTGTGTGCGTGTCTGTGTTAGTTTGGTTCAGCTAGCCGCCATTTTGCTTTTGTTTTGAGCTTTTCATTTTTTTTTTTTTTTTTTTTGCTTTTTTTTTGCTGACATCGTTGCTCGCGTCGCTTCATTATTTATTAAAAACTTTGCCAACATAATTTATTTATTTTCCAGTTTGTTGATAAACATGTGAATGCGTATCGTTCTTTCGCTCGCCCTCTCACTCTAACTACACGTCCTTACTCTTTCCATCTCTCTCATTGTCTCATTATCTTTCCCTCTTGTGTCTGTCTGTCTGATTGTTTACGCGCAAATGACCTCATTACATATAATATAATTTGTTGTTGTCCCCCGTTTTTTGTTTGTTTTTTATTTTTATATTTGTTATTACTCGCTTTTGGCATAATAAAGCGTTTTTGGCGCCATTAAGCTGTGGTTTCCTTCCTTCTTCTCCTTCGTCTTCTTCATCATCTTCTTTTTTGCCTCAGCCGGCTTTTCCATTTCCTTCCATTTTTTATGCTTTTTACTTTGGTATTTTTGTTTTGTTTTTTGTTTCTGTTGTGTTTTGTTTTGTTGGTTCGCCGTCTCGTGTGTTGTGTTATTGTTCATTAATTTTTTAGCATTTGTTAATTTGTTATGGCGTTGGCGCTTTCGCCCAGACAGAGAGTCCGACTGTCAGGCCCACAGACAGACAGCTAATAATATGATTTTGCTCAGACGATTTTGCTCCTTTGCTTTATTGATTGGGTCACATGCTGACGAAGCAGATTGTATAATTATAAAAGTTCCAAATATTAACACTGATAAAAAAAATAGTGGGTACCAAAATGACTAATTTAAGCACATTTAAACCACTTAAAAAGATGTTCAAAGGTCAAGTTGAAAATCTTCAAAATAATGGCCACCACTTCAAGAACAAAGTGCCTTTTTTATAAACCCTGATTTCATACACCTAATCCATTTTTGAAAGTTTTGATAAACTTAGACTTTTAATCCACTTAAAACAAAACTTGTTTTCAAATAATTTTTATAATCCGGCAATAAATCTAATGAATCTAATGTTGAAAACTGCTGGATAAAAATAAGAAATTATAAAAAAAAGTTTGATCAAATATATCTTAAAAACAATTAAGAAAGGCTACAGTCGAGCGAGGCGACTTTAAAAGACCGCGTGCCGATTTGCCCTATGGCTATTTTATATAGTTGTCAGATCCTGATCCAACTTGGTAAGTATAGGTGTAATCGTACAAACTGTGTGGAATTGGTCAGCTTAGCTTTTGTCCTTATTAAATTATGGTGTTTTTCACAATTTGCGGGGAGGTAGGGCGGAAGGCGTGGCAAACATTTAAAATAAACATGAGTTGCCTGACATATTGACTGACTTTTAATCCAAGGATAGTGGCTCTAGCTAGTAGCTCTTGTTGTCTTGTTGTCTCGAAGATCCATACAGACAGACAATGCTAATTCTGATTAATTCCGATATATATACTTTGTGGGTTCGGCCTCGCCTCCTTCTGTCTGTTACACACATTTCGCTTCAGACAAACTTAATAGACACCTCTGCTTTTCTTTAAAGTACGTGGTCTAAAAAGTGCAAACAGCTATAGTTGAGCGAGCTGACTGTAAACGACCCCGTACTCATTCCAGTGACCATTTCACCATATAAAAAACTAATTTTGACCAATTTGTTCAGGGGAGCTATAGGACATTGTTGTCTGATCAAAATCGATGGTAGCTATAGCCCTCATAGTTCACAAGTTATGGTGATGTAAAAATAGTTTTTTTTCGATCTGCCTGACAAATAGACGGACTTTTATTGTAAATTTGGCGGCTCTTACAGTATCTTATATCCAGGTGTTTATACGGATGAACGTACAGACAGACGGACAGTGCCATATTGTCTCGGCTGCTGAAGCTGAGCTAGGGTTGGAAAAGCTTCCTTCTACTTGTTACGCACATTTCGCTTTTGACAAACTTAATAGACCGCTCTCCTCTTCTGAAAAAGAGTACTTACACTATCACCATATGTTAGTTGAGCAACCACAACCAAACTCACATATTATATGTATGATACCATTATAACTATCCTCACAAAGTCAAATGACTATAGACTGTAGCTCCAATGGGACAAATCGGTCGAACATTGCATATTTGTATGGAAAAATTAGCTCTAGAAGGAGTACGGGGTCTTTGACAGTCGGCTCGATCGACCTTTCTTACTTGTGTTTGTTTGATTAATGCGCATTGACATAAGACTTTCCCGGTGTGAGGGCCAAAGCAAAGACAACAGCAAAGACTTAAGAGCAGCCTAAAGAAATCATAAATGTAGAAATCGTAGAATTATTTCTGTTTTGGAAAAGTTTTCTATAAATTATTTTATTAGACGGAATTAAATAACAATTAAATTTTAAACATAATAAAAATACATACATAATAATTTCTTCAAAGAAAAGTTAATCTTTTTGAATTTGTAAATATGCGTGTGTTAATCAAAATATTTTTTTTTTGTGTTAAATCATTTATGGTCTAAAAAAAAAACTTTCAAGAATTTTGTATATTGGTTCCTGAAAATAATCATCTAAATCAACGTATTCTCAATTTATAAGACACCTTTTTTGGGCGTATTTAGATGTTGACACCGAAACGTGTCAACAGTCTGAGTGAAGTTTTCAGCAAGTAATAATCGCGTAATGTCTAGTTTTTTTATTAATTTTTTTTTTTAATTTCATAAAAGGGTCTCACATTGCATGTATATGTAAATTTTTGAAAGAATTGTTTGGAAACAAGTTAACAATTTAGAGATGGAACAGAAAAATGTTTGCAGCACTATTTCTTACGCTTCTCGACGGGCTTCAGAATTTGGAAGGAGCACATGAGTGTCTCATCTACGGACATCATAGCGCCGGCATTATCAAATTCTCCGCAATAATTGGGCGCCGAAAAGAGTGTAACCAGCTGTCTTTTGGCAAAGAACTCGTAACCATCCTCGACCACCTGATGGGCACGACAAATCAGATCGAGGTCGTGCTTCTGCAGGAATTTTCCAACGACCTCAGCGCCAAAGGTGAAGCTGACACCACGATCGTTTTCGCCCCAGCCGATGGTGTCTTTATCCGGATCGGACCATAGCAGATCACAAAGCAGTCCCTGATCGGGTACATCGGTGGGTCGCATAATCCGTTTTATTTGCTCCATGGACGTAAGATCCGGGCTCAGTCCGCCGTGGCAGCAAAAGATCTTCTCATCGACAATCGCAACCACGGGCAGACAGTTGAAGCAGTCGGTGAAGGTCTTCCATAGCTTGATGCTGTAGCGACGCTTGCACTCGTCGTAGAATCCGTAGATGCGATTGATGCTGGCGCACTCGTGATTTCCCCGGAGTAGAAAGAAGTTCTCTGAGTACTTGATCTTGTATGCGAGCAGCAGACAGATTGTTTCCAGAGACTGCTTGCCACGATCCACGTAGTCGCCGAGGAACAGGTAGTTGGACTCGGGCGGATAGCCACCGTACTCAAACAGTCGAAGCAGATCATAGTACTGGCCATGAATATCGCCGCAAATCTTCAGTGGAGCCTCGAGCTCCAGTAGTATGGGCTGGGCTAGAAAGATCTCCCGGGACTTTAGGCACAAGCCACGGATCTCCGTCTCATTCAGTTGGACATTTTTTCCGGGCCTGGCCGTACGAACTTCAAGCAGCCGGGCTATAATGTTGTCCAGATTGAGTACCTCGGCCATGTCAGCTGGCTTTTGGCCGGGCTTGCCGGATGGCAGCTGTCGGGCTAACGTTTGGGACGCCGTTGGAACGATCTTAATTGGCCCACTTTCCTTCTAAACCTTCTCAGCTTCTCACTCTTATTATGTCGTCAATTAACTCCTTTTACCAATATATTGATGTGTGTATGTTTGTGCGTGTTTAAATGTATGTGTGTGTAAGGGTGCGTGAGTGTGTTTTAACGTGCCCTCTCCTCTCTTTGTTCACCTCGATCAAACGTACTCCTTGCCGAATCCGGGTTTGCCAATATTTCGTGTCCGAACCTATTGTTTTGATTGCGTAAATTTTGAATTTCAATTGGGATCGAGACAAAATTGCTTTTAATTGAGATTTTTCTGTTTTTTTGATGGACTTTTTTTTTATTTTTTCTTTTTTTTTGTCTGCCCTAAAATGAAACTTTAGACCTAGTCGACTGTACTTGAACACCGGTCGATGTCTCTGGAATACTTCAACATGTACATATGAAATATTTTCCACTGTGGAATCGATTTGAAATCGAAACTGAGTTGACAGCACGATTTTCGATTTTTCATGTTATTTCAAAAGTTTTGAGGAAATTAGTTCGCTTCGACCATTTGAAAAGAAACTTTTCTTCCCAAAAGAAACACACCCGGTATGGAATTTATAATTATGCACATTACTAATTAGCATCAGCAGCCAAACATGTCCGTGTGTCTATCCGAGTGTCCGTGTGTTTCTAAGCAAACTATTCTGCCAGCTTTAGAGCCATCTTGATGAAACTCTGTTTAGATGTGAATTCTCTCTCTATGCAGTTCATTTGTTAAAATCGGCCAGATCAGACCACTTTATGATATAGCTCCCATAGAAACAAGCAGTTTAGTTTTCTTTTTTCTGGTCTTGGCCTACTTAATTCCGCCTGTATGCATTTAGTAAAAAATTCAGATTGGACCAATAAACCATATAGCTGCCATTTTCCATTTTCCATCTGCTGACCAAATTTTATCCGGATCGAACAACTTTATAATATAGCTACCATTGGAACAATCCGTTGAAATGTATAGTATGAAAATTGTCGGTGTCTATTGAGCAATTTCAATCAATGCATTCTTTCATTCCCCTTATCTAAGCAAATTTCCACCAATTCTGACTAAAGAAACAGTTGGTAATTGAAACCAAATTAATGCAATATGAATGACTGTAAGGGTATTTGCTTCGCGGAGTCAACGATAACTGTTCTTTCTTGTTTTTAAATCGACTCGGACCAAATAATAAGAGCTAGGCAGACATTTGGTAGGATGGACTTAAGCCAAGGTAATTATCTAGGTTAAACACTTTACAACTAATTATGTATTAATACATCAATTCATAAAAGCGCTATATTCTCATTTAGATTGTAATATATTTTATTTAGTTATCTCATTCAAACTGATCAATAACGAAACATAAAAAACACGTTTCAAGGGCTATAGTACAGCGATCCGACTGTAAAAGTCGAGTACACATGTTTTGCAATAATGGCAAAATTTGATATAAACTTGATCTGCGTACGCCAAAGACGGAATTTTATTCCTTAGTTGGTGGATCTAGATACGCACATTTTTATATCGAATCGGCTTTATGAGGTCGCAAATGCCTCGTTCTACCTGTTTTTGAGTATGGGGTCTAAAAAGCCAGAGCTAAAATCAAAAAATGTTGATTACATTTTGATAGATTTGCTATACCCGTGAATGGTAGATTAAATGGGTATACTGTAATCGTTGGAATGTATGTAACAGGGGGAAGGATGCTAAAGATAAAGTATATAAATATATTCTTGTTGAGCATAAATAGTCGAGTCGAGATAGCTATGTCCGTCTGTATGTACAAGAGAATCTCAGTGACCATAAGAGACAGAAAGGTCCGAGAGGTCGCAAATTAAGGATAAAGCATTTCAACTTTGGGTTCTTCTATGCTCATGCAAAGGTAAAACTAAATAAAAATAGCCTATTTTTGTTTTTTTTTTTTTTTGCATTGCTATCTGAAACCAGTTTCATCCAAATCAGTCGGCTTATTTGCCTAATTTTATGTCCCAAATATTAAAATAAATTTGATTTAAGAATTATTGCAATAAAAATGCTCCTATATTCTTCTTTTATACTCTCTGCAAGAGTATATTGGGTTTGTGCAAAGTATGTAACAGGCAGAAGGAGGCGTGGCAAACCCCATAAAGTATATATATTCTTGATCAGCATCACAAGCCGAGTCGATATAGCCATGTCCGTCTGTCCGTCTGACCGTCTGTATGTCAAACGCATATGTATTCGCATATATGTTTGATTAGGATTAGATTGTTTTTGTTTCAACGTATTTTAATGCAAGTAATACACATTGAAATATCTCGATACCGATTATAATAATTTAATTGCGAAAAAATGCAGAGAGTATTATACGGTCGGGCGTGCTCGACTGTACTTTTCTTTCATGTTTTAAGTTTTACTTTTATGTAAATATTGATTTAAAATTTAAAAACTATTATTTTAATTTTTGTTATTCTAAATACAGTAGACCGTTTTCCAAATGCAATTAAATCAATTCAATTAGCGTTGAATAAGTTTTTATTGATTTAAATTTAGCATTTGCTTTTGAATACGACTTTTAATCAAAAACTAAGAAGCTACTTCCTCATTTGCCCCTATTACACAGAAAATTGTAACGTTTTTGGGCCATTAAATTTGCATTTAAGTTTAAAATTTTCATTTAGTTTTAACTTTTTTAAGTTGTATTCAAATACCTATTTACATTGTACATTTTACTTGATATTAAATGCTCTATCAGTCCTCCAGGCACACAAAATGTCGGGATTACGGCCTAAAAGAAATCCTTTAATATATTGAGCCAATGCCAATTCCAGTTGCTTAAGAAAATCATTTATTTTAATATTTTAGTGTTGTGCAAATAAGCAAAACTTACGAAGCTTTTTATTTGGTAACGACTGCCTTAATGGAATGTCTGGAGCTCATTAGGGTAACTTTAGAAGAGCAGTTATTGTCTAATTAGCTGCAATTTGTTAGTGACAGTTCGGGTGGACTTTGAAAAATTGCAGTGTAAACATTGGGTTGAAGTGGCAATTTGTGAACTGAGCAGAAGACCAAAATCAAATGCATTTGTGTTAAGATGGTGAGTCGGTGAAGTGGAGCAGCGAAGGGGAAATGATACACGCACACAGTGGCGAGCACCTGCTGAAGAGACTTGGCAAACTTTGTTGGGCCCAAATAACGCAAACAAAACATCGTTTATTTTCGGTAACAAAAGAGCTCATTTTCCATTTGTTTAACCAGAGAAGCAAAGGACAAAGAACAACAACAACAACAACAATAACATGTGAAGACTTTAAATGGATGGTTGGTCGATTTGTTGTTGTTGTTGTTGCTGTTTGTTGAAATTAATTGGTGTTACACAAATGAGTAATTTTCAATGTACATAAATATTTGCACAAATTGCAATTTGCTGGCAATGCGCCCACAGGCCATACACACAGAGACCGGCACACACACCCACACACCCACACACACACACACTCACACACACTTGTATATACATGTATTTTTATAACACAGTAGTGACTTTCGCGGGAGTTTTGTGCTCAAATTCCGTTCCCGTTTCTGTTTCGAGAGCTGTTTAAATACAATTTTTATTGTCAAGCGTTAATAATTTGAACAATGAATAATATGAACGGTAAGCATCTGTTATTATTCCAAACAAATCAAAACAAGTGCACTAGGGCGTCTAACTGGCTGGGCGGAGCAACCCTGCAACCCTGCAGCTCGACAACCCTACGACCATACGCTACCACACCTATGACCTATGTACTCCAGACCTCAACCTTCATTCCTCCTTCCGCTTCATATTTCCATCCCACGCCGCACCGGCCACACAAATCTTCATAAATTGGCAGCGTGCGTGTAGAAGAGGGCGGAGGATGGGGCGGGGCGGTAGCGGGGAGGTTGAGACACGACAGTTGGGAATTGAGATAAAGTGCGAGAGGCGAGAAGTGGCAGCTTCTGCTCTGGCCCTTCAAAAAGGGTCGCGTTTGCTGTCAAATGGGAAAATGATACACTTTACTGCAAAACGCTGCCGGTGGTGACGTCGACGTCGACGTCGCCTGTGTTGTCTGCTACTCACACAATCTTGAAACAACAAATTGCCACATAAATGTGGGGTGGTTTGCCACGTAATAGATTTTATTTTATTTTTATAACATAGCATACAGGACGAAGGCCGAATAACAAAGAACGGAGAACGAAGAACGGAGAACGGAGAACTCTGCACTGTGCGCCCTTTTCCGCAAGCAGGACGTATCTTCAGTAACTTTTACTTTTTACCTTTTGCTGTCACGTCGCAGTCACCGTCGCTGGATTTTCCAAAGAAATTCCCAGGACAATTGCGCTGCTAGCCTCACTGTGCACCTGCCACACAATAGCTAAGTGTTGGATTTGAAGAATTCGTTTGAATCTGGGGGAATTTTAGCCTTTCAGTATAAACAATGATTTGCAATTCTTTTGCTGCTTCAATATCGCGAATGTGTCGCTTATTTAACGGCTGGAGTAAATTTCCACTTTACGGACTGTCCATAGTACACGAATATATATGGTCACGATAGATTTTGTCGTTTCCAAGTTATGGTGTTAACAAAATGGTTTACTACCATTTTCGGGGACGGTAGGGAGCAAGGCAACCATGTAAAATTAACTTGAATTGCCTGTCATATAGACGAACTTGTCGTTTGTAGCTTTCATAGTCTCTAAGATTGGACGGACGGACAAAAGGAATTTGCATTATCGACTTGGCTGTTAATACTGATTAAGAATATATATACCTTTTGGAGTCCGAAAAGCCGCCTTCTACCGGTTACATACATTCAAACAAGAATCCCAAACTGGCGTTAAAAAGCTGTGTTGGCCACACTGTTCTGCATAGGTAAAGTAAAGTCTATTTTAAGTTTCAAACTATTTTCAGGGTTAACATATTGTTGCTAGCTCATCATGCGTACCACAGAACCGCATTTGTATTGCTCGTTACAGTGTAAACCAGCAACCACCGCAACCCGGACACTGCCATTTCCACAACCATTTCTTCTAGCACTTTCACTACCTGTAGCCAGTAGCACCGTACCAATAACAGCCTCAACGCCCACCTCGTATTTTTTGTACTTTTTATTTTCAATGTAGCTCGTAATTTTTTACACATTGCGGTCCCAGCCTAACGGTGCTGCTGGCTGTTTTTCTTGCTCTACTGGGAGACATATCAATATAGCCGAGACTTGTGCACGCACCCTGTGCCTAAACCCCACCATACACCTCGTGCTCACTTTACACACAGTGCTTACCGTAACCACCATACACCCCTTACACCATGAATTCAGAACACGGCACGCACAGCGAACAAGTGTAATCGCAGTGCACGGTAAATACAAGGCCGGTACAGGGACTACAGGGCATTGGCGAGGTAGCAACAATCACACCGCACCGGGCATTTCTGACTACGAATGAGGGGTCCACCCTTGATGCCACGCTCTCAAGTCTGTAGCGCAATAAAAACAACAAAAAAAACAAAAAAAAAAAAGCAACGAAATAAAAATAAAGGACGAAGAGTGCGAGCAGGACACGGGGGACCACAATACGGCCCAGTGATAGAAAATACTATTCATGTACTATCCGGTAAGGATTGCCGACGGCAGGACCTCGCCAAGACAAGTCCTCAGGACGCCCGGGTTGGATTACTTGCACAGCTTTTTTCCGGGCGACATTAATATGTAGATGCATTAAGTACATTATCCGGGGTTACAACCTCCCAACAAAGACGACGACAGTAGTAAGCAGTACCGTAGCGCCGTGTACCGAGTACCGAACACCGTGTGCTGACTACCGGTAAACACTGTGAGCTGCGGAGTGTGTCAGCGTGCGAGACAGTGGAACAAGCTCTGCTTTAATTTAAAAACAAACAGGTAAGAAAGCCTACAGTTGAGCGAGCCGACTGTAAAACACCTAATTATAGTGCCCATTTTTCTTACAAAGAAGACATTTTTGACCGATTTATTCTATTGGAGCTTTAGGATATAGTTGTTCGATCCATATCAAACTTGGTAGGAATAGTTATTATGGTACAATACAAATAATATGTTAGTTTGGTGGCGGTAGCTCAACGAACACTTAATGTCTTCATACAAACATATACCAAGGATCCTGGTAAATGAATTCAAAAGAACTACACGCATTGGTCACAAGCTTTGATCGCTCATCGCATTTTTAATAGTTCCTTACGATAGTAGCTCGATAAGTTCTTTAGTTCCTTAAGTGCAAGTATGTCTGCTACGCACAGTTTATTTCGGACAAGCCTAATACCAGGAGTGTAAGTCAAAGTACGTGGTCTAAAAACTAGTTTTGTTTCCTTATATTTTTCGATAACCTATGTGGTATATCACATATGTAGCTCCCAAAGGCCGAATGAAGGAAATTTGTATGAAGATATGTATTGATAGTTGAGCAAGTTTGGTTCAGATCGGAAAATTATATCCTATAGTATAGAAAATGTCGTATAGGACGAACAACCTTTCTTAGTAATTTTTTTTCTTCAACAAACTGGTTTACCCTTAACTTTAAGAAACGCATTATTTTGTTTTTTTTTTTTTACTTCTAGCTTAATCTGATCAAGTAAATATTTAATGTACTGAGCCTTTTCATATTAAAACTATTTTTTTACTTATTTGAAGACGTAACAAATTTCTTTGATTCTCGAAAATGTAAAATAAAAACTATAAAATTCACTTGGAAAATATTAGCATGTTAGAAGTCAATTTAAAAGTGTTTAAAAAAAAGTTTTCGAAAAAATTAGTTTTTGTACCACTGTGCAAGGGATTGCACAATTTCCGACTGTCGATTTCAGTGGAGGGCGCAAAATATTATGATTTATTTTTATTATAGCGGGTAAAGTGGTCTTTACAAGCATCAAACAGAGGCGTAACAGGCTTCAGCCCCTTCCGCCAACACACGCACACACACACACACACACACACATACACTCCCAGAAGTGCGCTAAGGAAAAAGGCAGTTAGTTGGTTAGTAAAAGGTACGCGGCTTGCACGAGGATGTGAGTTTGGATGCGAATGTGATGTGAATTTGGGTTGGGGATGGGCACGTCAGGTGGCTGGATGCGAGCTCTTTGGGATAGAGGGGGAAATGAGAGGAAAGAAAGGGGGGTGGGTGGGCGTTAGTTGTTAAATGGACGGGTGGATTTGCACTTGCCGCGCTGACTGTTATCTTCATTTTTGCTTTCAGTTATATTGCCTGGGAATTCCTGTGGGAGTTGCGAAGCAGCCCTGGTATTGCTACAGTCCCTGCGCTACCTACAACTCTAGTGCCACACCCCCTCCTTCCGCTAGGTGGGAGCTAAAACAAATTGTACCAGCTATGGGCATAAAAAACAAGCGGATCAAACAACAACAATGGCAAATCGAAAAAGAATGTCCGTAGCATTGACCATTGAAATTGTATTAATGCTACGCTTGTCAGCTGAGTCGGGGAAATCCACCCTTTTTATTTATAATGGAAATCTGCGTATAATCCCTATGAATTGAAAAGATGGGCGGGATAAACTAGTTATGGCCATTAATATGATCAATTTGATGCTCACTTCGGTGAAAGTAAATAACAACCTTATTGAAAATGTTGAAAACATATTTGGCAACAACAAAAAAAAAACAACAAGTGCACAACCCTCTGATTTCCAAACCACCCCTTCCCGCCCCTTACCTCTGTTGGCCTTTCTTAATGGTGTTTGTTCCCCGCTTTTTGGTTGAGTGTATATGTAACTGATAATTGCAAAGTTGTTGCCAGTTTTCAAGCTATCCACATTCTCATCAGCATTTCCACTTCCACTTCCACTTCTATTTATATTCTCATTTTCATTCTCCCCTCTTACTCTTGCTTTTCCCTCCACTTTTCACTGTCTGTGCATTAAGTTTTACATATGCTCTGTTTTTCCAGCAATTTTCAGAGGGTTCCGGAGGTCAAGTGATGCGTTGATGTGCATTTTAAGCAGGTTAACCTGTTAAGTGTCATCGCAAGAAAGGGTACAACGGACATAAGCCTCCTCCTCTTCATCACCCCATATCAGCATTAGTGAATGGACTGACGGGTATTCCAGTGGCAATAGGTTTAACACATGCATGGATTAGATTAAAACCCAACAGAGCCTTTGTTTTCCCCTAGCTTAGCTTTATTATATGTAACTCTAAATATCAAAGTCAAATATACGTATAAATGGAACTAGGATCTATTGTAAGTTCAGGAAATACATACATATGAGAGAAACCATTTCTTTGACAATAATACTTGAAGAGATTAAGTTTCCATAAAAAAAGAAAGTATTTACTGAAAAAATAAGTTAGTTAAAAGCTTGATACTGATAGTACTCGTAAGCTTCCCAGACTAACTTACGGACATCTATTAAATAACAGTTCAGAAATACGAAAACAAGTCGATAAATTATAGAACTTTCAAATCGATATTTATATTTATTTTAAAAATTTAACATTTTGTAAATTTTAATTCCCAACTGGATTTTCCGGCTCTATGATTAAATACCTTTTTTTTACTAGATTTTGTTAGACCCCGTACTCTTAAAAAGAGTAGAGGGTTCTATTAAGTTTTATATTTTACGTTGGTCTTTATAAAAAAAGTGTAATCTTATTATAAGTCAGACTCTGATCTAATATAAGAAATTATATTTTAAAAGAAAAATAAATAAGATCAAAATGATTTAAATTAAAGGAACTTTTGGAACTGATAATTAGAGGAATAAGTTGTTACTTCTTAAAACCAATGGACTGATATTAAAGAAACGTCATCTTTGATTATGTTTTCCAATTTCAAGAACTTTTTTTCAAGCATAACTGACTTTAAAATAATTCTTTTAAAGTGAATGACATTTAAAGTGTCCTAATTTTGTAGGCCCTAAAGAATTGTACGTTAAGTAGTTCGTGGCTAGTCTTTAAATCTATGAATTTGCAAATATATTAAACTGGAAGCAAAAAAAATTTGTTGTGTTCTGTATAAAGCTAGCTTGAAGAAATTGAATCCACTACGACTTTAGAAATTTTCCAATATATTTCTGTTTTGCTATCGTTTAGATAGTTTAACTGAAAATGTTGCTTGTCATTTGGAAATGTATCTGAAGACAGTTTGCATCGCTTTCTACTAGAACACACTTTAATCGCATCGACTTTGACTAGGACTTAGTGTAAAAGCAGAGTTAGTTAAGTTGTTTGGGCACTTAGTATTGTACTCAACGGTAAGCTCCAATTTGGAGCATTCATGGCTTAAACGCGTATTTAAAGTTGTATGAGTTGAAAAAGACTTTTGGCTCGGTCTCGAATCAAATTACGGATAAATGCACTTTGCATGCGTTTGCAAAATAGATGAAGCCGGCAATTGGCATCTTCAAAAGGCCATTTGTGCAATTTAAAGTCGAGTTGAGTCATGTCACGTCGTATTGTGTCTTGTCTCGTCTGAATTTGTCCTCACCTGTAATTGCGAAACAATTTTTAATCGCCGGAAAGTGGCGGATATGTGTTGACCACATCCAAGGCGATATGGTCCTATTGACACGCCATGGCCTCCCAACTACTCCCACTGCCTGGACTGGAGGGGTCTCCACCACCCACCTGATGACACAGAGTCCACATCGCCTTACTCCTCTGATTGTATTGCCATTAAAAGACAACGCACTACACACAGATGCGACTAAATAATTTATGAAGAAAAGAAAACTAAATAAATAAATGGATCAACGGAACTGAACCGAACGACAAATAGATACGGAACGACTTCCTAACATGGTACAAAGAGCCACGAATATGGATGAGGAGTGAAACCAGGCGGGGAACTATGAGGGGTACATAATTGTCACTGGTTGACACAAGGCTTTCCACGCCCAACGGAGGCGAAAAACAGAGCTAGAAAATAAAACAAGGAGCAAGAGAGACAAGAAGAAAGAAGACTCACAACTTTCCCAGGTCAGTTTAAGAAAAACAAGTATAAAACGCTACAGTCGAGCGAGCCGACTGTAAAAGACCCAGTACTCAATCTAGTGCACATTTTACCATACAATTAAGAAATTTTTGACCGACGGACAGACAGACGGGCATCGCTATATCTAAGCCGATGTTAATGGTGATCAAGAATATAGTATATATATACTTTATATACCTATCCCGCACATAATATTTATTTATAACTAATAATCGATTCTCTAAATTACTTCTCTAAAGTAAAAAAAATATCCTTGAAAAGCTTTCATAATATTCATTTATGAATCTATACTCCCTGCTGTTTAATATTTGCTAGGTATACTGGCGACAGCACTGTAATCGGCAAAGTAACAGAACTAATGAATTATTAAACATCAAATTGTTGGGTGTATTTTTTGTGTGCCCATCATTTTGTTATGCTGCAATATTAAATATGGTTACATATTTAATGGTGTCAAACTAGTGGTGATAAATACCCTAACAATCAATAACTAGGCCGAATAATCGAGTATTTATTGAACTAAACTAGTCTATATATTATACCATAGCATGAGGCAAAACATGACGATTACTCTGATACATCAGCGTTGTATTGCACGGTAGAGAAGCTACAGTGGAGCGTATCGACCTCGACTGTCGGCTGATCGAGAATATAACACATATTATATGATCGGAAAAGCCTCTGTCTATTTGTTTCGCTCATTTCCCCTGTGACAAACATAATTGAACCAAGTACTTCCTTTAAGTACAGGGTCTAAAAGGCTTGTGTTTCAAGACTTTTAATTCATCAAAAATCAATATATTAAGATCTTTAGACTAGTCAGAATAATGTCTTAAAGGTAGACATTGACATTCCTTAAAAATATGTATGTGTCGCTAAACATAATTACTTAAAATATTTGACTTTAAAGTAAATTTTTTTTTTAATACTAGTTTGTTTATATGTATATTTTTGAAATGAGTATACTATATAGTAATAACTAAATCTTGTCATTACTGTAATGTATATTTTACTTTTAAATTAATGGTCATAAATAAATAAAATTTTATTAAAATAATATGTTTATATCTTACGTTTCCATAAAATTAAATCTTTTTAGACCCCGTACTCTAAAAAAGAGTATAGGGGTCTATTAGGTTTGTCAGAAGCGAAATGTGCGTAACAGGCAGAAGGAGGCGTGGCCGACCCCATAAAGTATATATATTCTAGATCAGCATCAACAGCCGAGTCGATATAGCAATGTCCGTCTGTCCGTCTGTCCGTCTGTCTGTCTGTCTGTCTGTCCGTCCGTCCGTATGAACACCTGGATCTTTTAAACTACAAAAGCTAGAGACACCAAATTTGGAATGAAAGTCCGTTATCTTCGCGAGCAGATCAAGTTTATTTCAAATTGTTGCCACGCCCCTTACCGCCCCCGCAATGAGCAAAAAACCAGACACACCTCGAAAAAAATTTACTTTTAGGCCAATAACTCAGTAACTATGGCACTTAGGAACACCATTTCTGGTAAACAGGTTGCTAGAGATATCCTTAATGCAATGCCATTAAAAATTTTGAGCTGCCACGCCCCCTTTTCTCCTGAGAGTTAACCAAACGTTTTCACTTTAATGCCATGTTTAAGGCATTTATTCATATAGTAGGGTGTTGTAATTCAACATAAGTGTAGAGACATATAAAATCAAACTATTCTGAAAGGGGCATCAACATACTACCATTAACAAAAGAGCTACTGCGTTACAAAGTTTTTTATTTAACTGCAATATCACTTACGCGCGAGAGCGAGACAGAAACATACAAACACATGTTCGAACGTTTTCGATGCTTGTGTGGCGACAGCGCTGCCGGCAGACGCTGGCCGCGCCGAATACACACATACATACATACATGCATACATATAATTTCAAACGAATGTGTGTTTGTATGAATAATATGTAAATGCTGATTATCGGAGAATTCTAGAAAGTGGCGCGTGGTGCAACTGATAGAGTTGCGGCAATGCGAATTGTTAATTTAATTTTTTTTTAATTTCAATTCAAAATGTACATACATATAAAATTAAAATTTTTAAATTTCATTCAAAAATTTAAATTTAAATTGAATACAATTGCGCACTTCTATGGGAGTACGGGGTCTTTTACAGTCGGCTCGATCGACTGTAGCCTTTCTTACTTGTTGTATTTGTACTATGCCACATTTTGTAGACCCAAAATTAATTATAGTGTTGAGAACATAAATTCATTGTAATTAATGTTTCCAGTTTATAATATTGGATAAGAAAAGAGAGAGAAAAAAAAGGAATGGAAAAATTAAATGAAGGAAAAAGCAGAGGAAAATCCGAAAAGTGTGAGTAGCGAACCATATGGTAAATAGTCAATAAGGTAAGAAAAAGGATTCCAAAAAGATTTGTCGATTAAAAAGGAGCGAAAGACTGCAAAAAGTAGAAGAATCTAAAAGTCGTTACTTAAGGACTGGTACTAAAGTTCAGATGGTTTCGTTGGCGTTGGCGTTGGCTTTATTGCAAACAAATGCCTTGCAGCAAATATTTGTGGCATTTGCTGTTGTTAAGGATACCACACACAACAGAAGGAGTTCTACATTTGGTGGTAATAGCGGTTGACTAAGTGGAATTTGATTGCGTGTGGAGTGGCAATGGTTTGTTAACGATATTTACAAACTAATATGCCGGTCCTATTGGGTTCTTTCAAGTTTGGTTCTTTAGTTGTAGCCAGTTTGGTTTGTTTTCTTTTTTTTTGTTGTTAGAGGGTGGGGTTGATGGGGGAGGGGCAGTGAGTTCTGTCACGACAGGAAAAATCAAACAGGTGCACTAAATGAATTTCAATATGATAAACCACTTGTGGTTGCCGGTACAAGCACAAACAACTATCAGGTACTGCGCGGGGTGGTTGCCAGAGGGCCCATGTGTGTATGTATGTGCGAGTGTGGAAAATGATTTAAGGGAAATTGAGCCATATGTTGCGAATACTAATGGATACGGCGTGCCGGTTTCAGCCCGCTCTCGACGAACTCTACAGGAAATATGTAAGTGTAATTTAAATTGAATTAAATGTACTTTTTTGGTTAACATGCTACGTTCAAGGGATGGACCGTAGAGCGTACACCGCAGGTCGTTTACTGTAGATCCAATGCCCAGTAGCCTCCCCTACCCTCGGCTACCTATCCACTCGTTGCGCTCAAAATAAGGAGGCAAAAACTTGGCTTTTTTGTTGCCTCTGGTGCAAAATCTGGTAATTAATGCCTGCAAAGTGGCCAGTACGTTTTTCCACCATAGAGCTAAGGGACGTGCAGCCCTCCTCTTCGAATTCTGCCTCCTGAATTAGCCTCTTGCCTATTGCACAGTTGGATAAATTGATAATATTTGTAGTTGTAGCTGTTTGTAATTGTTACAAATGTGAGCTTCACCTTCACCCAAAGCCTCCTTCTGCCTCTGCTACTTCTCCTGTGAGTTTTATGATGAATATGATTATTTTAATTAGCATTATATTTGCTCTTATATTTACCCCTTTCGTATTCTCATAATTGGCTTTTCATATGCTCGCAAAACTTGTTCATTGTGTGCCAAGTACCCAAAGGGGGTAAAAGAGACAGAAGAGACAAGACAAGAGATACAGTAGAGAAATGGGTCTGTATCACAAATTTCTTTAATTTAATGAGTTTTGTAATGTTGTAACTTTGGACTGGGGAGTTTTCGAAGTTTGTGGCATTCTCATAACGCTTATGACACATGTTACCAGAATTGATAGACATCAGCCATCAAATCAAGTGGAAAATTCTAAAGTACACTTTGGGAACGGGTACAGGCACAGATATACTCTCTGTCACCCTGAGTTGAATGTGCTTTCCGAACCTAAACCGTTCATTATACTCTACGCAAAACGTATTTCAATAAAACTGGAAATTTTATGGGTTTCCGTAACAAAAATATATAAAGTGTTGAACAAGGTACCATATAGTACCTTATTTAAGATATTGGATGTTTTAAAATTTGTATTATATAAAGTTAGTTGGAAAATGCAGTTAATCAAATGTTATAAAGCTGATTAATGTACATATTTTTACATAAAATACTTCAAGTTATTTAATCTTTAAATGGAACCAACTATCAAAATGTATTTCCACTTCAACGTTTACATTTTTAGGCAAAAATAAAATGTAGGTTTTTTATGCGAACGGCAAAAAATGTGAAGAAAGAACTCGAAAATGAAGTTGAGCAAATAAAACAAATTCAAAGAATATAATACCAACTATGATCAGGTTGTTTGTGGGTCTCCTTTAATGTATCTGCCAACAAACGCTAATTTAAACTACGTTTTCAGACACTGAACGGTGAGTAATTCTTCGGATCGAATTTCAAAATTTTTTTTATTTAATTTTTAACTTAGCTCTCCAGCACTCACGCTAGTGAGCGTTGAAAATCTGGGTTTCAATAAAGTATTAGAATGTATTACATTCATTGCTAAAGCATTCAGAGCTTTAAAATATATATATATTAATATATAGTCTCACAAAGTATTCGGTTAACTACCAACCAGAATCCAGAAATGGCAGAAAGTCAAGACACTACCGCAGACTCCGGCTCCAAATCGGATCCGGGGAGTATCAAGAGGAGCATAGACTTGGAGGGGGAAGATAAAGATGAGAGCATAGAGTTTTCCTTTGCACATTTCGAGCATCATTGGCGGCTTTGTTTGATTAATTTTGAACGTCAGCGCTTAAAACACGCTGGCATCTATTATGGTCACAAGGAGCTCCTTTGCGGCCTGGATGTGGACTTGTTTGCAGAGGATATGCAGTCAATGATTTTGCAAGAAACCATCGAGTCAGTCACGAGTTCCCTACACAAAACACACGACAGTAATTGCCAAGAGGTTTAAAGGTAAATACTCCCCTACTAGTAGCAGCTGCAATCTACCAGGTCATTCTCACTAGCCCGAACAGAAACAGAGCCAATACCAGAATCAGAAAACCGAACTTAAGCCCGAACATAAATCGGAATTCAACCCAGAAACAGAAATCATACCCAAAGTTACATACTAAATTTTCAGAATTTGCCAAAGTTGTCAAACCGCAAGTCTAAATTTTTGATACTACGTGAGATTCTACGTCAGGTGTCATTTTCACAAAAAAGGAATATAAATAAAAAAATTAGCAAGCAATATTCAATATTTGCATATGTCAATGCTCCCATCAGCTAAATATTGCTATCAAAATATTTATATTTTACCGCGAGACTGGATTACCTTGAGTCTTCAGGCTGAGACTGGGAAACATCATATGGTATTGGGTCATGGGTTGCAGGGGAAAATCGTTCCATCCAAAGGTCCAAAACAAATTTAAAATCCAGTTCAAACTCTGGTATGTGCCCTCAGACAACTGATTTAACAATAAGTATCTTTAATTATGATAATATACATATCTTGACATCTAAGATGGTAACAGAATACAGATAATAAGAGCACGAAATTTGAAAAACATATTTTTATTACATTTCTATAAAGACATTTACTGTTAGTTAAGATACGTGTCACCAAATTCGCACAGTGTGTGTATATAATAATTATTTTTTGTTTGAATGGCTCGCTCGACTATAGCCTTACTTACTTGTTAAAAATATAATTTTCAATTTTCTTTAATAGTTTCAATCAGAACAGCGTTTAACACTTGTTTTTTTTAGTGACATTTATTTTTAAGACATTAAATTAAAAATGGTCTTTATAATGGGACTACTTTGCTAACGCACTCGATTTAAGCCATATGTACATTGTATTGCGATTATCAGTTGGCTTTGAAACTTACTTCTAAATTTTATTGTTTCTTTACTCAAAACGGGGTTTAGTTTGTGACTACTGTTCATTGGGTACATGTTACTTAAGATGTTGTTAATTGATATCTACTTCTACTTCTTTGTTACACTTTTTACGACTCTAAAGTCATCTATTCACCATAGAACAACTATTTGTTTGTTATCAACAATGTTCTTGGATGGAAAATAAATATAATGATAAAAGTTTTTATTGCTTTCGGTTACTTTGTGGACTTTTGGAAAGGACCCTGCACGGGTTACTCTGCAAGAGTATATTGGGTTTGTATGTAACAGGCAGAAGGAGGCGTGGCAGACCCCATAAAGTATATATATTCTTGATTAAAACTGTAAGACGAGTCCGTCTGTCTGATTTCAGAGATGGTAAGAGCTACAAGTTCGACTTTAGTCAGTATCGACTCCATTCGCCTACAATGAGCGACTATATCTCAGTAACTGGGCCACTTTGGAATCCTAAATATAGGAATACATTGTGATACCAGGGTACCGATTTGAGTAATTTAATCGGGAATAAAAGCAGTGAGTATTATACGGTCGGGCTAGCTCGACTGTACTCTTCTTTCTTGTTTGTGATGCAAACTGATGAAGGTTGTTGCACCTGAGACCAAAGCGTAACCCGAACCAAAGTGGCAAAATCGAGAATGAGGAGTGGTAAAAAGGGGAAATGTGAAAATGAGTAAATGAGGTAAGAGTAGACCGTGCTCGACTGTTGTCACTGTCTAGCGAGTGTTTGTTGAAAATTAAAGCCCACACGACGTTGGTGACGCGGCACACGTCAGGAATGGGAACAGGGTATATCGGTAAAGGAATGAGAATCAGAATCGGAATCGAAATGGGAATACAAATGGGAAGGGGAACCACAACAACCACCGATGTCGACTGCGCGTGGACAGTGCGCACTTTCGTTATGCTCGATTGTGCCGAAAACAAGTGGAATTACAACAACACAATCAGAAACAAAAAGGGAAAATTAATCGAGTGCACGGCTAAAAGTTACCCGTTACTTTATGAGGTTAACAAAACTATACAAAAATGAAAGTTAAATCACTAAAATCAATGCTCATAATTCAATTGTGTAGTAAGAATAATTTAATTATGAATTAAGGTTGTTTTAATAAATGTAAGCATTAATGGGTCATTGCCTTGAATAAAGTATTTATTTATCCAGATCATCAGGATTTATTTTATTGTAAGTCTATTAACAATAGTATACTTTGTTATCATATTTAAATTATTCTTGACTTTTTGATATAAGAAATATTTATCTAAGTTTAAAATGCTGGTTTTTGCCTAACTCGGTTTAAAAGTATACGCGACTAATCTACCACTCTCAAAAATTATTTTATTTTTTATTATCAGGCTTTTAAAATAGTCTTCAAAATGCTTACAATTAATTTTTATAAATAAATATAAATACTAAATATAATAATTTAAACTTTGACTTAAAATATTCATTAGCAACCATGTAAGAGGTAGAAAGTTGTACAAAATATTAATATTTTTGTGCTTATCATGAATAAATAAATTCAGATAAAAATAGAAACAATTAAAAAGTACCCGACTAGTCAATGAATAACGGGTATGGCAACTAGCTAGCAAATAGCTGTAAATATTTATATAGTACACTTGAATCTATACATACTGGTAAGTAGGAACAGGTTGCTTATGTAATTTGATTACAATCAACTTCTAATAGAGTTTCAACCACCAACTGCAGTTCTACTTTGCACCTTACCCACAAGACGGACGACACTGGCGATATTCGAAGTGGCTCTTTTAAAGCCACTATGCCACTTGTCAGTCGAACCCACACACCCGCTCTAGGGTCCCATAGGAAAGGTCACACACACATACATACACGTGGTCCGCCTACAGCTGAAGTAGCGGTACAATACAATTAACGGCACGAACCATGATGTGCTTACCTGGCAAACGACCGTCACGTGTCTCGTTCCCAGAAGGCTTACACGTCACAATTTTAATTTTATTAAAGAAACATTTCAAATTATCCACACACACTTGCACACACACACATACACTCGCACTTACACACACACACACACACACTGAGGTTGTGACAGGGACACGCATGTCACCAGCAAAAGCGGAAATTGAAGTCGCTGTCCTTGTGATTTGTTACTGTTGTATTTCTTGTTGTTATCAAAATTACTGTCATAAAACGCTGCATACATGGTAAGTTTTCACCGGCAGCTAAACGGATAATATCCCACATCCGACTCACACACAAACACACATACATACATGTATCTTCCCACAAGGAAGCCTAATTACAAGGCAAAAGCAATCAACCAATTGACAAAATTTCCGGTAAATTCGTAACAATCATCTATAGGCCAATAACTTTTCGGTAATTGCATTTGGTTTAGTAACTTTTAAGCTTGCTAACTAATATTTCACTTCTGTTTTGTAAATTAGTTCAACATTTTAGCAGACATTTAGTTAGAAACTAAAATTGTTAACTGATTTAGGTCAAAACATGATTACTTTTTTTTAGTTAATTAAAGTTCGTTAATATATTTATCCACTATAATACATTTTTAAGTGTAATTTTAAAAAAATGTTCTGAAAAAGTAAGACGCGACAATGGTTTTAAATTCAATTTCACTAGTGGTTACAATACAAAGCAAAAGAAATCAGGTTTTTGAAAATACTTTATAAGAACACGAATTTTTCAAGACAAGATTTTAGTTCTTGAGATCAAGATATAATACAAATTTTTAACTAAACTTTTCAGAAAAACTATACTATTGGAAAAATATCCTATTCTTTTTTATTTGGACATATTTTCTCAATAATAGTTAGCTATTCAAGATTTTCAATTAATTATGTTGCGTTTCTGCAATCGACAAGAAGTGGACTAATTTTACTCCACAGACTTATATTTAATCATATGAATTAAATAAATTGATAATTTTATATATAATTTAACCTTTTTCGATATAATAAATAATTTTTCGCTGTACACTTTCCGATAAGTGCTATCGATAGGCTTTCTGGGACTTACCTGTAATGGACGTTGCGGGGGGCCACTCATTGTGTGATGATGATACATTACATCGTGTTTGATTTGGGAGGGCATTTGGCTATGTACATGCTGGGCTTGGTGCTTCTGAATGTCAACGGCAGCGAGAGCTTCCGCTCTACTCAGTATACCGTCGTTGATACCCGCAAAAATATCACCCTGCATTTAGGAGAAACATGATAAATCATATTATTAATTAGATAAGTTACATGTGTTGGTAAAAGACGAGAATAATGAACAAGAAAAGACTAGAAACTGTGTAGAATAAATATCAAATATCGAAAGCATATTCAGAAAATAATATATTTATAAGTATTCGAAATATGAGAAGAACTTAGGCCAGCTCAATTTGGTAACGCTTGGCCATCTAAAAAACTAAGCTCATAGAAAACCCATATATATTTATATATATCAGCAATTATCCAATATCCAATGAATTGAAATATTTTCGAGTTTTGTTTTTGTTTTGGGTTTGATTTTGGTTTGTTTTTAGATTTAAGAATTAGGAAATGAAGTCAATTGTTAAGTATTTTGTGGGTGTGTGTTTGTTTCTTCTGTGGCTTTAACTTACATTCTGACGTGCTGACCACGAATTGCATAATAGGGAAGCATCTTCTAATAAACGACTCTGAAAAGACGAGACAAACAACGATAGTATATGTATTCAAAGCTAAACATCAGTTATAAGTACGAATGGATTCAATCGAACTCACAAATCGATGGAATGGTCAGGAGGAAAAGAGGTATTATGAAGGACATTCCTCACAGCCTCTTTAAGACCCCGAGCTCAACGAGCGTACGGGGGTATATTGTGGTCTGTCAGAAAATAATGTGAGCAGACTCCATAAAGTATATAAATTCTTGATCAATCAATAGCTAAGTCAATATAGCAATGACCATTTGGATCTAGAGCAACCCAATAAAAGTTCTTTTATACATCACACATTAGGTTTATTTTGATTTTTGACACGCCCCCTTCCGCCTTCCGCCTCCCCAAATGTAAAATTATGCATTGTGCTAAGTAAAAATCTGTGTTAAGTTTGGATACCTTGGTTATTCTGTGTTATATCTCAATTGATTAGTGATTACTATTTGATATTGTTGTTGTCGTACCAACTCACATCCATAAAGGATTTTAAAGTAAATATGTTTTCTTTTCAAAAATATAATACTCCTACAAATACAGTACATAATTTTTTATTCATTTGCACAGTCTTTAAAGATACAGAGATTGTTGCATTTCAGAAACTGTCACATCATTTCTACTTAATATTGATTTTCAGCTGCTTTTCGTTTCCCTCATTCCATAGCGAGTTCCATACCCGCCGTATAGAGTTTTAAATAAATGATATTATAACTTTTGCTGCTTTTTTTTTGTGTGAAGTCGGTTCTTGTGTCGCCTTCAAGTTCCTTACATTTCCAGTCGTATCGATTTTGTGTACATGAAATGTTTGTATATATAAATTGCACAAATTTTACACATAATCAATTATTTAGATGCGCACAAAACTTCAAAATGCGACGGCGACACGAAAAACAGGACACAAGGCACAGGAAACTTGACGAAAGACTCCGGACGTAGAACAAAGGAAATCGTACATATTGCTCTTGCTCATTTTGTGGGCGAAAGTTCGCTAAGCGAAAGGAGTAAAGCGACAAGCCGCTATTAAATACATCCAAGCACACAAGAACTCCACTTTTTAGTCCTGACTTCGGCGCAGGCTCAAGCTAAGGCTCAACTTTGACTCTGGATATATTGATAGCGACCGCAATCGCCATGCGGCGGCCATTCTCGGATTCAAAATGCTGCTCTCCTCGTTATCCTTGCCCACATACAAGTATATCTTCAGCCATCGTCAGTTGTAATCTTTAAGTCGTTTGCTATGCCCAGTGTGTTCACCCTGTTTGTTCCATTAAAACATGGACAAATTAATGGTCACATTTCTTCATCAGACAAAACTAAACCTTCAGTAACAGCTACAGTTACAGTTACCGCTACAGCTGTAGCTTAAACGCTAACAAAGACTGTCCTCTCAGCTGGTATGAGGTTATCATATTTACACGGTTTCACTATTTAAGCCCTTCTGTTGAAATTTTAACCAGAGGTTCTCTGGGATTCTAAAGAAAATTCGAAAATAATGGAGTTCAAATTTAGACTTCTTAAAAGAGTTAAGTCAATTTATTAATAACACAAATTGTTTGTTTTTTAAAACTCATTACGTTTGTGATATTGTTAGAAATCTTATGAATTAAAGCTACTAGTAGCCGCTTAAGATAAATAAAACTGTAACCATCTTAGTTATTTTAAGTCTACTTTTATTGTATTTCATTAAATTTAAAGGAACAATGCTTGAAAGAAACTTATTTCACAATATTAATTGGAAAAAGTTTGAAGCTGAGAAAATGTACTTGGCGCTTTTGACAACGTAATCAAGTGATGAGCTAACTAAATTCCCAACTTGAGTAAAATGATTCATTATGGGGCTTGCGCTGGAAAGTAGGCAACAGTTTATTATGTTGGTTCTTGAACTCAAGTGCAGGCAAAGTAAAGGCAATAAAAACGTAGAAAGCCACAACATAACAACAAATTAATTTATAAATTAATATGCGCAGTCATTCATCAAATTATCACCCAGATCTCGCACCGCTAACCCAACACGGCAACACACTAACATAACAAACACACCACCAAAACACACACACTAGCGCACCAACACACCACCACACAATTGATCTAGGTATGCGCCACATCCTGAATCAAATTTGGCCAAAACGAGTTTGTTATTTTTTTTGTGTGTGTCTTGACCTGGTCGACGAGGCATTTGCCAGGAATGCATACACGGAAAGGGCACTTGGTGTGCATGTGTGTGTGTGTATGTATGTATGTGTTTGTGCTTTAAGGCCGCAGTGCAGGTTGACACTTGCACATAAATTCTTTATTAGTGTTATAAATTAATCAAATGAACTGTGGCCAGTTTTATTCAGCTTCTCTCCATTTTCTTTATTCCTTTTCCTTTTTTTTTTTGCTGTCTTGTTATGTGTTATTTTTACTCTTTCCGTTTTTGTCTCACTCGCTCCCTCCCTATCGGTTAGTAAGTGTAAGTGGGTGTGTGTCGTGCTATTTTATTTCCTGTACTTTTTTTTGCTTGACAGCCATTTATTATTTATGATGTGTGTAAACAGATACGCATTGAATGAATGTTAAATGAATGTTGAATTTTATCGATTTGTGCATTAAAACAAAACCACAACTAACTCATTTTGTCAGCTTTAAAACCAACAATTAGCACCCCAATTTCTCCAGCAATATATTAATAATTTCTATACCCAATTGAAAGTGGAACACGACATAGAAATCTAACAATTTATTTTTAGAGCGAAATGCTCTTGTTCGGCAATACTCATTTGAGCAAGTAAGAAAGGCTATCTGTAAAGGATTCAGTACTCAATCTAGTGCAACCATTTGAAGTAAATTTAAGAGATCTGCATGAATAGCAGAAAAATCATATTCGAGTGAACAATGCTCAGAATGAGTTGAGTGAATTCAAATGCAAAGCAGAATAAGTTTGAGTGAGTGAGTGCCCTAGCGGCGGACTCAGTCGCACATATTCATAAAACAATGAATTGAATGATTTGGAATGCGTCAAAATTAGCGGTTGGATTCGAATGCATTCGAATGCCAAAGCGTCTTTTCCATTTCCCACCTGCTGAGCTTCTTAAAGTTTGGATATAAAATCCAATAAATCATACCGTAATCATTTACATACACCGAAAGAAGTTATTAATCAGAGAAAGAAATAAATAAAAAAATTACCATAATTCATATGTAAATACATAAATTGAACACATACTAACTGTCAAAGGAGAATTTATCACACACCAAAGAAAGCTCAAAACTAGACGATCCATTATACCCTACTGCAGGAGTACATTAGGTTAGCTTGTCGGGAAAGCGAACAGTTTCCATTTAAATTGGATATGTTTGCCAAATTTGGTGGCTTTAGCTCTAATAGTCTCGAGGATCCAGTTGTTCATAGTGACAAACAGACATTGCTATATCGACTCGGCTGTTGATGGCGATCAAGAATATATATACTTTATGGGTCGGCCACGCCTCCTTTTGCCTGTTACGCACATTTCGCTTTTGACAAACCTAATACACCCTCTACTCTCTATTATTAAGAATGTGTGTCCTTGAGCGGCGGCATGTCTTCGGGAAATTAAAAAGCGCTTAGTTAAATGATAACAAGAAGCTAGGTACAGGTGGGCTATCCGGACTGTTAGATACCCTGTGAGAAGCCCAGTCCCGATTTGAGATCATTTATAAATAATTTCATTGGACAATGGAAATTAAAACGACTTAATTGTTGCAACCGTTAAATATTAAATTAATTGGAATTAATTTGGTTCATATTAATTGATTCACTCCAATGAACAATAAAGAACTGGTATCGATAGATGAATCAAAGCAAAACTCGGCAAAGCAAAAATAAGAAACACGATCTGTCTCGTGATAATATAATTTATACTGTTATTTTGTGTTGTACGTGGAGTCAAATCTTTAAAATAAACTTGATCTGCCTGCTCAAAAAAGGATTTGTATCCCAAATGTGGAACTTAGAGCTCACACTGTTTATTAATGCAAATTACATTTTTCGCCCGATTGTTCGGATCAGTATGTGTTGATTATCGATCAATGCATTCTGTGTCAGTTTCTAGTTCTTACTAGTTCATTTAGGGTTGATATTAAGGTAAAAAGTAAAGCCAATTAGTAAATTGTTTTCAACAAGATTTTACATAAAAAAAATAACAAACTTAATTTGAATATTTAATTATTCAGTTTAATGAGAATCAAGGTGAGCAACAGGTTACAGGTTGATTAATGTACACATGTTTCATTATTTTTTACCAGGATATTGAAGGTCATAATTTAGTATGAAGTAATCTTTTATCTGCAAAATGTCAACTTTTAAAAAGCATATTGTAAAAAAACCGGGGCAAACCCCGACAAATGTAATTTCATTCTACCTTCTCCCTCATGCAATAACCCTGTTAATACCCTGTAAAGGTAGATTGCGTTTGCTCAAACAAGACTTTACCGTCTGTTTGTCCACAAAATTTGGTACATGTTCTTCTTTTATGTGCAGTCAGATAAAGTTTAATTTATATTTTTAACACGCCCATACCGCCCATACCGCCCATACATTTTCATTCCGCGAAAACTTGAAAACTAATGAAGCTATCTTGACCAAGTTCACACATTACTTGCATAGTTATTGTTCATAACAAGTTTGGTCCTGATCAGAAAACGTTATCCAATAGCTCCCATAGGCCAAATCGGCCGAAAATAGGTAATTTTTATCAAACGCGGTGTGAGCTGGAAGCCAATTTTGGGATATTATCAGTAGTCAGATAAATTTGACTTTCATGTTTTGATTCCATGCCTCCAAAGCGCACAAAACCAAGAAAAATTATGTATTATATTACCATTTGTTTTCTGAAGACAGTTCGCAGCATGTGTCGCTTTATAGTTCATTTGATTGATTCATTTTCAATAAATTAATAATTCCCAGCTTTTCTTATAGTAGCACTTTTGTTGGTGGGCGATATTTTCACAAGTTTATTAAAGCGGTTTAATCGAACTAATTCTAATTAATTTGATCTTGAACGGTTGCCAAAAATGTGTTTTTCAAGTTTACCAAAAAAATCATTTATAAATGTAATTTTTATTACGACATTATTAATATGTATATAACACTAAAAACTGTTACTGGGCTAATCGCTTTGCTTCTTTCTATAATTATAGGTGGAATTAGGGGGCAAGCACAGACAGACAGACTGACATTTCTATATTGTCTCGGCTGTTGACGCTGATCATGAATATATAATATATACTTTATGAATACATGTTACGCATATTTGGCATCCGACAAACCTAATAGACCTCAACTGTTTTTTAGAGTACGGGGTTTTAAAAAAATATAAACTCTTATCTAAATTATAACCAATTCGAGAAATGCGAAAGATATTGCTATTTTCAAACATCTAGGAATTAATGAAAATAGTTTGATGTACCCAGAATAATTCTATGTACATTTTAATACGATAACTTATTTATTATTGAATTGAGCTTGTAATAAATTTCATTTGTTCAGAGTAAAATTTAAGATATATATTTTCTATATATAAAATAGTTGTTTGGAAAAGTTTAAAATTGGTATTTGAGATCTTCAAATCAAGGGGATTACATATGAATTTGAAAGAAAATAATTTTAATTCCGTTCTGACCAGGAATAAATAAACAATCCATAATGCAAAAAAAGAGTGTGGAAATGGGACATGATTCAATGCAATGCCTATTGGCGAAATTATTTGAATACCCTGTAAAAGTGATACTTATTATATTGTGTTAAATAACTTCAAAAGTTGTCCGACTTATTTAACACATTTCTGATTGAAATTCAAGTAATTGTTCTTATTGTTTAAATATTTAGATTAGTTTTGCAGACAAGTAGGTGAGATACGTAGTATCTAGCAGTTGATCATTATCTCTTTGTTGTTCTGATCGCATTTTGATTGGTTTGTGGCTCGTTTAATTGGCACATTTGTTGCGGCCATTTAATGCAGTTTATGAATATTTAAATCAAATTACGGATACGGCCATCCATTTAGCGCTCCATTCAAACAATTCAAGTGGGCAGCATTATCGGGTGTGTCGTGTGTCTTGTCCGCTCTCTCCTTCTTCTTCTTCTCTCTCTCTCTCTCTCTCTTTTCCAGCTTACCCGCTTGTCCAAGCAGTCCATTTGTCAGCTTGTCTGTGACAAATTTCCATTTAATGGACTGCAAGGCGTTAAGTGTTTGCTGTAACCAGCTAAAGCGCGGTCTTCCCCTTCCGTGTCTCTCTCCCGCTGCGTCCGTGACCCCTACCCATTGTCCTCTTTTCGTTTCACCGCTCACCCTTCACTCCCTGGACTAATGCGCTCAGGCAGCGAAGGGTAGCGCATAAATCCTATAAATCCGCCGCTTTGATCATTCGCCTTTTGCCACACGCTTTTTGCTCTCTTCGACTCAAAGCCGAAAAGTTGCCCTAACTGAGAGTTTGAGGTCTGAGCTCTACTGTGCCGGGTTGGTAGTTGTAATGCGAAGACGAAGTTGGAGTTACAAGCTACGAATTGAAGTGGCTCAGGGGGCTGCTAAATCCGATAAGCAAATGTAGTTGTAGTCCCTTTAAGAAAGCGTCGCACTCCTTGTTTTTATTTACAGTAAGTGTTTTTAAAGTGCCCCGTGCCAGATTAAAACGAGCAGGTTCGGTACCATAGATAACTTGGGGGAAGGGCTTCTACAGGGTTGCAGTTCATCTGAGCGCAGCAGGTGAAATATTCGTTTTCTCCCACCGACATCTCTAAACCTATTGCCGTTTCTCTCTCTCCCAGACTCTCATTCGTGCTTTCTCTCTTCCTCTCTTTGTCTACCTTTTGCTACTGCTATGTTCACCTGTGCGTCGCGTGCAATCAACTTTTTATTCGACTGGCAATTTGCCATTTGTAGAATTTTCTGTCTACCTTTTGGCTGTTTCCTTCCCTCATTTATTCATGCACATTTTTCCCTCCTACTCAGTCCGTCACATCCTCGATATCTTTCGTTTCGTCTCTTTTGTGTGGGCGCTTGTTTACTTCGCCCATTTTTTATTTGTCTCGCTGGTCAGAACCCAACAAAAGTAAATAAATATTTAATGTAAATAAATTACAAAACGCTTTTCAAGGTTACGTCCATTTTCACTCTTGCGCCATTAGCGACACCCAACAAAAAACGTTCAATAAATCTTCCAAAGTCTCCAAGAATCTCCGAGTTGTCCAGAGCGAACAACTAGCTCCAATTTCCCCCATAAACAGTTTTATATTTTGTCGTAACAAAGGCATCAAATGACGTTTATGCAATAATTAAGACAAATATTTACTTTCTGTTTATTTTTAGTAGCAGAGCAAAATACACACAACAACCCACACATACACCAAAAGCAACTCATGCTGACATAAATACAAGTACATTAAGAATGCGACAAGCACCCAACATCACTTGTGTTTATACCCATTACTCGTAGAGTATAAGGAATTTGTTGGAGTGTATGCAACAGGGAAAGTGGGCGTGTCAGACTTCATAAAGTGTATATCACTCCGTCCATCCGTCCGTATGAACAAAGGATCTCAAAGACTATAAAAACTAGAAAGGCCCTAGAGGTTGCAAATAAAACATAAAATACCAGCAGTACAATGCACGACCACGAATTTTATGTACTGACCAAGTTTCATCCAAATCGGACAACTATATCATCGTAAAGCTCCCATAGGGACGATCGGTCAAAAACACACTCCAAATATGAACTAATTAATATGAAAATCTTTTGCGTTGACTAAGCTCTAAGCTTTAAATTCACACAGAATACATTTGCCTATATTATAAACATACGGGCCAAGTTTAATCCAAATCGGACAACATAGCTCTATAGCTTCCATAGGGAATATCGATAAAAAATACGCTCCAAATATGAATTAGTATGAACATTTTTTGTGTTTATCAAGGTTAAGAATATAAACATATTGAGCAAGTTTGATCCAAATCAGACTACTATATCGTTTAGCTACCATATAAACAATATTTCGAAAATTTGAATAAAAATGTTTCGTGTTTACCAAGCTATCTTATTAACGATTGCACTAATTTTATTATCATAACTAATTGTTAATAACATACTGAAACTGAGTAACGGGTATCCTAAAGGCGCGAGGCGTATGAAGGATTCTTTTTTGCTTTATTCTGTATATCATTAAAAAATATCTATTATTTTTGGTCGGTCCCAGACTCAGACTCAGAAATCACGAACTAATATTTGTTGCAATTACTAGGATTATGATATGTAGATGTCAAGCCCAAATGTGAGTAGAACGGCTCATCGAAGCTGGTTCGATCGCTTAAGATATATGTTAAGTTGATTATTGTATGACTTCATTAATCTGAAGAAAAAATTAGTTTGTTGCGTGTTTGCTACTCAAACCTTTTTGAATTATGAACTATGAATTCATTTATAGTAGCCATACAAATCCCAACCTTTAACAATACACGCAAAGTTTATGGAGCTTGCTGTCAAAATTACAAATCACTTTGGAGCCCAGGCTATAAGGGGTGTACAACTTTAAAATTGATATCAAGTTTAACCTTTGATATATGTTAAAATCTACAGTACGAATCTACTGTTGGTGTGCAGATCTACATACCCATATAGTTTGTACAAAAAATGTTAAACAAATACAAGTTTTGATAAGAATTAGTTTTTATACTCTCTGCAAGAGTATATTGGGTTTGTGCAAAAGTATGTAACAGGCAGAAGGAGGCGTGGCAGACCCCATAAAGTATATATATTCTTGATCAGCATCACAAGCCGAGTCGATATAGCCATGTCCGTCTGTCCGTCTGTCCGTCTGTCCGCCTGTCTGTCTGTCTGTCTGTCTGTCTGTCTGTCCGTATGAACAAACAGATTTCAGAGATGGTAAGAGCTACAAGTTCGAGCTTGGTTTCAAACGATCAGATATTTAGTCAGTCAATACAAGAATCTTTTTTTTTTCGATGCCACGCCCCATTCGCCCACAATAAGCAAAAAACTGGACACACCTCGTGAAAAATTGGTGTTTTCGGCAAATATCTCAGTAACTATGGCACCTAGGATCACCAATTCTGGTACTGATGTTCCTTGCGAGAGCATAGTTACATTGCCATTTAAAATTTTTGACTGCCACGCCCACTTTTCCCACAATTTATAAAATAGTTTTCAAGCTTCAATGCCGTTTTTTCCGTATCGTACAGTATTGTAGTTTATAACTGGTGTGGAGACTAACAATATTAAACTATCCTGAAAGGCGCATTAAAATCGGACTATAAACAAGCAAACTAGAAGCATTACAATATTGATAATTGATCGCAATACCAACCCATAGGTGCAAGCGAGATAGAAACACACAAGCACATGTTCGAACGTTTTCGCTGCCTGTGTGTCGGCAGCGCTGCCCGCGGTCGCTGGCTGCGCCGAATACACACATATATACATACATACATATTTGCATCATATACATATTGCCAAACGTATGTGTATTCGAATACAAACAAACAGATGTGTGTTTGATTATGCTTAGATTGTTTTTGTTTCAACGTGTTTTAATGCAAGTAATTCACATTGTAATATCTCGATACCGATTTTAATAATTTAATCGGGACAAATGCAGAGAGTATTATACGGTCGGGCGCGCTCGACTGTACTTTTCTTTCTTGTTTATATTATTTTCAGCAAACATTAATACATACCTATCTATGTATGTGAAAATTTGATAGAGTATGTGAAACAGTTTTAAATATTAATATATTTAGTTAGCTATTGTTTAATGTACACCAAATAGAACTGTTTTTCCAATAATAATTATTATAGCCCTAACAAGCCAAAATATCACTTTACGAAACAATTTCTGCACAAAACTTAAATAGTTGCCCACGAAATTCATGGGTGTGCCCATTTGCACAACAACAGTAAACAAAAATAAAAATAGTTATTTTTTGGTTTTTAAGGAATACAATAAGTTTCATGAACATTGTTTATTCACATTAAAGATTAACGCTAGCAGCCAGCTTCAACACGTGCTTGTATTTGGTTTGACTTAAACACAATTTATGCACAAGCTTGAATTTGCAATACTCCGTAGGTTAAAAATCAATCTGAAGATTGAGGAGTTTACAGTTTCTTAGTACAAGATTCAAATCGAATTTTATAGATTTTATCAGAACCTAAATTTTATTTTCGTACAATCATTTCTAAATCTATCTTTTAATACCCTTTTATAAATATCACCAAAAGCTCTGTAATTAAATTGAAGCACATAATATTGTCGGTTCTATTTGAATAAGTCTTAAGGGTTATAAGAGGCTATAAAGTATGTATTAAGTTTACAGGGTATGTTTGATCGCTCAGCATACCTGGATATTTATACCATTGCAGAGTGTACTATGTTTTTGAAGGAGGCGTTTCCGACACCATAAAGTATATATATTCTTGATCAGCATCAACACCCGAGTCGATATAGCAATGCGAACTAGAATCTCAGTTTTAAAGCTATCATAATGAATACAGATCTGTATTCTCTGTGCGCGCAGTTCATATGTTAAAATCTGGCAGATTGGATACCTATATCATATATCCCCATTGGAACAATCAAGTGAAATTTTTTATTTTTTTAAATATCTACACCAAATTCATACATATGAATTATATATACATTTGGTGCCATATCAAATGTGCAAACCAAATTTCTTCAAGGTCAGACCACTATATCATATAGCTCATAGGAACAATTGGTTGAAATGCTTAGTATAAACAGTTTTGGTGTCTATTGACCGATTTCAAAGAAAATTCCCTCAGAACGAATTTCTAATTGTGCTCCATCTGTTGACCAAATTTCATCCAAATCGGACTTCTAAATCATATAACTACCATAGAAAAAATTGGTTATTGAAACTGTATTGAAAGAGTATTTAATCTTCGCAGAGCCGACGATAACCGTTTTTTCTTGTTATAAGTCCAAATGAAAACAGTACTGTATTCAGCTAGATACTTTGATTTATTTGTTATAATAAGTTATATTTTCTCAATACAATACATGTGTAACAAACTCCCGATTATATTATTAAAATCTATATCCAGGGGTTACAATGGATAGTACTTCCAATAGAACGCGTTGAAATAAAAAACAAACATGTAAGAAAGGCTACAGTCGAGAAATAATCCTTGATTTTTCTTTTATAATTCGAAATTGATATTTGAATTTGACTGTATTCAAATACAAATTTTAATTTTAAATGAAATTTAGAAAAAATTTAAGAACACAAAATCCTACCTTTTCGAAGGTTCCAATTATCTGATTTACATGTTATCAATTTTTTGTTATTTAACAAAACTGAATGAAATTCCTGTCTGTGTATCAGAACTCGAACCGCAGACCTTAGATTAACATACAAGTAGGAAAAAGACTCTCTACCACTTGGACTACACTTCATTTTATAATTAGCACGCCTAATATAGATAAACATTGATTTAACACTTTTCTTTCAAGCACGTGTGCATAAATTACAATTATTCGTATTTTTAACCAGTTGGTTTATATGTTGTAGTTGCCCGATTTGGATCAAATTTGGTGAGAATACTTTCTGTAATTATATACACATACTGTATGAGCTTGTTTGTGATCGCTTAGCTAATACATTACGTCTTTATATACAATTCGGCCTATGGGAGCTATTTGCTATGTTGTACGATCTGGATCAAACTTGGTGAGGATAGTTATAATGGTACCAAACAAGTACTGTGTAAAGTTATGTAGTGTGCTCGTAGCTGTAGTGTTACGAAAATAGTTTCTTATAATTTGCAGATACGGTAGTGGGCGTGCCAAGAATTTGAAATAAACTTAACCTGGCTGACATAAAGACGGACTTTCTTTCCAAATTTGCTGGCTCTAGCTCTTGTAGTTTAAAAGATTCAGGTGTTCATACGGACGGACGGGCTGTTGATGCTGATCAAGAACATAAATACTTTATAGTGTCGGGTCAGCTTACTTTTACTTGTTACGCACATTTTGCTTCTAAGAAGCTTGATAGGCCCTTTCCGCTTTTTCAGAGGATGGGGTCTAAAAACCGTACCAAAATATCTTGCTTAGTTTTAAAGCTATTAATTAATACACCATTATTTTTATGCAACTTGTTATAGTTATAGAATAGGATGATATACTTTGTCTCCTAACGAATTTGCAATAAAAATTATGCACGATACGAACAAATGTTTTAAAAACGGCATACAACTTAAAGCATACTGCTCGGTATATATAGGAACTCGATCATAATAAGTGGTCAACGATAAGTTTGTGGCATATCAACTGTTAAAAGACATACAGCTTAAATGAAAGACATACACATAATTGGCACAAAAAAGATTCGATGTTTAAAAATAAATTTTTTATTTACAAATAAAATTATTGAATATAAGTCGAATGTCATTTTGCCTATTTAAATCGTCAATAAAAAATAATACAAACTTTAATTCAGGTCAAGTTTAATAAAACAATAATCAAATAATTAGCGCATTTTTAAATAAATATTTGTTTTTCAATACCTTCAGAATGTTTTATATAAAAGCAATATTTAAACATGGTAGTTAGTCCATTCTTTCATATAACAGCCTTACATCTTCGGTTCGTTCTTATCACCAGTTCTTGGTAAGTGGCTTTAGGTACTGAATGGATTTTATTCTATACAATTAGAATTTTTTCGAATAAATTATATGACAATAATTGTATATGTTCTATAGTTAAATATGATTTGAATTATTTGACCTCTATATTAAGAACTTTTATTTTTGCATTTATTATACATATGTATGTACCTTGCGAGGGTACAGCGAACTGGAAAACAACTGGGAAACTCGTGCCGAAATGTAAACATTTTGTGTATGGTACCATAATAAGTACCCTGACCACATTTGGTCTGGATCTGAAAACTGTATTCTCCATCCCAAAGGCCAAATTAGTTGAAAATTGGTGATTTGTTCCGTTTTAATTGAGCGATTTCAAGCAAAGTCACAAATTCATGATTTGTTTTATCCATATCAAATTTGGTTTATATATATTATATTATTATCTATGTTATTTAGCTCATTTACTCCAAAAGTGCCGATAATTGCGAATTTTAATAGAAAACGTGCATTAATGGAACCTTCTCATGGATTTTGTCGGCAAAATGGCAATGTTTGATCATTTTTTGTGGGACAATACAAAGACAGGAGCTGCAATTTGATTATTTAGTTTGTCAAATATTTTAGAATTTTTGGAAACTAAAAGAAACTGGCGGCTCCAAAATGGCGGTTTACCCCTGTGTTTCCCTGTGAACTTTACGTGTGCAGGAGAGAGTGAACGAAAGTCTATAAAAAGTTAACAGAATAAAAGCTTATTATATTTTCTATGCCTTGTACCTAAAGTCAAGTAGTTAGACAATAAAAATGCGCAATTTATATGAAATTCTTTAGTTATTAGTAATAAAATATTTTTATACTCTCTGCAAGAGTATATTAGGTTTGTGCAAAGTATGTAACAGGCAGAAGGAGGTGTGGCAGACCCCATAAAGTATATATATTCTTGATCAGCATCACAAGCCGAGTCGATATAGCCATGTCCGTCTATCCGTCTGTCTGTCTGTCCGTCCGTATGAACAATGACTTCAGAGATGGTAAGAGCTACAAGCTTGAACTTAGTCTCAATCGACTACATATTTAGTCAGTCAATACAAGAATCATTCATTATCGATGCCACGCCCCATTCTTCCACAATGAGGCAAAACCTGGACACACCTTGCAAAAAATCGATGTTTTCGGCGAATATCTGCGAAACTATAGCACTTAGGTACATCAATTTTGGTACTCAGGTATCTAGCGACTGCAAAAATGCCATGGCCTCCCTTTTCCAGAAGAAATAAAATAATTTTCAAACTTCAATGCCTTTTAAGGAACTTGGTCTAATCGTACAGTATTGTAATTTATAATTCAATTGGTGACTAATTATATCAAACTATCCTGAAAGTTGCATAAAAATACGACTATAAATAAGAAAACTTGAAACGTAACAACATTGATAATTGAACGCAATGTTAAAGTGTGTGCAAGCGAGACAGAAACATTCAAACACATGTTCGAACGTTTTCGCTGCATGTGTGGCGGCCCGCGGACGCTAGCCGTGCCAACCAATGGAATACATACATACATTTGCATATGCGTAAATATAATAACAAACGTATATGAATGTACATACAGACAAATATATATGTGTTCGATTATGCTTTGTTTTTTTTTTTTTTTTTTGTTTTAAAGTGTTCTAATACAAGTACTATCCATTGTAATATCTAGATACCGATTGAAATAATATAATCATATAATCGGGAATAAAGTGCAGAAAGTATTATACAATCGGGCTTGTTCGACTGTACTCTTCTTTCTTGTTTATGCTGGATTTAAGTAAAAGGCATTGAAAAAGTATTCCATTTGATTTAGTTTTGGTTACCCCTTGTAGGTTCGGGTGGAAAACAGTGTTTTGAGAAAAACGCGTTTACTGCCTTCGAGTGCGTAGAAGGCAAGTGTTTTCGAGTCACTGTAACTTTGGGAACTCCATTTTTATCTTTTATTTTATGGGGCAAAAATCGGTTTGAACGGCACGATCCAGGAGATGGTCGCATTATTAAAAGGACTAAATTTGAAAGCACATTTTTTACTTTTTTAAACAGTTTTAATAATTATGAAATGTGTACGCAAATTAGCTGGTATGACCCACATTTTATTAACTAACAAATTCCTACACACAAACAGGGTATCCTGCGGTTGGGAAAGACCGACTGTATTTTATTTCGTGTTTAAGTTTGGTTTTAACATTGTTTAAAAGACCGTCGGCAATGTGATGCAATTCAATTTATTTTGATTGCTTTGGTTTATATTATAGTTGTTTAGGTAAATATTATTTATAAAGAGGTGTGTGAAACCCTACTGAAATGTGTCTTTAAAGTAAGCATTTTGAGAGATTTACTTACAGATGGATTGGGCATGCATCGCCGCATTTGCTCTGAACTTCGATACGATGGACTGTAGCGCCCTGGAAAACAACTGGGCGCTGACATTTTCATTTTATCCGTTGTCGAATACATCGACATTGTCATGCAGCCGCCGACGAAATCCTCCTCCAGCTTGAACGCCCTTGAGGCGTCAAATGTCGTTGGCGAGTAAATTTTGAAGCACTTACTTTGACAACTTTAACGAGTGTCCTGCAATGCAGGACGCCAAATATTTACTATGTGCACCAAAAAAGGTTTTGGCTCTTTGGAAAATGGTGCAAGATATCAGGAGTTCTTGCCTCCCTTCTATCCCGAATTCGATTTATTGAACTATCGAACTTTATTGACAGCCTTGGTATTTTTACACTGGTGATAACAATTTTTGCATTCACTGTTTGATTGATACAATTTTGCACTTGATTTATTTTTATATTTTTCTTAAACTTTATCTTTCCTTTTTATTTACTTTTGATGTCGTGAAGTTTTGTGTACGACGCGCAACAAAACTGAGAAAAAAACACAATAAAAAAATTGTTTAGGAATGCTTTAAATGGTAGCAAGGCTTGAGAAAGCCGTTGCCAAATGAGCCTGCGTGTATGTGTGTGATTGGGTGTAGGTGTTTTTGTATGATGATTGCACGGTATACAGAACACAATATAATGATTATCAATTATTTATATTTGCTGGTCACTGACGTTTATTTGCACGGTTGTCGACAGTCGATAACCGATGACTGGACCACCGGTGACCGTTAACAGGAACGGGACTCGAGAAACGGTAACGAAAACGCGACGCAATGCAACGCAACAGAAAGCAACGCAATACAACGTTGGGTCTGAGTGGAGCGCTGACTACGTAAGTACTGCTTACCGTTAACCGTTTAACGTTGTGATGCCGCAAAACGTCGGCCAAGCCGCGCGCTGAGCTTTCACGCTGAGCTTTTGCGCGGAGCTTGAGCCCTAAGCCAGCGCCAGCGCTAGCTTCAGCTTTAGCCGCAGCTAAGCTCCAAGCCACGCTTAAAGTTCTCTCTTTCCTTTCAGTTGATTTTGCTGTGTTTTGTCTGTATGTGTGTGGCTGTGCGTCTGTGAGTGACCGTGGATGTGAGTGAGCTGGAGCGCGTGTATTTGTTTGCGTGCGTATATGTGATGCTCGTACAGCTGTTCCCTGTATTTATTCGAGTGCGTCCGGGTGTAAGTGTATGTATGTGTCTCTGAAAGTGTACGTGTACGTGTGTGTCTGTGTAACTGTCTGTCTGTGTCGCTGTGTGGCTGTGTCGCTGCGCTCAACTATTGTCAAAACTGAAAACTAAACGCAAGCGAACAGATTTCACAACTAGACAAGCGCGCGTTGTGTTGTGATAAAGAATTCTATGATGAGTTTCGCTAACTTCAGAGTTTATTTTCAATGGGGAGGACATGTTTTCATTATTCATCAGCTGTGGGCGTGGCCGTGACGGCCACCCCTTCAAAATGGTAGCACTACGCTTTATATATTACACAGAGTCCTGCTCTGATTGGCTAAACGCCCTGCGTCGACAGCGACGCCGACGTCTTCGTTCAGCTGGAATTGGGCAGCTGTGCATTTTGTGTATCTGGGAAACAGCCGGCAACTTGACGAAGCCAATGTGGTGACGGTGACGACTATTCCCGGCGCCTGCGCACTCGCCAGCCATCAAGCTCAGCTGCCTATCGACCAGAAAGAAAAACGAAACCCGAATGAAGTGGTCCTCCACCCAGCTCACTCCCTCTTTTACTCTTTGACTGTGTCTCTGTCTCCCTCTTTTTGAATCATTCGTTCTCTTTTACACTGTTTGGGCTCTTTCGGGAGCATCGCAATGCTCACTATGCGTTCATCATATGGCACAATTTTTGGGCAGGCAGCAAGGCGACAAGAGCGCATACAAAGGATACAAAACGGCAACACGGACCTCCAATGCTGGACAAAACGGGCGGCAGTTCACTGGAGTGGTCACTGACCAAGCGGGTGGGTGTTGGGGACGGAAGGGGTAGGGCTGGAACATGGGGGAGGAATATGGAAAGGATTGTACCAGTGCTTTTGGATGGAACGACAAAATGTACAAGAAGAGTGCGACTGCTAAATGAATGCAGGCTTCCATATTGCATACAGGGTGCCACGATATCATATGCAATTCGGCGGCGTTATAAAAGGTGCTCCACTTGTGTAAAGGTATTTGTGGAGTTATCAATCCACAAGTGGGGTAATTCCGGATGTTCTAAAACCAAGTTTGGAATTGTTCATCTCAGTACATAGGATTTTAACAAATATTTAAACGAAATCTAGACTTGTACTAAAATCAAATGATTCAGACTTACTTTCCATTGAGTATTGGGTAATTGGTATTATTACGCTATTTTTTTAATTTTATTATGTCCTTAAATCCTTGGCAAAATCTTGACTGATGGAGATAAATAATGGTAAGATTTTTATTTAAAGCTTTATTACATATCTTGGTAAATTTTTATAAATGTCTTTATATTACCAATGAAAACTATCTCATTTTTCTTAAATGGTGCGACCTCTGGAGCAAATTTAATTACATTATTATATTTTGAAAAACACTATACTAAGAAGTATTTTTTAATGTGGCGAAGTCATTAAATAACACTTCAATAACGGTGGCTCCATCTATGCGTGATAGCGCAACACTTGACTTTAAGCACACGACCTTGTGCGTATAGCTTCTATCAAGTTAACAAGCTTACATTTGGGCTTAAAGCTTCTGTAAATCAAGCTCATATCCAAGTCAAGCTCCTTGAATTCAGTATCGCCACCTTAAGTAAAGTTTTCCACCACCTACCCTTAAAAGAAACAAATACAACAGAATAATAAAATACAAAAATAAGGGTGTTTTTTTTTTAAATTTTATTTGAGTTTTGTACAATTATCTAATATATTCAATATTGTTATATTTCAATTAATTATTGTAGAATCATGTATAAAACTTTTTACAAGGATAGTCTAATATTGGATGTCAATGTAACCGGAGAAATATTGGAATACACGGATATGAGCGATGAAGCACAACATGGCGTATAATGAATTTCATAAATTCGTACAGGAATCTAAATACCATTACGTAATCGTAACCGAAATTAATTTTGAACTTGAAATTAATGTCGAAATTTCGATTTCCATTACATCTGCTTTACCCTTGAGCTATCCTACTACTCGTTGTATAACAATATAAAACTGCTTATAAGACCAATACTCGAAAATAATGCGCTAAAGCAGCAAATAATACGAAACAATGCACATGGCAGGAGAAGGGGGCAGGGTTCGTATTCTTTTCAACAATTTACAGGCTCCATTGTTGGGTGCTAAAAAAGGGTTTGATGGTTTGGGTCTTGGGTTGTGGCGGTTCAACCCCTCAGGTAAAGGGTGTATGGTGCAGGGCGCATATCAATTGATATTATTAGGTGGATTCAGCATTACTTTTCATCGCTTTGCTTTCCTCGTTGCATAATTCGTAGTAGTCGGCTTGGATACCTGTGTTCACAGGCTCATCCTTGGTAACATTCTAATCTGTGTCCTTCAGCCTGCCTAGCAAACTGTAAACGATTCGTCTGCGGGCAAGCAGCTCCGCCCGCATTGACTCCGTGTAGGGATCGAAGGAGAGCAGCCTCTTCTTTCTTCTGAAGATTCCCTCCTTGCGCATCAAAGCGCATCGCATTAGCTGTTCGTTTACTGGAAACTCCAAAAAGTCAAGTATGCTGCGCAGCTCAAGTTCCGTGTGATTCACCAAGTCATCGTAGAACACAACCTTAATACTGCCAGTAAAATTGCGAGCCCAGCTTAGGTTCATGAGCTCCCAACCCTTGAGCTTGTTGCTGACAAACTGCTGCCAATCTGCAAGACATAAGTATTTTGATTATTCAAATATAAACATAAAGTACGTAATCTAGAATAAAATTGAAAAAATTCATTCTTAATTTGCATTATTCGTTTATACACTTTAAACTGAAATCAAGTGTTTACAATATCAGAGTACAGGGAATTCTTTAAAAAAGATCTTTTGATTTTGATAAAAATTTTCTTGAACACGATATTATGATATACCAATGTTGCCGATTTGGCTTTTCCGGACAGATCTGCACATTAAGTGCTTCGTGCGGAAAATATATCAAACATTCCCTGTCCCTGTCCCCTAAGGGAGATATAGGCTATAGTTATCTGATCCGGATAAAGCTTGGTAACGATAAGTATAATGGTTTCATACACATAATCGTTTTGAAGTTATGGTAATGTGAAAAAAGTTTTTTACAATTTGTGGGAGCGGTAAGGAGCACGTTGGGTGCGGCCCAACCAGTTCTCAAACTGAGACTTTTATTTATTTATTAACGCAGACTAAGAACAGTCGCGAGTATTAAGCAAAAATAAGTTTATAAATATAATTAAAATTAATATTAATAATTTTTACAAGGTAAACATATAAAAAGAAAAAAATTTTATTTTAAACTGAAAAGGCTTAAAAAAAAAAAATTTTTTTGTAGTTTAGATTGATAAATTAATTAATAGTTAATCTGGGGATAAAAAGTAATGAAATTGATCCAACATATGTTGCGAGGATTGGGAAAACCCAGAAATTTTTGTGCACACATTAAGTGAATTGTTTAAGAGGTTGCAGTATTTGATTTAATTGATTCAAGAATTTCAATGCTTATTTTAAATTTTTTGCAAAATTAAGAATAAATGTTAAGAAATAGTTCCTAAATAATGCTCTGCCGGATTTTTCAGAATTGCGTTTTCTCAGTGTGTTTATACATATATTGTATTTGATACTTACATTTGCCCTTGGTACGTTTGTAGCGGTCGGGTGAAGCAAATCCAATATGTCCACCGCTCTGGCGATTGAATTCCGCAATTATCGCCTTCTCAGGATCCCGCACCAAGAGTATTGCTTTGGAGAACGGCGCCCACGCCTTGGAGCCCCATTCGTGAGTCTTGACCAATAATACTGAGCTGTTGCAGACATTCTCTGCGGGAAAGCCAGTCTTCAGCAATCCATAGTCCTTGTAGATGCTCCCTGTTAAAATGCCCGTCGCCTGCTGCAGCAGGTACCTGAGCCACGTATTCCCGCTACCCGGAAAACTGGCTAGGGCAGTTAGCATGGGTGACGAGGGCATACCCTGTAACTGCAGACCTGCACTAACATCGCTGGGTAAGGCAGCTGGATAGAATAAAGTCAAGATGAAACAATTATAGTTTAAAATCTGTCAATACTTACTGTAAAAATCGCCGGCCTTGTAGTCTGTGTAATTTGGAAGCTCGCGATTCAGATACTTGAGGTCGCGACACCAGCGGATGGTCATTTTGCGACTGGGCATTGGAAATCGGGGACTATGAAAACTGGAAAACTAAAAGAAACACAAAGTCGTAATTAGTGACGCCAATTTATTATTAGAGAATTATTTAATCTAGATTTAAATGGTGCAAATGGGGCAAGGAGCTTGACAAAAATTCGAAATAAACTTTCTGCGAACACTGTAGTCGGACTTCTTTTGAAAGTCTCCTTCTGTGCTCTTTTTGAGTACGGAGTCTAAAATGAGACATTTCCACGTGTTTAAATGGACAGACTTGTTCTCTCTTTAATGAATATTAAGAATTTTAATTAAATGTTTGGCTGGAGTCGTACCATATCATTGTGGTCGCCCCTACAGGCCAACAATTAAAAAAAAAAAAGTAAAGTTATTGCCTAAAATGTGGCAACACTGTCTCATAATAGATCAAACTTTTTAAATCAGCTTTTATTTTTGTTCCTGCTGTGCTCTTCAATAATAACTGTTTTGGCATCTTGCTTCAATCACCATCATCACACCCATTACAAGAGTTATAAAAGACTCAAGTTTTTTGCATTATCGAACCATCGAGTTTAATACTAATTCAGATATCTTTGCGAACCACTATTTATCGTAATTTGTGCAGTCGTTGAAATATAAAAATTGCTACTTTTATAAAAAAAAGTTGCTAATTCTGCTAAAAAAAAACAAGAAAGAAAAGTACAGTCGAGCGCGCCCGACCGTATAATACTCTCTGCATTTGTCCCGATTAAATCATTAAAATCGGTATCGAGATATTACAATGTGAATTACTTGCATTAAAACACGTTGAAACAAAAACAATCTAAGCATAATCAAACATTCATCTGTTTGTTTGTATTCGAATACACATACGTTTGGCAATATGTATATGATTCAAATATGTATGTATGTATGTGTGTATTCGGCGCAGCCAGCGACCGCGGGCAGCGCTGCCGACACACAGGCAGCGCTGCCGCCACACAAGCAGCGAAAACGTTCGAAAATGTGCTTGTGTGTTTCTATCTCGCTTGCACCTATAGGTTGATATTGCGTTCAATTATCAATATTGTAACGCTTCTAGTTTTCTTGTTTATGGTCCGATTTTAATGCGTCTTTCAGTATAGTTTAATATAGTTTTTCTCCATACGAATTATACAATTAAAATACTGTACGATATGAACAAGTTCGCCAAACCCGGCATTGAAGGTTCCAGCCTTTTTTATCAAATGTGGGAAAAGTGGGCGTGGCAGTCCAAAATTTTAAATGGCAATGCAACTATGCCGTCGCTACGAACCTCCCGTTCCAAAATTGGTGATCCTAGGTGCCATACTTACTGAGATATTTGCCGAAAACACCAATTTTTTCCGAGGTGTGTCCAGTTTTTTGCTCATTGTGGGCGAATGGGGCGTGGCATCGAAAAAAAAAAAGATTCTTGTATTGACTGACTAAATATGTGATCGTTTGACACCAAGCTCGAACTTGTAGCTCTTACCATCTCTGAAATCTGTTTGTTCATACGGACAGACGGACAGACAGACAGACGGACAGACGGACAGACGGACATGGCTATATCGACTCGGCTTGTGATGCTGATCAAGAATATATATACTTTATGGGGTCTGCCACGCCTCCTTCTGCCTGTTACATACTTTTGCACAAACACAATATACTCTTGCAGAGAGTATAATTAAACATTGCTAAATTTGTGGCTAATAGCAATTAATAAACAAGTTGGAAATTGTTTCAAAAGTTGCTAGATTTAGCAACAAAATTGCTATACTGGCAGCACAGGTCTCAAATGCGAACAAAATAAAGCATTCGTTGTGGAAAAGCATTTGGATTGGCTTTCAAAAAATGAATGTTTATACTCTGTGAGTATTGGGTTTGTGCAAACATGCATTGACCGCCTGACCCTCCGTATGAACGCTGAGATTTCCAAGATGGTAAAAGCTAGGAACACTAAATTGGGTATATACACTAATTTAGCGCAGAAAATCCCATAGACCCCATAGCGCATGAAACAAATTTAAAATATTATAAATTATATTATCAATGGTATACTGAAGCAAGTTCCCAGCATGTGCAACCGAAACAGAGTGTGATTTTTCTACTTGCTTTGCCGCGTTTTGTTTGAATTCAACTATCGATACCAGCTCTTTAGTTCATTTGAGTGATTCATTATCGATAGATTTACAATAAGATAAAGCGACGATGCTAAATAATCAAAAAGCTCCTTTAATAAGATCTTCTTATAGTAGTTATTTTGTTCGTGGACGATATTTTACCAATTTTAATTTATTCAATTAATTTCAATCGAACTAACTCTAATTAATTTGATTGTTAACGGTAGCAATAATTGTTTCGTTTTAACTTACATTGGCCAAAGAAATCATTTAAAAGCGATCTTAAATCGGGAACGTACTCTTACAGGGTATCATACGGTCGGGAGAACCCGACTGTATTTTGCTTCTTGTTTATATTTAAAACCGATGTACACACTACACCTGACTATAGAATTGAGCATGGCCATTCAAATATTTAGTTTCTCTGAGTGTTCAAGACGAACAAAGAGATGACGGTTTGCTGAGATTGTTGATTTGGATGAGTCTGTGGCTGAATATTTGCGTTCTGTTGCTGTTGAAGGAAAAATCTCGCCTGCAAGTACCAATGAAGACGCAAATTTAACAAAGGACAAATATATCCTCATTTCAGAGTTTGTCAATAACAAAATTTCTACTGATCTTTTATGCAGCTATAAAAATGTTTTAAAATAAAAAAAAATGTTATCCGGAAAATATTACTGTTAGTTAAGCACATGTAGAAGTGGAGTCTGAAAGTTTATTGCAGGATAATGTTAAAACCATGCGGTCACCGATCCTGTTTACAGCGTAAAACTTATAGGGAAATGGGGTGTCCACGAAAGCTCTGGATACAGCGAACACAAACAGAAAGTGGAGAACAATAAATTGAAAGACCGTCAGTTTGTCTCGTCATGTATTCCGCTTGACCTATTAGTAATACATGACTGACAGTACGTCACAAATTATACGGAAACCCCATGACCAGCATCCAGGAGGTTAAACATATTAAAGACAAAATTAAGAACCATGATCCAACGAAGATAGCTGTAATAAAGCATTAGGTGCAATAAAACATTATGTGTTCAGAATGTTTTGCAACTCAATGGTTGATGACGAAATTTGTTATGCCTTAACCCGAACATCATCCTCCAAATGCTATATATGCGACGCCAAGCCCAGAGATATACAATATTGAAAAAAGTTTAGATAGGGAAGTTCATCAGGATCTGTTTCAATTCGGGTTGCAAGGACATGTTCATGGTATTATCTTCCGCTTTAAATTTTACCAGAGCGTTTGCAAATATGGATGGTCCATGAACCATCCCCTGGTGTCGACTGGAAAGTTGTCTGCTGAGTCGAGAAATAAGGACATAAAGAAATTTCGTCTAAACCATACAAGAACAACTTTCGAGTAGCTACACATTAAGGCCTACTTCTACCTTCGGATCCTTTTATAACAGGACAACGAAAGTAACCACCTAAAAATAAGTTTTTTTTTAATAAATAATAACGTACTTAATGCGTAATAAGATGGAATGCTATAGTCGCCTCGCAATTTTAAGATACCCATTACTCAATTTCGATATGCTATTAACAATCCGGTCTGATAATAACATTAGAGCACTCGTTTAGGTGACGGACACTAGGGAGTTTGAATAATTTAGCTTGGTAAACACAGACAATATTTAAACAAATTCATAATTAGAGTTAATTTTCGACCGATTGTTCCTATGGTAGCTATAAGATATAGTTGTCCGATTCGGATCATACTTAGTAAGAATAGTTATAATGGTGACATATACAGAATGTGTGACCACGATAGTTTTATGGGGTCAGTCTTTTACAGCCGGCTCGCTCGGCTGTAGCCTTTTGTACTTGATTGAGCATATTTTTGACCGATTGTTTCTATCTCAGTTATACTACATGGGCTGAAAAGTCTTTGGCCTGAAAATGAAAAAACGAAATTTTGAATGAAAATTTGCCTTTATTCTTCGACATAATCTCCATCTAGAGTAATGCATTTATTATAACGGTCTTCCAACATCTCGATACCGCTCTTATAATGCGATGCGTAAAGTCCTTCAAAATAGGCGTTTTTTTCCGTTTCGACCTCTTCATTTGAGTAAAATCTCTTGCCAGCAAGCCACAATTTAAGTCGGGGAAAGAGGTAATAATCGCTGGGGGCCAAATCTGGCGAGTACGGTGGATGAGGGACTATTTCGTATCGCAATTCCTTCAACTTTTCGGTCGTATCGTGAGCTGAGTGTGCAGGAGCGTTGTCTTGGTGAAAAAGCATTTTTTTCTTCTTCATGTGAGGGCGTTTGACCTTGACCTCGGCATCCAATCGGTCCAATAATGCACAGTAATATTGCTTATTTATTGTTCTACCATGTTCTAGGTAGTCAATGAATATAACTCCATGTGCGTCCCAAAAAATACTAGCCAACACCTTACCGGCCGACTGTTGCGTCTTCGGGCACTTCGGACGACTTTCACCAGGCAACAACCACTCAGCAGACTGTCGATTGGATTCAGGTGTGTAATGGTGAATCCATGTCTCATCCATGGTCACAAATCGGCGTAAAAACTCCTTCTTATCGCGTTGGAATAGGCCCAGATTTAGCTTCGAAAGTTTAATTCGATTCTCTTTTTGATCGATTGTGAGAAAACGCGGCACCCATCGCGCGCATAACTTTCGCATATGCAAATACTCGTGTATGATATGACCCACACGTTCCTTTGAGATGCCAATAGTGTTAGCTAACTGATGCAACTTTACTTTACGGTCCCCCAACACAATATCACGAATTTTTGCGATGTTTTCTGGAGTTACTGCCTCATTTGACCTTCCAGGACGAGGTGCATCATTGGTGCTCGTACGGTCACGTCGAAATTCAGCAAACCAATATTTTACGGTGGAATATGCTGGGGCAGATCCACCGTAATGCTTGTCAAGCCATTGCTTCGCTTCAATGGTGTTTTTACCCACCAAAAAACAGTGTTTTATTAAAACACGAAATTCACTTTTTTCCATAGTAAAAAAAAATAGCAGAGGTTGCGTCACTTCGAGATCAATAGCTTGAGAACGGCTTTATAAAATGTCACCAAACTTTGACAGTATTCTAGTTAAGGTTGGTACTCTATGTTAGGTATACAGATTTTATGTTAGTGACGCGAACTCTGTGTCAGGCCAAAGACTTTTCAGCCCATGTAGTACGATATAGTCGTCCCTATCCGATAGAAACTCGGTCCGTATGTTAAGATTATTAATTAATGTATTATGTGTTAATTTCATTAAGATAGTTTGGAAAATACAGAAATTATTCTTACTTGTTTATATTAACCGGTAAATGTTGGTCGATTCAACAGTAATTTTTCTATAGATACAGATGTCCGATTTGGATCGAACTTAGTATACTACGACCTGGTATGTACGACATGTACATCCTGTGTAAACTTGGTTCAGATAGCGTAGCTAAAACATCTAAAGTGGGCATGCCAAAAAACAAAAACAAACATGAACTGCTTGGCCATTTTATCTTTCATTTGCGACCTGGGAGCCTTTCCAGCTCATATAGTCGCTGAAATCCTTTTGTTCATATAGTCGGACGGATGGACGGAAGGACATATTCATATCGACCCGTCTATTGATGCTGATCAAGAATATATATACTTTATGGGGTCTGCCGTGCCTCCTTCTGCCTGTTACATACATTCCAACGATTACAGTATACCCTTTTACTCTACGAGTAACGGGAGTAATAATAATACGAAGATTGGAAGGAGCACAAATGGTTTTTTCTTTTTTCAAAATTGTGATCGAAACATTTAAGAACTATAAAATTCTTATTGAAGACCGTCCAATCTGTCATGTAATGAACAAACTTTATGGGATTTATTAAAGCTTGGAAGATTACTTACCTCGGCAAATCTCTCGATGCGCGTTCGTTTTGGATGCGAGCCGGGTATATTGTTCATGGATAGAAATAGAACACCTCCGATGTAGATGATGATGGTTGCCGAGACACCGAAAAAGCGCCAGCCTTGCAGTGCCATAACGCCACGTTTGCATTACTGAAATCGCAATGCGAATTATCAAACATTTATGTATTTATTCAATATAGTATAGCCTCCGAATATTTATAGATTTAGATAGATATATGTGTTTGTATCTGCTGTGTTCGAAAACGGAGAGAAAGGCACTTACTATGACTGGAAAAGTTCGCGTTTCATTAATGAAACCAATTAATGCAAAAGTGGCAACCAAACCAGGTATCTTAAAACCAAATCCAAGCTTGATTTATTGGCTCAAACACAAACATAACCGAACCGTACTGAATTGAGTTCAACTCTACTCAACTAAAGTCAACTAAATGAAAACAAATAGCCGTGCGGATGAATTTTGTTGATTTTGCTATGACGACGATACAGAAATGCGCAAGGACTAATCAACGCCATTGACTGAATCCGCCGTTTTCACAACCCATGCCTATTGTTACCCGGACAACGTCGGGCCCCGGAACGGAACGAGGTCGAACTTGAACTGCAACAACAACCAAAAGAAGAGGACAAATAAAAACAAAAAAGAAAAGAACAGTCGAGCACACCCGAACGTATAATACTCTCTGCATTTTATGCCCGATTATATAATATTATTAAAATCGGTATCCATTTATTACAGTGTAGCACACAACTGCTTGTCTTCATGCACATACACATACGCTTGACATTATGTGTAGGCACATCTGTATGTATGTGTGTATACTATTGGTCAACACGGCCAGCGTTCGCAGGCAGGGCTGGCGTCACACATGCAGCGTAAACGTTCGAACATAAGTTTGAATGTTTCCGTCTCGCTTGCACATACGCATTGAAATTACGTGGTTTCTTTATAGATTATAGTCTGATTTTAATGGAATGGATAGTTCTCAATTTTTTGTCTCCAAACGAATCTCAAATGTCAATAATGTACGATATTAAAAAACGCCTTTAAATTCGACATGGATATTAGAAAATAATTTTTTTTATAGGAAAGGGGGCGTAACAATCCAAAATTCTAAGTGTATTTGCGCTGTCTTTTAGAACATTCGTACCAATATTTTTACTCCTATGTGTCATAGTTTTTGAGATATTGGCCAAAAGTCCTTTTTTCCGAGTTATGTTTAGGCTCATTTTGGGCGATTGACGCGTACATCAAAAAAAAAAAAAGATTCTTGTATTGACTGACTAAATATAGTCGAACTGATGCTCTTACCATCTTACTTGTAGCTCTTACCATCTCTGAAATCTGTTAGTTCATGCGGACAGACAGACGGACTTGGCTATATTTACTCGGCTTGTGATGCTGATCAAGAATATATATATTTTATGGGGTCTGGTACGCCTCCGTCTGCCTGTTACATACTTTGCACAAACCTAATATACTCTTGCAGAGAGTATAAAAAGTAAACACAAGTTAGCATGCTTGGCCGTGGAGCCATGTGTATAGTAGGATATGACTCTACTTTGTGTAAATATTCCCCGATATATTTTTGAACAGATCCGGTTGCTGCTTGTAAATTTTTTGTTTAAACGGAATAAGAACATGAAAGAATATATGACTCGGTATATACAGTGATTTGATCGAGCATGTTGCAAAATGTATTCTTAATCAAATTTATTTTAAATTTAAGAGCAATTTTATGTATTAGTTAAAGTAAGTCTTGAGCCTAAAATGTTTTACATCTCATTTAAAAAACTATTTTAGTTTTAATATCATAAAAGTATACATTGATCTGATACGAAGACTTAAAGCATAAAAAAGTTAACAGTTGTGCGTCTAAGAAGTATTTTTGGATCAATTTTATAATAACAAAAATAATAATGCTGTGAAGTAGCCTTTTCTTACCAAACTGTTCAGTGTACCCACTGTACAGGGTAATAAACAAAACTGATGAAAATGCTAAACGCCCTGTCTTTGCTTGGTACAAGCAATGTAATTCCTTGAGCTGCATAAAACGAGCATGAGATTCACAAAAAATACACTCACATATACATATATATATTTATATATACACATACAAACATATGTATGTATATACATACACACTTGTTTGGATGACAGCAAGAAAATGCGCAAATTTATGCAACAGCCGGGTATACGGGTATGTATGTATGTACGTATTTCACGAGGGTCTCCAAAGTAGTTCGTGAAAGTAAACACAACGGGAGGAGACAAGTGCATTTTAAAAGTTCTTCAAATTTAGCGTTTTCTGCACAGTGATACTGTGAAAGCACAGTAGAACATGATGTTCTTATCGCAAAAACTATCGCTTAGGTAAATTGTTTATTATTATTATTATTATTATTATTATTATTATTATTATTATTATTATTATTATTATTATTATTATTATTATTATTATTATTATTATTATTATTATTATTATTATTATTATTATTATTATTATTATTATTATTATTATTATTATTATTATTATTATTACTATTATTATTTATTACTTTTTTGATTACTTTATTATATTAGGAGATAAAACACTAGAAATGGTAACTAATTAATTCTTTAATTTATAAATTTGTGTGCAATTCCAGAGAATTTTTTATTCAAATTATTTCTTAAAGTAAAAACACGGGCTCGGAAATGTAGGAGCAGCCCGTGAAAATTTAGCCGATAAGTAGTTCATGTTGAAACAAGACGACACAGAAGCCAAACCCATCTGCCAATCTAATGAAATGTCTGCTACCCACTAAGATGGGCGAATATAACCCCAGCGACTAACAAACAAAAAGAACAACGACAGGAACAACAACAATAATGACAAAATGAGGAATATATACACATGCATGCAAAAAGAAATGCGCGAAATAGGGAGTATCATAGAATAATTTGATTGTTTTGCGTCATAAATCAGATTGGCCACGCACATTAGCGGCCCCCAAAATGCCAGGGTCTGGCCTCCAGTGAACTCGTAGAACCCCCCCTAAATACATAAAGGTATACTTAATGTGCATATCTAATATTCCCCATCAGTTTGAGCGATTATCGCGCTGCAGGTGAATGCTAACGCTCAAGTTTTCAGACCCTCAATTGCAGTTTGGATAAATTTATGTATGTATGGCTATTTATGCATATTTGAATCCGGTATTTGCATAATTAATTACGGCGGAAAAGAAGTTTGCGTTTTTCCATCTGTGACCCATAAAATTGTTGTATTTATGTGCAATAATGAACAATATACAATAAGAGGAAAAGGCTGTGGGGAATGAAGAGGAGGCGGAGGGGAACCAACTAAAGAGCACATCATGCAAGCAATCACAAATGTATTTTGCCTTGGCCTCACCCAACAACGACCCACAAAAATAGCAGAATTTTTAATTTTCCCATAAACTTTTCACAGACACAAATACGCAGAAACACACACACACGCACACACACACACACCAGCAAGTAACTCATGCGCGTTCGTAAATGTAAACAAATAATTTTTGGAGTGTTTCTGTTTTGTGAATTTTCACTTACCGATTTCGATTCCGGTCTCTCGTCTTAACACACACACACTTCCACTCGCACGCACACACACACACTACAACGCACTAAGACCGTGGAATGAATTTTACATGCCACAGCCCAGAATCCCTAACCAGATGCGAATGTGGCACTCGCTGATTGCATTTCCAGCATATTTTGCGCTTTATTTTATTTGATTTTTATTAAAAATATACAAAAATATTGATATAAAAACTTAAAAAAAATTTGGGATATTTTTTCTTCTCCCTTTTTTTTGTTTTTTTTTTTTAAGATTGCTGTTTCGCGGTCGTTGTTTATCGTTTGCTATCCGCGTGCGTCGTTGTGCGTCGTTCGTCGTACGTTGTTCGTCCACTTCTGTTCAATGCGCCAGCATCGCAATTGAAGGGATGAAAGCTGTCTAAAGCTTCCGCAAGCTATTGATTTCAGCGTTGCCAGACTGTCACAGACGGCGTTGCATCGCTCTGCGTAACGGCATTTTCAGAGTTGCTTGTGTCCACTAATGGAACAGCTGAACCAGCGCTGCTACTGCTGTTTTTTTCACCTTCCCTGATTTCAAAAGCTCATTACGCGGTAAGCTTTTGCTCTTTGGCGTATAAACGCAACACTGATTTCGTACATTTCAAGAATCCAATGGAATGCGCCTTATGATTCTATATTAGTTGATTAAAAAAAAATTAAACAAATTAAAACAAGTCGAGTGACGCGACTGTTAATATTACACATTGTTTTATATAAATCATAAATTGTTCACCTGTCCAGACCAAATTTTAATAAGGATACTTACTGATAAATAATTTGTAAATTCGCCCAAGTAGTTTTGAAGTTATGGTGATGTGTAAACAGTTTTTGGTGGAAAGAATATAGTTTTTTACAATTTGTGGGGGTGGAAGGTACGTAGCAAAAATTTGAAATAAACTTGATCTGCCTGACATACAGACAGACTCAAAGTCACAAATTGTAAAAAACTTTTTTCATAATACCATAACTTTGAAAATTTTTAATGTATTGGGTATGGTACCATTATAACTATTCTCAGAAGATGACAAAAATTGTTGAGGATACTTTGGTTTGGATAGCTTTAATGGTACCATACATGTACTTTGTGAGTTAAGATACGATAGCTCTGATAGTTTCGAAGTTGTAGTGTCATGACATCTATTTAGTTGTTTACAATTTGCGGGGCGGTACGGGCCGTGGTTAAACTTTTAAATAAACTTATTGTTGTTTAAAATATCCAGGTGTTCATACGGACCAACGGACAGATATACGGAGAGACCGACGTCTGGACAGAAGGTTATTGCTACATCGACTCGGCTGCTGATGCTCAACAAGAATATATAAACTTTATACTTTATACTCTATACTCTACTCTAAGTACAGGGTCTAACAAGAAAGAATGGTATAGTCGCCTCGATACTTTAGGACACCCGTTACAAACTTGCAATTTGTTATTAAGAATGGGGTATAATAATAATATTGGTGTAATTGTTATGTGATGTATAAGATATGTAGCTTAGTAACCATGGAACATTTTCATAAAATTCATGCTTAAAACATATTTTGGACCGGTTTTTCCTATTGCGGCTATACGATATAGTCTTCCAATTTGGTCTGTGTGTTTATATTCTTAACCTGTCTTGTGTGAGTTTAATTAAGGCATCTTAATAAACACAAAAGCTTTTTATACTAATTTATATTAGGAGCGTAATTTTGATCGATAGTTCCTATGAGAGCTATACGATATAGTGGTCCGATTTGGATGAAATTTGGTCAGTATATATATTATTGTCGGATGTATTCTGTATGAGTTAATTTATGTAGCTTAGTCAAAGCAAAAGTTTTTCATAGTAATTTATATTTGGAAATAATTTTTGACCGATCGTTCCTATATAATTGTCGGTCTTGGTGGACATGTTTAAATTTGGTTCAGATTGCTAAAAAGTCTATACTAAAACATTATATTTTTACCTGTACATTTAAATTTTCTCGTTAATGGAACGCCTTAAAGTGGGCATGTTAAAAAAGCAGAGAGAATTATATGGTCGGGCGTGCTCGACTGTACTTTTCTTTCTTGTTGGTAATGCACACTCGCCATAGGCAATATTATTTAAATAATTTATGTTATTTAAGTTATAATTATTTTTTATTTTTATATTTCACCTTTGTTGCATTTGTTTCATTATTTATGTAGTTATATCATTTAATCAGTAGCTTGATCGCGATCATTTATGGTGATCAAAATTGATATTACATAATTTAGGACTTTTGGCACAATAAAAGTCAACTCGCATTTTGTGGTTAAGTTGTTGCTTGATGTATTTTTAGTAATCATTCCTTTCTTTATTTGCGGTTTTTTAACATGTGCTTATTTTATTTTAAAGATATATTACTTCATACATTTCATGAACATGCACATAAATGTGCATATTTATATATATTTATATTTGCTTAATCGAATCTGTTGACATTTACGAAATAAGCATTTGAGAAAGAGACTGATAGAATCAATACAGAGTGAGCGAGAAGAACGAAATTTGTAAAGAAATGTAAGACTAGACTCGTGGAACTCTTAACAGGCTACCTTAAACTAATGTACAAAAATATTGATAACTTAAAAACGATTAACTTAAATGTTAAAATAACGACAACAATGACATCAACTTGTATGTAGTATCTTTTTATATGTACCACATAGTGTATTGTACTAATCTGGGTGTAGATTTGGTCTAAAATCATTTAAAGTAATCATATACATAATTGACTCACAGAGTATCGTAATGTGTGTGTGTGTGTGTGTGTGTGTTTGTGTGTGTGCATGTGTGTGTGTGCATGTGTGTATAAAAGCGATTGTGTGTGTGTGGGAACTTTGTGAAAACCCTTCAGTTCTACTTGGTTTGACCGCTTACAGTTCATAGCTGAATTCATACGTCAATCCCTTCGTTCATTTCATTAAGGAAGGCTACAGACGAGCGTCCCGACTGTAAAAGACCCCGTACTAATGCTATATTGCCGTCGTTCATGCAAATAAGAATTTTAGACCGATTTCTCCTATCCGACAAACGTGGCTAGGAAAGTTACCATGGTCGTTATGTGTGAGCTTGGTTGCGATCGCTCAACTAATATGACATGACTTCATACAAATGCCCCATTTTCGACGGATTTGTCCTATGGGAGGTATAGGACACACTTGTCCGATTTGGATTAAACTTGGTATGAATAGCTATAATGGTAGCAGTGGTAACCAGATTTTAATTTTTATTTTATGTATGCTCATGTGTAACTATGTAAGTATAAAATATATGTGTGTTTAATAAACATTTATAAAATCTATGAAAAAGTTCACATATGAATTTATGTCTGAATCAAGGTTGAACTGTAGGCGAATGTCTCACCAGCAGGTTAGACCCTAGAACATGTCTGTAAAAAATATATATATATTTTAAATATATATGCTTTTCTAAAATATATATTTCATGCCTGAACCGTCCAATTCATGTCTGATTTTAGCCAAAAGTTTAAAGAATTGAATGGAACTTTCTCTCAAGTATGCAACATCAATTCCTAAGTCATACTCCTCAACACATATTTGTCTTTGGGCTTTCAACTGAGCCTTTTGTGGCATGCCTCTGTCAGTGTGTGTGTGTGCGTGTGTATCTGTGTCACGTGCTTTCTGCTCTGTTTCAAATAAAATTAACTATTGTATTTAGATGAATTTAATAGTTTGTGGTGTATAGTTCATAGTTGTGTCAATAAGATTCATTCGATTAATACAGTTTTTAGTTATTATTATTATAATTGCTAATTTCGTGTCGTGTCTAAAAATTTTTCACATTTTATATAAATAGAAAAAAAAAACTTTTGTGGTCCCTGGCGTATGTGTGTAATTCAATTGCCTCCAACATGCTACAACAATGAATAACCCAAAGTAAAACTAATATTATAAACGATATATATATGTATATATATGTGTATATAACTATGTATATATGTAAACATTCGCTTAACTATATAGATGATTAAGAAGTTTGCAATAGGGTGTGCTTGACATGGAGTTCGTTCGCTTTATAAATTTAGTTGGACTGCTTAGCTGGCTGTGACCCATTTTTATTGAACCCATTAAAATTGTTCCATTGAATTTGTAACAATCGTTTTCGATAACGATGCATCGCGATCACTATCGTTATCGCTATCGTGGTGCTTTTTACAATGCAAACGGCGTAGAACTCAATCGCCGGCTAGTTCGTTAATTATTTATTTAGATAGTTAGTTATTTAGTTAGCTTGCTCGTAAGTTGTAATTACTAGTTGTTAGTTAATATGTTAAATAGTAGTATGTGTGTGCATGTATGTTTATAGAACATAGTATCTTTTTTATATTTAGTATCTGAACAGTGTCGCGATTCGATAACTACTACTCGGTACTACGGTAGCTTAACTCGTGGTGCTACACACAACGAAACTCTATAGAAGTAGCCGCAGTCGTGGCCATTTGTCTCTAACTGTTTCGGGATTGTTTTCTACAGAAGATTCGACTACGGATCGCAGCAGAGAGGAACGGGATAGGTAAATAGTAGAACATTGTTTTTAACAGTGTTTCAATAAGTGTTGCAGTGTTGTAAATTGTTCTAATAGAGTGTTGTTGCAGTTTAGCTCAATTGAAGCGACAAGTTTTAGTGTTTTAGTTTATCTGTAAAAGTTTTATGCTAAAAACAGTTTTATAACAAAATTTATCAAATCTGTGTTTATCGAACATTCTTTTCAATATAATTTGTAATATATTTTTTCAAAATAATTTTTTTATTTTTGGTTTTTGTTACTCTTTGTTCTTTTATAATATTCTTTTTTAAATCTTGTTATTTGTCGTTTTAGTCAAGGAGTTTTGTTAAATACCGCTTAGCTTATAGATGAAATATTAGAGTTTGGTAAGTTTTAAATAAGCTTTTTAGTAACCGTTTGCATTTGTTAAAGACTAAGCTAGAGACCTTTATGATAAAAGCCTTCATGGGTCTAACCAAAATCTCTGGCGTTATGCAAAAGCTAAGTAGTACCTGAAGCTGGCTGCGTCGAGACTTATGAAACTAACTCAATAACTACTACTAAGGAGGTCTTTACTGATGGCATCTATGGAGGATGATCAAATTTTACAAATGTTATCGAGGAAACTAGAGCTGAGTGGTAAATAAATATAAATAGCATATAAAGCCAATTGAATTGCTAGACTAGTGAAACGATTAATGTATGAATTTATGTATGTTTATAGTTTGGGGAGCATTCGAACATATTGCTATATTCTTTCGAGTTCTAGGCTAAGATTGCTAAGTTTTAAATAGTTAGGCTAACTCTTAGATAGGTCTAATTATTCTAAACTGAATGTATTTGTTTCATTGCTTAATTCAATTTGTGGTAAAAGGCTCTCTACACTAAAGGCTCTATATAATCGAAGGTACTCGAGAAAGCATATCTGTTTGTATGAATGAATTATTTAAGTATTTTTTTTATATTATAAATTTATTAATTATCTTCTCATGTTAGTTGGTTTTTTTTGTGTTCTTGATCTCTTCATCTAGTTTGTTCGGTTGAATTGAATTGTATTTAAAACGTTTCTTAAATAGTTCTCTATATAAGTTATTAAAGCTTTCGGTTTTCATTAAACTATTTCATAACATATTATTATAACATACAGTATATATATTTACTTATATGTATACATATTTTTTATATGAGTGTATATAACTACGTTCTTAATAGACTCTAAGGATAAGAGGTATATACATTTTGTTCGCTTTTCTTTTCTTTGTATTTCTATTTATTTTTATTATTGAAGTTAGCAAATCCACCAAAATCCAAGAACTAAAACTTATGAAACAAACATGATGGGACTCTACACACAAAGTACAGACACCTGTTTAAACTATGTAGAAATTAAAACAAAGGTGCGCCGATGGCATGGACGCTATATTTTTATAGGACGGTTTGATGTGGATAATTTAAACTCACTTTCACTTTCACACTCACACTCACACATACAAACACACTCATACACACACAAATACTCACAAGCACACTGTCATAAAAAATTCACTTTTTATTGTGTATACGTTTTCTTCTTTCTTTTTCGAAATTTGAATATCAAATGTAAAGCTGTGTTTCATAAAGGCGGTGCCAGTGCTGGTAAACGGATTGGCGACGATAACAGTAACGATAAAATCAGGGAATGACGATAGATTAACTTGTGTTTAGATTCTTTTTTAGTCTTTGTATCTTTAACTAAAGAGTCAGATAATATATATTTAAAAATCAATATTTATTTCGGGCTTAAAGCTGTTAATTCCGATTTACTAAAACGTAAAAGTCTAATTAATGTCAATGATTTTATTCCAAATAATTAACAAATTTTAACTTTCTTTTAGATGAACTCTATGAGTCATATTGCGCTTTGGCTTACAAAAAAAATGTAGTAGCTTTTACTAGAGATAAGAAACAAATTTTGGCATAATAGTGGATTGCTCTATGTGGTTTATATTATTTTGTGCTCTTCTGTCCTTGGCATTAAAACTATTTTTGTTTCAAGTACATCATTTTCATTTCTATGAAACTTATTTTCATACACAAATCTTCAATATAATACTTTTCTCATATTTTCTTTGTGGGACACTTTAGGGTTGATCGTGTGTATATAAGACATATATATTTCTCTCCGTTTGCTCTTTCTACAGAATTTTGTACGTTTAACTGAGCCCGGGTTTATCTGGTGTTCTCCTTTGCAAACTATCCAAATTGCTTACTTTATTGTTAGTTCTTTCTTATTTCAAGTATGGTTGAAGTTGTTGTTGTTGTGAGTATGTCGATCTGGGATTATAATTCTCAAAGCTTGTCTTTATCACGATCGATGCTCATTGCTTTAAAGATGCCACGCCCAATGCCATAGCGCAGGTTAAACTGATCCAGACTCGAGGCACGTGGTCGGTTGCTGCCACTCTGTGACGTCACTGTCGTATCTGTGACATCAGCAGTGCTGCTTCCAGCCCCTGTAGTCGCAGCTGAAGTAGCAGCCAAACGCTCATCAACATCGGTTTCACTGTACTCCGTTTCGGTATCGCTAAACTTACGACGCCGACGCAGGAAGGTACTACAGTGCCTCAGCTCGCCCAGATTGTCGGAGAGGGAGTGGCCCCGTCTTCGCTCTTGGCGCTCCATCTCGGCGGCTAACATTTGAACCTCCCAGTCGTTGTGGCCTGCGGTACTAGAACCATTCCGGGGGCTAGTATTACTGCTGGCTACCAGAGCTCCACCGCTCAGTTCGTCCTCCGCTTCATCCTCGTCCTCATCGTCTTCTCCTTCGCCGACAATGTTCATTTTGCTGGATGAAGAGCTCGAGCTAGAGCTCTCACCTATGTCCAGTATGACACTGTCCGATAATCTGGTCAAATTACCTGTCACATCTGAGACCATCATGCCAGCACCTCCTCCACAGCTTCCGCCTCCTGCACCTGCCGTCCTATCTGCAGAGCAGCTGGTGACCATACGCTCATTCCAGTCACGATAACCGGGCAGTAGGCTTCCTCTGCTGCCGTGTCGCCCATTGCCTTGGGCTGCATAAAAGCTGGGATGGCTCTGGGCGTGCTGCGAGGCCAGAGTACCCGGTCCGCCGTAATAACTGCTAGCGCAGTTCAGCGCATTCGCGGAGGCGGCGTGGTGTCTGCTCGGACCCGGCGATATGCTCCGGCGGCCACCCTGAATGGGCGGGGAGGATGTAAACACCGTGTCCAGCGAATCACCGCGCTGTTGGAGAGAACATTCTTGAAGACAGAACCAAGAATGGACCGCTTTCGGAGCTTACCATGAAAAGCAGTTCGGCGGAAGATCCTGAGCTGCTGTTGTCCTGTTCGTTGGGCTCGTCGTCGTCAACAGATAACTGGGAAATCTTTTCTCGCTTCGCTCGCCGCACTGTAGACGCCATCGTTGGCTTCTGTTCAATCGTGCGAAGTTTGAGCTGAAGTTGAGCAATGATTGCGTCCCGACGTCGCACCTCACCGGCCATACTGGAGAACTGGCTCTCGAACTTTGACTGCATATCGTTCATGTGCGTCTTAATCACTTGGTTGATACCGCTCAGTATCTGATTGAAGTAGTCTTGCGCCTCTGGAAATCCTTGAACACAATTCAAAAGTTACAACGTCTCTAGTTAGTAAAATTATTGAATGCTTTTAAGAAAATTTCCGAGTGTGTATGTGTGTGTGTGTCTATTTCTGTTTACTAGACAAATAATAATATGTCTGCACATTTGCATATATGTATGTACTTTGAGGAGAGCGAGATAGCGACAACTAAAACACAATTTGGGTATAAGCTCTAAGTTTGTGTTTTGCTTTTTGAGTAGTTGTGATTGTGATTAGTGTTGTTGTGATTTTTGTTGTTGTGGTTATTTTCCACGGTGTTAATAACGTGTTGTTCAAAATAAAAATAATCGCATACATACGTATTTAATGTTATTTACATACATTCCCATACACAATACAGCCGCTCCACGAGGCTCGATTGAAAATTATATAAAATCAACCGACTAACAACAAAAAAAAACTATATTTAATTACAAAAATTACTAAACTCCTTTATCAAAAATCGCCAAAACCATTGGCTAAATTCTTAAATCCATATTGAGGAATTCTTGATCTGGATTATTGGATTAAAATAACCAAAAATCTACAGGAAAATAATAGCTTAATTACATATATCCATTTCGAGAAGTCCTGTGGTTAACTGGATTATTAGATGCCCTACTCTAAAAAAGAATAGAGCGGTCTATTAAGTTTGTCAAAAGCGAAATGTGCGTAACAAGTGGAAGGAGCCACGGATCGGATAATATACCCTATAAATTCCATATGGCAAAATTGCTTATTTGAATGGAAAAATTAGCATTAGAAGGAGTACCGGGCTTTAACAAAAACAAAAAAAAAACAAAGAAAAAACCAGAAAATAAACTTAAGCTAATCGCAAAGTTACACAAATTCCTTTTTTTATACACATTTTCCCACTGGATTTTGTTCAAATATGTACAAATATGCTAAAGCGCTATAGCTGTCTCGGTGTTAGCCGCATGCTGAACTGCACCCGATCTCGATGTTTCATTCCATTGCGTTCCAAAGAGCGTGCGTGATCGTGCTTCGATAGGCTTCAAACTCGATTTCGATAATTCGAGGTCGAACATTTTGAATGTTGCCTGAAAATGCATTGTGACTGTGCAAATTATGTACTTACTTATTCTAATTAGATAATACATATAAAGAAGCCCCAAGAGTAAAACTTTGGGTTGATTAATTGTTATCAATTTGCAGTTAAAGTGAAATTGATGAAGCAAATAAAACAAATTAATTAAATAGCTTAGTTAACAACTTACTTTAACATTGCATAAATTAAGATCTCAGCTTTGTACAGCTGTTGTTTGAAATCTTAAGGTTACTGTAAGAAGCAAATTATCTAGGAGAAAAGTTAGAAACTGATTTTTATATAATACTGATACATATTTTTTAAGATGCCTTCATGCAGACGAGATCGTTTCATGAATAATATAAAATAAAATGGTGTTATAAAAATAGCGAATGATGCAGTGATACAGAAAGAGAGAGATGGAGTTAAAGTTAAAGCACAAGCATAGCAAAGTAGGTGATTAGGTGAAAGACGCAGCAAAAATGCATGCAGAAGGTGGTAATACTTTAAGTCGCATTAGGGGTATTCCGCGAGTGCCGCATAGCCTCCATAAGGCACTTAAGTTTTTAAGTGGAATACCGCTAATGCTGACTGCTGTTAGCATCAGCATGGGTGGACGGGGCAAGCATTGCTCTGTATTTAATAATAAGTATAAGTATATATTTAGTATAAGTACAGTATCGGTAGGTATGAAAATTATATACCCGTATTTATATACATATAGTTGGTGTTGGATAAATTGAAGAGATTATTGGTGTATGAGTGTTGTAGATATTTTAGGGAATTACCTTCCAATTTCGGCACTTGACCCTCGCTACCACTTAACGAATTCATCGTGTTCTGTCGGAGCTGTAAATTCAAATTCAAATCTGTGGATGTGGTGGATTGTGCATGAAATTCGTTATGTTTTGAGAGAATTTTATTCGACGAGGACATAGAAGAGCACTCAACGACGTATGAAGTCGAAGCGGAAGCTGAAGCTAATGCCGAAGTCAAGGCTGAAGCCGTTGAGGCGGTGCCAACGCCAGCGAGAACGCCGCTTAGTTGTGGCTCAAAGTCAAAACTCTCTTGCGGCGAATTCGTTGGCGTTACCAAGGGCAACGTTGGCGTCCAGACCGACTGTTCTGACGTCATCAAGCCCGTTGACCGTGTCGACTGCGAGCCGATTCCCGATACCGATAGCGAACCGATAGGCGTTAACGTTTTATCTTTACCGGTATCGCTACCGTTACCGCTACCGCTAGCATTACCGTTACCGTTATCGTTACCGTTACCGATCGCGAGTTTTTGGTTGTTTGGGAGAGTTTCAAAGGCAGCGAGCTGACCTTCTTCTCGGGCACTGGCGGGCGGGCTGGAAAGAGTTGAATGGAAGGTTACACTCTTTAAGAGCTTACTGTGCCTAGCCACGTACCCTTCCAAGGTCGGCTCCGTGAGCAGAACCCGCGACTGGACTGCACTGGAGCTTGCCTCCTCTTGGGAAACAGCGGCAGGGTCAGTGACAGCACCATTATCACCATCGTTTTCAGCTTTATTATCACCATCAGCAGCTACTTTGTGGAGCTTCTTGAGTATGCTCTTAAGCTTGCGCCTTTCCATGGTCTCATTCGACTCGGGACTAAGGGGCATGTAGTCCAATTGAAGCAGTCGCTGGCCGTGCTGCTTCTTGCAATTGCTGTCCGATGCGGATGCCGATGCTGAGGCCGATGCGGAGGCCGATGCGGATGTATTAGTTGAATTCGATGTCGAGCTCGTGGTGGACTCGTAGGTGCTTAAAAACTGCGAGTAGATGCCGGAGGTGTCGCTGTAGCAGCGATAGAGGGACTCCGTGATGGGCACTTCGTTGTTGTTGCTGGTCGACTTGGAGCAGTCCAGGCTGAAGCTACGCGTCTGAAGGGCCTTCTCCAGCTCGGCTAGCTTCTGTCGCTCATTGAGGATCTTGAGACGCTTCACAAAGGGCAGGCCGCAGTATTCCGGCGACAGATCGAAGACACTTTGATATAGCTTCCTACTTCCGCTTCCTCCCTCTCCGCTCTCGGGCTGCTTCTGTTCCGGCTTTTGCAGCCGGAGGCATTCCCGTGCAGTACTCAACGAACTCCGAGTGTTTGACGAGCATGTGCTCGAGCTCGACACTTGACCATGGCCATGCCCATGTCCTTGCCCGTGACCATGTCGCAGGGACCGAGAACTGCGCGCACTGTGATGCCTTAGTTTTCCACTGATGCCGGAGCTTCCGTCTGTGAGCTGTGAAATGTTACTTAGGGAGTAGTTCTTGAGGGGAGTGTCCAGGTCGGCGTCGGGCGAATAGTTCGTCAGGCTCGTGTAGCTTGAGGACATGAGTGTCGCCAGTTTGAGCTTAGACCAAGGTTTTATGGGCGTCCCATCTGTGTCCGTATCCGATTGCATGGGCGTATTTAGTTTATGGGAGGGCTTGACCGACTTCTTGGATATTACAGCACCACTCGACCCCGATCCACTAACGGTTTCTAAAAATGCTCCACTTGCCCCATGTTTTGCAACCACAGGCAATGACTTGGGTGGCTCCTTCTTGGCTATCGCTCCGGTGTACACCACTGTTGGACCACTGCAGCTGGCCCCGGTGCCAATGGTGGTCGTGATACTGGGGGTACCACTTCCTGGTACAGCTATGGCAGGTACTACGCTCTGGAGTTGCTGAATCCTCTGCTTAAAGGTAACCTTCATGACGGGTTTGCTTGGTGCCAGCGCCAATGATTGTGTCGCAGTAGCCATATCTGAAGCAGGCCCTGCTCCTAGCCCGGTTGATCCACTTGATCCAAAGTCCAACTTGCTGCTTATGTTGGCTGGCGTGTTTGCCTAAAATAGGAACGGAGTCGGTAAAAAGGAGGGAGGTGGAAAGGAGGACAAAAGAGATTAGAGCGGGCATTAAAATGCGGTGGCAATGATCTGTAGTGATATCTCATTGTCTAGTACAAGTTAATACGATATATTGTGATGAGGAATATCTTGATTTGGCTTTACCATGACGATGCTACAGGTATCACTAGAGGCGTTCGGTTGGGGCTCGTTTTTAATTTTCAACTGTTGCAATCTCTGGATCAGGGGAAAGCCTTCGTTGAACTCGCGTTCGGGCTCTTCCTGTATCGATTCCTGCGGCGATAACGTACACGTTACATGTGAGTGAGGTGGAGATTTCTGTGGTGGTGTGGACTTAACAGCTCGCTCTTCGCGATCCTAGTGCAAGACACATAAAGACACATACAAAACTACTATTTAGGAGCCGGGGTTTAAGTTACGAGTACAAACAAATTACACCACTAAATTAGCTGGCATTTGCGTTAATTTTTTTTGGATTGAAGCTAAAATCAATTTACCAAAATAATTAATTAAATAACTTTAAATAATAACAATAAAAAATGCGAAATGTTTTGTGTGTTTAATGGCGTTTCTCCGCTTGTGATCTATGTATGTATTTGTCAGTAGTGTTCGGAGTTAGTCAATGTTTTTAGCTGTAATGTTGGAATGAACCAAAGAAACTAAAATAATATGCACAGGCAAGTAGCTAGTGGAGGGGTCTAACGTCTAAGCTCTAACGCCAGAAGCCAAGCAGTTCTTAAGCGTCAGTATTCAGAGTTTGTACACCAAGCATAAATTAAACGACAAGTAACAAAGGCTACAGTCGAGCGAGCCGACCCGAGCGAGACCCCGTACTCATTCTAGTGCCTATTTTCCTAATTTTTGAACGATTTGTCCTATGAGAGCTATTTGTTCGATCTGAACCAAACTCACACAGTATGTGTATTTCATTACTCTGTATATCCTTACTAAATTTGGTTTTGATGGACGACTTTAGTCTATAGCTCCGATAGGATAAATCGGTCAAAAATTGGTGGTTTGCATGGACAACCGTGCACTACAATAATGCTTTTACAACAGACTTGTTCGACTGTAGCTTGTCTTGTTAACCCTAAATATCTGTTAGTTAGATCTGCACACTTTGCACTTATTTTCAAAGATTTCTATAAAACTTCTTGACTGATGATTATGAAACTTGAAACTTGGGTTCCGAAAACTTTTGATATTTTTGAACCAACAACATTAAAACAACTTAATCTACTGTTGGTGTGCAATAGCTAATTAAATATAGAAATGGTTAAAAAAATTGTATTTTACTGCCTATAACATTTTTACGGACACATTTATGTATAAAAGTTTTCAGAAAATGATTTATAAATATAACTCTTATTACAACTTTTATATTCACAACATTTTTTATGCCAAATCCATTATATAAAGCCATCAACTCGTTCTTAAGTAAAGAAGGAAATTTCTTATTTTTAAAGTTAGCAAGCGACTTCAATTAGATAAGCATAAATTTCAATTTTTCTTAGGGGTTTCTCTAATATATTTTGACAAAAAAAACTTTTTGACAAAAATAAGGGAGATTTAATGGAAATATTGAAACTAAACAAACGTGGTAAAAATTTTAAACAAAATTGATTTGCCTGACATGTAGACGGACAAACATTCCAAATATGGTTCTGGCTGTTGTAGTTTAGAAGATCCAGGTGTTCATGCGGACGGACGGATGAACAGACAGACGGACATTACTATATCGTCGCGGTTTTTGATGCTGGTTAAGAATATACATATGTATATACTATACGGGGTCGAAAATGCTTCTTTCTGCCTGTTACGCACATTTCGCTCCTGACAAACTTAATAGACCCCTCTACCCTTATTTAAAGTTCCGGGTCTTAAATACTTTAATAGAAATCTTAAAACATGGTCCTTAAAGTTTTAGTGAAATAACAAAAGTCAAGACACTGACTTTTTATTGGCAGGCTCTCTGGAAAGCGTTTCTATTCTTGAAAATATTTTACATGAAGTAAGATCAAGATTTTAGAGTTGCTTCTAGAAGATCTAGAAACAATTAATCAATTCTTCCAACTTCACTGATCAAGTATATTTATATACTCTGCATACGATGCAAAGCTTACATATTAATAACCAACTTACTACGACCTCCTCACAAGTTATTCAAGCTTCTAAGCTATAACAGATACAAGCCAAAAGTTATGCTCAAATTTAATTTTAGTCCTTTGTCTTGACATAATAATTCTTCAATTGTTTTATTCATGCTCTCGATATTCGAGTATCATTAAATTGTGTTTTATTGTCTGATTACAAAACGTGCTTCATTCAAGATGAACAATTGAACTGATTTACGAGTTATACTTAATAAAGAGAACGTGTTCTTGACAGTGCACGAGAAAACAATTAAATATTTACTATAAACAAAATGATAAAAAGCAATTTGGAAACTTTATTAACAAGAAGAGAAAGCAGCACTCGATGCGGTCAACGTATGGAATTCGCAAAGAGCGGGTCTTCAGGTGTTTAAGTATTGAATTGTTAGGTGTTCAATTGTGTGTATGTGTGTGTGTGTTAGTTTAGTTGTGCGATGTCTGTTCAGTTTATATTTGTTCAGTTGAAGGCGGTATCTGTGGCAGTAAAATCCATTTAAAGCTCGTAGATATGATGTATGAAAGCAACACACAAATTAATCGAATTGCGATCAGAGTAAGTGAATGTCGAGCCGAGCTGGGTGTGATGTGTTGGTGGTGGTTAAAGAGTGGTTGGGTGGTAGGTGTTGATGTGGGAAAAACGATGTCACCAACCCAGCTTATGCTTATGTGATCGACTTACCTGCTTTTCCTTTAGCAATCGCAGTCGCTGCAACAGAGGCAGCCCTGCCCCAATAGGACTGGGTGTCTTATCGTGCAATTCATCCTTGGCTTCGGCACTGTCAGCATCCTTTTCGTCGGATCGTACGCGCGACATGCGTTTCAGCATGATCTTGCTCCCACGGGGCGAGGTAATGTGCAGTGGCTGCATTTCCATCGATTCATCGCTTTTTCGTGAGGTCCTAAGAATATTGGAATGGTTATTTATTGGATTATTTTATTTCCAGGAAGGAATAATTTAAAAACGCTTTTTAGACCCCGTACTCAAAAAAAAAGTGGAGGAGTCTATTATGTTTGTCTATAGGGAAATGTGCAAAACAGGTAGAAGGAAGTGTTTTCGACCCCATATTATATATTCTTGATCAGCGTTAACACCCGAGTCGATACTTATGTCCGTCTTACTGTCTGTCCCTCTGCCACCAAATTTGGAGTGAAAGCTCATCTACTGTGAATATCATGACTCTATATATCCTTACCAAATGTAGTTTCGATTGAACAATAATTGCCTATATCTTCTATGGGATAAGTCGGTCAAAAATCGTTGAATTGTTAGGAAAAATGCGGCTCGCTCCACTGTAGTCTTTCTTACTTTTTATACCCGTTACTCGTAGAGTAAAAGTGTATATTGTAATCGTTGGAATGTATGTAACAGGCAGAAGGAGGCGTGGCAGACCCCATAAAGTATATATATTCTTGATTAGCATCAATAGCCGAGTCGATATAGCCATGTCCGTCTGTCCGTCTGTCCGTCCGTCCGTCTGTCCGTCCGTCCGTCCGTCCGTCCGTCCGTCCGTCCGTCTGTATGAACAAAAGGATCTCAGAGACTATAAGAGCTAGAAAAATGATAGTGGTCGGAAATGAAAGGTACAATACCCAAGCAGTACAAGTTTGTTTTTGACACGCCCACTTTAGGGCGTTTTATTTGCATATAAAGGTAAATGTACAGGTAAACCTAGAATGTTTTAGTATAGAAAACTTTTGTTAGCTATGCTATCTGAACCAAATTTACACGGAATGTACATATCTAGGAAGTACATGTACTGACCAAGTTTGATCCAAATCGGACAACTATATCGTATAGCTCCCATAGGGCCGATCGGTCGAAAATATGCTCTAAATATGAGTTAGTATGGAAAATTTTTCCGTTAACTAAGCTATATTAATCAAACTCACACAGAATACATCTGCAAGTTTGATCCAAATCGGACAACTATATCGTATAGCTTCCATAGGAACGATCGGTCGAAAATATGCTCTAAACATGAATTTCTATGAAAATGTTCTGTGTTTGCCAAGCTATTATATCCATCACCATTGTTAATAACAAATTGAAACTGAGTAACGGGTATCCTAAAGTCGCGAGGCGACTATAGCATTCTTTCTTGTTTTAAATTGAGATCAACATGACTGCTATATTCTGTAGCTCTAAGATTTTTGTCAAAACTACAAGGGTTTACATCATACTACTAGATATTTAAAATAATTTTTAAGTTTGCTTGTTTTAGTCTTTAGTCTTTAGACATTACATTTGGTGGGGTCTAACAAGCACTTATTTCGTTTAAAGGCAACAGAAGAGCTACCAGAATTGTGGGTTCTAAAAAATTGATAGACTGTAGGAGTTGACATCGTTGCCGATTGATTTTTGTTTAATTTTGTTTCTGTACTTACCTGGACTTTTTGAGAACATTGCGAAATCCCTTTACATCGTGTTTAAGTTTGTCCACAATCTTCTTGGAGGCACTATTCTCGCTGCTGTCGCTTTGATGTACTTGATGGTGATGCTGTCCATGGATATGTGGATGAGGGTGATGGGGATGTGCCGCCGCATAGGCCGCATTCTCCTTGTCGCTCTGTGCTTTGGCATATTTCTTGTTCACACAACGGACCTCCATGAGCCGTTTACGCCCGAGAGTCTGAAGAATTTCCTGAGCATCCGGGTAGTCCTTCATAGCGGCTAGGACGTCCTCGCGAGAAAGCGAGAAGAGCTCCGAGTAGCCCACAGAGCGCACGTCCGCAGTACGTCTGGAGGTAGTGCTGAGTAAGTAATAGTTCAGCTAAGTAAATAGAATCTTGCACTCACTTGTTGAGGCCGTCCAGATTAAGAATTCCAATTTCACCAAAAAAGTCTCCAGCTTTCATGGTGGTCAGCACCTTACCCGTCTCGCTGAGCACCTCCAGAATGCCATCCGCTATGATGAACATTTCGCGGGCTACCTCGCCCTTTCGGCAAATCGAGTCGCCCGGCGTGAAGATGTATGCCTTCATTTTGAGCACCAAATCGTGCAAAAACTCCGGCTGGCACTCTTGGAATATGGTCACCTTTTTCAGTACGCTTAGATTAACATGTAAGGCCAATTCGGTTTTTAGTTTATCGGGCAGCAGGCCCAAAGCGGTGTTTATATCACCGCCACCCTGTATCCGACCCCTAGACCAACTGTAGTCGTACCATCGCAACACCCGACGCTTCATGCCTCCGGGCACCTGAAATTCGCATTTGTTTAGCCAATGGCTACTTAGAGCCCAGGACTCTTACCTTATGATGTCTCATATAGGTCTTGGCGCCATCCAGTAATCGCTCGAACTCCAAGCGATTGGCGTTTCGGTTCGTTATCACATTTCCGACTTGACCCACAATTGTCGCAAAGATAAATACGCCAATCAAATAGCTTACGATCGTAAAAATATACCTTTAATAGCCCAAAGGAGGATAAAAGAAAAACATCAGATGAAAGCTGGACAAGCGGCAAAGAAGTGATAAGTAAGGTAGTAGAAGAGAGAGATAGAGTGATAGTCAGAGAGAGTCTGTCATTAAATCTCCTTAAATAATACCGTTTGAGTCTTGCTTGCGTTTTTTAAGTTTACAATTTCTCTCTTTCTCCTTCTCTGTCTCTCTTTCCCTGTATTTTTTACACATGTGTTCATTTCTGTGTGATTCAAAGTTTCCGAAAGCACTTTTTTATATATTTTGTTATTGTCTCCATTTGAGACAATCTTCAAGCATTGAAGCATCAAATAAAAATATCATTGGAATTGTTAAAGGCTGTCGCACGCTTTCGAAAACTTTGAGACTTTCAAGTAGAAGTTTTAATAAGTGGAAGCCAAAATTAGTATGTTTGCAACAGTTTACCCAAATGATTAAGATCACAAATTATCGAACTGGTGGACAGCCCCAACAAATTGAATGATATTCATATTATTTGATTGATTTATTTGATTGATTTTACAAGTTCAGAATTCAAAGAAACATTGATCTTATCAGTTTATCATACCCATAACTAGAGCCAAACTGTAGCAGTCTCGATTTGATGCCACGCCTAGGAATTGATCTTGGGCCGTCCACCGAAAAGTTCGGTCTGTGGTTCGATTTGCGTGCATAGAGATGCAATGAGTAATGATATGAAAGACAACGAAGTCCCGCCCCCTTGATCTTAAGTCCTTGTATTTATTTTCCCCATGGCTCATACTCACTCTGCATTCGTCTCTGGCGTGGGCAGATCACCAATCGTGGTCAGCGTCAGTGTTGACCAGTACAGGCTGCCTAGGTACTTGCGGGTGAGCGTGGCATAGTCTCCCGGTCTATATGGATAGACCCAGTCGCCCTGTGTGTTAAAACAAGTTAAATCAAGACATGACTTCATGGAACCCAAGTAGCACTCACTTGAAAACCCTCCGCCTCGGAGAGTAAAAAATAGAAACAACCGAACCAATGGGCCAATATTAATAGGATATGAATTAGATTAACAACACGCCATAAATTTGGCCAAACTGTTCTACTTTCTACGATGTAATAAAATCTCACAGATCGATATACCTGTAATGATAAACCTCTTGAATATACCATATAATTAAATAACTACTACTCACTTTAAAAAAGCGCGTAAAACGCAAAAGCGGATGTGTGCCCATCTTCAACTGCAACAGATCCAGCGGTATCAGTGCTATCATATCAAAGATGAACTCACGTGAGTGCACATAGTGACATGCCAGCTTCCTGTCGTCATATACCTGGAAGGGTTATTGAATCCATGTCAGTTCAGTTATTATTAACACCACTAAGGGCTCCATGGTCGGCTCCACTTTGATGTACCCCTTACTCAAGTTACCCCAGTTTTCAAGAAGCAATGTGGCAGACTCCGTGAAGTATATATATTCTAGATCAGCGTCAACAGTCGATTCGTTATAGCGGTGTACGTCTTTATTTCCGTCCATCTGTCTGTCCGTATGAAAACTTGGATTTTTTAGACAGCAAGAGGGACCACACATTAGGCATGTTTAGTCCCATAACTATTGTCACCTTATTAGTCTGGATTGGATAACTATATCTTATAGCTTTTATACAGAAAGTCGGTCAAAAAAGGACAAATTTGTGTGTAGAGATGTACGGATAGTTGAGCTATCGCCAGCAAACTCACATATTATGTACCCATCATAATTAAAATTATCCTTAATAAGTTTGATTCAGATCGGACAACTATATCAAATAGCTCCCATAGGACAAATTGGCCAAAAAATCACCTTGTTTGTAAGAAAAATGCGTACTAGAATGAGTACAGGGTATTTTACAGTCGGCTCGCGTGACTTTAGCCTTTCTTACATGTTTTCATTTAATTATTAGATTAAATCCATTGCTTATTTTAAAATGTGGAATTAATAATTTCGGTCGCGAATCATGCAATTTAAACCCATCGCAGTAAGTAACTTTTAATATTCAAATAAAGTTGTGATAGGATACTTACCATAAGACCCTGCTCCAGATAACCTGTGCGTAATTGAACTATTATATCTAAAATAAATACAACATCTGTTATTGAATCGCAGATAAGCCAAAAAGTAGGCACAGATTGCTGTCGATTGCCAAACAGAAAGGCAGGTAAAAATAAAGAAAAGATTATTATTAGTAAGTTGTGGTTTTCAATAAGTCGTTCGGTTCAGATTTAGCTAACTCAGGTCAAGGATACTTATTTGGCAACGACTTTCTCAATTGCAAATGAGAATAAGATGGTTTAAAATGAATACGGTAGAACCATGGGCAATCTCAATGAAAACGAAAGTGAATTGGATGTGAGAAAGGAAAATGGGGAATGTGAATGTGAATGTGAAGGTGAATGCGGCAGAGGTCTGGTCCACACATAAAAGGCTGACAAAAAGAGGCTGGATAACAAGAGCAACAACAACAAGAATAACAAGAATAATAATGACCACACCGCATTACGAGGCCAAACGTCAGCGACGAGTGTTTCATATGGCAAACGAATGCCCAAAGCTATTCACATTGGCCAGCTTTTGTTGTAGCTGTTGGCAACCCATAGCCAGTTCTAATCTGATGACACAACACAGGCTAACTGGGTCCCTGTACAAACATTTGCACAGGTCAAAATCGTAGAACGAACCCACCAAAACAAGCGACCGGGCAAGCGACCATTTAGCTTATGAGATGGCTGCGTGTCTTTTAATTAAGTCATTACATGTTTGAGTCTAGAAAAAGGTAGTACACAAGGCCTTGAGAATTTCGACTATTGAATACCCTGTTGCCAATCGTAACCCTCTGTTTCTGTCTAGAAAGTGTTACTTATTCGTGTCTTATTCTTATCTCAGGACAAAGAATGCCTGCCTGTCTGCGCCAGTCACTCACCCAAGGAGCATAAAGTAATAATTTTGTAGGCCGGTGGAAGTATCTAAGCATATTTAAGTAGAAGTTGAAGCTGCCTTTTATGAACTTATTTAGCAGGGTGGGCCCAACTACATTTCCCATTGTTTGAGAAATTTATGGTTGTTAGGCATTATTATGATAGCAGCAAGTCAACTCGCATTACAAATTTTAAGCATTTTGACTGAACGTGTTTTCTTTCTACAACAGAAGGCGACAACAAAGGTTTGTCATTTACCTTTACCTTTTATGGTATGAAAGGAGGTGGAGTTGATATGGACCTCTGAGAACTTTTTGTCGTTTGCTAAATAATCTTTACTCACTTGCAGTTCAGGAAAGCTCTGCCTCACAATAAGGGTCCATAGATTATATAGAACACATATAGTTAACATCATTAACCAATAGAAGTAAAAATTTTCATCAGGATTAACAACGGAACGTCGTTTCTGTAAATAGCGTCGTCTACGCTTAACCGTTTTGTCGACGTCACCAGAGGCACTTTCTGAACCCGTGTCTTCCACAGTTTCCTATATAATGGAAATATGGTTATAATTGAGATAAATGAATAACAGATAACTGACCTGTGTTTCGGGTATCTGTCTGGTTGAGAAACGCTTCAGGAATGAATCTTCGCGCTTGAGCGGTGGTTTCTTCTGAATGGCCGATGATATTTGAACGGTGGTGCGCAGTTTCATCCAGCGTTGGTTTGACCGTGTCCTGTACGAGGATACAGACATTCAATGATCACAACTCTTTATGTTTCACGATAACTCATCAATTACTAATCTAACTACTTTTAGTTGATTCAGCGGATTAAAACTTAAAATTTTAAGCAACTACGGAAAAAGAGTTTTTAAAGACAGGTATAGGAAAAAATATACAGAGAGAGAGGAAGAATGAGAGAGAGAGAGGCAAAGAGAGAGGAATGTTAAATGCAACAGAGAAAGAGATATGCAAAGCGTGCGTTAACTTTGGATTATTAGTAAGATCTACGACTATGTCAATGTCTAGAGTCTAGAAAGAGAGTGTGCAATTGGGTGCTCTATTATTCGCTTTAAGATCATAACTTACGCAACACGAAACACTTACGCAATGCGTGATATGAGCAATAAACATTCACTTAACGGTAAACCCAAAAACTAGTAAAGTTAGCGCACTTCAATGGTGCGCAAAGATATGGCAACGCTAGCGTCTAACGGGTAATGGGCAACGGCTAACAGGTGACGGTACAGACACACACATTTAGAAAAGCACGCACTAAGAATATGTAGGTATAGTTGGAGTAGGGCAATGGGGTGGGGGAGCAGTGGGTAAGCTTGGGGGTTTGTGGGAAGGGGAGCGGGAAAGGAGGAAGACGTCGTGACAGAGAGACAACTGACAGCTGCTCCCCTCTCTGGGCATCAGTAAAGTCGCCTCTCATTCTCCATCTTCGGCTTCCTCGGAGTCCACATCTACAATTCAACGGTAACGGTAACGGTAGCAGTAAAAGTAACGGTAACACTAACGACAATCAAGCATGCAACAATAAATTTGTGTTTTTTTTTTATTTAGTTTTATTTATTTGCAACTTAGCAGTTAGCAGGTTCTTTAACTAGAAAAATAGAACTATAAATATTTAAATAAAACTTTAATTAGCTAAAATATTTTTGATGCAAATTAAATACGTACATTTAGTCATGCAATTAAAGTAATGAATTTGCGTGGAAAATTAAGAAAATGTAAGAGAAACAAGAAAAGAAAAAAAAAAAAAAACAGTCGCGGACACCCGACCGTATAATACTCTGCATTTCATTCTGTATTTTATTTGGTATATTTTGTCTCCAATCAAATGTTAACTAAAAATGGTATTAAAATTTCAAAAATCTTTTATTTTTTGTGGAAAAAGTGACAAGCATTTATGCTGTCCAAATTGGCAATCCTAAGTTCCATAGTTACTGAGTTATTCGCCAAAAGCATACGTTTTTTTCTGAGTTGTGTAGTTTTTGAATTTATTTTAGACAAATGGGACGTGGCATCGAAAAAAAATGCTTGTATTGACTGACTAAATTTGGAGTGGATAGTGACTAAAATCGAACGTGTAGCTCTTACCAACTCTGATATCTGTTTGTTTATACGGACAGACAAGCAGACGGACATGTCTATATCGACTGAGCTTGTGACGCTGATCAATAGTATATATGTACTTAATGGGGTCTGCTAGGCTTTCTTCTGCCTCTTCATACTTTGCACAAACTCAATATACTCTTGCATAGTATAAAAGCACAAAACACAGTCTTAATTATGTGATCGCTTCTATCCAAGGTAGATTGGTAGTTTAACCAAAGCAAACAACGAAACGTGCAATGAAACGGGAAGGAACCGATACACGTTACACGTACATGATATACCTCTAGTTATAAAAAAATAGTTTAATATTTAATTGTTTTTATTACAGTTGTTTAGGGAACCATTTAGGATATTCGAACGAATTTGGAAACCACTTAATAAACTAAAATTTGTAAATGAGAGGTATATGAAGTGTTTGGGAGGTATTATAATAATAGTTTTTATATACCAAGGCATAAAGACTGTCGTGTAAATGGATAACGAGGTTTTTGGAAATTATAATTGGAAACTGGAAGCTGAAAACGGAAAAAAATGGAGATCTCAAGGATAAGGATAAGCATTACCAAATGTAGTTGATGATGTGGTTAACGAAGATTTGGTGAAGTTGCTAGACGCTAATTTAAGTAAATTTTGAACTGCCTTCTACTAGTGATAAGTATAAAATTATATGATGTGTGAGTTTTGTAATATACGAAATATTTTATATATACATTTTTTTGTTTATAAGTCCTTGCGATTCCCATCATTTATTTTATGTGATTGTATTTACAAATTCATTTTGTTTTCATTTAGATTTTATTTAAATTATTTTGTTTTTGTTTTTAAATTGAACGTACAAGTCAAACGTCTAACTATGAACAACATTTTAATATATTTATATATTTTTACTATCTACAGCATTTGCTTGGTTTATATATATTTTTGTTGTTGATTGGTATTCTTTTGTATTTGCTATCAAATACAACGCATACGTCATGTGGTACAAAAGAAGAACGCAGCTTGCAATGCGGCTAGCTAAAAGAATATTAAACAGAAACCTAATAGAAAGAAAACTAAAAACTAGGCGTGGCATGGTCTTTATACACGTGTTGTATGTGTGCATGTTTGTGTGTGCATGTGTGTGTGTGAGTAACATCATAATTATGTGGGTTTGGCTGTTAGGAAAACCATTCTAACTAAAAGTGTTCTAAGTCAGTTTTTCGTTTCTTCGACGCCTTCCGCAATTAAAAAAAAAAAGCGCACGCATGCCAATAAATGCAGCTCATTATCATCATTAACATCATTATTTAAATGAATTTTGCAACATAATTAATAAGCGTAGCTGAATATATATAGATGTAGCTATATATATTTAGATTGTTATGTGTTTGTGTGTGTGTGTGTGTGCGGGTGTAAGTGTTTGTGTGTTTTTATTTAATATGCGAAGATTGAGAGTTAACCAAAATTGGTAACAACGCAAGGAACTTACCAATCGGAATCTGGATCTGAAGCTCCATCTCCGATACGCGATTTCCTAAACGAGTTTTTTAATTTTCTTTTAATTTGTTTTGTGCAAATTGTTACAAAAACATGAGTTGTTGTTGTTGCTGTTTTTGTTAATATTATTAATATTGTTATTGTATTAATTTCATCAGTTTGATGAAGGTATTTCTCTTCTTTTCTTTCTTTCTTTTTCAAAACTGAGAAAAGCTTGCCAATCGAGTGAAAATAGATGGACAGAGTGAAAGTGTAAGCGATAGACAGATGAAGATTTGCCCAAAAAGAGCCAAAGTTAAACAGAGAGAAGTATAGTGTATATGTGTATGACTGACAGAGAGAGAGAGAGAGAGAGAAGGTAAGGCCTTTGCCCCATAGGGCACTTAGGGTTTAAAAGAAAAGCGGAAACATGCAAGCTGCTTTCCTACAAAACAAACAACAAAAACTAAAATGCATCAAGTGTTTCAGCTTAAAATGCACAAACCTTTCTTTAGAAACAATTTAATGGTTTTAAAATCAGATTTTGTTACTTATTTATACCAAAGTAGACCCTAAAAAGCACATAACCAGCAACCAGACTTCTAGAATAATAATATTCAAATGTTAAAAACTTGTACAAAACGGGCACAGTCAAGCAAGCCGACTTTAAAAGACTATAAACCCAATTAACTGCCCACGAATTTCAAACTAGCTCCTTAAGTTCAAACCGGAACTGGGTCTTTTACAGTCGGCTCGCTCGAAAGTGCCAATTTTTTTAGTTAAATGTTATAATTTTGTTTTAAGTATGAATATTATTTATTTAATATTTGTTTAATATGCCTATAACGAATGGAATTTTTCATTTATTTCAAATTTAAAATATTTCTTTGGTGTGCTCCTTTTAAAATCAATATTTTTATCAGGAAGCTAACAAGTTTTGAAAAGAGGTCACTTCTCAAATTCACATTAATTTCTTTGTAATCGAGGATACATTTTCAAACCCAAATATGCTTTCACAGATAATACATGTTTATGTAATATCTTTAAAATATGTACCAAGCTATAATTTGTTGCACGCACGGCTTCAGGCATTGCTTTTCAGTATTTTTGCTCTTACAACGGACCAACATAGTCCAAGAAGAGGAAGACAAAAACGGAGAATGAACGAAGAGCAGGAGTAACTGGGAGATAGAGAAAACAGGCAATTCATTTAACGGTCGCTCGTTGACTTGGATTTTGGCCATTTAGGTTTTTTGGGGCACATGCGGGCTGCGTGCCACGGAGCGTAAAAAGGCTTGCTGTGCGATAAGATTACGCTAACACACACATATACGTATACATACATATACAAACCTATTGTTATGGGTCAGGTCATATCGTGGACAGCGTTGAGTTCCTTCGATTTGTTATAAATTGAAAATGAGCTTGCTATTTTGTTTGGCTTTAATACACGAGCCCAACGACTTGTAAGCTTTTTGGTTTGCTTGACCTATTAAATACTATTTTTTGTTGCACCACAAATCATCAACACGCACACACACACTCATACCCAAATTGTTTAATGGCTGCATGATGTCGGCTTAAGCTTTGCCGGGAGCAACACCAATGGCTATTTCTAAGCTTCGGATTTCAATTAACGCCTTGATAGGGCACATCTGTGTCGCATAGGGTTGCAACCATTTGCCAACTATGTATGTATGTATGTTTTTAGGTCTGCTCCGACTTTTCAAATGTCATGCCGCATAAACATGACCAAAAAAATTGGCCCAGATTGCTCAACAACGGAAACGTGAAACAAGGAAACGTTGCAAGGCACTTGATGCCATTCTGATCGGGTCAGAAGCACTTGACTCAATTGTACAACAGTCAAGTTGCTTGTGTGCTATTCCAGCCAGCTGCTAAGCTCTCAGTTTTCTTGGTTCAAACCCTAACCCATAACTAAGCCCAAGTCCGAGCCTAACGAGTCCTAACGGACTGCGTTAATATCCCTACATAGAATCATTAAAGAGAGAACCAAATGGAAATATTTACCGGGATCAATGGCAAATATATCTGAAGAAACTTTAAACATACGGACATACAGAAGGCCATTTCTATATTCACTCGGCTGTTGATGCTGATCACGGCCACGCCTCCTTCTGCCTTTTACGCACATTTGGCTTCTAACGAGCTTTACAGACCACTCCACTGTTTTTTTAGAGTACGGGGTCTAGAAGTCTTAAAACATCCATTTATTACATTTTATAATAAATTATTTGTTGTTTTTCAAATGTTTATTTAAACCTTACTTGGTTATGGATAGTTATAATTATGATAATTACATAATGTGTGATCACATGTTTCACAATAGTTCTTGAGCTCTTAAACATGCCAAAGTTTAGGTAAGAAAAACTCTTGGCTGTGCTATCTAAACTACACAGAATAGTACATGTATAGAGAGTTCATGTATTGACCAAGTTTGATTCAAATAGGCCAACTACACCTATAGGATAATTCTCTAAAATCGGGCATACAGTGTATCAAATACACTGAGACACTCACTCAGAGTACATTCATCACCAATGTAAACATTCTGATTAAGTTTCATCCAAATCGGACAACTACATTGGAACGTTCGGTCGAAAAAACGATCTAAATATGAATGAAAATTTCCTGTGATGGTCACACTCATTGGTGTCTATCACCAAAATGAGTGCACTAATATTATTATCATACTCTATTATTAATATCATATTAAAACAGAGTAAGGGACATCCCATTGTGTTTGTTTTTGACTTACAGAGTTTATATCTGCTTAGCTAACAAGTACAACTTTTAAATAAATTTTACATTAAAAAGTATGACATCTTATCAAGCAATTGATATCTTTTAGAATTATTCAATTGAAAGATTAAATACCCTTGCCGTAATGTATATTGCGCCAATTTGGTTTCAATACCAAAATAAGTCACACCGAGTAATCATATTAAGAATTTCCATGCTATTTGAATTAAATTTAGAATGGAGAATGATAGAAAATGAACATTGCTTGAATTTGCTTAAAATCGATCAGTGGAGACTGCATATTTTCATATTAAGCATTTCAATCGAATGTTCCTATAGTTATGTGATATAGTCATCCGATCTGGAGAATGTTAGCATATGAAATGCATGCCAAGAGACTAGTTGGCATAGAACCAGACGGCCAGACAGACGGACATGGCTATACCGACTCGTCGTGTCGCTCACGCCTCGCTCAATGAAAGCATTTAAAAGCTGTGCGACAAAAACATAATACGCTCTGCAAGGATATACAAATAGGAGTGCAAATAAATGATTACGAGTCTTATAGTACAGTGCAAAGACGTCGGTTTTGGACTTGTAGATCACGACACTTGAAAGAAAATGCAATTAATTAAAAACATTTTTATTTTTTCCTTTATGTGATTAATATTTTCAGACACAACAAATGTCCTATCGTGTATGCTAGGGTGTGTGTATGTAGAGTGTCTGTGTTGGTAAGCTGCAAGCCCAGAGTCACTCAAATCGCAATACATTCAAACAAATTGAACAATATATGTCGATTGGTACAGGCTGAAGGCATTATAACCAAGAGGGAGGCAGAAACAGATAGGAAGAAAGAGAAAGAGGGAAATAATATGCATATTCATGTGTTTCACAGCCCTTTTAACAGGTACCAAAGTTGTGCATAAATTGAGACGAGAAATAGGCGTGGCGAGTGCAACATTTCTAGGTCGTTTGGCGAGGAGGAGACCTCGTCGACCTTCCTCGATGAGTGTAGGTTGCTGTGCTTTTAGGGTCTACATAAATTTGCAATTTTCTAAATTCGAATTCTTTGTAAGTTGTCATTCAGAAGGCAATTTCTCATATGGCATGCACAACGTCAAAGTATTGCAGCATATACATACATACATACGCGCATACACTTCAACTCTGTGCTGTGTGTGTATGTGTGTCAAACTTTCGCCTACAATGCATACGACAGCTTAAATATATCGATTTGCTCGAAATACACACACACATATTTACTGCTGCCACTTTAAGTTTTGTTGTTTGCTGAGATTTTTCATTTTGTTTCACAGTTTTCTGAATGTGTGTGTGTGTTCGTGTGTGTGTGTGTGTGCAACTGCACTCTGGCCTTAGTTTAGAAAATTTTATAAGTTGTCCTCTTGCCAAAAATGAAATGAAAAGTATAACACGACGCAGTTCTTGAATTAAAGTGGAAAAATGAAAGTAAGTTAAAGATTATATGGCCCTTTGACTGACAGACTGCTTAAATACCCTATAAAAGCAACACACCATGATATGTATAAAAGAGAGACTTATAAAACTATGTATCAAAGATAACGTGTAAGCAATGAAACTCTTTTTGGAGCAAGAGAGAGTACGAGATAAAGTGTTGAAGAAATGAACAGAGCATGTATTAGAAAGAGAGCGAGAGAGAGAGAGAGAGAGAGGATCTACATTCGTATAACACATCAATGGTTAGGAATGGTCACACGTATTTTATGTGTAGCATACATAAAAGTGGGTAACACGTATGAGGAAAGGATATTTGTCTATAGAGACACACACACAGAGACAACAAAATTATATGTAAAGAGAGATTTAGATAGAGAGAGGAGGGAGACAACACACATACTACATAGTTCTTGTTATTGCTTACGGGTTAGTAGATTATTAGGCCATTAATGAGAATTGGTTAGTTTTTCTTTTTTTTTTTAATTTATGGAGTTGATTGGATTTGAATAGAGTTATATGATTGCGATGGGGAGACTAGACTAGTGTCAAAGAATTTTTTAAAATTTTAAAATAGATTTACTAAACACTCACGCACACACGCACACACACACACTAAGATTAACACACGCACACACAATGCAAGAAAGTAGTAGTACGATTAGGAATCAAAACGTCAAATAGTTGCTTGCTTCGATTAGTTAGTATCAATTAGCTAAGTTTAGTATAGTTTAGTTAAGTTTAGTTAGATTAGATTAGCTGGATTGTACTCTTAAAACTGTAAATGCACCGTTCCTCTTAATGCGACGCAGTGAACAATAATATGCCATTACAGCTCGCAGACTCTTCCATTTTGTTGTTTGGTTGTTGCCATTGCTGTTTCCGTTATTGTTGTTTCCGCTCGGCTGGCTGCCATTGTAGTTATTGCTGCTCGCAATGCTCACAATTTCCTCGGGGTGCTCACTGATGAATGAGGAAAGCGTCTTCACCTGCGTACAGCTCGCTGAATTCATAAGCCTTCCCACCACGCCTCCCCTTCCCACCGTCATCGAATACGAGCTGCAATCAGAGGACGGACTGTTAAGGTGCAAACGCACCTGGCGACGCTGCTGGGCGGGTTCTCGTTTCTCTTCATAACTTGTTTTTAATTGTTGTCTCTCTTGGACTTGACGTGGTTGCCTTTGTTGGTTTTGTTGTTTCTGTTGTTGCGCTGCCGATAATATAAGTCTATCCCTCTCTGTGTACAATCTTAAGCTATTCGAGCAGATAAAGGTGTTACTCTGCCCACTGGTAACCGATGAGTTGCCCGATCTTCCAATGGTAAAATTTCGTGTTAAATTTGTATGCCAGTAGAAAAGCAAATAACAACACAGACCAAAGAGTATTTTGCTAGTCTGATATACCCTTGCAGTGCTCACTAATATAGATACTGAGTTAATAATTTTTTACTCAAAAACTAAATTTGTTAACAATTTATTTGACTGTTAAAATGAGCTTTTAATGAAATACAATCAAACATTAATATAATACCAAAAACTAATAAGTTTTCAGCAATATTTTATGACTAAAGTATGATATTCCCTTAAAGGTTTTTGTTGCCAAAATTATTCCTTGCTTTACTGTGCTGATTTTATGTAGTTGGCTTTAAAATTGCTGGGACTTGGGATTAGCGTTTCCACATTCTGCAGGAATAATACCAAGCCCCAGAACAAAATACAAAAAGCAAAACGGATAAAAGAAAATAAAACAATGATGTCCTTAACCCAATCAACCAATAAGCCGAAAGCTGTTGCTAGCCAACGTATATTGGCTTACTCATATTGGCCAACAACTCAGTCAGCGCATTTCGTAAATCAAGGTCATAATTCACTAAACTAATACCCATTTGAACTCGCATTGCAGAAAGACCATTGTACAAAGACCCATAAAGCCGGCCACAATTGCCACCAAAATGCTGAGGGGACTGTCCAACAACCACTCGAAGCTGGCCAAATGGTCTCTTAGGATACCGAGTTGGCCACAAAAGCCATAAGAGGCTCTGAAACTTGGTTAATTACTGAACGCACTAAGTAAACTCTCAACACACAATACACAATTTTAGCAAATTATCGTTAAAACTAATTTATCCCTTTTTGCACCACAAACTAGAGTCAAAATCTCAGCTAACATAATTATAAGAGTCAACAAAAATAATTACTCTGCTGACACTAAAAATACGTTCTTTATTTATTTTCCACATTATTATCCAATCCTCATTATAACTTATTTGCTTTGTCCTGATTCAACTCCTTGTATTTTTTAAGTTAATTTTAAAAATTGTACACTCTTGTATAATTCAAGGTAAAACAAGTAAGAAAGGCAACAGTCGAGCGAGCCGACTGTAAACAAAAAACTAGAAGAAGAAATAGAGTGATTCATATTTAAAACATACATAATATGCATGTGTATACGTATTACATATACATATATGGGTGTATATAAATATAAAAATATTTCGATTTTTTACATGCCTTGTGAAAACATGTTTTGCAAGAAATAAACCTTGTATTATAATTCGAAATTAATATTTGAATATTTAATTTATTTAATTTAAAGTTTAAGTTTTAAAATGAAATTTGAAAAAAAAATTTGGAAAAAACTTCACTGAAATTATTTAAACTGTGACTTCAGTAGACATCTCCAGACACTTTGATCGACTAATGTGGATAAACATTGATTTATATACATAAACTAAAATTTTTAACGTTTTTTGACTAGTTTGTCTTGTAAGTTGTAGTTGTCCGATTTGGACCAAATTTGGCTAGGATACTTTCTCTAATTATATACACATACTGTGTGTGTTTAGTTGCGATCCCGCTGCTAATACTACATATCTTTATACAAGATTTATTTATTTTTGATCGATTTGTCCCAGTTTCGAAGATCCAGGTGTTCATCCGGACGACGGACAGACAGACCGAAGACCATCGCTATATCGTTTCGGCTGTTGATACTCAAGAATATAAATACTTTATAGAGTCGGAAAAGCTTTCTTTTACCTGTAACTCATATTTGGCTTCAGACAAACTTAATAGACGCTCTACTCTTTTTTAGAGTGCGCGGTTTAATAGTTAGCGCTATAGGTAAAAAGTCAGATATTTTTAAAATAAGTTATAACTCAAAAACCAAACAAGATAATTTAATTAGGTTCTTTGTTTATAACAGTTCATGTCAAGATGCGAGTAAGACGAAGCAATTGGCGTTGCACCGCCTCTCCCTCATATTAATAGCTGCCATAGCTTTTCTGTTCTTTAATATTTTTAAAGCAAATCTACACATTAGGTGAGTTTTCATGTTCTGATCGAGTTTATCAATTAGAAGAATTGCTTAAAACCACTTAAAAGTCCACATGGCAAGTAAAAATCCAATTTCTTAATATCCATTAAAAATTGTAAAATAATTTCTTTTAAATTTGGGACGAATGTAGTTTTAAATTTACGTATAAATTGTTTAAAAACTTTACCACGTGCGCCTAATGTATAATAGTTCAATTAAGGAGCTGCTAAATTTACAGACTGTGCACCTCTTAAAGTTCTGGGTGTGTAACATTTACATAAGGAGTATTCCTAATGGATTGCCATCAAAATTATGTAAATTTAATCAACTTGGAAATAACACCTTATTCCGAAATATCTGGTGTTTGACCCATAGTGCACTGCACCAATTTCTAACTAAATAACTGTAGTTGATGCTCTAATAGCTGTCCAAACACTTTGACCGTTATGACTTCATAACAGTTGACAGACGATGGTAGTGAATAGCACTTATCCGCCTCGTTGTCAGTAGACTGGTCGCTACTTGCTGTTGATTTAAGGCGGTATTTTAGTGTAGAAATTAAAAAAACTTAAGTATTCCAAAATATATCCCCAAAAAGATTTTTCGAAATTCGAATTATTTTCGAAGTTACAGGTGGTTTAGTGACGTAGCTGCTATTTCGAATCGAGTGCCTGTACAACTTTAAATGCGATTTTTTCCATTTACTTTTTTCAATACCGTCATTACGATATTTCAAGTTCTAATTGACAGATTTTCTTAAAATTTGGCATGAATATTCTTAAAGCACACCGCTTGAGTGGAAATCGTGGCGACAAGGGCACTACCTTTTGTTTTTCCCGCCCACTTCAAGAACGCATAGCTCCCTGAAAATTTATTCTTTTTTTTAAATTGATTTTTATTAACTATAAAATAGTTATAAATTAATTAATAATACAAATTTGGATACCAAAAATATCAATAGTTTCCTTTATACACGCCGTAAAACACTCAAACTTCGGCACTCAATTCTAGAATACCCCCTTAACTCGTTTATGACAGATTTCTGATTGGTCTTTCAGATACAAATATTAAAGTATTTATATGGTATTTACCAATAAAATGCATAAAACCGATGCATTGTGGTCGCCATGTGACCACACAAACCAAACGAAAGCAAAAACTAAAGGCTACAACAAAAACAAAGCATTTCTGTAAACAAATATTACGACGAGAACGTGTAAAATTACTGCTCGACACCCATTTTATCAATTAAACTGTGGGAAAAAACTATATATGCTTTATATAGTTACAATTATTTATCAATATGTCAATACGCTGCATCAACGGCGAGTACCAACGAAAGAAAATGGAAAACTAAAAAGCTTAACCAAAAGCAGCTGCGAAGCCCAACAAAGTATGCTACACATTTATTGTTAGCAATCAATTATGCGCTTACTGCTTTATCTTTGTGTGCGTGTGTGTCTGTGTTTGTGTTTGTGTTTCTGTGTGTGTTGGGATGTGAGTGCGCGTGTGTGTGTGAATGGATTGTGTACATTGCTTGGGTTAATCGACAGGTTATGTGTATGGTTTATGGCCATGTGAACTGAACGTTGAGGGCGCATTTCAATTATGGTTTACAAAACGCTTTCTTTCCTCAAGTTCCTTTTCCTCCACTACCCCAATACTCTCAACTCAAATTTCTTAATACCCATCATCTTGTTGTCGACTTATTCACCCTTATGTATAGTACTACGCACCGTGTCGCATTTATAGCAGCTAATGTCAAATATCCCAATATAAGTACATGTGACTTATCTGATAACAATACTTTCATAAGAATGCCTTACTTTATTTCTGGTTTACATAATTACCTTAATAATTTCCAAAAAGATATATTTATTTATATTTTATACATATTTGATGTCTTTAAGAATGAATGATAAAACTTGGATAAAATCTTGAGCTTTTGAAGTTTCATATTTTTCTTTAGACAAAAATATTACTTGTGTTAAGGTATAATTATTTCACTAAGCATTTTCAAATGCACAAAAGCTAAACCGTTATTCGAAAAATATTTTTTGGATTAATCAAATTGAATTAAGCAACTTTTGTTAGCCTTTGATTTCAACTAGTTATTTCTAAGCCTTTAAAATATTGGCAACATATCTTGGGGCACTGCTGGTGACATCAGTCTTACGATGTCCTGAATGTTTGCCTATGGTCAAATTAGCTGATCTAATTTATACCTTTAACTTTGATTATCCCAATTTTTGTATTTATCTTAAAACCCAAAAAGATATTACCTGATAGTTTGGGAATTTATTTCAATGCTATGTATTTTACAAATTAACTAGTGCTCTATTGAAATATGTATTAATTAAGATCACGTGGGAATTTGAATTGTACCTGCACCGATATATGTATCTACAAAAAATATATCCTGGATTTCGGGCTAAAATCAATTCCAAAGGAGCCCAAAAGAGTAGAAAAATGAGCGGATCTGTGTATAGATTTCTTAACAAAATGTATGCAAACTATTGGCATCATAACAACTCATTACACATTAACTCACGCTAAACAATTTTTAAAATACATCCCAAAATCCTTTCTTAAAACTCACACCCAACTTCAAAAACTTTAGGTTTAAATTTTTGTTAGTTTTTTATATAGTCATATCTTTGGTAAATATTTCAACAAGGGTATTTCAACTTCGGCATGCCAAAGTTTGTTATTTTATAAGAACATGTATGTGTTTGCACTTGTTGTTGTTGATGTTGTTGTCGTCTTTGTAATTGTTGTTTATCAAGCTCTTAACCTTTCTCCACCTTCAAAGTAACATACGAGTACGGGTACGAGTACAAGTACAAGTACATATGAGTACTTTTGCCAGTGTTTGTTTATGTGAGTGTGAATATGTGTAAGTGTGTGAGTGTGTGTTAGTGTGTGTAAATGTGTGAATGTGTGTTAGCCAAACTTACCGCTGACTGGGACTCTTGCTATCCGATGAATGCGCAGCACTATTGTTATCATCGTCGTTAGCCAACGCTGCAGCCGCTGCCGCCGCCGCTGCTGAAGAGCTGCCGCTGCTCTTGTGATGCCGCTTGTGGTGGCCTGAGAACTCCGATGGATTACCACTGGCACCGCCAACGCCGCCGCCTCCACCTCCCCCGCCGCCTGAGCTGCTGGTGCCCGTTGGACTGATGACGTCAGTGTCGCTATTGCATTCGATCCGAGCCATATCCTTTGAAAACTTGCTGCCATGCTCATGTGTTTCCATCTACAAGAAATTGAGTTGCAAATAAGTCCACTAGAGGAGCAAAGACTTCTTAAAATATGCAGCAAAACGTTAAATAAAAATAAATTTGTTTCATTTTTCCCTACATCCAAATTACTTTTTTATTTTTTATCACAAAGACTTCAAATATAAAAGCAATACTCATAACTTTTATAAAGATTTCGAAATATGTAAAATTTTTTAAAAATAATGCCATCTTTTACACATACTATTCAAAAAGGCTAAAACTGTTAAAATAAAAAATGTTATAGCGCTAGAGATTGAAATATGTTAACTGTCAAAAAATATTTTATTGAGAAAATGTGGAAAAGCTTAAAATGTGTTTTTTTCCCAAAAAAAATCTTCTCCTGTCTTAACAAGAACTTTTTCAAGTTTGCAACTTGGTCAAACAAAAGCGAATCATCTATGACTATTTTCTTGAACTTGTTATTTTAAGTTGAACTTGAATAAAAAGTGCCTATATTTTTATCGATAGAATAAAACAACGGTACAATTTCGTGTCAGGTCAGGACACCGGGACATTAACTTCAAAAGCGTGACATGTCCCGGAATTCCAGGACGGATGGCAGCCCTACTCACAGGGTATGATAAAATATTTACAAAATGGACTTCACACTCGTGATTTTTAGCCCAAATTCATGTTCGATCCAAAATGTTCCTATCAAGTTACTTGCATTTCTATTTCAATGGATAAAGGGTTTAGTCGCAACTGAGCACCAAAGTGTGTTCCTCGTGGAAGCCTGTCTCCCGTTCTTGATTTTATCTTGATTTATCTTTTAAGAAATTTCATCTTTTAATTCACTACTTATTTTATCCATATTTTGGTATTATTATTGAATGCAGTGCTGAGACATGGTCATGTACAAAATTAATGGAAAAGGCAAGAATCTGTATGATTCTTAGACCTCGATTAGCCCCTATGCCTTAGACTCTTAAGAACCAACTAGCTTCCCCAAGCCAAGCTTTTTAAAAGCGGCCTGTTGTCTCGAATCTTAGCTGTAAAGGAAGTCAGCAAAAGGATACCTCCCTTTTAATTTGGATTTCGAAAGTCTTATGGCACACCTGATCAGCTTAATACTAGAAAGATTTGAAGCTACAGACTACGCAGTGGATGCTTATCTCGAGATTAAGAAGGTATTTGAAGGGTATGTCATGAAGGGCTGCTGTGCAAATTAAAGGAACGTCTGCCAACGCAACTATAATGCGAAGCTACCTCAACAACAGATCGATCTCGGTGATATTGTCAGATGGGTGTTAGATGTGAGCTGGTGTTAGATATGCTGGTGTTTCACCATTTTGTTAAAAATGTGTTCTCTGTACGCAGATCATATGTTAAAATCGTTCAGATCATTAGTTTATCACCTATATTATTTTATTGAGCAATCTTAAACAAGAAAGAAAAGTACAGTCGAGCGCGCCCGACCGTATAATACTCTCTGCATTTGTCCCGATTAAATTATTAAAATCGGTATCGATATATTACAATGTGAATTACTTGCATTAAAACACGTTAAAACAAAAACAATCTAAGCATAATCAAACACACATCAGTTTGTTTGTATTCGAATACACATACGTTTGGCAATATGTATATGATGCAAATATGTCTGCATGTATGTGTGTATTCGGCGCAGCCAGCGACCGCGGGCAGCGCTGCCGACACACAGGCAGCGAAAACGTTCGAACATGTGCTTGTGTGTTTCTGTCTCGCTTGCACCTATGGGTTGATATTGCGTTCAATTAACAATATTGTAACGCTTCTAGTTTTCTTGTTTATAGTCCGATTTTAATGGGCCTTTCAGGATAGTTTAATATAGTTAGTCTCCACACCAGTTATAAACTACAATACTGTACGATATGGAAAAAACGGCATTGAAACTTGAAAACTATTTTATAAATTGTGGGAAAAGTGGGCGTGGCAGTCAAAAATTTTAAATGGCAATGTAACTATGCTCTCGCAAGGAACATCCGTACCAGAATTGGTGATCCTAGGTGCCATAGTTACTGAGATATTTGCCGAAAACACCAATTTTTACCGAGGTGTGTCCAGTTTTTTGCTTTTTGTGGGCGAATGGGGCGTGGCATCGAAAAAAAAAAAGATTCTTGTATTGACTGACTAAATATCTGATCGTTTGACACCAAGCTCGAACTTGTAGCTCTTACCATCTCTGAAATCTGTTTGTTCATACGGACAGACAGACAGACAGACGGACAGACAGACGGACAGACGGTCAGACGGACAGACGGACATGGCTATATCGACTCGGCTTGTGATGCTGATCAAGAATATATATACTTTATGTGGTCTGCCACGCCTCCTTCTGCCTGTTACATACATTTGCACAAACCCAATATACTCTTGCAGAGAGTATAAAAAATGCATGAGACATGCATTTATAACCAAATCTCATGTGGAATTCCAATTACATCTACATTTGGACAACTATATCATAAAGCTGCCATGGTATGAAAATAATCAGTATCTATTGACCGATTTCAACCGAATTCGCGCAATATACATATGCTATCATTCCTTTTATGTTGACTAAATTTTATCCAAATCAGACTCCTTTAGCTTTTATGAATATAAATACTATATGGGTACTTACTAGTCGGAGATAACTGTTTTTCTTCTATTATTTTATATTTTTAAATGCCGTATTAAGCTGAGTAATGGGAGGCCCAATGTTGGAAATCGACCACCAAGAACGATTCATACACATATCTGATAAATCTATTAATATTTTAATCAAATTCATTTGCTTTTCACACCCCTTACTCAAAAAGAGTACAAGTGTCTATTGGGTTTGCCAGAAGCGAAAACTGCTTGACAGGTAGAATGATTCGATTCCAACCGCATAAATTATATATTTATTTTAAATTAACAGCATCAACAGCCGAGACGGTTTTGCAATGTCCGTCTGTCCATCTGTTCGTCCTCCCGTCTGTCTATCTATCCGTCCATCTGTTTGTTCACCGGAATCGCAGGAACTATTTGAAATAAATGTCCGTTTATACTATACGCTGATCAAGTTTATTTCAATCTTTTGTCGCGTCCGCCGCCTACCGCCACCACATATAGTAAATAGCTATTTTTCATAACAACATATATTTGAAACTATAAGAGCTATTTGGCCCTAACAAGTTCGGTCTGAATCTGACAACTAGAGCCTATAGCTGACATAGGTTAAATCGGTCGAAAACAAGGCATTTGTATGAAGACATGTACTGTTAGTTGGGCTATCATAGCTATAACTATCCTTACCAAGTTTAATTCGGATCAGCCAACTATCCTTACCAAGTTTAATTCGGATCAGCCAACTATAGCCATTAGCTTGAGGCAGTACGGGTTCTTTTACAGTCGGCTCGCTGGACTGTAGCCTTACTTGTATTACAAAAGGCAAGTAGCCACTCTCTTTTGTTCCACTATGACATGTTTATTCACACACTTTAAACTCGGTGCCACTGAATAAGTTTTAATTTGGTGGTTTGTTCTAACGGAAAATGGGGCTTAATTGCAGAGCTGACACATTCCACCAAGATTTTCCACTGTTGTCTGCTTAAATGAGATATAACCGCACAACATATCCACTGGGATGTGAATTGATTCTGGGATCGGGTATGTGATTGAAATTTTGTTTGACATGTCGACCAATTAGCCAATTAACTGTCAGTTCAATATATGGTCCATGAAGAACCATACTGAATTTGGTAGTATTTTCAACATATGAGTTGGGATGTATGGAAAAAGTAGAGGAGTTAATTAAATGTGCCACAGAGCTTCATTGGAAGTCGTTGTGGTTTTTCGACCACGTACTCAAAAATAAAGTAAAGGGGTCTAAGGGGGTTTGTCAGAAACGAAATGTACCTAACCGGCCTAAGGAAGCATTTCCGAACATATAAATTATATATTATTGATCACCATCAATCGCAGAGTCGTCTGTCGACGTGTCCGAATACCTGGATCTCAGAGAATATAAGAGTTAGAGCCACTAAATTTGGAATGAAAGTCCGTCTCCTTCGCGAGCAGATTAAGTTTATTTCAAATTGGTGTCACACCCCTAAACGCACCTGCAAACCAAGTACGGTTTCCGTTACCGCTATAGACAAGCCCTAGTCCGCTTTGGAATTGATTTTGATAATGAAGGATTAATTTAATAATGCAACGGGGTACATTACAGAAACTATAATTTACTCTTTCAATATCCGATTCCCAAATCGGCTCATTCCCACTTTCGCCCCGACTGTCCAATAAAATCATATTTCCTTTTGAATGTCAACGAACTAAACCGAATTGCAAATCCTCTACAAGGTGACTAAAGTTGCGCAAAGTGTTTAAACAATTGCACCTTTGCATTATTTAATTAAAAAGCGTTTACCATTTAATTAATTTGATTACAATGAAATTTATGCCTTTTATCACTCTTGAACAAAACGAGAAGCGAAACAAGAAACGAAAGAAGAAGCGAAGCAAGACTCCAATGAAGATTTAAGAACGAAAGCAAAACAAGTAAATCAAGTAAAAGCTATGCGAGAAGTTAAGCAAAAAGAGAAGTGATTCTTCAAGAATCAAATTAATTAGATTCTCTCACGCTTTACCTTGGCTGGGTCTGCTCTCGGATGATCCTGCAGGGGTTTGTGCTGCTTCTTACTGGAACCTAACTTGAATACACGTAGAGCAATGTGTTAGGAACTGATTCCACACACAGCTCAACCAAAGAAATTTTTTTAAAGGTGTCAACAAATTTATTTGGATGCCAGTTGCTTATCAAAGAATGGTATATCAAATAAAGTACGAAACTTTTACAACTTACTGAATGAAAAATGAAACTTTATGGATACAAATTTTATAAAGTCATATCATTAATCTTAACTTTTAAAATATTAAAATTAAAGATTTATATAAAATAACTTTAGATCTTGTCGGGTGAAAATTAACTAAACTTCTTGAATTCAGCAAGTGTAACGTAATGTCGCCGAACAGTGAACCTCTTAACAGAATTAGGTCGGTCAATGGTTTTGGAATCCTTTATGATCCAAAACTTCCATTTGATAAGCACATTTTTTGTGCAGATAATCGACCTATTTGCCTCTAGGGCATAATAAAGCGGCTATCGATGGAGTTAGGCAACCTAACAAAAAATCTTTATACTTCACTAGTATGCCCTAGTCTTGAATGTGGATTGTGTAAGGAATAATTTCTTCTCTTTGCCCATAGAAGCATTAGTTGCAATACTAATATTCGGACACTTTTTTATCCTAATAGACTTTTGCTATTAAGCCTTCCTTCTTTTCTGATCACAGAACCATGCTTGGAGAATTTTCCTACACAAACTAATTAATGAAGGATGATTCCTCAGATCTTATTAGACAGGTTATTTCTGCGGTTCCGATCAGGCCTACTAGAAACTATCCTGTTTGTACCTTCAAACCTGTATTACCTATGCCACTCATAATCCGTTTCATGTATTGTGCACTAATTATAATAATCTTCTTTGAGTAGTGTGTGGAGCCACTTCTTTGTCTTTACTTAGAACTGGACTCCTCTGTTATCTATCTAACCCATCCAAATAAAATTCTTTTCTTGTAGAATGAAATGTATTGTACTTAACTTTGTTATCGTAAATCGGTTTAGCGTAGATCACCGCGTTACTAACTTCTTATTTTAGATTCAACATCTAAAAACCAATGAATTTATCGCTCGAAAGTCAGTGATTAATATTGAAAACAGTTTTATTTCATGAGGCATCAAAAACGACGTGTTACATTAAGAAGCCCATACTCTGAGAGTATGATATTTTATAGATTGATCGCTTGGCTATAACATTACCTACCATCTGACCTGAGTTTTGGGTAAATTGTCTTGCCTTTTTCATATTGATATTTGAATTTTCATAAGAGTTGTTTGTATGGGTAAAGATGAAAAAAGGTTACTGGATTAGGGGAGTCATGACCGATGGAGTGACAAAATGAGGGACAATAATACTGAGTTACTCACCGTATATAGGCCCGTTGCAGTGGCCGTCGCTGCTGCCGACGATGAGGAGGAGGATGCTGCGGCGGCGCCAGTGCTGCCGTAATTGAGCTGGGAATGATAACCGCTAGAGAGGATCTTCTTGTGTGCGGATGCATGCGCCCGATACGCGCTGACGCTCAGTTTCATTGTCACATCAATTCAAAGCGGCCACAAGGGCGCCCCTTCAGTTTGCCGCCTTTTCCAACACTGTCTGCTGCAACCGTTTACCCGCTCTCCGGCTCCCCCGCTCACCCACTCAATTGCTGGCTTACGTGGGCGTCACAAACTGTCGCTTTCAACGTTTGTGCGTCGCCTTTGAATTGGCTTAATTGAGTGCCCAGAGGCGGGCCGGATGAGCTTAAAGTGTACACGTGTGTATGTTTGTGTGTCTGTGTCTGTGTGAGTGTTAGTGTTTGTGTGTGTAGACAGCTGAATGACAATGGCAAAAACAATGCGCACTTTTTATCGCAGCTTTGTTTGTTTCGCTTTGTTGTTTTTCGCCTTCTGTTCCTGATGTGAGGCACTACTGGAGTTGAAGCTGCAGCCACTGTGGGCGTAGTGGGGCGGGCCACAGACAAGGGATGTCGCAGTCGGTGTCGGGATACGGTCTTCTTGGCCCGACTGCGGCCGATGTTCAGTTTTTAGGTAGCCATAAAAATGTTGTTGCTGATATTCTTGTTATCCTTGTGTGTGTATATGTGTTTGTGCGTGTGTAGGTGTATGTGTGTGTAGGTGTGGGAGTATTGGGGCGTGTCAGTATCCCTCTGTTATTCTTTTGAGCGCCTTTGAGGACTCTTTCGTTGTGCTCGTTTTTAATTGTTTGTAATTTAGGTTTTTAGTGCCCTAAAGTTGTTGTTGTTGTTGCTGTTGTTGTTTTATTTTCTTGTTGTTGTTAAGGCCTCATGTCACTTTAGTTACAAGTAGCTGCTGCTCTTTGTTGCTGCTTGTATTGTTGTTGCTGTTGTCGCCTGCGGCAGAAAAAAACGTTTAAAACAAGTTATTGTTTAAAGTTTATATTAATTCAGCTGGTCGCCGTTTAAGTTTATTTAACAGACAATTAAACGACCAACACAACAGTCATAAACAAACACATACAGCCACACACATATACACATACGCATCTTACAGAAACCATAACAACGGGGGAATGTTTTAAGCAGCAATTCCCACATCTATCTCAATTATACTGAAGTTTTGCCCATTTAAATTAATATAATGATTACACACATACAGCCACCAACAGATCTACACATACATATGCACACCCTCACACACACCCAAGGACCATAAATATGCAGTTGGATACTTAACTTTGGATCAATTAAATGATTCTCCTCATTTAATTTCATCCAAGATACGCAGTGGGGGGGTGTGTGTGTGTGTGTGTGTGCGTGTGTTTATATATATTTATAGCAAGTTAGTGGAGTTTGTGTGTAATTAAACAAAACCCAATGCACACTTTAGTCATTGACTAATACATTTATTTGTTAACTGTAAGCGTCTGATTGATTGAGCTATTCAATCAAGTAACTAATCAATTAGTGAGCTGCATGCATAATTTGAGCTAAGGAAGTCCAAATACAAATCAAGTGAAATATTTGTGTCAATCATCATGTTTATTAAGTACAGCAATCAAGTGTTAGGTAGGTTTTTACTTTTTGAAGTATTTTAAGTTAGAAACTATCATGTATTTGAATGGGACAGTAAACTAAACATGTATTCAAAATCTTTGATCCAACAAACTAGTCGCCCAATGGTTATATTAATCAAAAAGTTTAAAATTATTGCCATACTTATTTAACTATTTTACTATTTAACTATTAATATTTAAACAAACAAATGGCCAATCTGTGAACGTACAGATAACAGTACACTGTTAATCACGATAAATTATATTATACATAATAATTGTTTTGATACAATTAGCGATTTAATTGTATCGCAAAATGAGTTTCGATTAATTAAAACGTTAATCGATTAATTTTTCAAGCAGAGCTTCCAGATAGGAATGAAAATCAAGTAGCCAGCACACCAACACAGTAGAAAAGCCATCCGGTCTTAAGAGATTAAGTGGCATTTTAGGATTTTTGAAACTTGAAAAGAATAATTTAATATGTTTACTATATCCTTTGGAGCCGATCCTAATAAAATTGTAAGGGATTGTTTTCAAACTTCGAACACTTATTCTTCATGAACTAATCTCGAACTTTTAAATTTTAACTAAGCAAATTTTACCTTTAAATATTCGTAAAAAAATAATTTTCATAACAAGAAATTATTACATGTAAATGCAAATAATCAGATCCTTAGAAAACGTTGGGCGTGGTGCAACCGGTAGGAGCCTTCGTTTGAGGTCGAAGGTTCGAATGTTGACAATGAACGCTTTTCAGTGCTTTTAAATTTCAATTGAAAACGTGAAAATAGAATATTGATTGGTGCACATGGTAGGATTGTAGTTTGTTGTTGGCGTATATGTGTGAGGTAGCAGGCTCGAATCTTGTCAGGGAATTATTTTGATCATTTTATTTTTAAAATTTCATTTTACAATTTTTATTTAAATTTAAATGCCATTCTTACTAGTTTTTTTTGGAATTATAGCATATTGCAGTTTTTTACGACATTTTTAAGTTAAATCAAGGATTTTTCACCAAAAAAAACTCGAAAAATTTTAAAATGAAATCCTTGCTGTAACTTGGTTTTTTTTATTTTTGTTGATCGAATAATGAGTTCATAATCGAACCGCGGTAATTAGCTGCCACAAGTGCATTTCTTAATAAAAATCAATGAAAATTTCACACAATATTCTTTGAACATGACTTTATACTATTGTAAAATTAAAATTAAAATTAAAATTATAAGTAAATTAACTGTCGCCTAAAATATTGCCAAAAATATGCTTGTTTTATACCGAACTAACCATAAGTTGTGACCAGTTACCGAAGCTCTTCCACACGCGTATCATGAAAACGACTAGTTCGATCAGTCTAGAATTTTAACACAACCATTCAAAATACGTTTACTATGAATTAATCGTTCCTTAAAATACACACTTATATGTCACCTGTTTTCCATTTTATAAACAGTTGAGCAACATTTTTATTCTAGCTACCAAAATATGATAGTTTCATCTTTAATGCGTCAAACGATATTTTTGGTTTTTTGACTTCCTATAATCCAATATTAAGTTATGATGTACACCGCAGGGCACATTTTTTTTAAGAAGAAAGCGAAAGTCGCCTGCAGCGCATAATATGTTACAATCAAACTGTTTATAAACAAGTGGGAAAGGCTACAGTCGAGCGAGCCGACTGTGAAAGGCCCCGTACTCCTTCCAGTGAGAATTTCCCCACACAAATTTGAAATGTTCCACCGATTAGTCCTTTGGCAGCTATGGAATATAGTTGTCCGGCTATAGTTATCCTATCCGGAACAATAGTAATAATGGTAACGCACAGACAATGTGTCAATTTGGTTTCTATAGCTCAGTTGTTTTCAAGTTCTGGTGTTTAGAAGATGATTTTTCACAATTTGCGTATAAACAATTTGAAATAAACTTGATCTGCCTACATATATATATACTTTTTGGGGTCGGTAAAGCCTTCTGACTGTTGCGCACATTTTAGATGTAACCAACTTAATAGACCCCTCTATTCTAAGAGTGCGGGGTCTAATAATATTTTGCATGGATTAATTTGCTTGTATTCGAAAACAGCTTCAAATTGAAATTATCTACACGCACAGAGCGTTCAATCAAATAATCCAAGGCCAATCAAAAGGCATTAAATGGCAAAGTGTAGAATGAGAAAACACTTAAGGGGCAACGGTGTCAATAATGGAGCTAGCTGCATCAATGATTATCAATCCGATTACCATTCAAAACAATCTCCCATTCAGCTTAGTTCGGTCGCTGGTTAGCTAAGCTCACAGCCAGAAACAATCACAGGCAAAGATACAGGCAATGAAAGCGAATTGGGAAATGAAACAAGAGGGAATAAGGAATTGGGAAAATATAAACTAGAAAATAAAAAGCTGAATTCATAACATGCAACATTTAAGCAGACATCGAAATTTATTACATTCACAAACTTTCTCTACCTTTCCCTCACACTATATATCTGTCCTTCTCTGATTCACTTGCTTTATAATTTTAGTATGCTTGCAGTTATACAATGAAAACAAAATTTATCCTTCATATAAGATTAGGATCAAAATTTATTCCCTTTATACTCTCTGCAGGAGTATAATGGGTTTGTGCAAAGTATGTAACAGGCAGAAGGATTCTTGATTTCATTTTAAAATTTATATATTCAATTAAAAGTAAGAAAATTTAAATATGTAAATATTTATACCCACACATACACATGTTTGTTTTTTGTTTGTATGTTAAAATGCGCACTACTATGGGAGTACGGGGTCTTTTACAGTCGGCTTGATCGACTGTTGCCTTTCTTACTTGTTTTTTTTTTTTTTTATTTATGCGCATTGACATAAGACTTTAGCGGTGTGAGGCCCAAAGCAAAGACAACAGCAAAGGCTTTAGAGCAGCCTAAGGATGTTGCCATTAAAAAGCAACAAACTGAACATAAAACTCTTGCAATTACACTACGAAAATGTATTACATACTATACACGCACAAACATTCAATAAAACTCGAAACTAAGCAAGCTTCGAAGGGCAAACAAGGCACAGGTAGGAAGGCCTGTAAAGAGTTGCGAGAGAGTCGCCTCTTTATTTCCTCTTCTCGCCTATTTGTTTACTCTTTCCTCTTACGTCTCCCCTCCCCCAACGACCTGTTGGTGCTTTATACATACACAATAAAGGTAGCAAAATATATAAACGAGTATGCCCTGGCACATAAAATGTAATTATAAAGAATTCAAAGACAGTCGCTTAAAGCTCGGTTGGATGAAAGTGCGTAGGGCGGCATCGCGTGTCAGGCAGTTGACTTAACACTTTGTGATCAGCCTCTTAAATGGCTTAGTCCGGCGGCCACCGCTATAAGTTTTATGGGTTTTAGCCCGGAGCTCGGTGTGCTAGAGTATGACCGGCCAAGAGAGTAACTTGATGAGAAAAAGCTTATGCCCCCTTGTACATACTTTAGTTTATTTGGATATTTACAAGTTTATAGACGCAACAAAAATACTAGGATTTCGGTTGAATTGCAACCTTAAGTTGTAAAGCGTTGAATAATAAAATAAATTCTTAAGCTAACTGTGAATATTCAAGTTAAAAATTTGCCTTTTATCCAGGGCTCTTGAACTTTAAAAATCATTGTAAATAATAATAATCGATTGCAGGCATTCTTACTTGATTTTTTGTATGTGGTATATAAAACTCAACGAAGCATCCAACAACAGTCGGCAACGTAAAAGATAAACAGTCTGACAGAAGCCCTTGCTTCCTGGTTCATTCCACTCAATCATCTATCTCCCTCTTTAACTTTCGCTTTCTAAATTTCTCTCCCCCTGTCTTTCTTTTCCTCTCGCTCTCATACTGAGTGCTCCATCTCAAGTCCCCAGTTCAATTTCTACTCAAAATTTCAATTTTAAAATTTTCGCTTCATTGGTCAGTAAAATCACACAACGCGAGGTCCCATTTCATCCCTCCATCCCTTTCCATTTCCGAACAACAGCAGTCTTTCCGTCCACAAAGTCCTCAAAATGTGACATTAAAAAATGGTGACCACTTATCAAAGTTGTTGCCCCACCACGCCCCCTTCATGGCGCCTGTTTTGTGCTTCAGCCAGGCCAAAGAGAAGAAAACAAACTTATCATTATATTGCAATTGGTAGAAATATAAGCCTAAATATACCTTCGCAGGCCAAATAAGTGCCGGGCACGCGGCGAATGCGCAATTCCCAGAACTACACTCGCCGAGATTGCGGTTAATTAGAGCACTGGGCACACAGCCAGCGGCAGACGCTGCTAATCGGTGGAACCAACATAGTCTCAGCACCACGCCACATCCCTCCCAAAGCTATGTAGCTTGAATTGCTCAACTAATAAGTCTATTCAAAGTTGCCTGTGGCTTCTTATTAAACGGTATTAATTTCGTTAAACTTACTACAAACTGGGCTCATTAAAGCTGAATCGCCTTGGGGCTGTTTCGTGTGGCATGCCACGCATGCCACATGGATTGATTGTGCAAACTATATTTTCAAGTGCTCAAGTTCGTGGAATATTTCAAGTGTAGTCTTTGAAAACTAGGTCAGTTTTCTCATATTTCAGATACTATTCAACATAGTTACAAGCTGAATAAATTGAAGTAATCAATTTTATTCATTCTTTCCCAGCGGATATTTGCAATATCCATTCAATAATTGTCTGCAATTCATTGATAAACTTGCAACGGTGACTCGACACACACTGATTTATTCGCAATAATTTTTCTTGCAAACATTATAATTCCGTGTTACCCCATGTGCTTATGCATATACATATAAAGAAGATTCCCGAAATTACCTATGGGTAGATTTAGAATAACTTAAATTGTTAGCTGAACGACATTTCCCCATATTAATTAGTTATAGATTATCGTGAACAGCTGATTGATGATTGGCACCAGTGTTGCCGAAACTTTTTCAGCAAAAGTAGCTAAAGCGATGGCTAAAAGTAGCTAACTATCTTCAAAAATAGCTGAAAAAAGTAGCTAAAAATTTTGTTTTAATGAAAATTCCACTTTTTTAAGCCACGATTGTTATTATTTCATCGATGACCACCAACTCATCATTTTCAACGCTATTGCTTTTATAACTCCTTTATATATCATTTCTAAGGTACACTTTGCTGGTACTTTTCTAATGTTCATGCGTCTCGGCATTTTTGATTATATACTTCTTTAGTCATTTTTAACTTTAAGAGTGACGCTTGCAAAAAGATATTAACTTTTTGAGTGCTTGTTATTGAAAAAGATATCGATGCAATACACTTTGCCAAATGGTGTTGAAAATTTGTCTCAAAAAAATATCGAAACTAACGAATTTACAACCAATTCCCATATTTGTTCACTTTTATTTTAGCTAAATCTAACTTTTCAAAATAGCTAGATTTGCAGCTAATAGCTGTTTTAAAATTTTTGTAGCAATCGGCCTTAAAAAGTGGCCAGATCTAGCTACAAAGTAGCTGATTCGGCAACACTGATTGGCACAAGCCAAGACTGTGCCCCAGAAAAGTATGAAATACCATTTTAAAAATGTCCAGGAATTTAAATTTGGTATTTTAATTAAATGATTTTTATTTAATGCTTTGCTTTTCTGTTCAATACCTAATATGTAAATGTAAGCATATTTACTGATTTACATATTTAAATTTAAGAATTTTTTTTTCTATATACTATATTGTATATTGTATAACTCCTTAAGACATATTTGCCGAAAGTAGGACATTTTTACGAAGACATCTTGTGTTACTTACAGCTATTCCTCGATTTTTTTAATTTTCTAATGTATTTATTTTATCAGGTTCCAATGTTTTATTTACTTATTTATTTACGAAATTTATTATTTATTATTTAAACAATTGTCAAATGTTATAAAATATTTAAACATAGTATTTTATTTAAATATTTTGAATCCTCTATTGATAATTCAGGTTGATAATTTAAAAATTAAAAAAATATTTTAAGCAGTCGGAGAAATTTTTGCTTAAACAGTTTTTACTAAACAGCTTTTAATTGAAGTACTTGTAATCTTATCTACCATTTTCACTAAAAGTTTCGCATTCCAAATAATAATTTTAAATGTGTTTTGCATAAAAAATGCCTCTAAAGTGTGTATTAAAATATCTAACAAAATATGAATATATATCGATAAGGCGAATGATAAGCTGCCTAAAGATTGTAAGCTTTAAAAACGCCTAAAATTATGCAATCGTTTTGAATATTTAAATATTAACTTGAGACACTTATCTTGTAACCAAGAGTCGACAATAGCATTCTAATTTGTTTAAATTAGTCTCTCGAGATTTTCATGTTAATTACTACAGACAAAACAAATCTTTGGGGCTTTTCGTCTGTTAATTTATACAAGTTTCAAAATACATTAATCAGATATTAATATCAAGAGCAGTATTACGGTTAAAGTGAAAATTTGTGTTGTTTTATAATAAGTGATTATTCAATACTTTAAAGTAGCTAACTGCTGTGATCCATTTTTAAATAAATATATTTTTAATTAGCTTTTTATTGCAGTACCAAAATGAATTTAATCAGCTGTTGAGAGATTAAATTTACCGATAATTACTTTTATTGCGTTTACTTCTTCTTTGATGTTCTTAAAGCCTATTAAAACTGTGCAGCAATAAATATTTACATTTGTCAATGAACTGCTTAGGGTAAATACAGTAAATGCTTTTGAAGCAATTATTTTGATTTTGGACTGCCTTCAATTGAATTAAAATTTAAATTATATTAAAGCACAATTATAGTAAAATCATTCAGCAATACATATTTAATATTGTTCTTAAACTTCTTAAAACAAAAGTTGCTTGCTTTTCTAAAGACAGTCTTGAGTTTTTCATGCGTTATAAAATAAATACTCTCCCTTGGGAATTGCCTTATCAAATATTTAAATAAACGCAAAACAATTGTAATGAATGTATTTATTCACACAATTAATTGTTGTAAAAAATTGGGTTTCCTTTGCTTCAAATATAGCTCAATAGAAATTCCGGTCGAAAATACGCTCAAAATATATATTAATATTGTCCGTGTTAACCAAACTATCATATCTAACTTACTAGAGTCCATCACCTAACAAATTGCAATGATTTATAAACATATTCCATTTTTAACTCCATATTAAAACTGTGTAAGGGACATTCTAAAGTGACATGGTGTCTATAGCGTTCATTTTGTTATATTTAAATTCGTGATATAACTAGAAAATGTAAAAAACTAAAAATAAAATGAAACATAAATAAATTTAATAAGAAGTAATATACTTTCGAAATAATTGCTAAATCTGACATATACATACATATAATAAATGTAAAGTTGTATTTATACTTTCAATAATTAAAGTATTTATTTATGTCATCCGTACTTGAACATGGAACATGGAAACTTGCTTTACTTCTGGCCTCAATAAAGACGATATTAAATTCCTTTCTACGCTATTCGTTATACCCTAGGCTCTCTTCTTCTTCTTCTTGAATACTCTGGGTAATAGCAATAATCCCTCATCTGTGATTATGTCAAACGTTTGTGGGTCACTATATAGCATTTATAGACCCCGTACTCTAAAAAGGAGTAGAGGAGTCTATTAAGTTTTCCAGAAGCGGAATGTGAGTCTCAGGTAGCAGGAAGCTTTTGCGAGTAGATATAGCAATTTCCGTCTATCTGTCCGTCGTACGGATGACCACTTAGATTTTCGAGACTATAAGATCTAGAGCCTGCAAATTTGGAGTGAAATTCCTGCCCCCATTTTTGTAACACCACAAATTGGAAAAGACTAGAGCTATTAGGACCAAACTCACATATTTTATGTATGGAACCATTTTAATTATCCAGTTATCAAGTTATCATCAAGTTTGATCCAGATCGGACAACTTTAGTCTATAGGTCCCATTGAACAAACCGGTCAAAAATTAGGAATTCGTCTGATAAAATGTGCACAAGATTGAGTACGAGGTCTTCTATAGTCGGTTCGCTCGAATGTAGCCTTTCTTACTTGTTCTAGCTGCTTAGACTCTTGTCAAGCTGTCTTGTTACCCATATATGTTTGGCTTTGTATTCGTTTTGTCGTTTGCATGAATTCCCACATCCATCAGACGCTTGTCCTCCTCAAGTTATGAATATGATGACCAAAATGTGAATGACAAGACTAATGCAGAGACAAAGACTCAGTTTTATAGCGGATCCAAAGCTTAGTGAAATGTTGACTCGTGCATGTGGAACAACTTAAGTGATTCCAAATGGCACAAAAGGTCACAACAGCCTGCAGTTCACAAATTCGGTCCTGTCTGTCAGTCCGTCCAGTCTGTTAACCCAACAGTCCAAGTGAGCTTCATGGAAATGTGTAACCAAACCGCAACATAAATTAAGACCAACACTTTGATGGGTTCATAGGCTTACCCATCGAACCGCCCATCATACCATCCAACTTGATGTCTTTTTCAATTTATTTACAATTTTATACAGTATCAGTATACTTTCAAAATATTTCCGATTCAACGAGAGCCCTGTATAGTCTTAAAGTCGAACTTGCGCCTGGAATGATGCAATATACACCATATCCCGTGCTTTACGGTTGAGGTTGAGCTGATGCTCATGCATAAACATGACAACATTTTGTCAGCGCTTTTTGCCCAGCACTTTCATCATGGCAATAAAGCAATTTGCTGAAATTGTGGCCATGATTTTGTATCAATTGCTCTGCCAGCGGAAGTCCTCAAGCCAAATCGTTCATACGCCGCGTAATCGGCCTTGCCCCCTCACGCGCTTGTTCATTCTCACTCTCACCCTCCCTCTCTCTCTCTCTCTCTCTTTCCCAAACTCCCAGGGGTTCAATCTTTTTGCTTTGTTTTTATGCCCTTTTCTGAGGGTATAACATATTGGTTTAAAGGTCTATACACTCTTGAATTACTTGGCCCATGAATTTGTGTTTCTAAGGGGTTACATACAAAGTTGAGGCCGAAATGTGAACTAAGTTTGCCATTTTTTTTAAGGATTTATGCAAAAAGAAATAAAAAACATAAAACACTAAACTTTGGTGTCACTTTCAAAGAATTAAAAATACTTTTAACATTCAAAAAAATGTAAAAGATAAGTGTACTCTGGTGTATATGAAAGAAACAGTTTTCTGAAAAATAAATTTTTTTTAATAATGCATGTTGACATGAAAATTCTATTTTTTAAAAAGGAAGATATTGAAATGAATAGAAATCTTCTGCATAAAAAATGGATCTTCCATGCGTTAACAAGTTTTTGAGTTATTTTGGTCACCGCAACAGAGAGTGCTGTGGACAGAAGTAGACCATTTTTTTTTATTTCAGCTGTAAAATGTTGAAAATTTAAAATTTACTGGGTTTTTTTTAAATATTCTTATGTACAACTTTCCTTTGTGCTAGAGTTTTGAAGTTGAGTTTAAAAATAATTATTTTTCTTGTTTAAAGTTTATGTGTATTTCGAAATTGCAGGGAGAAATGGACCACCCAAATTCTCTTCTTTTTAAAAAATATGCTGCGATTTGCTAAAAATTAGAAACAGGAGTTTTTTGTGGGTCAGTGATTACTAATTTGCCAAACTAAGGAAAAACTGTTGAAAAAAGAGTGATACAAATTAACATGGGGGGTTTTCCCCACTTTTTTCAACAAAACGATAGAAAGAAAAGAATAAAACGATTGTGAAAAATAATTTATAGAAATAATGTACTGTTTGAAGAAGTCCATTTTTACTGTTTTACTGCTTAAGTGGTCCATTTTTATCCGCATATAGTGGTCCATTTCTGTCAACAAGCTACTTTTTTCACATGCATCCCACACAAAGTAAATAATGAGAAAAAAAACACTTTGCCTCCCGGAGATAATTTCGTTAACTTTCATATTGCATATTCACCGGACCAATAGCAGTGAAAATTAAATTCAAAACTTTCTCGGCAAAATTTTTGGCACAATGCCTAGAACAGCGCAAAATTAGCTTAATAACCTCCGAACGCTTATTAAAAGTTAGATTATGTTAGATTTCAGATTATGCAAAAAAAGTGTCGATATGTAGAGTCGCAACTTTGTATGTAACTCCTTAAACTATCCCAGTCAATCAGGGTATATTAGGGTCGGGTGTTCTTTTGTTTTGTGTTTTTTTTTTGTGCACATTCAATTTTGCCACTTGGAAAAGACTTTCTGCCAAAGGCATAATACAAATACAAGTACATTCAAACGTTTATTTGCTGAAATATTTGTTTAATACCTTTATCCAGAGTGCGAAAGTTAGATTTTGACATCAAATCTATACTGCAACATTGAAATACCATTAAATAAATATTATGATTTAACAACTTGGCTACAAACAGAAATCTCAACTTTAAATTCATTTTGATATTTTTCAAATACTGGCAAAATACTTCTACTACAATTAGACTACCACAGGGAGTATGGGGAAAGCTGTTGCTACAACTTTTACAAATTACTTAAATTAACCACATCGATTACAGACTACCATCGAGCGAGCCTACTTTAAAAGACCCCGTACTCATTCCAGTGCGCATTTATCCACACAAATAAGTTATTTTACTTTCGACCGTCCGTCCACCAAATGTGGAATGAAAGTCCGTCTATATGTCAAACAGATAAATTTTATTTCAAATGTTTGATACGCCACGAAGGGGACCGTTTATTGACCGAAAAGGTAATTAAGGTAATTAACGATAAGGTAAAACTTTAAATTGGTTTTCCTCCAACACGCGGGGAACGTACCAGCTTCATAATTCATTTTAATTTAATTAATTCGATTTTAATAATTCAAAGTTCAAAATAAAGTAAATTAAATTTAGGGGGCCATACAGGAGGGTTTTTTAGACACAATACTCTAAAAAAGGGTAGAGAGAAACTTTTCAGACTCTTAAAGTATATATATTCTTGATCAGCGTTAACAGCCGAGTCGATATAGAAATGCCCGTCCGTCCGCATGAGCACCTGGATTTGGAATGAAAGTCCGTATATATGTCAGTCAAGTAAGGTTTCTTTTTTCAAATTTTTGACACGCTTCCTGCCAGTCGTCTCACTCGACTGTAGCCTTTCTTACTTGTGTTATTTTTATTTTGATCATATTTCAAGACAGAAGAAACTTTTGTTACACAAATTCACTTGAACTGTACTACGACTTAAATTCTACACGCTAGCTTCGCTTAAAGAGAGTTTTCCTGGATCAACTTCCAGAGCGTGCAGAGAGTTTTTATTTTAGAGTTTTTATATTTTTTTTTTTAAATGCAAGACTAATTAATATTTTTTGTCTTATCAAAACAAAATAAAAACAAAAATTTAAAACAAAAAAATAAGGGGGGAAACACATTTATTATTAAAATAGTGGCCATTTTGTTTCAACGACTTTTTTTCATAATCCGAAAGTCATATGGCCCTCCAAATTCAATCTATAATATATATATATGCTTCGTTCATTTATAATTATATACATAAATAATAAACAATAATTATTATTAATAAATAATAATTACAAATAATTTTAATTTATAAATAATCTATGTTTGTAAATTAATCTAGCCGCAAAAAGTTTTTCCGAAATTCATTTATTTTCTATTAGAGGCCCGCACGGCTTCACTCCATACACTTGCGAAATTGAATGAACTCGAATTGAATTAAGTTGAGTGAGTCCGAAGCGTACAATGAATCGAACGTGTATGAGTGTGAGACCGTAATGTGTCTCATAACAAACAGAATTCAAAGAAATCAGTGCGAATAAATAAGGCGTAAAAGTAAATGAAAGATGTTGCAAAGCCGGAGGCATTCGAATGGACTCCAGTTGCGGCATACACTTTTCAAGTATTCATTTCATTGGTGTCACCGAAACACAAGAATTCAGACGAACAAACCATAGCCGACAATGTTCATACAAATGTATATTTCCTCAAGAATACATGTTCATATGTAGTGATGTACTTATATTGTTCTTGTTTTGTTTAAATCAGTTTTGAATTTATGTACGTGTTCAATTTAAGTACATATGAATTTTGGTTATTTTTTAATTTATTTCATTCTCTGATTAATAACTTTTATCGGTGTATGTCAATGATTCCGGTATGGTTTATAGGATTTTATTGTAAGAAGCTCAGCAAGTGTAAAATAGAAAATACGATTTGGCATTCGAATGCGTTCGAATCGCTAATTTTGAGGCATTCCAACTAGAGTTGTATCGTATCGTTCAGAATAAGTTCGATTGAACTATTCACTTAAGTGAACGAACGAACTATATCCGAGATTGTAGTTCAGTAGTTCAGTTCGTTTTTCTTGGTCTTGGTCCCATTCTAGTTCGTTCGTTCGTTGGTTAAGGTCTTGGTCCCATTCTAGTTCGATCGTTTAGTTCGTTCGTTCGTTCGATGGTTTAGGTCTTGGTCCCATTCTAGTTCGTTCGTTCGTTGGTTAAGGTCTTGGTCCCATTCTAGTTCGTTCGTTTAGCTCGTTCGATTATCGAAGACAGAAAATATGGCAAATGCATTTATTGCAAATCCTCGATAAGCATTTCAGGTGGATCGCAAGGAAACTTAATGAGACATATAAAGGCAAAGCACCCGACTGTGTCAATAGAACGCCAAAGCACAACATTTTGCTTACTTTAAAATATTAAGCGTTTAAAAAAATAGATTAAAATGAGTTAAATTTTTCCAAAAATCTTTTAGTATGCGAACGTTACATTTAAAAAAATGCAAATAGAATGCGACCAAATCGAACTAGAATGAGACCAAGGCCTAGACCATCGAACGAACGAACGAACTAGAATGGGACCAAGACCAAGACCTACACCAACGAATGAACGAACGAACGAACGAACTAGAATGGGACCAAGACCTAAACCATCGAACGAACGAACGAACTAAACGAACGAACTAAATGACCGATATAGTTCGTTCGTTAGAAATTGAACTACTGAACTACTTCCTTCAATTGAACTACGATGTACAACTCTAATTCCAACTCATTCAATTCATAGTTTTGTGAATGTGTGCGACTGGGTCCGACGCTAGGGCACTCACTCAAACTTATTCTGCTTTGCAGTTAAATTCACTCAACTCATTCTGAGAATTGTTCCCGAAATTGAGGCATTTCTGGGAGAACCTGGCTTTAAAGCTCGATCTCTCTCTTTTCACATTATGTGTTAGAAAGAGACAACTATCTTACTATCGTTTACTCAGTATGGCACTGACATTAATCTAGTGTTGGTAATGTTGGTGATTTAGTGTACGCAATGTTAAAATAGTAGTGGTACTGCCTTTGCCACCTGCTACACTCCTATAAGTAGCATGAAGTCGAATAACGCACATATCGAGCTGAAACCCACCCGAATAGCCCATATATGGCAACAAAGCGTATACGTGATCGCAAAGAAAATTGTAAGAGCATTAAATAAATTCGAGCACTTTTAATAGAACGATAAATGTGTGCTATGGGGCAAACCTGTTAAATTTGTGTTTTGTTTAAAAAAGGCAGACAAAATGAGTACGAGTTCTCTAAAAGTTGAATCGTTCGACTGTATCCTTACTTGCTTCAGTTTATTATAAAAAAGTTTGGAAGAAGTTTTCAATTATGCTTAGCTCTAATTGAGTTGAGGTGAATTTATGTTCTTGTCCAAATATTTCAGTGTGTGTCTGTACGCTGTACAGGAGTATTTTATTCCCATTTGCATGGAAACAAGAATACCCACCGCATGTAAAAAATTTAAAAAACTGTTTTCACTTGTGTCTGTGTTCGTGTCCGTCTGCGTGTGTATGAAGCTAAAATTAATGCAATTACATGACCCCAAGGTGTTACACATCCTTCAACCAGGCATATCAGAGAGACTGCGGAACCGAGCACAATACAATTATTATCATATTCGAAAATAAAGTGAACTCGGGGGAAATCGCGTGTTTTTCATGCTTTTCTTTTCTATCCACCTAAAGAATGATTGTGCCATAAACAATGTGGGAATGGAAGTGTGAAAGGGGCGTGGTCGTGCATTATTCATGCATTAATGGCCTGCGATAAGGATTTCTCTTTCTTTAGACCCGGTTCCCCTGAATAGCGCATGGGTCCATTTGGATTGTCACACATAGATGAGTGCAGGGTCTTCAGCAGTCGGTTCGCTTCACTGTAGTTTATATTTAAAGTACCTCTTTTTTTGAAAACAGCATTTGAATATTTAATGCACTTTCAGCTTCGATTTGTGGTTGGTGGCTTTGAATCACTGGGTCACTGCCTCAAGGATTAAACAGATGTGCGTTCGTGTGTGAGTGATAAAAAAAATAAATTTAAAGCATTTCTGCAAATTGCTTAAATCTCAAAGAACGATCCAGTTTAAATACCATTTATACATAGTGAAATGTGTCTGAACTGACAAATCAAACACTGAGTTCATTTTTTATAATATTCCCATTAAGAGTAGCTCGCAAAGTTTGCCAGTTTGTTAAATAATTAAAGAAATTTTGTATTGTTATAGCAAACAAAACTCAAGTTCCACTTGATGGAAATGTTACGATGCCACAACTAATGGGAAATACAAAATTAGAAAAACAGTCTCGTTGCCAGCATTTCAACAGCTGCCATTTCCCTTCTGCTCGACGGCTGTTAACTGATAACTGATAGTCAGGCTGGAAGGAAAACTAACGAAGCTATGGATTTATTTACCTACCATCAGGTTGGACGGCTATTTGACACTTTAGCCCTCTCATTAGAAGACGAACTGAGCTCCAATGTGCGATTAAATCAATTCATTTCAGTCCAGCTTTTCATTTCATTCTCTTTATACCAACGTGGTACATGCTAACTTCATCGTTGTTCGTTGTCCGTTGTTCGTTATTCATTATTTTTTATCCGCTATCCGTCGTTCCCGTGATCGGACAATTTTTCAATGTCTGAAATTTGTGTCCTCTTTTGAAAAATTGAAAAGTGTTTTAATGGCGAAGGCAATAAAATTTAATGGCTGCTCGTTGTCAGTTTTCAATTGTTAGTTTTCAGCATAAAAGTTGCTTATGAGTCAATCTGTACTGTAGTAAACTTGAACATGAACTATTTACATTATTTTGCTTAGTGATGCAATTGTGCTGTGATTAAAAAACCAATTCTCTCACATAAAAGATTTTGCACAAAGTTGTGTGCAATTTTTAAACGAAGCAAGTAAAAAAGGCTATAGTCGAGAGCGCCGACTGTAAAAGACCCTGTACTCATATCAGTATTCATTTTACATACAAATCAACATTTTTTAACCGATTTGTCCTATTGCTATAGTTGTCCGATCCGTATCAAACTTTGTGAGGATAGTTATATCGGTATCGTACTCAAAATATGTGAATTTCGTAGCGATCCCTCAACTAACACTACATGTCTTTATACAAATGTCCTATTTTCGACCTATTTGTCCCATGGGTGGTATAGAGAAACATTTTCGCGATTTGCTCAAGTAGTTTCCAACTTATAGTGATGTGAAAATTGTTGTTTACAATTTTTAAAGGTGGTAATGGGCATGGTAATAATTTAAAGTAATCTGGGTCAGCGTACACCGCAGACTGTCGATGCTGATTTAAAATGCATATACTTTATATGGTCAATGCCTGTCACGCACATTTCGATTCTGACAAACCTAAGAGACCCCTTTACACTTTTTTAGATTACGGGGTCTAAATATAAATGAAATGACTGTTTGTGCCGCTGCTCTTATCAAAGACCTCAGGTTTAAATACAAGTATGAAACATAATTACAGGCATCTCTACCATTTGGGGCTCTATACTGTTAAGTTCTTTTTAGAGTAAAGTCTTTTATTGCAGGCAAGTGTACACGTAAATAATTAAAATTTTTCATACAGTTCACTATATTTTGACCAGTTGGTTCTATATGTTGTAGTTGTCCGACTCGGACCAAACCTGGTGAGCATACTTTTAACAATTGTATTCACATAATATATGTTTAGTTGCGTTCGCTCTATTAATACTACATGTTAAACTTGGTCTTGGACTTTTATTCCAGTTTTGGTGGCTCTAGTTCTTGAAGCTTTAATAATCCAGGTGTGCATGCGGACACTAGGACATTGCATGATGCATCAGCATCAACAGCCGAGACGATATAGAAATGTCTGTTTGACCTGGATCTTCAAAACTACAAGAGCTGGACCATCAAATTTGGAATGATTGTCCTTGTATAGTGTACGCAGGTCAAGTTCTTAAATTTCATGCGTACGTTGACCATATTTCACATTATGTGTATGGTACCATTGTAATTACAATCACTATTGTCGGTCCAGATAGAACAACTAGAACAATAGGAAATTTGTTTGTTAATTTGTATGGAGAACTGTGCTCTAGAATAAGAACGGACTCTTTTACAATTGGCTCGCTTGATTCTAGTGTTTCTCCCATGGTTTTAATATTAAATTGAATCAAGTCCAAGCATGGTATAAAAGGACATATAAATGGGTATATACATAAATACTAGCTCGGCTGTAGCCTTTTGTAATTGTTCAATGTATGATTTAAATTAAATACTAATGCCCATCAATAACGCTTAGAAGATTATAGGGCTTATTATAAAGGTTTTTCTTTCGATATAGAATCGATAACAAATTTGATTTGCTGATTAAACAATGTTGTAATCAAGAGCATTCCAGTTCTCAAAATGCGAACGTGGCAATGAGATTATGAACAATACGCAGTCGTGCATTGGGAATTCATCAAATTTCAATTGAATCATTTTAAAGCAGTCGCTTTCAAAAGTCAACCGAAATCAAAAAAAAAATAACGCACTTAAAAGCCAACAGCCCTCGGTATTCAGTCTGCCACTCGACTGGAATTTGTGCAAAAATATTCGTATTCCACACGCCTCATTTGGAGAGTCCTTTGAAAGTGGGACATAAAAAAGGCTGCAGGGTTCGAACAGATTTGCATTTCAGCACGAACCTGGGACTGACTGACTGATTGGCTTACTGACTAACTGACTGACTGACTGACAAAATTATTTAACATTTCACATCAATCACTCGACTGCGGGTGAGCATGTGTGACTGTAAAGTGATAGCTAATTAGCTGAAATATTTAATTGAGGCAAATAAAATCTGAACGGCGCCAGAAAGTATGCAGCACAAATTTCCAAAGAGGCCAATGTTCGTACGAGTGTGTGTGTGTGTGTGTGTGTGTGTGTGCTAGTGTGTAGGTGTAGCACTTTGCAGCTGTCGTAGCACGCACATAATTGGCAGCATCCCATTCAGCAGTTGCTCAGTTCCTCAATTCGTCAGTCAGTTCCGAGTGCCAACTGTGTCTGTCAAATCGCATTCAAAATGATGAACGTGGACGCTCCTATGCCCGCTGCTCTTGCTTGCCTGCCCTTTTTGTAAAACTTTGGGTCACAGGGTGTACCACCACCCTCAAAACACACACATACACCACACTCTTTTCGCGTGTGCGTCAAATTACTTCCGCTGGATTTGAATTTTGTTGTTAAGGCTGCCAACAAAAAGGTAACGTACTTCTTCAGTTTTGAGACGCTTAAAATGGTTCATGCACACTGACAAACACACACACACATACACCATTGCTTTCACTCAAACAATTACGCGAATGACAGGAAAAGCGCGCACAATGCGCATAAAAAGTGGCAAGAAGCGGAAATGTGTATGCAATGTGAGTCGCAAAGAAATGGCAAAATTATAAAAGTACACACCGGCACACACACTCGCAGCTGAATGCCAATTACGCCAATGCTTGACTGCAAATACAAAAATTCAACTTCGCTAGCGTCGCAGTCAACAAAAGATAAGCAGCAAAATGAAATATTTATACAAAACAAGTGAGAAAGGCTACAGTCGGGCGTGCCGACTGTAAAAGGCCGCGTACTCATTCTAGTGCACAAACTGTGGTTGCTTTAGCCCTTGTAGTTTTCAAGATCCAGTTCTTTATGCCGACAAATAGACGGACATTTCTATATCGTCTCGCCTGTTAATGCTTATCAAAAATATGTATACTCTATGAGGCTAGAGACGCCTCCTACTTCCTGTTACGCACATATGGCTTCCAACAAACCTAATAGACCCCTGTACTCGTTTTGAGTACAAAGTCTAGAAAAAGGCAGTGCTGAGGCAGTGGGCGTGACCATAAAAAGTGGCAAAGGCAGACGAGAACACACAAAAGAGAAATTGTTATAAAAATAATTGACAACTATTTGACATGCCTCATGTCCGACGCCTGCAAAAGCCAAAAGACCGTGCACTCATCTGGGAATGGGAATGGGAATGGGGATGAGGATAAAGAGGAGAATGGGGTTTTTGGTGATGGCAGTACACCGAGATGAAAGGGCGAATGCGAAGATGGGGTAAGAGACGGAGATTGGAACAGTCCCAAGTGTACTTTTACCGTGACTTTACTATACGCTTGCTAGACTCTTTCTCCTTCTCTCTTGCTCCCACTCAAATTTTATATATTTTTGCCTCTCATTTTGGGCCTAACTGATAACCGGTTTCTGTTTATACCCATTCTCAATGCCCTCGAAACTTGGGTCCATTTATTTCATGTTTCTTGCTCCAAAATTAATGTGATTGATTGTTAAGAAGATGACTAAAAAAAAGGATTGGCCTCACAGTATGTACATGTGACCCGTGCCAAATTCGAGTACAATCAATTTGCCGTTGAAGGCGTTTATAATTTAATGTAAATTTAGAACAAAAAACTTTATTGTAAAATGTAAAAAATAAAACACACACACAATTCAAAAGGGCCAACAAAATTGAATTTTTGATTCATTGCCCCCACTTGATTTGCTTGTGATTAAAATAGACATAGAATAGAAATAGAAATTTATTGCGAAATCTATGACATAAATAACACAAGTTTAACTCAAATTTGTAACAACCATATTTCCGGCAATAACACAGCGATTTAAATATTCTAAAGTTTTTAAATGTAAGAAAGAACTTTCGAGGGTATTAATATCGTTATTCGAATAACTTTTAATGCTACGATAATTTAAATCAACAAAATATATTTGAGGTAAAACTCGGGTTAAATAGAACAATAGATTTATTTTCTGTTGTTAATTTTCATAAACTCATAAAGCCATTAAGTCGCTAAATCTTAGCCAGACAGAAAAACCACGCTAACATTTTCTAAAATGCTTTTACTTTCTTTTAAGAAAGTTCTAAATAAGTTCTGCTAATCAAAGCATTGCTTACCACAAAAATATTTCAATTTTTTCAACACCTAAGGAATGCAACAGTTCATTCTAGTGCGCATTTTACCATACAAATAAGTAATTTTTTAACCGATTTGTCTTGTGGAAGCTATAGGATATAAGTAGTTGTCCGATTCCGATCAAACTTAGTGTGGATAGTTATATCGGTATCATACTCGTAATATGTGAATTTGGTTAGGATCCCTCAACACTACATGTCTTTATACAAATGTTTTTATTATCGACCTATTTTTTCTATCCGTTTTCAATTTACCCATAATGTGCAAATTCGGTCTCGATAGCTCTAATAGTTTTCAACCTACGGTGTTTAGAAAATAGTTATTTTCATAACATCATAACTTGGAGACGACTTGAGATATTAAAATTTACACCATGATAAATATCCTCAAATTTGGCTCGAATCGGACAACTACATTCCATAGCTCCCATGCAGCAAATCGGCTGATACCTGCTTATTAGAATGAGAACGGCTCGTTTACAGTCAGCTGTTTTAATATTATACAACAAAATATAATCTTTAACTAAGTATAGTTTTTAATCTAAAAGTGTTGGTGTTTCCACTAATGTAGCCTTGGACACATTGATTTTGTAAGTGTAAACATCCCATCAAGCGTCGAGAGAGAGAACTCAGGATATCAAGGCAACCTAATCAGGAGACAGCATAAGTACAAGTAAATGAAATGAAATTAAAGGCAATGAAAGCAAATGAAGGCAACCAAACGGCAAATCCGAACGAGAAATAAAATCAGAATCAAAGCTAGAATCAGTTGAGAATTATAAGGCCATAGGCATGCTCATTTGGTTACCCTCGTTGGGCACTACAGTAAACACCAGAACAGCGACACGTTCGAATTTCAGCTAATAGGCACGTACAGCGGCAACGGCCAATGGCAAATAAAGATGGTAATAAAGTAACGTGGCAAATGAGCTACGTTTGCCACGCGATGTTGCCTCGCGGTTGAGCAGCAACAACGGCAATGACAGCCGGAAACGGAACGAGCAGAACGAGCGGTACGTGCAAATAACCCTCGGACTCGGTAAATATAGATACACAATCAAGCCGAGCTGAGCTCATCCGAATGATAAAGTGGATTAGAGTCAAAGAAGCTCAAAATGAACTTTTGCTCTCAACTCTCAGCTTTTAGCTCTCAGCTCTCAGCTCTTTCAACAAGTTGTGTCTTACTTCAATTGTAATTTATGGCCCAGCCCTGTTGCTTTCAATTCTATTCGATAAATTTCAGTTGTCAAAATGACTTCACCAACAACCCGACAACCAATCCTCATGTCCTTTCGATTTTCCATTCCATGCCCAATACAAGGTAAACAAAGTGTAGATTAATTACCTAAGTAAACTGACAAAATTACAGGGTTTGAACAAGTAATGTCATAAAAAAATTGTTTGCATACTAAACAGTTCAATGATCTCGTGTTTTATGTGACCGGCAAACTTCTTTTATTTATTTAAGAACTGCTAATATTCTCATGTTCTTAAAATATTGAAACAATAATTACATTTAATTAAATTTATATGAAGTCTTGCCAATTTTAAAGCTTATACTTAATTTAATGAGTTAAGTTCTTGATCTTAAAATCAAATTTGTTTTGCATTAGTTCCATACATTTCTTTATAAAACTGTTATTTTTTATAAAAAAAAAACGTAGAATGGTATGTTGGTGTAATGTAGAATTAGTAAAGCGATCACAACCAAACTCACACATTACGAGTATGCTACCATTATAAATATCCTCATAAAGTTTGATGCGGATCGGACAAGTACATAGCTCACATAGAACTTGTTTAAAATTTAAAAATGAAACACAACTTTTCGCAGGACTCGAACCTTCGACCTCCTCCATGTACGCCCTACAGCAAACCGCAACATTATCAGTTAAATGTTCAGGTGGAAATAGCGTGTTTAAGTATAGAAAACTGGTTTGTTATCTATGCTATCTATCTAACCAAATTTACATAGCTAGCACATGTCCAAGAAGTATATGTACTGTCCTGCTATATCCTATAGCTGCTTTAGCGACAATCGGTCGAAACATGAATTTGTGTGTGTTCCATATTTACCAACATATCTTATCCACCACCTAAACGACTGCACTAATATTATTATTATACACCATTGTTAATAACATATTGAAACTGAGTAACAGTATCCCAAAGTGGTGAGGCGACTATAGTTTAATTTCTTGTTTTGTTATTAAACATAAGTAAACACAAGAAAAGTTTAAAGGGTTTGAGGTATTTTCGAGTGAAGAAAGCAAACATTTGGACAACTTTTGGTTGTTAATTTAGTAAAGTATCCAACCATTTCAAAAGACTTCTGTTTTGCGTGGGAGTGTGTGCGTGTGCATTGGTACAAGAAATTCCATTTAAGAGCCCGAGGACTCAAAGCCATCAACTGGGTCAACTTTCACACAACTAACTCTCTACTGCAAGTGCATTACAAGCCATTTGTCCGTTTTATACTTAAACTTGTGTAAATACCTCCACACATGTACACACACACATACACACACACACACAAGCACACATATACTATAGAGAGATATGTGGCCTTGGCCCCTCATTCCCCTCCAAAGCCAATGCGAATCATATCAACACAGTGTCAAAACTTTTCTATCTAAATGCAATTTATGAAAACGCAGTCAAACAAAAATACTCGAGATTTGACTAGAGGGACGTTAATCTATAGTCCGGGAGCAAAGTTTACAGTGAAACCCCAAAGAACTCGACTAGAAGCTTCTAAGTTTAATAGAAGCAATTGTAAATTAACCCTTTTAAGGGGTTTCATTACTTTAACGAAATCCGTTCAGTTTTTTCATATTGGATGACCCATTTCAGAGGTTGACTGGTCACCACAAAACCGATTTTATTAAGGATTCCCGGAAATCTCCTCTTAAAAATAGAAAAATTTTAACTTCTTATTTTTAAAATTATCACTATGCATATGTAAGCGCACAAATGCTTAAAACAAGCAAAACTTTTTGAAAAAAGTACTGGTAGTGAACGAAAGTCTAGAGAATGATAGTTTTATTATATCTTCTTTACCTTATACCTAAATTCAAGTAGTATAGGCGAAAAGACCCAATTTATAAGAATTTGAAAGAAAATTAATTATACCCTGTGAGGGTATATTGGGTTTGTGCGAACAAGTTTTGGCCGTCTGTCCGTCCGTAGGAACGCCGAGATATCCGAGATTTGTATGAAATAACAAGTGCGCAAGTGCAAGCGAGACAGAGCGTGCTTCTTCTTCTCGCTTTGTCGCATTTTGCTTTGATTCACCTATCGATACCAGCTCTTTAGTTCATTTGAACGATTTATTATCGCTATTTTTATAATGAGCTCAAGCTACGATACTAAATAATCGACTACTGACTGATCAGCAGCATCGTTCGAGTTGCGATCGACTTGGATTCAGGTATAAGGCATTGAAAAAGGTATTCCCTTGCATTTAGTTTTAGAATGAAGTAAATCGGATGGATCGACTCCTACCCATAAAGTTCGGTGGGAAAACTGTGTTTTGAGAAAAACGCGTTCAAAATTTTTTATCGCCTTCAAGAGCGTGAAAGGCAGGAGCGATTAAGTCGCTGAAACTTGATAAGAAATTATCCGATCGGAAAATCCTGTTGCACATACGCATGCAAGATATTTATGCATAGAATATCTATCTTTAATTTTATATAAAAAAAAAAACATTCATTTAGCTGATGCAATCCTTGAGAAAATCCCCTAAGCTATTTTGCACCATAATATAATTATGCTGCCTAGTCCAAGTGTTTGAGTTTTGAAACAATGTTCTTTCTATCCACAAAAGTATGCTATAGAAATTAATTTATTATCGGTTTGTGCAAACCAACCCGAAAATGTTAAACAGTAGCTACAGTAGAGTGTCCACTGTACACACAGCAAGTGTGCAATTGTGTGTATGTATGTGAGCATGCGTGTATGTGTATATGTATGTGTGCGTTTCGCAAAATTGCAATAAAGCGCGGCGTCCTTCTGATGCTTGCAGTTGCCCACTGAACCTGCCGCAATACACAGTGCTTAGACATACATACAAACACATCTATATATATGTATGTATGTATGTACTGCTTTGTTTGCATGTGTGTGTGAGAAACACAGCTTGAAGTGGTTGTGCCCATGCATGAAGTGTAGAGTGCATTTTGTGCTGGTTCGTAGTTAGTCGAGGCGTGCATGTAATTTCATTAGGGCAGTAGGACAAACTCACACACAGACAAATACACTCGTACAATGCAGAGATTAATGCCGCTTTGTGAGCACACACACACACACACATACACAATGTTCTGAACGTCTTTCACTTTCATTTTTTGATACATTTAAAACTTTTTGAGCCGTCAGTCTTGCAATCAATACATACGCGAAATAAGTAGAAACTAATCCAGTACTACTAAAGAGTTCTGTGCTTAATTAAAAAAATCGAAATAAAATAAATTTTTAAATTTCAAAGGATTTCACAGTTCTCTTCGCGTCTTCAACAATGCGCGGCGCATATTATGTAATTGTGGGACACACACAGAGACAGAGTCGCAGTCAGCGTGGAGCACACATGTATGTTTTTTGGTTTGTGTGTATGAGGGCGCGTCACACACACGCGCACACAAACAGCATAGAACACTAGATTAAGGGAAAAGACGACACACCGCACAACAGAGAATGAAGAGAGACACTTCATTTCTTGGCATTTTCTTTTGCTTTGCAAAGTCATGACACACACACACACACACACACACACACACACACATACTGAGACATACTTATGCATGGACATATATATTGCCTGCTGCTTCTCTTACTACGTTTTTATTATTATCGCTGGCGAACAAACACAGAGAGACACGCACACAGACACATGGGGACAAAGTAAGAGAGCGCGCAGCAGCCGCACTCACACAAACACAAAGATACAGACTGAGCAAACATGTAGCCGCCTTTGTTCAACCCATCGTTTGCGATGGCTTCGTCTTCGGCTGCTGCGACGCCTTCGCCGCAGTCACAGTCGCTGCCGCTGCCGCTATCGTCGTCGCTTTCTTTGCCATTTTTCTTTAACGCTTTCGTCTATCTGTGTGCGTGTATATTTGTGTGTGTGTGTTACTTTTGCCGCTTGTGCTTCAGTGTTTATTTTCCGTCATTTCGAATGTGACTATGAGTGTCACTTTGGGTATTTCTTCTTCTACTCTCCTTCGCTGTCCGCTACCCATATGTCCCTCAAATCTCAACTCGCAGCTAGCCGCACGTTTTTGTTGCATGTTTGTATTTGTGTTTGTGCCATTGGCATTAATTAAACACATTTATAGAGAGGGCCATGAGGATGAGGATGAGCACTGGACACAACAGCAGCCTGTGAAACGAGCAACGACATTTTCAGTATTCAATTATCGATTATGACTCTCAGGTACGAAAATAGGAAAGCAAAATGACCCGACCATTCATCTACCGCGACCACCCACCAACCACCCACCCACCTCATACCTCTTGGACTTTATAACGTCCATCGTTCACGTATTTGTCATCAAAGTCGCAAAATGAGCTGCGAACAAAACAACAACAAAAATACAAACAAATAACTGGACAGGTAGGAATACAGGTCGGTGGGAGCAATGCTGCCGGTCAAATTGCTGGACAAGTATTTGGAGATGAGGGCAAACATTAACTCCACTGATTTTTAAAAAAGGCTCTGCTTACGGAGCGAATGTGTAACTTTTTGTGTTAAGTGGCAGTGACTGTTGTCAGTCAGCGTATGTGTGGGTATCAAAGAGTGCGCTAGTCGTGTATGTGTATGTTTGCAAGTGAGTATGAAGAATGAAATAAATACTACATTCATTCTAACAAATCTTACTCTGAAACGACTTTCTTTCTCCTCTTAAAGCCAACGATCCCAATTGCCACCCTCTTTTTTATAGCCAATATTGATAGATTGAATGGATTAGAATATATGTGAAAGAGGAAATGAGGCGAATCGTGCTTGTGTCCGTCTAAACGAACAGAAGGATCTCAGAGATCAACATCTGTCAGAGCTAGTCGGAAAGGTTTCAACAAAAAGATATTATGCCCAAGAAGAACCACTTTGTTTTTTGACACACATACTTTAGGGCGTGCTATTTTCATGCTAATATAATACAGGAAATAAAATTTGGTATGAAGAACTGTTGTTTTCCTATGCTAAGCTATCTGAAACAAATTTAAGCGGGTAGTACATGTCCAAGGAGTATATGTACTGACCAAGTTCGATCAAAACAGGACAATTATGTCTATGATATGTGATAACCCTATAAAACCCTCTACGTATTAGTTTTTTTTTTGTTTGTATGTTTGTTCTGGAAAAAGGTTTGATTTGTGGAGATTCATGAGCTATAGGGTCAAACGCTGACCCCGCATGCAATTTTAACCACAAATTAATGGTATTTCGCACCTAATTAAAGAGAAATAATTATTTTCGGAGAGTTTCACAAAATTTGTCATTCGAATTGTTTACAGCCGATTTTCGTGCAATAGTAAACCAAATGAACGTTTGGAGTTTTCTCCTACCGCCTACAGGCGGTCTTAAGAAGCAGAGTAACCCTCTAGTCTAAACATTAACTAGTATGATGCATTTCTTAGTTTACCAAGTTAATGAAACCCACACAGAATACGTTTGTCAATAATACAAACATACTGAACAAGATTAATCCAAATGAGGGTATGAAATTCTATTTCGTTGACCAAGCTTTTTTAATCACTCTTCCAAGTGTCCACCATCTAAACGATTGCACTAAAAGCATTATCATAACCCTTTGTTAATAACATATTAAAACTGAGTAATGGTTATCTAAAAGTCGCAAGGGGACTATAACATTCTTTCTTTTGCCTTAAGAAGACACAGATGTATGTATACAGGCGTCGAAAGAGTTATGGGCAGAGGTGTCGGTAAAGAGTTTTAAGCTGACATCCCACGAGATGCGATACATAGAGCTTTAAATCTCGGTTACAGTAAGCGCTTTAAGCTGTTGTCACTTATCGATTCTCGATTGTTTTATAAAATTGATACAAATTTGTATTCGACTGTTTTACTCCTCTGGGACACTTGTGCCGGAGCTTATCACAAGTCATTGCTGGTCAGCCTTTTATCAAAGTATCAACGTGTACAATTAATAGCAACGAAATTTAAAAATTTGATGATGAAAAGTGGTTTTTAGAAAATGCAGCTAACTAAAAACTAGCAAAAACTATGATTGAAAAGATAGACAGTGTGTTTAGGAAATTATTGAAAATTACTTGGGTACTTTTTAGGTTATTTGTTGATGGAATGCCGGCTTAAATTAGACACAAATGAATAAATAATTATTATTAAAATTGAACTAGATATAAGAAATATATAAATTAAATTAAGCTTAGAACGAAATTAATCTTATGAGGAAATTTAAGTTATTAACTTAAAATATTTTATTTACTTTCTATACGTTTACTTCAAATGTAATTTAATAAAAAGTAAAGTTAAAGTTATGACCTAAACAATGTAAAATATATAAAATTATAACTTATAAAATATACAAATTATTAAAGTTAATAACTTTAACTAACTGAAAAAAAACTATTCAGGGAAATACAAACTCCAAAAACTGGTCCAACAAAAGTTGGGTGGATGGGGGAACACCAGATTACTCCTTGATGTTAAAATAAATGTTAAAAATTGTGGGTGCTTAAGAATATTACTACACTTGGTTTAAAGGCTGAAATCAAATACCTGACGCTCTCTTAAATCGAGCATGATTTAAATAGAAATACAGACCACGTTTAACCTTTTCCTTCTCATCAAATAATCCCCGAATCTTGAGCACAATAAATTAGAATTCACTGATGCAAGCGAGAAATCAAAATGGAAAATCCAATCAAATACAGAGCAGTAATTGTATTCTGGTCACTAGCGCAACGTAGTATCTATTCTCTATTTTCGCTATTGTCGCTGCTTTTATTTCGCTTCTTCTTTTCGCACTTCCCCCCATTCTCCCTCCCCACGCCCTATTGCCTAGTCTGATGCGAAGAATAACAAGACGCAGACAAGAGGCCGCTATAACAAGAACAACAAAAACAGTAGCAGCAGCATCCACATTCATATCCTTGGTGGCGGCAAATTCCTAGCCCAAGGGTAGCCACCACCTTCCCTTTCCCTTCCCCACTCTCTATTTCTCACAGACTCTCATATACACAGTGACGAAATTGAAGCGATTGAGTAATTTTCTTTATGTGCGTGTGCCTTTGCTTTTGCTTCTGCTTCAGCTTCTTCTTCATTTTTTCTTCATCTTGTTCTTCGTCTTCGCCTTGTCTTGCTGCGGCCACACACAACTTCATTAGAAGCGAGAATGTAAACGGAGAATGGGTTCGAAACTGCCTTTGGCAGTAGCTTTTGCTGATTCGCAGCGCATGTGACAATTTTGTGCTGCTTGGTTACATAAAAATATCCAAAAAAAAAGAAAGAAAAACAATGAAACACATAGAAAATTAAAAGAGAAAATTATGCTGTGGTTCTTAAATTAAGTAGTTGACATTAGATGTGCGTAATTTGTCAACTAATTGGCACACACACACACAATACCAAGCCCACTGTAACAAACACACACATACACGCGCTGAGAAAGCAGAGAGCACTTGCCTTGACTTGATTTCATATGTGATTTTAAGCGCGTGTATGTGTGTGTGTGATTGTGTATTTCATACAAATTGGATTAACGGTAACACAAAGACAGCTAGCAAAAACACGTTGACATCCCCACCCACATTATAGCCGCTCCTCGACCGCCCACGATTCCAAGCACCCCACACCACACATCGTATCACATCAAATGGAAGCTTTGCATAATTCGCGCGATTTCAGATTTGTCGTGCACCTCAACACACACACACACGCACGCACACTCACACACACATGCACATGAAAAAATATTAAAAGCTAGTTGGATGGGTTATATATACATGTATAATGTACAGTATAGTAAACATGTTAATTTAGGAGCCAAAAATATTTTTTGTTGGTCACACACATTTTACACGCACATTTACAGCAGCAGCTCTTCATAATTTTTGGCTGGGATCCTTTTGCGCTCGTTTGCTCGCTACTTCTATTTCTCCTTCTCTCTCTCCTCTTTATTCGTTCGCTCTAGCTGTTCTTCTAGCTCAATGAATTTTGTGCCTGCTGTTCACACGCGTTTTAAAAAGAACAACAAAAAAAAAACACATACACTTAACAGAATGATTTTAAAATTTAAATCAAACACAAGTGTCAATTATTTGATTCAATATTATATATATGTATATATGATATATTATATATATATATATATATATTTTTTTTTTTTTTTCTTTATTTCAAAGGACGTTCGAGTTCTGCTCGAGTTTCGCACTGTTATTACTTTACTGTTGTTGTTTCTGCTGCTGTCGTTGGAGGTGATTGTATTGTTGTTGTTGACGTTGAAAACAAACACAAAAAAAAATAATAGTTGAACTCCTGCTTTGCTTTCTTCAGCAGCTTCTTCAGCTGCGACAGCTTTTGCTTCTGCTGCGGCTGCTGCTGTTTTCAACTGTAACAAACTACTCAAAAAATAATTGGAGAACGCACGATTCAGCTCCGCAACACATAACCGCACTACACGACTGACAGTTTGGCACTAAAGGAGCTTGCGAGCTTATTAAGCAATGGCAACCGGACGAATAACCGAAACAAAAGCCCGAACTAAACCGAATGAAGCTCGCTGTCAAACCTTGCCTTTGCATTTGATTCAGCTTTGGCTTCGGCATTGCCATCGGAGTCGGCTTCTCCTTGTACAATTGTGCATGTGTTGGTGAGAGAGCGCCACGTCACTATCTCTCTTTATTATTTATATGTACGTTTGTGTGTGTTTGGCAGACAGAAAAAGATGTGCCGTTACTGTTACAAAAGTTGTAGCCAAACCCCCAAGCAGCCACTTTAGACATGTTCCATGTTCATTGAAGAAAGCACAAACAGCCGACGACCCATTGGGAAATGGCGCGCATGTGTTGATGGGTTTGTGTTGAGAATAACTTATCGAGCACCAATACACACATTTACAATAAAAATCAAATAGAGCGGAAGATGGACAAACATTAAAAAAGAGGGAAAAAACAGCCGATAATTTGTATATAATATAATTTTAATATATCATAAAAGTGTTTTTAACTAGTTTTGCATTTATTAACTTTGTTATTTACCTTTGAGACTACTTGTTAGGTTTATTTTAAAATTTTGGAGGATTTCTTTTACTTTCAAAACTTTTGTTGTTTTTTAATTAATTACTTCCATTATTTTAGTAATATTACTATTAAACATCCCAAATCTTTCCACTTTGCAAAGCTATGATCAAATTAATTATAATAACAGTTTCTGGTTTTTAATAAATTTAATTTATTTTCTTAAATAATTAATTAAAAGTATTACTCAATTGCACATTTTATTACAAAGTGGTGTCCTTCGATTTTTCAACAGAGATTTGAATGGAATTGTAATTTTATATTTGAAAGATTAAAATTTAAATTGAACATTTTATACAATTTATCATCTTTGTCCAACTTATAAATTTCCATTAAATTTTCGCAATTACTTTACTCTAAATATTAATACAATCCCATTTTCGAGCAGATACCCCAAAAATCAAACATAATCTCAAAGTTTGCCAGTGAAACTCTTGAGAAATCGAGAAGACTAAAATTAAATATTATTTGCCCGCTGCAGGCGCTGCGAATTTCCCATTGGGACTAAAACTCTCTTAAAACAAGAAGAAGCAGACCAACAACAAGAACAGCAGCCAGTGGACCAAAGGAAACGCCAAGTGCCATGTGCGCCGCTTGAATCTGAATTTCAATCTGACTGCAAATGTACATTTGAATATATGTATGTATGTATGTATGTGGGCTTTCGTATGTATGTGTGTGTGAGCATACACATACACACAGCAATGGTGTCAATCCAATGCCGAGCACTGTACGGCCTTGCGGCCATGCTATTTCTCTTTCTCTCTCTCATTGTCACTATTTTGCTCTTTATGCGTACGTATGCTTGTGAGCTTCAGAAAGCTGCAAATGCGATGTACCGTGGTCTAACGCTGGCAAACGACAACCTTTATGTAATACATTTCATAATTTTATTAATGTGTTAAGCACATTCATTTGATTGTTTTTGTATAATTTATTTTACTATTTTTATTATTTATTCCAACAAAACTCAAACCCGATTCAAAATAGTTAACAGACAGTTTTTAAGGATGTAATATAAATATAGTACTTATTGTTTATTTTTAAATCACTTATTGGGTAGGTGAGGTAAGGTTAATATGGGAAAACAACAGAGCCCAAATAGGTTTAAAAAAAAACATTGTAAATAAATATTTATCGACGTGGATGTACGAACGAGACAGTACATACAGTCGTACAGCAACACTAAGCAACGTGCTTTTAAGCGCGCGGTCCTCAGCAAACAATGCACCCACCTCCCACCCAACAGGCCGATGGGCATACTGCATAGCGTATGAAAAATACAATGCAATATAAAACTATAATACATAATAATTAAAAGTATATTAATTACAATCTAGACAGATGACAGAGAAGTAAAGTTAGAAGTGGAACTACCTAAAACTCGAGAGAGTTTGTTATAGTAACAACACAAACCTCGGAAGGGGTTGTGGATAGCAAAGATAATACAGTGCTGAACTTAAAGAGGAACAAAGTTTTTAGTGGGTCTGATCGAAATAGAGAAACTAATCTGGCTGATTAATTTAGAAGAATCAATTTTACTGTAGAGTAGTCAGCGACGATCAGACAAAGATGTAAGATATATATGTAGGGTAAGACGCCTTAAGGAGGCCACTAAGAACAAAAAGAAATGTTAAACGTGTTTTAGTAAAATCGACACAAAAAATGTATTTAACAATTATTTAATCCACTAAATTCAATAAATTTGTTTATAATTTATAACTTGAGAAAACATGATTTATCTTTGAAATTAAAATATTTAACTGTTCTGAAAAGTCTTATGTTTTTGATATGATATGATATTTTTAAAAACTAAATAAAATGGAGTACTTTATGCAATTTATTTAGAATTTTAAAGTGAAAAATAATTTAAAAATAAAATTTTCTTTACTGCATATAAATTGGGTATTTTTTGTCTATACTACTTGACATTCTGTAAACTTCTTATCGAATTTCGTTCTGTACCAGAGGCTACAAACGAGAAGTTGAGGAAACACAGAGCTAGGCGAAAATCGCCATTTTGGAGGACCCAATTTTTTTTTTTTTTTTTTTTTCAAAAGATTGAAAAATATTTGACAAACAAAATAATCAAATCAGCCAGCTCCTATGTCTTTTTATTGCCTCACAAAAAATTATCTAACGATGACATTTTGGCGAGCCAATGAGTAGATCCCCTTAATATTAATATGCCAAGCAGATTCTTTAATCAATAGATTACTTTTATTGAAACGCGACGGTAATTTTGACACTAGTACTCGGAAATTCTATTAAAATCCTGACACTTTTCAAAAGGTAGATGGTAAAATGATTATGAATGTGTTTTAACGAACACGGGAGCGATCCGCTCACTGTGCGACGCTGAGAAGAGCAAACAACAACAGAACGCACAAGACAATCACAAACAGAAACAGAAACCGAAACAGAAACAGAAGCGCCACTAACAGTGAATGTGTACGCGCATGTGTTTTTATCTTGAATCTCAGCTGAAATCATCTGGCCCGACCGCCCATCTCCCTATCTGCTTCTGTAGAATAAAGGGGTTGGCGCGACAGGCAGGACACCGCATTCAGCTGAGCAGCTACCTTGGTATTATGAAGGGCAATAGGTTGTGTGGTCGTGCTCGGTTCGAGTTAGGGTTCGGGTTCAGGTTCGTGTTCGGGTCGCGAGCTCCACGTGACATCGACTACGTTTCGGCTCTGCCTGAAGTCAGTAATTCACACTAGCCGGTGCCTGAGGGTCGAGAGGGGGTGTAGTGGGGAAATAACCGCCTGACGGGCGCACTTCTCTACGCTTTCAAACACCAAGAAATTTGTACTTCCGCTGGACGTCGACGGCCGTAGAAGATTTTAATTAAAAGCAGCAGGAAATGTGACCTAAATAATACTTCCGTATAGTGTGAAAAATTGCGCCAACTTAAGGCAATCGCATCATTCCAAGCCTTAGCTATGTAATTTGCCATTTGCCGCCCAATTTACCACCCAGCAAGCGGTGATCAGCATCAGGAGAAGCAACTGAAAATTGCATTGAAGCTTGCCAGTGCGTTAAGTCCTACCTCAGTAGGCAGTAAAGTGTACGAGTAACTAGTTCTCTTTCAATTAAACACAATTTTAATTTGACTCAAAGATTATCGCGATTTCACTTTTAGCCGCTTTTTATACTCCTAACTCTTAGGACAAAATGGCAAATATAAAACATTTCTGATCCGCACTTATAGTCGACTCCCAGAACCAATAGTCCTACATCAACTAAATTTAGCACACATAAATAAGGAACTAAACTAATCCTTCAAATGGATTACAATAGTGTGTAGTTAATGTCAAAATAAAGTCAAAAATATGAATTTTCATAAAACACTGTTCAGATGTATGCATTCATGTTTTTTTAAAACTGACAAATATTTTTGGTTATCGGGTAAAATCATCATACACATATTTTATATATAAGCAATCGTTTGGAAATCAATCATGAGTGTATATAACTTTGTTGTCAGCTACAATTTGAACTAATGTTGCAGTGGATCATATAAATAAAAATCTGTAGATAGATTAATGTCGCGTTTAAATAAAATATATAGACTTTTCCCTTCCATCTTGTTTAGATTAGAATCGAATCGTCAATAATTTAATTTTAATGACCAGGTTTCGTTCAAGTCGAAAAATCACATTCAAGACTTCTATAACAACAACTCGTGTAAACTTAAGTCTGAACTTAGATTTTCTATAGTGCCATACCAATAAAAAACATACACAATTCATTTGCGATTTTCTTTTAAAGAGAAGAGAAAGATAACTATTTTAAAAAAAGCTCAAATTTAATACGGGGGTGAACAAATTTCCTCTATGCACTTATTCTAGGCATGTGGTTCGAGTTGACATGGACAGTAAATCGATGTGTTAAACTCGTTATTGCTTTGCTTTAAAGGTAGTTTTTTCTGGCACGCAAACAACCTGGAAATGCAATCAATAGCAAATCGTCTTCAGCAATTAGAGCCGCACGTTAACTGCCGCCTTTCACCTCTCACGTGCCGATTTCTAGCTGTTGGAAGGCGGGGCCCTTAATCCCACCTTACACAGTTGTAAGATATTGGTATTTATTGTTAGTCTTTAAGTGTAATCGTAAGAGAAAACATGGAATGTTATTGCGTTATCAATAGGAGTTTAGGAGTTAAGACGCCCTCTATAGGCTGTGCGTGGAGCGGTCGGGTGTAACTCTGCACAGAAGTTCTGTGGTGAAGAGAAAGCTTTCGGGGTGAAGTTGCAATGCAGCAGTTTCCACGTGGCTGGATTGAGAGCGTAGAGGCACTTGGTGATCAACTCTAGAAGTACATAGGCGTCAGTAAAGGAAGCGACGGAAGGGAACAGAAAACAGAACGTGAGTAGAACAGTTAGGAAAGATAAAAGTCCCAGCTAAAACACTACTTTACATTGTCATCTTTCTCCTGTCTAGATTGACTCAGCTGCAGATTGTAATATTTGCAACACGTGACGCATTGGCACAACCTTAAATACAGAACTTGAGCAAATTTAATGTTTTCATATTATATACGCCGCATTTATGCATCTTTCGTGCAATCTATTCTTAGCTTTTTGCTGTTGCTGCTGCAGCAAATAATTGGTCGATGTGGCGTATGCTTAATTTTTGAGAAGGCATCCAACCTTTGCTCCTTTGCTCTGTTACTTTGTTCTACCTGCTAGCAGTGCTGTCATAACAGCCTTTTTTCGATCAAAACTCTTCTTTTTTAATAAATATGGTTACATTTTTTTAAGACATATAATGTGTGAGTTTAGTTTGCAGAAAAATTTTCTATTTTCGACTGATTTGTCCTATGAAAGCTATAGTATAGTTGTCCGATCCTGATCAAACATGGTAAGCCTAGTTAAAACAAGTAAGAAAGGCTACAGTCGATCGAGCCGACTGTAAAAGACCCCGTACTCCCATAGAAGTGCGCAATTGTATTCAATTTAAATTCAAATTTTCGAATGAAATTTAAAAACATTAATTTTATATGTACATTTTGAATTGAAATTTAAAAAAAATTAAATTAACAATTCGCATTGCCGCAACTCTATCAGTTGCACCACGCGCCACTTTCAAGAATTCTCCGATAATCAGCATTTACATTTTATTCATACAAACACACATTCGTTTGAAATTATATGTATGCATGTATGTATGTATGTGTGTATTCGGCGCGGCCAGCGTCTGCCGGCAGCGCTGTCGCCACACAAGCATCGAAAACGTTCGAACATGTGTTTGTATGTTTCTGTCTCGCTCTCGCGCGTAAGTGATATTGTTAAATAACAAACTTTGTAACGCAGTAGCTCTTTTGTTAAAGGTAGTATGTTGATGGCACTTTCAGAATAGTTTGATTTTATATGTCTCTATACGAATGTTGAATTACAACACTCTACTATATGAATAAATGCCTTAAAAACGGCATTAAAGCGTAAAAGTTTTTTAGCTGATGTGGGGAAAAGGGGCGTGACAGCTCAAAATTTTTAATGGCATTGCATTAAGGGTGTCACTAGCAACCTGTTTACCAGAAATGGTGTTCCTAAGTGCCATAGTTACTGAGTTATTGGCCTAAAAGTAAATTTTTTTTCGAGGTGTGTCTGGTTTTTTGCTCATTGCGGGGGCGGTAAGGGGCGTGGCAACAATTTGAAATAAACTTGATCTGCTCGCGAAGATAACGGACTTTCATTCCAAATTTGGTGTCTCTAGCTTTTGTAGTTTAAAAGATCCAGGTGTTCATACGGACGGACGGACAGACGGACAGACAGACAGACGGACAGACGGACATTGCTATATCGACTCGGCTGTTGATGCTGATCAAGAATATATATACTTTATGGGGTCGGCCACGCCTCCTTCTGCCTGTTACGCACATTTCGCTTCTGACAAACCTAATAGACCCCTATACTCTTTTTTAGAGTACGGGGTCTAATGATACCATCCAGAAATTGATCATATTGTGATCGATGCAAGGAATGCGTTTAGCATTCTTGATGTGCGATCGTGGCGACGACCTAAAATCAACTCCGACCATTACCTTGTCGCAGCCAAGGTTCGCGCAAGGTATGCCAAGGAAGCCAAGAAATGGAAGCTGCAATCGCTACAGCACAGGAATGTCATCTCCACTCGACTCTCTGGTCGACTTGGCATGCTTTCTCCAACGCCTATAATCAATCTAACGCCATCATCGTTACTGCTGTAGAAACAAATGTGTCCAGATCCTTGGTTAAGCTGATGATATTGATAAAACTGCGGCTTTTGAAACAATCGATAAAGAATCAGCAAGTTTTGGACTTGCAGTTAATATAGGCAAAGCAACGTTTATGGTGTGCAGTAACAGGGAATCGCAAAGTCTTGACTCTCATCTTAAGTACTTTGTCTATTTAGAAACTGCAGTGACACGCAACAACGATATCAGCCTGAAGATCAAGAGGAGTATCACACTTGCCAACGGACGTTAATTTGGACTCAGTGGGCAAATGAACACCAGAACCCCCTCTCGAAAGACAAAGCTAACTCTGTACAAGGCAGTCATCATTTATTGCTTCTTTATGGTGCGGAAGCCTGGACAGTGTCACACGATTTTGATGAGTTATTTCAAATGGTGCTATGTATTTCATTTATTAATTTCTCAAACTAGACAAAGATTTCAGAACCTTTACCTAAGTTGTATATTCGGAATATTACAACCGGAGAAACTACTTTATACAAAGAGAAATGCTACCGGAAAGCTTTCGGCTAAGTACAGAGAAGACATCTTAGGTAATTTTTATACCCTGTGAGGATATATTGGGTTTGTGCGAACAAGCCTTGACCGCCTGTCCATTCATATGAATGCCAAGATGGTAAAAGCTAAAACACCAAATTGGGTACATATACTATTTTAATGTGCACGTAGATCATGCCTAATTTAATTTTTTGCCACGCCCCCTAACTACCCTACCAATTGTAAAATACATATTGAAAACGCGATAACTACACATATTATTTGTAAAGTACTATTCTAATTATACCAAGTTTGTTCCGGATCGGACCACAATATCCTACAGCTCCCATAGGCCAAATCGGTAATTGTGTGAGCAAGTGCAAGCGAGGCAGAGCGTGCTTCTTCTTCTTTCCTCTTTGATCAGCTGTTCAGCTGCAACATTCGAGTTGCGTATCCCAGAATCAATTGGATTTCTAATTGATTTAGCACGTAAAGTGGGCCTGACTGTACTTTGATTCTAGTTTAATGTGAAATGTAAAATTTTCCGTACAAAACACTTGATAATTTCTCTCAGTGTAGTTTTTAAAAGCTAAGGCAAAGGTAAAATGAAGTACTCCTTTACAATTTAGGGAGGTCTAAGTAGCACCTGCATCAAGTGTCAAAACAATTTACTCTTCTATATCTGCTTTTACTATTTGACTCAGTATCTAAAAACATTCGTCAACAATATTTATTTTTGAGCGTTCAAAATATATAAAAAACGATAAATGTATATATTTTCTATTTTTTCCACTTTGTTTTGGTATTTTACCCACTACTATTATCAACTAATTGGAGTAGCGCCGGATATCGAAGTGCCTCCGACGGTTCCTCTCGTTTCATACCAACGCAATACATTCCCATACCAAACAAAGGATGTGAATATATCGGAAGTATCGGAACTAATTACTCCGGTAGTAGAAATGAATACCCAGGCTATATATGTCCATCAAGGATCGGAAAATCAGGAGGGGCATGAGATTCAAGTGTTTATCCCGAAAGACGGTGTACGTGTGAATCCATTTCAAGTGTGCATTATTGTGTTAATTATTTACATATTGCTGAAATGGATAAAGGGAGTGCAGAATGTTTCCAAAGAAGAAGAAGAAGCTGCCATAAATGAACGTTATCTAGAACAATCGGAGGACTTAATGGATAGTACTAGTAGCCATCGTGTTGCTCAAGACTTGGAGAATACATCCCAAAGTGCTAATGATATTTCCAACTTCCTTCAAATAGAAACTGTCGAATACTTTCCAGCTGAAAAAGAAGATGATAATGATAATGATAATGAATCAATAGGCTCAATATACGAGGAAGCGTCTGATGAACTAGAATCTAAGGACATATCTGTCCCTAATGTATTAATGGACCTTGATGGCATAAAAAACCGTTTGGAGGAAGTAGGGGCTGAAGCTGGCTCAGTGTCGGCACGGTCCTTTACTTCCCAAGAATTTATATCGCTTGATGAATCCATTGATGAAATAGAAACAATGGATGTACCACTCCTTAAAAGATCAGAAGGCATTGAAATCCGTTTCGAGCAAACAGTTGAAAGAAAAAACTCAGGGAAAAACTCAGTTTCTGAAAAACCCGGTACTTCTGAAAGAGTTTTATTGGATGAGGAACCCTGTGAACTGATTATGAAGGATATACCTCTAGAAGGATCAAAAGATATTAATTGTTCCGAGCAAAAAGACGAAGACGAAGGCGAAGACGTTTCTCAAAAACACCTCGCATATCAAGGAATTTTACAGGGAATAATTCAACTTGAAGGATCAAAAAACATTGAAGCTTGTTCAGAACAAAAAGAAAACGATCAATCGGAAGGATTTATAGTTCATAAAGACAAGGAACACGAGGAAGAAAATGGGGAAATTTCGGAAGAGCCCTTTGGTGTTTCAGGCTTATCATCGGATGGGGATTCCCGTGAAGAAAGGCAAACGATGGATGTATCTCCACGTGAAGGATCAGAATATAAAATGCAAATTTCTAACGACTTAAAAAATGAACCTGTTTTTGGAGATGACTCTACTTCTAACGCCCAGGGTGCACTGCCCACCGATGAAGAGGAACTTCAGAGCAAAAATAAAGATCCGACAAATTTAAGTGGATGCGAGTCTCATTTTGAACGGTAAGAAAATCATTTAATTCACACAAAATTTTACAAAGTTCTAAAATCAAAAAAAAAGAGTCTTTTAAGGGAATTTAAATTCGAGAAAAAACTTAAATACTTAAGAAAGTTCTTACTGCAGGAACTTTAATTGATAAAATATTTTTACATTAGTGCAGAAATCTCAAAAATTGAGATTTGTAAACATTATAATTTAATATAATTTTAATGGAAATAATTTTTACATTTTTTTTTAATTTCTTTTTTCCAAATTTCCACAAGTTTAAGGAACAAAATGAAATTAATAAAATATTTTTTAAGCAGTGACAACATAAATCACAATAACGAAACCGCTAAGGATAATACCTGTGACTTGGAATCGGAGCTAAGCCATAACCTGAAAACTCCCGGCAATGAAATAATACCGGAAACTATTAACTTTGATGGAACCGTGCAACTCGTACTCTATACACCAAATGGTCATCCCTACGAATTGAATTGTACTGTAGTTCCAGATGCCTAAATGTTGATAACTTTCGAGGTGCATAAATGTTGATTGATAACTTTAAAATGTAAAAAATAAATGTTTTAAATTTAAAATATTTTTTTATATTTTAGGGACGTTTCAGTGTTCTATTAGAGTTGTTAATAATAATTATCCATACCAAGTTTGGTCCGGATCGGACAACTATATCCTATAGCTCCCAAATCGGTCGAAAATAGGTATTTTGTATGAAGAACAAGAAAGAAAAGTACAGTCGAGCGCGCCCGACCGTATAATACTCTCTGCATGTTCCCGATTAAATTATTAAAATCGGTATCGAGATATTACTATGTGTTTTACTTGCATTAAAACACGTTGAAACAAAAACAATCTAAGCATAATCAAACACACATCTGTTTGTTTGTATTCGAATACACATACGACATTATACGTGTGTATGTATGTGTGTATTCGGCGCGGCCAGCGTCCGCGGGCAGCGCTGCCGCCACACTGGCAGCGAAAACGTTCGAACATGTGCTTGTATGTTTCTGTCTCGCTTGCACTTATGTTCATTCATTTATCAATATTGTAACGCTTCTAGTTGTTTTGTTTATAGTCCGATTTTTATGCACCTTTCAGGATAGTTTGATATAATTAGTCTCCATACGAATAATATTTTACAGTACTGTACTATATCAACAAATGTCTTAGAAACGGAACGAAAGTTGAGAATTATTTTTATTAATTGTGGGAAAAGAGGGCGTGGCAGCTCAAAACTTTAAGTGCATTTATGCTATCGCTAGGAACCTTCATACCAAAATTTGTGATCCTAGGTGCCATAGTTACTGATATATTTGCCGAAAACACCAATTTTTTCCGAGGTGTGTCCAGTTTTTTGCTTATTGTGGGCGAATGGGGCGTGGCATCGAAAAAAAAAGATTCTTGTATTGACTGAATAAATATGATACATGATATAGTGGTCCGATCTGGATGAGTTTTGGCTTGCATATGGGATTTGATACTATGTTCATATAGTGTAAATTAGAGATAGCCCAAACAGAAATTTTTATTTCACCGATTGCTCCTATAAACACTATATAATATATTCATCCGATCTGGCCGATTAACATGCGAACCACGTCTTGAGAGAATACTCATCTATACCAAGCTCTATCAACAAGCTCTATAGAAACAAACTGGAAAACGGACATGGCTATATCAACTGATCAACAATATATTTACTTTATAGGGTCGGCCAGGCCTTCTTCTATGCGTTACAAACTTTCTGACAAAAACATAAAACTTAATGAAATTGTGGTAAAATAAAGACCCCAAACAAATAAGCTATTTTCCACTAACTTATCCTTTATGTTCTAAAAGGGTTATAGAAATGGTAAAAATTAAATATTTTACCTTAACTTTAGGATTGGCTCAATACAACATATTTAACCAGCACACGATTTATTAGGGTTATTGATAAATACTAAGCCAATTCGTTTGCCGACCAAAAAATCATTCTACCGATTTGGTCAAAGGTAGTCTCACCAAATTCTGGAAGCTTGAAAATTATGGTGTGGATTACAAACGTTTGTTTATCTACTGCTTTGAAGTTTTTATTACCACTTATTGTGTAGACGTAAGACTTTTTTTTAATTTCAGGGGCCGACTAGGGCGTGGTTTTGCAGGGGTTCATAGCAGTGTATGTATCTAATTTAGTTGCGTCAGCTTTAGTTTTTTTACAAACTCTGTCTGTCCACAGTTCAGCATCTTAATCAGAGATTGTGCGACCTAGAATCACCATGAAAATTGTTGTGGGGACCCGCCCTCTCCGTCTTTGCAATCGAAAACAACCGAATAGCGAGGGCTATTTCAAAGCAACAGCCGCAATAACAGCAACTTTATAAAAAACACAAGATAGAATTCCTCGAGACTTTAGGATACCCGATACTCAGTTTCTATATTTTGTTAACAATGGGGTATGATATTAATATAAGGGCCCCGTATGAAACTTTGTTTGCGGTCCATTATGAAATATCAACAAATTTTAATTTATAAGTATTTTTTTTTTCCATAATTTATACAAAATGCAAACTCAATAGACCGACGTGACAGGTCTTACCGCCGTTCATTTTCTATCAAAGTTATAAAATAATTTTTTATCAGTTTTAATTTTGTAAAACTTTTTGCAACAGTTGCAGTTGTAACTGGGAAGCGCAAAATTAAAAAGCATTTTGTTCCTACCTCCGGAAAACTGGATGATATACGTAGTATGGAACTTTACCAGCGATTACAAAAGAGCTCCAAAATGGATTGAAGTTTTTTATTTTCAGATTTTATACATGTGTTTACAGATTTTATTAATCAAAAGAAGAATCAAAGTACAGTCGGGTTCACCCGTTCTTAAGAGACCCTGCGTGAAGTTAGGTCCTGCCTTGATATTATAGAAATCTTCAATTTGCGTGCTAAATCAATCAGAATTCCAATTGATTCTGGTAAACGCAGATCAAAAAAGAAAAGAAGAAGAAGAGAGCTGTAGGATATAGTGGTCCGATCCGGACCAAACTTGGTATATTTATAATAGTACTTTAGACATAATATGTGAATTTGTGGAGAAGAATCCGAAATCGAGTTTTGAGCTTATCAGTACAGATCCAATCAACTTGTGTAATTCTGGGCTATTTCACAACTCTAATAAAACACTAAACCTCCTTAAAAAATTGACAAATTTATTAAATTTATAACATTTATTTATTACATTTGAAAGTTATCAACATTTAGGCATCTGGAACTACAGTACAATTCAATTCGTAGGGATGACCATTTGGTGTATAGAGTACGAGTTGCACGGTTCCATCAAAGTTAATAGTTTCCGGGATTATTTCATTGTCGGGAGTTTTCAGGTTATGGCTTAGCTCCGATTCCAAGTCACAGGTATTATCCTCAGCGGTTTCGTTATTGTGATTTATGTTGTCACTGCTTAAACAAATATTTTATTAATTTCATTTTGTTCCTTAAACTTGTGGAAATTTGATCATTTAGATGTTCGTAAAAAAAACTTAAAAACTATTCCTAAAACTAAATTATTGTGATATATAACAAAACTAATTTCCATTAAAATTATATTAAATTATTATGTTTACAAATCTCAACTTTTGAGATTTCTGTCCTAATCTAAAAAGCAATTAGCAAGTAAAGAGCAAATTAGCAATTAAAATTCCAGCAGTGAGAACTTTCTTAAATATTTAAGTTTTTTTCTCGAATTTAAATTCCCTTGAAAGACTTTTTTTTTTTGATTTTAGAACTTTGTAAAATTTTGTGTGAATTAAATGATTTTCTTACCGTTCAAAATGAGACTCGCATCCACTTAAATTTGTCGTATCTTTATTTTTGCTCTGAAGTTCCTCTTCATCGGTGGGCAGTGCACCCTGGGCGTTAGAAGTAGAGTCATCTCCAAAAACAGGTTCATTTTTTAAGTCGTTAGAAATTTGCATTTTATATTCAGATCCTTCACGTGGAGATACATCCATCGTTTGCCTTTCTTCACGGGAATCCCCATCTGATGATAAGCCTTCCGAAATTTCGCCATTTTCCTCCTCTTGTTCCTTGTTTTTACGAACTATAAATCCTTCGGATTGATCTGAAAGATGAGAAGCAAGCGACTCTTCTAAAACTGAACCATTTTCGTTATCTTTTTTCTGGAAAAGATTTCCAATATCCTTATCATCTTCTGATCCGCTAATTATAGACATATCATTAGTTACTTGTTGTTCACAAAACTCCTCAGCCGATAAAAATCCGTGAGAAACGAGCGATTTTTGTAAGAGTAAATTATCTTTTTGTTCCGAATGGACTTTAATGCTTTTTGATCCTTCAAGTTGAATTATTCCCAGTTCTAGTTCATCACAGGATTTCTCATCTGATAAAATTCCTTGAGACGCGAGGTGATTTTGAGAAACGTCTTCGCCTTCGCCTTCGTCTTTTTGCTCGGAACAATTAATATCTTTTAATCCTTCAGGAGGTATATCCTTTATAATCAGTTCACAGGATTCCTTATCCAGTAAAAGTCTTTCAGAAGTGCCGTGTTTTTCAGAAACTGAGTAACCTTCACCTGTTTGTTTGGAACGGCTTTGAATGATCTTTGCGGCTTCTGATCTTTCAAGGGGTGGTACATCCATTGTTTCCAGTTCATCAATGGATTCCTCAAGCGATATAAATTCTTGGGAAGTAAAGGACCGTGCCGACACTGAGCCAGCTTCAGCCCCTACTTCCTCCAAACGGTTTTCTATGCCATCAAGGTCCATTAATACATTAGGGACAGATATGTCCTTAGATTCGAGTTCATCAGACGCTTCCTCATATATTGAGCCTATTGATTCATTATCATCTTCTTTTTCAGCTGGAAAGTATTCGACAGTTTCTATTTGAAGGAAGTTGGAAATATCATTAGCACTTTGGGATGTATTCTCCAAGTCTTGAGCAACACGATGGCTACTAGTACTATCCATTAAGTCCTCCGATTGTTCTAGATAACGTTCATTTATGGCAGCTTCTTCTTCTTCTTTGGAAACATTCTGCACTCCCTTTATCCATTTCAGCAATATGTAAATAATTAACACAATAATGCACACTTGAAATGGATTCACACGTACACCGTCTTTCGGGATAAACACTTGAATCTCATGCCCCTCCTGATTTTCCGATCCTTGATGGACATATATAGCCTGGGTATTCATTTCTACTACCGGAGTGATTAGTTCCGATACTTCCGATATATTCACATCCTTTGTTTGGTATGGGAATGGATTGCGTTGGTATGAAACGAGAGGAACTGTCGGAGGCGCTTCGATATCCGGCGCAACTCCAATTAGTTGATAATAGTAGTGGGTAAAATACGACCACAAAGTGGAAAAAATAGAAAATATATACATTTTTCGTTTTTTATGTATTTTGAATGCTCAAAAATAAATATTGTTGACGAATGTTTTTAGATACTGAGACTTATAGTAAAAGCAGATATAGAAGAGTAAATTGTTTTGACACTTGATGCAGGTGCTACTTAGACCTCCCTAAATTGTAAAGGAGTACTTCATTTTACCATTGCCTTAGCTTTTAAAAACTACACTGAGAGAAATTATCAAGTGTTTTGTACGGAAAATTTTACATTTCATGCTGATTTGTCACATCAATCAAGAATCAAAGTACAGTCATGCTCACCCGACCGTAAGATACCCTGTGAGAAATCAGGTCCTGCCTTGAGATTATAGAAGTATTCACTTTGCTAAATGAATCCAATTGATTCTAGTAAACACAACTCGAACGATACAGATGATTAGCTAATCAAAAAGAAAAGAAGAAGAAGCACGCTCTGTCTCGCATTTTCGTCCGATTTGGCCTATGGGAGCTATTAGATACAGTGGTCCGATCCGGACCAAACTTGGTGAGTTAGTTATTTGTTACATATTTTTTCCTGAATGTTTATACAGTTGCGCGCAAACAAATATTAGTGGTTTACAAGCACTTTGAAAGATCACGATAACTCGCATAAAAATATTCTGTTCTGCTCAAAACTGGTTAGAAACGTTTACTGAAATGTGTATCATATAATTAACTCATTATAACCATGTAAATTCATTTTTATGCGTAAATGCAATACTTTGGGCGAGCAAAATAATAATAGTGAAGACTCCAACTTCACACAAAACGTAAACTATTGCGAGTAAATTAATGGTTTCAACCCTATTTGGCTTATTAAGTGTATCTTACCTAAATTAAAAAAATTGTAATACTAGGTACTCATAATGGGCCGGGGAAAGCACACATCCCTCGAGAGGGAAAGTCCTATAGCGAAGATCAAAAAATCCTGATGTGCTCACCCACAGTTATTCGGAATACCCTTAAACCCCCAAAAGAAAAAGAAACCCGCGGTCGAAAGCGAATAGTGAGATCTTCGATAAGTCATCCCTTCGCGTCTGCCGTGGACATCAAAAATGATCTGGAAGTACCTGCAAGTGTGTGGACAGTACGACGAGTACTTAAGAGGGCCGACTTGAAGTCACATAGTCCGAGAAAAGTTCCCCTTCTCTCAAATCAAAGAAGAACGTGAATCAAAGAATTCAATATTCAAAAGTTCGCCTCAATTGGCCTGTGGAGAAATAGAGAAACGTACTGTGGTCTGATGAGTCCAAAGTTGTATTGTTTGGGGGCAAGGGATCCCGACAGTATGTTAGACGTCCAAAATCCATCAGGAATACCGTCGCCAATACACAAAAAAGACAATAAAACATGGAGGATGCAGTGTAATGGTTTGGGGCTGCTTTTCGTATCTCGGTGTTGGTCCCATACATTGCATCGAAGGCATCATGGATCAGCGTACGTTAAAATTACACAGGAAATAATGCTACGCTATGCCGGGGACGAGATGACGCTTCGTTGGGCCTTTCAACAGGACAACGACCCGAAGCACACAAGCAGTGCCAATTATTGGTAAGCTCCATGCCACAACGTTGCGCAGCCGTACTCGCCAACAAGGGTCACTCCACAAAATATTAATTTGTAGACAATGAGTAGAGCTTTTTATAATGAGTGTAATTTTTGAAAAAAAAAACTTTGTAAAATAAATAATAAATACTTAAGTAACAATATCTCATACCAAAAACCGTGAATCAACCATCAAAAGCATTCGTTTCTAGGGGTTGCTTATATTTAAACGAGACACTAAATGTAACTTACATACATATATGTATATACATACATACGTTTGACTGTATGCACATATGTATGTATATATGTACATATGTTGACAGCCAGCACTGCCACCATACAGGCAATGATAGAATTATCCTCCACACGGATTATAAGTATAAGTATAAGTATAAGTATAAGTATAAGTATAAGTATAAGTATAAGTATAAGTATAAGTATAAGTATAAGTATAAGTATAAGTATAAGTATAAGTATAAGTATAAGTATAAGTATAAGTATAAGTATAAGTATAAGTATAAGTATAAGTATAAGTATAAGTATAAGTATAAGTATAAGTATAAGTATAAGTATAAGTATAAGTATAAGTATAAGTATAAGTATAAGTATAAGTATAAGTATAAGTATAAGTATAAGTATAAGTATAAGTATAAGTATAAAGTATAAGTATAAGTATAAGTATAAGTATAAGTATAAGTATAAGTATAAGTATGAGTATAAGTATAAGTATAAGTATGAGTATAAGTATAAGTATAAGTATAAGTATAAGTATAAGTATAAGTATAAGTATAAGTATAAGTATAAGTATAAGTATAAGTATAAGTATAAGTATAAGTATAAGTATAAGTATAAAGTATAAGTATAAGTATAAGTATAAGTATAAGTATAAGTATAAGTATAAGTATAAGTATAAGTATAAGTATAAGTATACAGTCGATGTTAATCAAGAATGAATATCGGCCACGTCTCCTACCTGTTACACACATTCCAAAGGTGTATATAGGTGTATAAGTGTTCATGCCTACTAAAACTTTTGGGCTGAAATAGGAAAACTTGATGTTGATTGAAATAAACTTACGTCTATAAATATTGATGTTTATTTGCATTAAATACAATGAATTTGCTTGGACTTCAATAACACAATATTGATCGAACGATTTAAATAATAGGCTCATCTGAGAGGAGCAGATAACCAATAAGAAACACAATTTCCTCAGTAATGTTTATGTATGTATGTGCTGTATCTATAGTAAATACTATATGTATAACAATTACACTTACAAAAAGTACACGACATGATATTACAAATATGTATGTTGCGGGGTCTGGGACCGGGACCGGGACCAAGACGGGGACGTGAACGGGAATAGGAAAGGGGGGACAACAGCAATAATAATAGTAATGATAATATTAACTCTTAAGCGGAGGCTACGCGCAATGTTTTGCTATATAAAGTTGAAAGTTGTATACTTTATGCTTTAAAGTTTAAACACATTTAGACGTTTGTATGTATAAGTATGTGGTATATGCATATCCAAAATGTTTTTATACTTAAAGAACTAGAAAACATCATATTCAGCAGCATTTATCATAATCTTTATCTGCATCATCATCTTTATGAATATTATACATACAAATACAAATAGCTTTAATTATTATTATTATTATAAACTTTATACTTTGCGCTCGAGCATGTATCGATATGAAGAGTACTATCTGGAGTACTCATCCCCGATTCACAGCTCCACCCTGGCACATATCCAGGTTAATAAAGTTAATAAAGCATTTAATGATTTTATAACTTAATAATTTCTTAGGACACTTTAGCGAAACATAAGATCAGTAAGCTTCTCTTTATCATATTTGCATATTTTTATACGTACTTATACATTAATATTAATTTATATTATTTATTTACTTTGCGTTGTTTAAGTGCTTCAAATTTGCGTTTCAGCAATTTTAGCCCAGAATGTCTACGAAGGCAACGTGCGCCGTTTTTAATTTTTTTTTTTAAGATTCTATTTTCAGTTTCACTTTCAGTTTTAGTTTTAGTTTAAGTATCAGTTACAGTTACTGTTTCTGTTTCCTTATCTCGCACAATATAATTTTCTCCTTTTAGCTGTAGAATTTATATATACTATTGCAGTATCTAATTGTTATAAGGACGACGGCATTTTAGGAATTGTTTATGCACAAAGCAATTAGTAATTAGTTTTCTTTCAATGTTCGCTTTGAAGCCTACATATACATATATATATATATATATATATATATATGTATATATACATATAGAAATATATATATATATATATATATATATATGTATATATACATATAGAAATATATTTATATATAGAAATATATTTATATATATAAATATATATATATATGATTAAGATATATATTTAATGTATGCGAAAGTGAAGTCTGTCTGTGTGTGAGTGTGTCTAAATTTTTTATGACTATTTTGTGGAAACAGTTGAATTTATAACATATTGACTTGTCTCAACTTGGTCTAGTTGGTTTCCTTGTTCCAGTGGTTCCGTGATTTCTGTGCTTGGTTAGTACATTGATTGATTGGTTGATTGATTGTTTGTTAGTGCTGCTTGCTGCTTAGTATCTGCTATTGTTAAACTGTGAATTCACTGCCGAGCTGACAGCAGAGGAGGCGGCTTCCTGGACATGCTGATTACGCAAAAACTCCGTGGTAAACTCTGCCTTGGCCTTGTCCATGCTGGCCCCAGTGCTGCGATAAATCGAATGAATCTTCATGATCATTAGCACATTGGCTCCAGCAGTGATCGCAAAACAGAACGCAATGATCAGCAACAGGAGTCCAACAATAATACCCGCAGCTGAGCTCTGGAACCGTGAGATGGCCGTGATAAATCCACAGTAGCCAAGCTGCGTGAAGCCAATGGCTTGGACGATCGTGTAGACCGTTTGAAAGAAGTACACAAAGAAGAACACCATAAAATTAAAGCTTGAATCGTTGCGGAATGCCTTATAAGCTGGCCGAAACCTATGTGTATGTGTAGCACCAAAAAGACAGAGATGGAAACGTATTAAAATAACAGCTATATGGAAAAAGGAGGAGAACGATAGAGATAAAAACTAACCAGCAAACATATGAAGCGGGCGTAAAGACCACAGTGTAGAATATGGCCAGAAACAGATTGGCAACATTTCCCTCATAGAATAGCAGAATGAAACCTCCGACAATATTGGCGCACAGCGTCATGGTGTAAACTGTTGACAAAATAGAAGGGAAATTCAGATTTAATATAAATAATAAATTTAAAATACTAAGTAGTTATCTTTATAATCCAAATCAATATTAGCATTCTATGTACATTCGTTATGAAAAACGTTTTTGTTTTTAAAAATGTCTTAATGAAGTCACAGACAATGGGTTTGGTATTGCTCTATACGTTCTGGTAAAGTTTAGTCAAATTCGAGTTTCTCTATTGTAAATGTAGCTTTCATAGAAAAAAGTTAAAATATTTATATATTTTATAACATTTTTAAAAAGTCCTCAATAATTGTGAGTTATCCTTTTGATTTAAGAAGCCAGTGGCCTAAGTGGTAACTGTCTAAATACATTAATATAACACTCTAAAATCGTGTAATAATTAGCCCGTTTATCGCATTAGTCGCTTGTCTAAACTGTAAACAAATTTACCAGTTGTTACAATTAATTCTGAAAATATAATTGTAATCATTAATAGGGGTCTTGAAGTACAAAAGCTTTATAGCCGCCCATTATGACTGCCTATGACTAATGCAGAGCTCGGTGGTCTTATCAGGCCTAACCGCTAATATAACAATAATATGGTGATAATGAACAGCAACCAAGTGTCCAAATATGCTTACACATCCAAATGTAGTACAAGTGCTTGACAAGCTTTTGGAACTCGGGCGGTATTTCGACCTCAAAGTCCTGGTAGAAGCACGGCTTTAAACAGAAGTTATCCGGCAGGGGTGGCCAATTGTTCAACTGTGGCACATTGCCTTGTAACTGCTGCTCACGGCGATCCAGCTCGGCAGCCTTGCGGTCCAGTTCCTCCTGACGGCGCTGCGGAAAAATATATATAAGTTAGGAATCTTTTAACTAAAGTCGGGAGTTTACACATAGACAGTCTAGGGTGCGGTTGTCAGTGTGTGTCATACAATAGATACTTTCTATCATGTACACACACATGCAGCCATATATTCAGTCGCAGTGTACAAAGCACGCCTTTGTGACAGCAGCCGTTGCTTCTGTCGCTGGCTCTGCCGCAGCCGCAGCAATGCAGAAAACCGCATAGAAATATTTGTAATGCGAGTCGCTTTAACGGTTGCTAACTGGAGCACGCATAGACAGACAGGCAATCAGCCCTGGTCTGAATTTTACATTATAATGATTTACCTGCAGCTCTTCCGAGGTGATCTGTATACTGGTACTTGGCGCCGATGCACCTAACGAGCTGGGCTGTGGGGGTGGCACATTCTGTGATAGAGGCTGCACAACAGCCGCTGTATTAGTTGAGTTTATTTGAAGCTGCGGCTTGGCCTGCTCCTCAAAGGGGTTGTAGTCCTCCAGAGAAACATTGGTGGACATACGTGTCGCCTGCTGTATGGCGGGATCCTAGTTACGGAACGGAAAAAGAGCAAATATATTAGCTGAAGCTTGTATTCTGTGTAGGCGGAACATACAGACACACATATGCCTACACACGTCTATACCAATACGTGCCATCGCTGCTGCATCTACAATCACATACGCACACAAACACGCACGCATACGTAAAAATAAGCTTATTCATGCATGTATGTGTATGTGTGTCGGGTTTTCATCAGCAGAATTTTGTTGTCAGGCTTACCGCAAATGGATTATCCAGATTGGGCTCCCCGAACGGGTTTTCATCAAAGGCGTCGCGTGACATTTTGCTGGGTTGCTACTGTTGTCCTTGTCTTTAATTGTGCCTAGTAAATGTTTTCTGCTGTTTTTTACTTTTTCCGTATTTTTGCTATTGAGTGACGATTTTTCGGAATATGATGTGACCAGTTGCGCGATTTTGTGTGACCAGTTGCGGTATTCTGTGTGACCGAATCTAGTTAGTGGTTAAATACCCAAACAATTTGCAGAAAATAAACGAACGCGATAGCAAACTACCAAATAACGATATATCGCATGAACGATATATCAAAAAATTCATCGTCACATGTTATCGATGAATGGTGGTAAAGCAAAATTCAAATTTCTGTTAACATCGTAAGAAGTTTTTATTATTCATTAAAGTACAGCTTAACACTTGATGTACTTGGAAGACAATTGTAAAGATATACTCTTTACATTTTATAAACATATACAAAAAATTACGTTTAGATACATTATTATTACTACATACATATTATAGCTATATGTACGATATTACACGCTACAATAAATTAAATCTTTATTGTTCTCTTTTATATATTCGCCAGTCACTCATGATCTGTGTCTAAGTACTTTTTATAGAATTAGATATACATATGATTATTTATGTATAAATATATGTGTTCCGCTTTTGTAATTGGTACACCAAAAATACTTTGACGCATTTTGACTTAAGACCCACGATTGTTATACAAATCAACATGCATAAGCATGTATGCATGCAGATGTAAGTATGTATAGCGCTTTATAGACTATCAACTACATTTTGCGTAGAGTAAAAAAAAATATATATATACTATTTTATATAAAATATATGTTATGTTTAATTGTTGACATTTTTATGGAAGTGTATTTTCGAATGTATGGGTGTGTTTAGACCAATACATACAGGTTAACATACATACATACACACTATTCCCGTTTCTTGTTCGCTAATTCTATGCCAATAACAGTTACTGTGTATGCTAAGAGTTGACAGTGTAAACTTCAAAATGGGAAGCATTCCAAATTCAACCTAGCCCGAAATTTCAATAACTCTTGTCTTTTACTTTTACTTATGTGTTCTTTTTCTTCTTTTTTTGCGTTTTGTGTTTTATGGTTTTTCTAGTGTTTCTTGTGATTTCTAAACGATTTTGCTTTCAAATGTGATTTCCAGCTGGTTTTTTCGTTTCTTTAGCTGTCTCCACTGACTGCCTAATAATTATACGGTCCGTATTGGGAGCCGTGGTAGTAGGGACCCGGGTAGATTTGCGGTTGTGCGTAGTTGGCATAGGGTGGGTATGGTGGCTGCTTTTGCGAGTACACTGAAAGAAACAAGAAACGATAAGATAAGCGATTGATAGAATCAAATCAAACATCAGTTGATCCTGTTACACAACTTACCGGGCATCAAATACTGCAAATTCAGTTGTTCTTCTTTTTCGCGCTCGTTACGCAGACAGACAGCAGCTCCGGACAGCAAGATTGCGGCCAGTAGACAAGTACCAATGCCTGTCCAGGCAACAATGTATGACCAATCGTAGACGATCTTTGTGTTGTCACGCAGCACCTGCAAAACACCACAACATTAGTTTATACAAGATAATTCGGGAGATTGGTGAAAGAGTAGTCGGATAGATGTGTGGACGGCTGTATCGACTAGTGGGTGAATAGATAGTCGGGTAGATGGTGGAAAGAAGCACTAGAGGATTGAAGTGATTTAGGGCTGGTCAATTGAAGGCTAATTGGGGAGGTGGAACAGTTAGGATGGAGGTTTGGACAGATGTTGAGATGAAGAAGTAATGTGGTCATTCAGATTTTAGAATAGAATGATGATAGGGATATAGGAACGGACGGTTGGGTTAGTCAGATAAAGGGATAGAAATAATAGAGGCTACGAACCGTATTCCACTGCTGGAAGTAATCCTCCCCAACGACCTTTTCCTTCTCAAAGAACTCAACCGTGTGCCATAGACCCATGGCACCAGCGGCCAGCAGACAGGTGACCAGTAATAAGATCGAAGTGGCTGTTATGGCGCCTGATGAACGCTTCCAGCAGCCGGAAAGTCCCGTCCAGAATGCACAAAAGATGGTCACAAAGCTAATGATGAAGAGGGCAATGCAAGAGCGTGCCAAATGCAATCTTGACGTTGCATCCTCATTGGAAATCTTATCGTCCTCCACTTGCGGGAAATAATCAATGTTCGAGCAGTGCGTCTCAATTGGCGACAAATACGTGGGAACTGTTTCGAATATACAAAAACATTAATAAATCATAATTTTTGATTATTTGCTGATGGGTTTACCTGAGGACGCCGGAGGTCGCTCCTTCGGATAGCATATCCTGAATAATCCACGGGTTCTCGTATAGTAATAATACTTGTTGTTCAAATTGTGCAGCAGGGAGTCTGCGTCCGAGTGTTTTGAGGCAAAGGCCTGAAAAATCAGTAAGGGAAAATCCATGAAAAATTGGCTAAATAAAGTAAGGGGTAGCGAGGGAGAGCAAGTCTGAGATGAAGGGTGTGGGGTTCATAGAGTGCGTATAATTGCCACCTGCTTTACTACGATTGCTTCTCATCATCACAATCTCACTGATCTCCAGAGAAACATGTTCCGCAAGTAGGCGTCTCTAAAAAATATTTTGCTTATAACTTTAAATATCTTCTACACAATTGTTACTGGTTTTGTGACTGTTGTTATTGTCTACTACCGATCATCATCCGGTCATCTTTCGTCTTAATGATACACTGATGTTTCTAAGTATAGATCTTATAATGACCGTACTCGTCGTAGGTGTACGATAGTATGTATACATCTGACTGTTCGTCTCTCTGTCTGTTTTTATCAGATCGTATAGCTTATAAACACGTTTCGACGTTCTCATACGTCGATACATGCAAAATGAATTTCGAGTTGAGCAATTTCAAGTCTTACAATTGAAGGTTCTCCATTGTGATCTAACCAAGTTGGAAAATCAGCAAATCGCTTTGGAGGTCGGCAGAGATGTGACGTCTGGTATCGTCATCGAAATCTCCACTAGAAACAGATGTTATACTCCCACCAAAACTATTCCTATCTTTGTCAAATAAAAATTGAATGATCTATGTTGCCGTCGGCTGAAGATTGTTTAAATCTATAAAGTAGAGTTGAAGGGAGAAAGTGAAAGAGAGAGAGAGAGAGAGAATTGCGAAGGGTCACAATTTGCTCACAAAACTCATACTGAATATACAAAAAATTAGACTGGCTAAAGAAATGTGTGAAAATGTTTTTGGATACATGTAAGTACTGAGAACATAAGATAAATCACGCTAGTGACGAAAGTACCCACAACCACAAATAGTCCAACCATAAAATGTAATCTTCATTCTAAATTTTAAAGTGTCACTAAAACTCACAATAGATTAGAAAACTGTTGACATTCCAAAAGTACACCGTCCTAAATTGTAGTGCTCCGCTGCCCTAATCGACCTTTAGGCTTTGCGCTTTCCATTTGAAAATATTCGAGCTGCCCACTTGTGCGTAACTGGCCTGACCAATTAGCTGACCAGCTAAATATATAGTATACTTGGTATGGCCAATTGGTGCTCTCGATTCCCAGGAGCTAATCGCTCTGCGGCCTGGTACACATCACTGATTTTTCCAAAACACAAATGGTTTTCGCATTTTGCAACTACTACTTAGCTACTTGCAACAAATTGCAAGCAAGTGCAACCGTCCGAGAGCAAGTACGTTTTGAATTCATTCGGTGCATATCGAAAGGTAGAAGACTGAGGACAGACGAAGCCCTTAATTGACAAGACTTTCATAAGAAAGTTACAAAACTAATTCGTTGTAAAGAGTGGAAAGCGGAGACTGGAGAGTGGAGAGTGGCGAGCTGAAAGGCAATGCGCTAATAAAAGTTGAGCCCAGCCCAGACCAGACCAGACCAGACTTGACCAGAAATCCAAAGTTAACCGGGTTAAAAACCCAAGCGAACCAAGCCAAGCCGAGACAAGCGAAGCGAGTCAAACACATTTCATAAGAGTTTTGGGCGGACAGCACCTTCCAGTTCCCTAGTCCCCTCAGTCCGTGTGTCCCCCTTGGATTCGTTGTTTTTCTCTTTTCTTATCCGCTTTTATTTCGGTTTTTCTTTTTTCTTTTTTGGGTAGCAGCCCTCAGCTGTCGTTTCGTCTTGTTGCGTAAGCGAAAAACATTTTTCACAAGCATCCAATTTACATAAGTCCAGTTCTCCAGTTCCAATGTAAGTTTTCAATATGAAACCCCTTCATTAACTCTCCTTCCATCCCGTCCCACCGCTCTGACTTGTTCCTACTTTATACCCAGTGTCGATAAAGCAATTTGTTAACTTTTCTTCGGTGTCTCATTGTTATTTAAGTACCGGACATAAAGTAAAACACGTTTCAAGTTTTTGGCGTCAGACGAGACTCTTTTCTCTTTTATACAGTGCAAGAGGTCGTTAGAAAGGGGGATAAGGGGCAAGGGAGACATGAGGTCCGACAAGTAGCAGAAAGTTGCCACTAAATTACCTGATTAACATTTTTTTCAAAACGCTCACACACTAGAATTGTGGTATTTGATGTGGCAAACGTGTGAAACGTGATGCCATTTGAAATTGTTGGATTTTTGTGACTTAGCTTCAAAAATAAAAATTATGTTTTCCTACATAGATAGCTCATAACTAGCAGAAACTATAATACCCACACTAAGCTGTCTGCTAATCGGATTCAGCTCGTCACTTACGTTAATTTGAGGAGAAACCAACTAATGTTTTTGAACACATCGGTACAATGGGTGGCTTTTTTCTGAACATTTTTTAAATCTTGCGAATTTTTGTGATCTACAAGATTTTACAGGAAAATTATCAATCCAATGGATCTTTCATCTTTTGACTCTGTTCTTCCTTTATTAGCTTATCGCGTTTACTGTTTTAATACGATAAAAATTAAAGTTTTAATAGAATGAATATTGAATAATTAAATATAAAAACGAAAATTATTTTTAGCTCAGTCGATCTAAACTAAATTAAATTGATTGATATTAAATCAGTATACGCTAATATTAATTGCAAATAAAGAAAGGACAAGCCATGTTTATTTTAAGATAATATTCCAAGCAGAGCACTTTGCATATTCATTTAAATAAACGCGATCAGGAAGTAAACCGCACATATGTTGATAAAGTCTACAGCAAAAGATATATCCGATACTATATACTCATACCGTGTACTACAGACCATAGACAACACATGTGGCGCCTAGCAATGCTTATGGGAAGCAGATCAGAGCTGTATTTTTAACCTAATATAAGTTTACCTACAAGCCCCTGCTGGATATTAATAAGAAACAGGTATTTTAATGGCAAGACAAGCCAGTTTGTTGAGACGGCGAGAAACCGAGATGCAAATCGAGAGTGAAAGAGATGGAGATAGCGATAGACAACCCCACCTCTCTCCTCATCCCACTAACCACCGAGCGGATGCTGGTGATTAGCACATCGACACCATGTGCAAGACGGCAGTAAATTGTCAAGTCTGGCCAAGTGGTTAACTGGATCAATTCAGGATGCCGATCACATTAATGGTATGCTTATCCAAGGCCACAATCCAGTAACACACACACACACTCAAACTGTGGAGCTAGTGTCAAATTGCTCAGACATACAACGAGTAGAGGGGAAGCCTGAAGTCTTAAAGACCCTGCTGGAGTAATCAATAAGACGGCCTATCAAATATTTTAGATAACAACAAAATATAGCTATAAACAAAAGCGCAAGATTCTGGAAATTAATTTAATTATATCGCTAATAGTAAATACACATTCATACTTAAATATATTATTCCCAGCTTTTACATGTATAGCTAAATGTCCATATATGGAAGTTATTTGACATAGTAATCTGATACTAGCCAAATTTTGTTAGTATATGCAAAGCAATACCCTTAATATTGACTCAGAGGATCAAAAATATATAGACTCTTTCGGCCGTGCACGCCTTCTTACAAACCATTATTTTATTGTGTACAGGGTCATGTAGTTAACAAATTTGTTGGGTGCGGTAAATTGAAATACTCGAGAAACAACAAATTCCCAAGCTTAGCCAATAATGTCGCTAGATTCGGCTCTGAATAATTTATTTGGCTGCTTTGGATTGGAATGCATGGCAATTATTTACGGTGCACATATTTCGACTTGTTTTCGTATTTTGTGTTTGGTGTTATGAATTTCTTGTTTCTTGTTTCTTGTTTCGGTTGCTGTTGCTGTTTTTTTGTTTCTGTTTCTGAATTTATTTTCTTGAATCTACTTGACTTTACTTGACGTTAGTTTGTTTTATTACTTTGCCATTCAAGTTTCTAGCTTAGCACCAAAGGTCGTGGGAGCGCGTCATTGACAAAAGATCTCTACTAAAATATGTCTCAATCTCTTCTACCTCAATGTGTGTACTTTGGACTTAAGCTCAGCTCAACTCCAAAACCTAGACTTTAACAGCAATTCAATGTAAAATAAAATAAAGCAAGTTAAGAATTTCGATACGGAAGTCGTCGAATATTTGGCCAAATTTTGAGACGAATCGAATAGAGACGAACGAAAAAACCCACACAGTAAACTCAAGTCCAAAGCGATTCAAATTCAATTATATGTTTGTTCAACCCAAAGATAAAACCAACAAAAAAACAAGAAGCGAAGCACAGTCGGGCTCTCCCGACCAGAAGATACCCTGTGAGAATATGGCCCCGACTTGGGATCGTTTTTAAATGATTTTTTTGACCAATTGAAATGAACTTCTATAAGAGCTGATTAAAGTAGCTTATCGATTATTAACTTTCGTAGCTATAGCTCATTATAAATTTATCGATTAACTAATCACTCAAATTAACTATAAAGAACTGGTAACGATAGATGAATCAAAGCAGAACGTGACAAAGAAAAAAAAAAAAGACTAGATTTAAACTTTAAAATAAACTTGATCTGCCTACTCAAAAAAGATTTTGCATATGGGAGCAATAGGATATAGTTGTCAGATCCGAATCAAACTTAGTGTAGGGAGTGCCAAAAATGTATTTTATTCTTGATCTCCCTGCACATTAGGTGGTCTGAAATCCTAGCGTTCGTCTTGTTTGCAGAACCCAATATACCCTCCCATCACAGGGTATAAAAAGAAAGAAAAATGTGTATGTCTTTTTTTTAATTTGTTTTTTGATTTTTTTTTTTTTGAGGAAGCGAAAGCGTTTGAAATCGCGCACTTAAGTGGTCAAAGTCATTACGTTTGAAGTGAGCTGGAAAGGTGTATGAGAAAGATTGAAATCTGCGGAATCTCAAGAACATCGCGGTCTCATTCGTGATAATGACCACAGCGAAAACTGTTAATATATTTTGGTAGCTAAACTGCGAAAGAAACTAAAATGTTGGTAATAACGAAGATACCAAGAGTAAAAAAGTAACACCGTAAAGTAAAGAAAATACCGGTACGAAGCTCAATGCGTTATTTGAAAAATATTATATTTAAATGCAAATACTATATTAAATTAAAATCAAAAGCTTGTCATAATTAACTAAAGAGTAATTTAATTAAATCTAACCAAGTCAAACCTTAACATTTTTTAACTGAGCAAAAAACAAAATACAGAAACAATAATACGATTTATTTTGTCTTTTCTCAAGCCAGAGCAATCATTCGCCGACAGTAATTGGGACAATTTTTATTAGCTATAAGATCCTATTTATTAAGTTGTAAAATATTAAACAAAACCAATCATTATTTACTAAGTAAATTACTAAAAATTTTAATCATTATTTAGTGGTGTTTTAAATTTTAAATGATCTAAAACACCTATTTATTTGTATAGTATTTATAACTTTAATAGCCCACAGGAAATGACAATGGAAACTCGCTCTTGTCAAATTGTGCTCTACTCTAAAAGTAGTCGATATACTCAGCTTCTTGGCATCCATTTGGTACTAAAGCCACGCCCAGGAACACAAACTAGCAATCACTAAACAATATGACCAGTCATCGGTTGTTTGATTAAATACAACATTTGAAATTCAACGCCAAATGCAATTCACTTTATGCAAATTAATTTTGGCATTCGCTTGGCTTTCATAACATCTCGACGACAATTGCGGTGCTAAAACTTATGGGCTGTGGCGGTAATTTATCATTATGGTATTTCACATGATGTCAGAAAGAATAAATAAAATGTAGCCAGTTAATGACTGTCTCCAGCTGGAATTCCGATGACGATTCATTATTAAGTATACGATTTATTTATAGCCAATTAGCAGCTACTAAGTTGGTCAGAACATTCTTTGTGAAGTTAGTCAACTTTTTCGGAAACTATCAATTCCCTTATCCAATTATTAACATTTTGTTGGGAAACTCGTTCTTCCTACAAATATTTAAGTGACTTTCTTTACAATAAATCAAATGAATTTGCTTTATAAATTAATATTCACTTTATTAACCTTAAAAGTTTGTTTATAACCCGATCTTTAAATATAAATATATTTTAAAAACGCTTTATTTAAAGAAATGAAAATAAATAATCGTGTTTAAGAAACTTGTGGCCTTGTTTGAGCATGGGTTTAGTCTACAATATCAGATTATTTTTTCCTCAACCGAGTACCAATACATGATTTAAGTATGAATATAGACACTGATTTAATTTATTATTTCTGAATTTCTAAAATAAAAAGGTATGTCCTTTGCACCCCAAAATTAAACTCAAAAGTTTATATCGTAGTAAGTTTTCTTTGGACACGATTAACCACTTTTTAATGAAAGTTTTAATTTTTTTAGTTGACAAATAATTTATATATTTAAAAAAAAGAAATCATTGTGTTTAATCTTTGCGTCGCTGTTGGTCACACATGGCATATGTGCAATTTAGAAAAAGCCTAATTAATTCCCTGTGTCTCATGTCTCAAATTAACATGTGTTTCATTTGTCATCTTGACGAATCAAAGCGCTTACTAGGTGGAAACAGACGCCATGAAATTCATTCATTGAAAAGCAAAAGAAAGAAGTCAGAAGACCAAAGACAGCGAAAAGAAAAGAGAAGAGGGAAAAGGGGAGGGGAGAGTGTGGATGGAGAGAAAAAGAGCATTGCAGCAATACCAAAACTGAAAATCATGTGGAAAAGGTAAAAACAACAAGTCAGTAGGTACAATTTTTCAGCTTTTCATTTCTTTTCTTTTCATTTCATTTAATTTCTTTTGGGTTTTTTTCGCCAAGACAACAAAAAGTTGACGCTCGCTGCATTGGCCATAAACGAGGGAGTCCCCGACCTCGCCTACCATCCTCCCTCCGCAAACCCAACGAGTGAAATGCAGCAAAACAAAATGAAATGAAATGAGTGAAAAGAAAATAAAATAAAAGAAAGAAAGACATAGAGACAAGAAGAAAACACGACGGTTAATGCAGTGGATAGAAGGGTTTTCTCTTTTAACGAGCCAACGAACGGGGCAAGCAAAAAGCTGGCCAAAAGCGCAGTTTCATCAATCGGATCCGGGCACTTGAATCAAATCGAAACAAACCGGATCGTGTATCGGATCGTGGATTGGGTCGTGAATCGGTTCGTAGAATCAACTGCGACTTGGCTTTGACAAAATAACCAACGAAGAAAACAACAACAGAGGTTTCAGTAAACTCAAGCATAGGGCCAAAAACAGGCAGGCAGACAGGAGGTCGTCCACGTACCGGGCCAAGTCGGCGGCGAAACAGCGACGGCGAACAGCAAACAGCAAACGAGAAGCAGCGAACGACGTATCGCATTCCAATTTTGAGCAACTTGAAAACGTGAAGCGAGTGAAAACTCAAAACCGGTTTATCAGATACACAAACTTAGCCATACATATATAAATATATATATATATACATAAATATGTATTTGTGTAATTACATAGGCGTGTGCAAGACTATGTCTCTCTCTCCTCTCCTCTCTCCCCTCTCTTTTCACAAGCCGCGCTGCTATTCAGGCAAACCGCTTAAGCTTTGGCTAAGACCACGAAATAAACAGGAATAAACACCAAGTTAGAAGGGACTGCCCAACTTTAAAAGACCTTCTTAGAAACTTAATTGTCTTTCCCTGATTTTATTAAGTGTTTAATCAAAGGACACAAAATATATATAGACTGAAGACGCGTTGTAGCGGCTACGCCTCTTATTCATTTTGTTATTTTCTTCTGAACAACCGGACAGACCTATTGGCTTTATCAGTACAGGGCCTAAAAACAATTTTTACTTTGGCATGCTGACAGTTAATGAAACCAGAAAGAATTAAAAGAAGTAAGCGAAGGGGTAGAAGTATAAGAACTACAAAGCGAAGCAAGAGAAGAAGAAAAAGACATAAGTTGTTGTCGTAGTTGAAGTTCTTGTTTTCTATGAAGAGCTTGAACTTTGCCTGAACGCAGAACAAAGAACTAAAACAGAATGGATAACGAATGGGAGAAAACAAAGAGAGAGACTGAAAGAGAGAAAAAGTGCGAGAGTGGTGGAGCGCACGCGCAATTGTATTACTGATAACAGTAATTCACTGGGATGGAGTTTCAAGAACGCAAAGAAATTAGGCAAGCGCTTAAAAGAGAAACACAAAGCGAAGATCTCAATAAATAAATGGAAAAATTTGTAAACATATTTAATACAGAATTTAAATGATTAATATCCAGAAGTATTCTAATACTTAGTGCCTGGAGCATTAATAATGTCTGCTTTAAAATTACAGCCTATGAAACAATATACAAATGTACAATGGATAACGAATGGGAGAAAGGGGAAGAGCGATGGAATGATAAAAAATAAGCGAAATTTCAACGAATTATTTCTATTGCATTTGTGTCGAATGAAACTTTCGTCTTCAGTTAAAAACCGACTGGGAATACCCATAATGTTAATAGCATTAACCTTTAGGAGAGCCCAAGTAAGCCAAAACGTCAAACGCCAAAGCCAAAAACGTGCAAATATTTTTAGCACACGCTGTTGTTAACTTGTTTTGGTATGCAAGGTATGCAGACAACAGTGTTTTCAACTTGAATAAACAGGTAAGAAACTGATTAAAACGGAGAGAGAAATACATACATAGAAAAGAAATACAAATAACTGCATCTAGCAAACTCAACTATTTTATTTTGTATCTTATTAGAATTCTCGTTTGCATAAAATACTAAAAATATGTATAACTAAAGAAAGTCACAGTTACGTTAAATAATTACAAACGCAATCTATAATCACGTCTTATGCATGTAACGTGTGCAAATTTGTTTTCTAGCAAATACTTATCCACAAACCGCCAGATTTGAACGAAAATAAAGCTGTTCTGTAAATAATAGTTCATACCGTTTATTTTGACGCTTTCTTTCTCTCTCTCTCTCGCTCTCACTCTCTTTCGCTCTCTCTATCTATATCTCTCCTACTCTCCGTCTTTAAAGTTGCTCTCTTCTCCTTTATGTCTAGCTTCTACCACACCCCGCTTTCCTGCTCCTACTGCCCCGCCTGAATTTTATTTGTTTTTGTTTCGTGTGTGCTTACATGCAAAATGAGAAATTTCAGTTGCTTCTTCTTCTCCCTCAACGTCTTCTGCCTTCGCCCCGCCTCCTACCTGCCTTACGGGAGCTTCACTTTGCGTCGTGTCGCGTCGCGACGCTTGGCTTGGCTATGCGCTCGCGTAGAAAGTTTTAGCGTTAACGGCCAAACTACCGCCCAACCACCTGGACCCTCCCCTTCCCATCAGCCAACCTTCCAACACTGCGCTTGCCTGCGCCTGCTGTTTGCTTTCGACCTTTCTTCGTTCACATGTCCCCCACACGCTGCGCTATGCCCCTATTTCTTCTTTGTTCGATGGGCAACACACGCATTTCTGTTACTGTTACTGCTTCTTGTGCTGCTGTAACTGTCGCTGGCAGTGCAACTGCCGTCAACGCCAACGCAGACGTATGTATGTACATAGAGCGCTGGAGTGAACAGCCTGCAAGGCACAGTGGGACATTTTCATAAAAATCTCGGGAACTATCGAATGATCAACTGATCACCAAGTTCACGTAATTGGTTGTACTTACACACATAATTGTATAACTGATTGATAACGTGTTTGGACATGTTCAAATTTTGATAAAAGCAAGGAGTACATTAAATTAAGTACCTAAAAGAGATTTAGTGTCATTTTAGATTGTTGTATGAACGAACTTGTCTCGGATATGTTTTAAATACAATTGGCATTATTAATTAAGACTCCCACATTGATCAATTTTATATACAGTTACACTAGTCTCATTTGACAACTAAAGAATTTAGCGCTTAGTCCATTTAAAGACTCCACACCAACCAACAAATTTCAGCACATCGTTTCAAGTTTCTCCCATTGTATTTTAGTTTTGACTTTTGCTTTTGAAGATCTTCTTTGTCTTCCACTTGGTCTTCTTCTTTGAAGTTGGCCTGTGCACTGTTATGACGGCGAGGCCTTGATTCGATTTGGGCCCATTGTCTGTGTCTTTACCCACACACACACACACACATGTGTGCATAATAGTTTGTATGCAAAACAAGACAAAATATGGGAGATGGAAGATGCGATGATATTCGAGATTTAAGATATGAGGCTGCGTTTGATGCCATTTTGTTGACGCTTTTTTTACTAACCTGTATCTGATTGCGTCTGACATCATAATGCAACCAATTGTCTGTGGAGAAGGCGATCGCAAGCAGTGCTGTCGCGATAATAGCACATATTGTCGCTATCGATAGCGTTACGGCTGAGCAGGGCATTTTGATAAATTAATCTGTTGTTTTTTGATTTGATTGCTGCTGCTCCTTTTATCGCTCCTTTATCTTCGCATTTACTGCTACAGCTACTGTTATTCTTCTTCTTCAACTGCGCTCAGCCGTTAAACGGGAATTTTTTCTGTTTTTTTTTTGTGTTTTTGTAACTTCCAAGATTTTCCGAACGAGTAAAATCAACAACAACGAAAAAAATACAGTTGTTCAATTGTAGTTGCTTTTTGTATATTATTGTTGTTCTTCTGTTCACAGCTATCTTCTGCTGCTTCTTTTTATTCCAGCAAACAGGTTGTTGCTGCTGCGGCGACGACACAGAAAAAAAAGACGAAAAAATACGTTGATGATTTAGCAAGCAGCGGCAAACGGGAATGAGCGACCCAAAGTAACACACAGACACTGTAACCGACACACAAGCACACTCACACACAAGCGTACAAATGCACTCACTTGCGGAGAGAAAGAGATAGAATGAACTAAATCAGATATAAGGCACACGCTCACACATACACACGCAAAGACGTTGCTAATGTGAAAGACGACAGCGACAAGCTACGCTCAAGACAACGTTCGTCAGCGGACTGAACGCCAAAACTCTGAGCCGAGTTTCCAACGGCTTAGCTAAAACGAAAGGTTTGCAGCGTTGACGTCAACGTTGACGTAGACGTCGAAGCTAGCTGAGACAACGTTTGCGCTGTGGCAGAGCTGAAAATGCAACCGACTTCAAGCCCCTCTACCTGCTCGATACGACCACAAAGACGACTGACAAACAAGATGAATATCACAAAAACAGTCTACACTCCAACGTGTGTGTGTGTGTGTGTGTTTGCGAGTGTGTGTAGCTGCTGTTGCTCTTGTTGCTTGATGGTGTTGTTGCCGAAGTCGGCGTTTTGGGACTTTTGTGTTTGTGGTGGTGTTCGTGAGCCTGTGTGTACGCACAAATGCATTTGCGGCTGCTTTTGTTGTAACAGTTTGTTGATATTTTTCTTGTTTTGCTGCTTTGCCATATGAAAAGCGAAGCCAGAAACAGGAGCAGGGTGAGCTGTGTAATACACTGCAAAAAAAAATCCTAGTCAGCTTATTTAGCCTATTTGAAAGAAGGTAAACTAAAAATCGAATGTTTAGCACGTCTCGGATTGTTTCAGAAAAAATAATAACTATAGGAATTAAATTATTAAAAATTTTAAATTTATAAAAAAATAAATATTTCTAAGATGTTTGATTGATGAACATTTTTTAGAATAGAACAGAAAAATAGTTCAAGCTCGAGATATCAATATATTATTTAGTTTTTCGATTTCATTACATTTCTTACACATTATACCATATAGTACAACTGTATTGCTTAGGACCGTTATTTCCACACATGTATTTCAGATTTTCGAATTACTAAATCAAAGTAAAATTAGTTTTAGGATATTTTAAAGCATATAGTGAACGGAATGACTTATTTCATTGGCTGATATATTGTAAAGTACCAAAAACAGCTGACAGACCATCCTCACAGCTGATTAAAGATTGGCATCATAGCAATCTAGTCATACATTCACAAAATGCCCAAAGGGAATGAAATATATATTTCAGCCTCGGAGCTTGTAGCTCTGGTATAAAAATTTTAATTAATGTAAAAATCAGATATTCTATCCTACAAATTCAATGTCCTTTAAACTTTAAATATAAAAAGTATATATTCCAACCTTACTTATTATAAGATTATGGTGTAAACTTACTCCTAAATCTACCTTTAAATAGTTTTATTAAGTACAATTGTACTGCAGCAATACGAACTTTGCTCCTGTTTGTTTAATCAAAACAATTTTCCAACTAAGAACGTCGTCGCTTACATAGAGAAATCACGAATATGTAAGCTTGCACTTTACAAAAATCGGATCGCACTCTGATACGAATTTTGTTACTATCACAAGTACTTACTGTATATACTTCAGCATTCTATTCAAAAATAACTGATCTAACTAATAGGATACGAAAAAAATTGTGAATTCAACAAATATTTGACCTAAAGTAGCAGTTCATGTTAAAAAATATAGGTGTACGAATAAATGTTGTGCTGACTGTATGTACTTATACATTCTATATTCTTGATTGGTCTCTGTAGCCAAGTCGATATCGATGCTCAATTCTTTTTGTGTGACCAAGTATCTTTGCTTTTAAGCTTATTTGTTTAAACTTGGATAAATCCGACGGATGAGATCACTATATAAGAGCACTACTATGGGAAAAGTAAAGTCCAAAACCGGCTCAATTTCTAAACAACTGAATTAAAAAAAAAAAATAAAAACAAAAGAAACAGTTTTTTTTCGATTGGTCGATCAGTCGAAAATTGGCTGCTGGACCCTCCAAGGGTTATTATTCATTGTCCTGCCAAACAATTTATTTTCTTGTTTATTTTTTAAAGACAAGAGAAGTATTGGTGGTCATTAGAGTTTCAGTGTATTCCAATTTGTTGACACACGCTTTATGCTATCAAGTTCAAACGATCACATTATTTACTCTTCTATTTACTCGAGAAACAAAGTTTTAAAGTTGTTGATCGCAAAGGTTTATAATAATTGATACATTTCCCTATATTTTGAGAAGAATGTCGAAGCTAACTTTCATTTTTTATTGTTAAAACACAAAGCTTTTCTAATAAAACCTGATTTATAAAATCAGATCAAATTGCGAATAAAGCTTGAGCAAGAAAGTCCCACCGAATAAGCTTAAACAACCAATGCTCAATATCAATTATTTGATAAACGTTTAGATGGCATTACAGATTATAAAAAAGTGTGTATTGCATTGATGGAAGGATCGTTGCAGAGTCTACAAAGTATGTTTATTCTGCCCCAATCCAGTCGACATACATATGTGATGAAACTTGTTTCAAAATTGTCTAATAAAATGGATAACTTTATCATATACATAGATGAATTTTTATTATAAGCTTCACATCAGCACGCTGTAAACTCATGTTGGCATTCTACAATACAAAAGGATCGAATGAAGTATTTTTTTTTGTTGTTTCATGTAATATTAAATTTAAGGATATGTAAATAGGTATTCCTCTGTTACTTGAAACTGCATAGATGTAAAAATAGTTACTGAACAAAATGCGAAATTTTCTACTTGCTATTTTGTTACAGTGTAGTGGACAGTGGAATTTGACTTTATTTCGTTCACGATAATGCCAAATAATTTAATGGCGTTGCAGCTGTGCGCTGTCGGCGATGCTGCGGCTGCGCTGTTGACGTTGAAGCTGGCGTCGCGTTGCGTCTCTACCACTCAACGCAGGTAAGCAACAACAAGCAACATTGCAATCGGTATGCGTTTCTTTAAGACTGTGTGTGTTTGGCATTGGCATGCAGTTTTGTTGTTGTCATCTATTTTTGGTATTTCTAAGCATGCATGTGTGCGCGTATGATTGTATGTACGTGTGTGTATATATTTGTGTGCATACACAGATATTGCGTGGGTTTTCTCAATTACATTTTTCTATTCTTGGGCGCGCTGTGTGTGTATGAGTGTACATGCATACATATTACGTATGTATGTATGATTATTATGTGGCTGTGTGTTTGTATGAGCATATTCTTGGTCAAATACCAGAATTACCTAGATAAGTAACAACAAATACAACACAAAACAGGATGGTCTAAATTCTCAATTATCGCTGTTGCTGCTGAAGTTGATGTTGTTTACGTTGCTGTTGTTGTTGCTTTGGGCTGGCCAAAACATGTCTGTGCCTGTCCTGTCCGTCACTCAGTCAAACTGTTCATCCGTTTGTCAATTTCTCTTCGTTTTCTTTTCGCATGCCGTTTGCATTCCACGGCGTCAAGATTGCGTTAAATATGTACTATGCATATGTATGCATATACAAATATGTACCTATACATATGTATGTATGTATCTGTAAAGTTAATTAAAAAAGTTTACGTTCACTCAAAAATTTCAACTGAAAATTTAACAATAGCAAAACATGCCTAAATACTATACATACATAGATGATTTAAACTAAACTATGCTAGTACTAGTTTACCAACACTAGTTATATCTAACCGCCATATTCAACGTTATTTCTAAAATTATGAGGTAATTGTTGAAATCCTTTTCAGATACTTTATAATACTTATTTAATATAAAGTGTAATGAAAAATACATACATATATTAATATAGGGAGGGGATTTAAGCCCTTAAACGAAAGAAGCAGATTTGAAAATCAGACAGAAACTTGATGTAAGTAAGCCCAGAATGCAATTTCCGTCAGTCCGAATGAACTTCAGGATCTTTTAAGCTAGAGCTAATAAAATTGAAATAAAAGACCGTCCTTATGACACTATAGCCAATAGCTCCCATAGGACAAATCGGTCGAAAATAGATCATCTGTGTAAAGACATGTTCTGTTCTTTTAGGAGTCGGAACCAAACTCACACTTTATGTGTAAGTATATCATCATTATGACTATCCTTAACTATAGCCTCTAACTACCATAGGAAAAATTGCGTACTGTAATGAGTACGAGGTCTTCTGCAGTCGGCGCGTTCGACTGTAGCCTTTCTTATATTGGGAGTGTGTAGTAACTTTCATCACTGACTGTATGTACATAGCGTGTAGATTTTATTACCAGTGTTGCTCTTTTGTGGCATCGGAGTTATTATGTATGCGATGGGGGCATTTTGAATGCACAGTTTAGCACAAATTATTAAATATTTGACAGCGGCAGTAACGTCATTGAAAGTGAGAGCGACAGGTGAAAAGACTTCCGATCGCCGGTCGCTGCATACGGAATCGCTAATTTATGCAATTATTGTTGGACCGTCCGTCTATTCCAAAAAAGAGCTGTCGGCTTCGTGCCCTGTTGCCTTTTTGTAAATATAATAACTTTGCATTATTTGACCAATAGACAAACAGAAAACGTGTTCGCTTTGAGCCGCTGCGATTGGAGCAGTGAAAGTAACAGGTGACCGCGACGGTTAACGGCGGAAACAACGCGCATCGCATCATATCCTATGTTGTCGCGTCGCAGCGTGTCACACACACACACCCACTTGACAGTTGAACTTTGACCTATGATAAACACGTTTTTTCTGCAGTCGTCCTGAGTGGCTGCGTTTTTAGACCCCGTACTCAAAAATACAGTAGAGGTGTCTAATAAGTTTGTCTGAAGCGAAATGTGCGTAACAGGTAGAAGGAGGCGTTTCCGACCCCATAAATATATGTTCTTGATCAGCATCAACAGCCGAGCCGATATAGCGATTGTTCGTCTGTCCGTCGGTACGTACGAGACTATAAGAGCTAGAGTCACCAAATTTGGAATGAAAATACGTCTATGGTGTACGCTGGTGAAGTTTATTTTAAATTTTTGACACCCGTTTTACCTTCCCCACAATGATTTTTTTTGGCGAATATCTCCGTAACTATGGCAGTTACCAATGTTTCTCGTTCTACGGAATGCCCAAGCGACATTGAACTAAAGTACGCTCGCTTCAGATGCACTGAAAAAAGACACAACGCTAAATCTTATAGTAAGCCACCCAAATGCAACATTTGGGCCCGTGTGAACGAGAAATCGCCGGAACATGCGGCGGGTCGTTATAAATGCCCTGCTAACCGCGAAGCCACCTTAACCACTGCATAGCTGCTTAGTTCTTCTTGGAGCAGTCGATAAGGGAGCTTGCCATCGACGCTAGTGGTATAAGCAGGTGATAATAGGAGGAGACTTCAACGCGGGGCCATGGAGTAATGTCTCATCAATACCCTAGGCAAAGTCTTTGAAAGATTGAGCTGCACAGGACTGGAGGCCAGTATTTCCAGTATTTCACCACTAACGGAATCAAGTCTCACAACGTAAGAGCCGGTGTCCTCAAGGGATCCATTCTTTGACCAGACGCAATGTATGACGCAGTTTTGCGTGAAAAGGGGACTGAGAAACGTATGGCGTTAACGCAGCGTTCGTGATTTTTAAGCAGTTATTATATCACTGACCAACCGACTTCTTGGTAAATTGATTTACAAAAGTTAGCTAACTTTAAGTTCGTTAACATAAAAAGTTATTATTTAAACTAACAATTTTATAATATTAATTGTGTTTTGTTTAGAAAGAACTCTAAAAAAAAATATTTCTGCTATTTACCGCATTGGTTTGAAACTCTGCTAAATGTTAATGTCTGGGGATTCTTTTCCAACACTGACTGCTAAAGTCATATCGATAAGCGTCACGATAATTTAAACTACGATATATCGATATTCAGAAACTTCTATTGAATTTTACTTAAAGTTATGAATAAAGTTATAAACCATAACAAGAAACAAGCATAACTGAATAAAAGCAATGCCGCCGCACTACGAACGCTGTGGCGATATTATATGGCAATCCAAGCGAAAGTCACGCACTTTTGCTTTTAAATGTAGTTTTTGTGGTCAGCAATCAACGGCTTTTACAAATTTCAAGCAGCATTTGGAAATCGAGCATTTGGATCAGATGGAGCTCAAAGCAACGTCATTGCACAGTCCCGCCCGGAAAGAGCCAGTAAGTGCGGCTGCGCTGCTTGAAAGAGAACAATTTGCAGAATTCGACGAATTGGAGCTCCAAAAGGATCCGTTAGAGAAGAACGACGTCGACACCGAACTCAATGTGCCCAAGGATAGGCACACAACTGTGGACAGTGGCTCCGAGGACTCGCACATGGATACAGCTGTAAGTTGATATTTCCCCGGTTGATACTATATTAATTCTATATATCTCAGCCTACAGAGAAGAGCGACATATCCTACTTTTGGATGCTTCAGCATCCTGTAATGTTAACGCTCATTGAGCAGTACAAGGCGGCACGACTGCTCTGGGATGTGGGCATGCTGGAGTACTACAACTATAAAAGGCGTGAGGATGCCTGTAAACAGATAGCAAGTCATCTCAATGCCAAGTATGATCTGCAGCTCAAGGGACAGGAGATTGCCGACTATACGAAGAAAATACGCTCAATCTTCGCAGAAGAGCAGCGTCATTTGGAGCGAAATGAGACTGAAATGGAAACTAAATGGTACTGGGAACATCTAAGCTTTCTTTGTCCCAGTGTAAGCAGGAAACGTAGCTTTAGGTTGGTCCGAGAGTGCGGGGCAGCACTTCCTGTGCCGCAGCTGACGGATGAGCAAAATGTAAAGTTCATTGAACTATATCAGCGCTGCAATCGACTGTGGGACATGCAGGATGTGACCTGTCGCCTGCGTCATGTGCGCGTAGAGGCCAAGGAAAAGCTGCTGCAGCTGTGCCGCAACGAGCTTGAATTGTCGCTGGAGCCGGTCCAGCTGCAGCGCTACATCAAGTACATGCGGTCTGCGTACGCACAAGAGAAGACACGTCGCTTTGAATGCAAACGCAATGGAGTCGAGTACACGCCTCGATGTCGGTACCAGGAGCAGCTGCAGTTTCTGGATGATCACATGCCGCCGTTTCAGTGCAAAGAATGTGGCGAGCTGCTCAGCAGCATGGATAGCTTCAAGGTGCACTGCTCTGAGCATGAGCACACAATGCCATTCATGTGCCCCTTTTGCCAGCGGGGATTCATGCGCAGTGACAACTGCATCATGCACGTGCGACGTCATACCCAGAACTTTCATCTGGCCTGCAAGGAGTGCGACAAGCGGTTTGCTAACACTACCGATCTTCAGGTGCACCAGCGTCGACACACCGGCGAGAAACCCTACTGCTGCGACGTCTGCGGCAGTTGCTTCAGCACCAGCTCCTTCTTTGAGCGCCACAAGCGACGGCACGAGCAGCGTCCCACTGGCAAGTGTCATCTATGCGGCAAGGTCTTTTATGAGAGCTCAATGCTCAATGATCACATAAAGGCCCATCTTAATGTGCGGGACAAGAAGTGTGACGTGTGCAGCAAATCCTTCACTAGTGCAAAGTATCTGAGGCAGCACAAGGAGATCCATGCGAACCACAAGCGGTATATCTGCAAGATATGCGACAAGAGATTTGCTCAATACGCCGGACTCAGCGGGCACATTAAATCCCACGGAACTTTTGTGCGTGGAGTCACCAAGGAGGAGAACAGCAAAGCTACATCTTCCCAAGCACGATAGTTTAATCCCTATTTAAAATTGGAGATTGTAAAGTTCCTTTTTTTGAAACCTTCGGTTCAGTTTTTGGGATGCTCAAAGATATGATTTAAAATACGATCAGTTTCTTATAAATATCTTGGATAATTTATTTAATTTTAGAACTTTTTAGACACCGTACTCTAAAAAGAGTAGAGGGGTCTTATGACTTGGATTTGGACCAAACGTTGCTTTAATTACTTAAGAATACCAAAAATGTATTAAAGTTTGTAATAGCCAAATATTTAATTTTGAATTAGCGAACGATTATATTTTAATTTAATTGATTTATACGCATTTTGTTGATCCCAGTTTCTGTAATTAAAATATATTCAGAAAATAGGAAATCAATCACAAACACTTTATTTAGCTTTTAAGCCCGCGAAAATCAAAGTTAACAATAGTTATAAGATTAAATACTATAAATCAACAATACATCAAGTGATTAAGTAGATTTGTATATTTACAACTAATCGTGTTTGACAAGAATAATTTTTGTTAAAGCATAAAAAAAATTGAATTTTGAAATCTCTTGCCTTTCTATTTCTTATTATTCGTTTTCTGTTTTTTTTTTGTTCGTCAGTCGCTGAAACTAGAATTCAAGGAGACATTTATAAAAATAAATCAAAATACAGAAATTATCATTGTTCATTAAATCTTATCTCTGTTTAACTTTATAATATCGCTTTCAGCCATACATAACTGAATATTAATTTAACAATTTGTATAACGAATCAGAAAATTAAGTATAACATTTTCAATATACTATATTGATATTTATTTGAAGAATATGCATACAGGCTATCTGCTTCTGACTCTGTGTCCATCTCTTTTTAATTGGTGATTCACACTCTAAAAAGGGACGACATACTTTCTGCAGCTGGCTGTCTCTTTCTATGCATATCGCTATTTCTATATGTGCATCTCTCTCCCGTAGTCTATTTGAAACTTATTTATTATACTCTCTGCAAGAGTATATTGGGTTTGTGCAAAAGTATGTAACAGGCAGAAGGAGGCGTGGGAGACCCCATAAAGTATATATATTATTGATCAGCATCAATAGCCGAGTCGATATAGCCATGTCCGTCTGTCTGTCCGTCCGTCTGTATGAACAAAAGGATCTCAGAGACTATAAGAGCTAGAAAAATGATAGTGGTCGCAAATGAAAGGTACAATACCCAAGCAGTACAAGTTTGTTTTTGTTTTTTGACCCGCCCACTTTAGGGCGATTTATTTGCATATAAAGGTAAATATACAAGTAAACGTTGAATGTTTTAGTATAGAAAAGTTTTTTGTTAGCTATGCTATCTGAACCAAATGAAGTACATGTACTGCCCAAGTTTGATCCAAATCGGACACCTATATCGTTCCATAGGAACGATCGGTCAAAAATACACTCCAAATATGAATTAGTTTGAAAAACTTTTGCTATATTAATCAAACTCACACAGAATATATCTGCCAATAATATATATGTATATATATATATACTGGCCAAGTTTGATCCAAATCGGATTACTATATCGTATAGCTCCCATAGGGCCGATCGGTCAAAAATATGCTCTAAACATGAGTTTGTATGAAAATGTTCTGTGTTTGCCAAGCTATTATATCCATCACCATTGTTAATAACAAATTGAAACTGAGTAACGGGTATCCTAAAGTCGCGGAGCTACTATAGCTTTCTTTCTTGTTTTTTTTAGATATATTTTAAAACTTATTAAATTATACTTCATTTTGTTTTAATACATTTTTTCATATTTTTTAACAATTTTAATCTAAAATAACATCCAAAAATGTGGCCACATCTTATTTTCACCAGTTGGCCTACCATTTTTAGCTTTTTGACACAATCGGTCACTTCTGTTGTAATTTTAGCCCACTCCTCAACCACAACGGTTTTTAAATCCGTTTTATTTCGGATGTTGCGTTTACGGGTATTTGTGTCCAAAATAGCCCAGAATTTCTCAATGACATTCATGTCTGGTGTCTGTGCCGGGGGCTGCATTACATGTGGACAGTTCCAAATAAGCCAGGTTTGAACAATCCCTGACTTTTGCTTAGGATCACTATCTTAGTAACATCTGAAAGTGTCCCTTATACCTGAAGAGCAACAAATTTCCTTTCAGGATCTTTAGATACTTGTTTTTGTGCAACGTTGTTTCGATAAACTCCAAGATTCCCACATCAGCTACCAACATACAGGCCCAAACCATGACGCTGCTACCACCATGTTTCACTGTCGATTCCAGCTCCAGCAAATTTATGACAGCACTCCTGGTTATTTTCACTTATAAAGGGCTTTTTGCGAGCGATTCTGTCATTGTTGTTTCAAAGAGTTCAGCGAATGCTGTCGGGGTGGCATGGCTTGCCCAACTCTTCGCTACTTCGCTGGCCACTTTTGAATCCGATTGCCGCGGCGGAAAAATGTAAAGAAGAGCAAATGTGTTAAAGAGCATAAGGACGAGTTCCCGCTGGTCAATTGGGATAGGGCCAAGCCCCCATATTAAAAGAAAACACTTGCTTTCGACGAGTTGCCCAAAAAATGTGACAAAAGTGACTTACATGTATAGCAAAGGCATAGAAATATCCATCAACTGTTATTCTTAGCACAGCTGCAAGGTTTTTGTTCGTTACTTTAGTTTTGAATGGATAAAACATGTGAATAAAAATGAAGTATAATTTAATAAGTTGAAATTTATATTTAATAATATTTGTTGATTTGTTTTGATTATTTTCTTTACTTTAGTTTTAATAGCTGATTAGTTTTTTTTTACGTGTTGGTTGAAAAAGTCTGCGAGCCACTGTATCCTATGCATCACCTAAACCATTGTACCGATATTATTATCATACCCCATTGATAATAACATATTGAAACTTAGTAACGGGTATCCTAAAGTCGCGAGGCGACTATAGCATTCTTTCTTGTTTTATGTAGCGGCGTAAGCAAAACTGCATAGAATACTTGATAATGTCATCATTCATTTTGATTTTATTTGTTTCTCTTAAATGGAATGAAATATTCAATGCAATGTGTGCTGTCGCTTCTCTTTTCCTATTTCGGCTGATTCCTTTCCTACAAAGTTCTCTTCGCCCGTGTCTCTCTGATCGTGCCTTTCGCACTAGAGGTGGTAAGCTATCGATGGCACTATCGATGCCTGAGCACTATTGAGTCGATTCACTATCGATGCCTGAGCACTATTGAGTCGATTCACTATCGATGGTCAAGCACCACCGATGAAGCCTCGATAGTGGTTTACCACCTATAATTCACACAGATTTACTATTCTTTTCTTTCTTTCTACACAATTTATTGCAACGTGCCCGGCTGAGACAAGTATATCGACCAGCAACAAAATATCAAATGTCGTTAGTTGTCAATCTCTCTTTTATTCACCTGCTTTGCGTTATTATTATCGATATTATTTTATTATCGATTATAATCGTTCTGTAAATGAACGTAAACATGTTGCTATTTATCGTAGATTCATTTTAAATTAATATTAAAAATTAATCTCTGACATACTCATTTTTTAATGTTTTCATAGATTAGTGGGAAAGATCGGACAACCAATTTATATAGTTTTTGAGGCCAGAAATTTTCTACCAGCTCTCTTAGCAAAAATTACACATTGCGTTGTTGTACATATGTATGTACTACATACATATATGTATATCCTGACTAAATTTAATCCGGACATTAGTAGCCATATAGCTGTAACTTGTAACAAACAAAGCTGCGAATGTAACATTAGACATTCGGTATAAGATCAGTAACTATGTTACTATGAAAAACTTTTCATCATATTAGTTATGTCTTATAAGTAAATGCAACAACTCCAATGTATGTAAGGGTTCTTTTACTAGTCCCTCTAGGGTACCGCATAGTCAGTCACGCTTCGAGTTGTGTAAGTCCATTTACTGAACATTTGCGTAGTGCTCGTATTTGTGGTGGTGTGGGTTTATCTTATCGAGGTGGCCAGTGTTGGGAGAATGTTGCTGGCGATAAGCGGAAGGGTCTCGAGAACTCAGAGAATCGAGAACTCAGTCGAAAGCTCGAATAGGAACCGTAATGTGAGCGGCCTGTGAATTTTAATTATGCCAGCTCCCACTGCGTCATAATAAGTTAGCTTTATACATTTGTATATTTACTTCTGGAGTCAGGCATTGGAAAGCGACTCAAACCATATAAATTAATTGCATTACAAATTTCAAGAGAGGCAACAATTATTTACTCGCATCGGCATATTTCTGTGCACATTGGCTTCTGGTCAATCAGGCCAACTAACTAACAACAACAACAACAACATCGGTAACTGCATTTCGCACAGTGGTGCAAAATACACCCACTGCGCGCAGAGCGGAAACAGACACTTGGCGAAGGGAGCGTAAGGTATGCGCTTACACTGATTACAGTGGGAGCCATAAAAATTCAAACAGTGTGAGCAATAAACTCTAAAACTATATTCTACTAGCTACATAGAAAAAATAGTCACTAATTCGTCTATAATCAGTCTTAAGCAATTTTAGTAGTAAAACAATCGCTGAAACCCTTAAACCGAAAATAAATTGTTTATATCAAAAATGTATATCAAGTATTAAAATAATACCATACATTCAGTCTGCTAATTGATCTCTATTATTAATCCAAGCTCAAATTAGAAACGAAAAGTTTTCTTCAGTATAGTTTAGCAGCAGAATGCACATAGTGTAAATACTTGAAATAATAAAACTAATGCACTTAAGTGCAGTTTCTGAACAAAGGAAGTTGAAAAATTTGTAATTGTGATACATATATTTGTAGAAATTTATGTGGCTGACTTTTTCGCATAGTTTGCACCACGGCGCCAAGATAAGTCATTTGTCCCCCTGACGTCATCGACACTTGCAATCGGAACAGTCAAAGTCGAAGCAGGAGACGAAGACGAAGACGAAGCGGGGAGAGCAAAGAGGGCGAAGCAGAGGAAGAAGAGCAGTGTGAGGAAGCAGCTGTCACACATGCTAGCACAAAAGCCACAACAATACGCAGTCGATAAGCTGAACGGTGTCTGAATCCCAGTCCGAACTCAAATCCGAATCCAAGTCTGAGTCGAAAGAGCGATAAACGAGGGCTAAAAAAAGCAGACATGCAGGCAAAGGCGAGCTGTGTGACGCCAGTGACGCCTGGAACTCCAGACTCAGCGCACATAATACTCGGAGCAGCGGGTCACGTGGCCCATGAGCGGAGGCAAGCATCCAAAACCCTTATGAACTGTTTTCGCGATCGATCCACGCCCTCGTCGGCAACTGGCTGCCACTACATACGCTCCAACAGCTCTACTTCGACGGCGTTGCTGCGCTTGGAGGGTCATACCGGCTCCAGCAATGCTCTGGAAACAACTGGGATAGCCGTGGGTGTAGGAGCTGGGCGGCCAGAGGCGGTAGTCTTACTGCGAGAGCTAAGAACCAAGCCCAACAAATTGACATTGCTCAAGAGCAACAGTACGAGAGATCTGACGCGTCTGCTGCTGGACGAGTCCACTGTTCTGGTCTCCAACAGCAGCCTGGACATGTGCTCATCCAACTCCTCATCGGCCGGCAGCCCAGCCCAGGCACGCGACCGAAACGGTAGTCGGGAGTGTTGCACTGTCTGCTCAAAACGGTGGAACAACATCAAGCAACGCATGCATACTTTGGAGCAGGATTTGCTGGCCCAGGCCAGTCACAATCAAGAGTTAGAGGCGAAGCTGGCCGAGGTGAGTCATCAGCTCGCCGAGTTACAGCAGGAAAAGCGAGCAGCAGCAGGAGGAGCAAAGCGCGGGGGTGTTACGACGGTACGGCCCTCCAGATTGGCTGCCTGGATGAACCTGTCAAACTGGTGGAAGAGCCGTCCAAGCGTGGAGACACTACGCGAGCAACGCATCTTCTTCGACGAGCCCTGCTTCGACACAGAACTGGAGCTGGTGCTGAAGCACGACCAGCATCGCAATGTTCCGCGAATTGTGGTGGACTGCTGTGATTTGATCGAGCACAAGTATCGAAGGTCCAGTCAGCCCGTGGAGGGTATCTACCGGCAATGCGGCGACTACAATAAAATCCAGACATTGCGGTTCAACATCGATGCCAACGACTATGACGCATTGCGTCAAAATGGCGTCGATATTCATACACTAACCGGCGTACTCAAGCTCTTTCTGCGGGAGATCAAGAGTCCCTTGGTGAGCGTGAACGAGGCCAAGACCTTTATCGGCCCGCCAAATCAGTGGTGTAAGTTTCAAGGCGCCGTTCCTTTCCCCAACCTCTTCCTACGATACATTATTTCTCCAAGTCTTTAATCGCTTAACTCCATATTCTACGTAGTACTCACGGACCTGAATCAGAAATTGGACACACTCAAAAGACTAATACGCTCACTTCCAGAGGTAAACCGGGACACTATGGATTACCTATTCGCCCACTTCAACAGGTGAGTCGTAGTCCCAACAACCAAGTCCAAATCCTTAGAGTCAACGCTGAACTGTACTTAACTATATGATATACTTAGTTATCTACTACTGGAAAACAGTTCTTAAAATACAATTTACCTAGGGTTGCCATCCGTCCTGGTATACCGGGACATGTCCCGCTTTTGGAGGTAATGTCCCGGTGTCCCGGTTTTCCACAGTTTTGATCAAAAATTGTCATTTTGTCAAAAATCAAGTCAATTCAATTAAGTGAATTTAATTGGTGAAGTAATTATCTAGTGAATTTCCCCGCCCTTTTGTCAGAAGTGAACAATATTTGTTGAAGAATAAAATATCTATGGACGAATCACTTTCTTGGACCAAGTTGCAAACTTGAAGAAGTTTTTGTCGAGATAAGCGAAGAATTTTTTGGATAAGCTAATACAGATTTTTGCAACAAACGTAAGCTTGTGTTGTTACTCAGAATTATTGAAAATAGAAAATTCTTCTATGCTATTCGACCGCACAGTGCAAATTGCGAAAGTGTTTTTTTCTCGTTACTAAATACGCAGTGGTTTGACGAAAGAATAATGGAGAATGTTTAAAAATATACTTATTGTTCAATATAATTTTGTGGACATGAGTTGTTCGCAGTTTTATAAAGAATTGATGGATAAAAAAATACAATTGTGTTGAAAAAAATAAACAGAGTGGATAAGTATAAATAACTCAATCATCAACGTATTAATAATGTATACATATGTATATATGTACTTATAGTGAAAATTCAGATCCGTGATTTTTGATAGCTTTCCACCGTTTTTGTGTCTTTTCTGACACATAAGAATTTAACAAGTCAAAAATGTGATTACTTATGTAGCTATCAATGCATTCATAGATCGATTGCACAAAAGACATAAAAGTATTCAGCATTTTTTAATTTTTTTTATTTATTGAGAAATCTTAACTCAATTAAGACATTTTGTATATTCCGACCAAATTTGATCGAGATCGATATAAGACTAGTCCGTTGAAAATCAATAATAGGTATGGAATGGTTTTGTGTTTACTGAGAAATCTCAACCAAACTTAAACATTATGTAAACAATAACCTCTTGTTCCAAAGCTTCGCACTTTTGTGTTATAGATAAAAACCCGACTTAATCCTTTCTTCCTTTCTTTTGCCCAGACTCACTAAAGTGCCGTTGCAGCAGATCAGTGCGGAGACGCTTTCGATATCGATAACTCCTTCGATATTTCACACAGTGCCCCAAGGCGTTCATATGAATGACATACAGGAACTGTTGAGGGAGGGGGAAACCCTGGCTGACTGTGTGAAGCTGATGATTGAGTACCAGGGTCGGATTTTTGAGTAAGTGAGTGGGGCCGGGAGAGTGGGAGGCCCCAAAGCTTTGTACCTGGTGTTGGTCATGATATTGGTGTTGGTTCCCAGCTTAAAAGCTCGTCACATCAAATCAACTTGTCTCGAAATCTTTAATAGTTAATTTCACGATACTCCCTGAAAACATCCCGAATCCATTCCAAACCATTCCGTTCCGCTCCGCACCTCCCCCTCTGCTCCGTCTCCACACAGATGTACCGCTGACCGTCGACTGAAGCGCCTGAGCATGCGGAACCTAAAGAAGACGCTCTCGCAACCGGATTTACTCTTCCAAAAACGCTTTTGATTTCAATGCCAGACAACGCTCAAATTAACCAATTCGCATTAAGTATGACTATTGTACATATTGCACTTGAAAATTACGATTTTATGCTGTATATAAATATGATTATGAATTTGAATATTAAAAAAAAAAACGAATACAAATCAAAGTCAACAGACGTTTTTTTTAAACATTTTTTCTATCAGATTCAGGCCATGAGCCACACCGAGAATTTGTTTCGTTTTTTTAGGACTGCAGGATATATGTATTTAAAGTGAACAATGAACAATGAAATATGCACATGGACACATGTTTTAAATGGAAAGTGTATTTCCAAAAGCGCAAAATCGGGTTGTGCAATGCCGATTATGCAATTAAGGGTACAGAGGAATATTGAGAAAATAGGACTCTTTTTTATAAGTTAAGACGTCCTTTAATATGACGTTTAAGATCATAAAGTATGCCCCTTAAACATGTATTAGTAATATAAAACATCTGTATTTCCGAGTCTACAAGGGCTAAGCCCGTTATATAGTATAAATTTAAATTATATCCAATATATTTAGATTTAAAATAAAATGTTGATATGTTGCGTAACATGGGCAAGAGCGAGAGTAACACACAAAAATACGGAATGAAGGCTGAAAAACTTGTAAACAATCATAAAAATACATTTTAAAATTATTGTATATAAACTTTTATATTGAACATCTGCATAACATATTATTTTTGTTGTTTGCTTTGAGGGTAGAGTAGCGAGGCTGGGGGAAAGGAAGAGCCAATGATTTACTTCTCTAACATACATAGTACTCGCACTACAGTAAAGGGTATCTAAAGTTTCTAAAACTACAGTACAATATTTAAATTTAAAAAGACCAACTGGCTTTACAGTCCTAAGTGATCTACCAAGTGTATTTGTAATTGTATATGTATATGAATGGTATATATATATATATATATGTATGTCAGTGTATATGTATGTATATATATGTATAAATATTATTTTATAAGCGCAACTTTAATTGTTTGTATTGTTGCAATACTTTCGCTGGCTTTCTGTTGACTTGTTTAGCTTTATAACATTAGACTAAGTAACTAACTAATTATATATTTTATATGTTGTTGTTTTTTAATGTAACGGCTTCAATAGGGTGTGTTTGTGTTCTACTATTATTATTATTGTAAGTATTATTTGTATGAGGAAATGTTGTACATTATGTAGATCTGTTGTTGTCTAAATGGATTTATGAATTAATATTGATTACGCCATTCATTTAAAAATAAAAAAATAATGACAAACGTTCGCTCATTTACGATCACAATGCTGGGTAATTCATTTGTATGTAGTGTTATCTTAAGTGTACAATTTTAAATGATTCAGATAACAACTGAATGCACATGGTAAATATGCTACATGAATTTATAAATGTATATATATATATGTATTTTTTTATATAATGAAATTAGATACATATCAAAGGCACAGGAATTTATACACACAATGGGCTGAGGTTTTTTTTTCAAGAACATAATTAAATGTGAATACAAATTTGAGTCTATACCAAATCAAATAAAACTGAATTCATACATAAATAACGTTTGTTTGGCAGTGCACTCATATTATGCATACTATCCATTCACATACAGGCGTAAGTACTTTTCAATGAGTTAACACATAACATAATTGTAAACATTAAATGAATGATTGCTTAGCATTTAGAAGAGGGTTAATGATAAGGACGGGGACTGGGACAAGGACGGGTACGAGTGTCTGTTGTGATGTCGCGAATGGACTCTACTTAAAAAAAGGATTCTTGGAAGCCGATGATTTCATGGTGCATAAGATCTGCCGTTCCAACTGAAAGTCATAGTCTAGTGTTTTAAGCAGCGTAGAGATTTCGGGCAGTGTGGGTAACTGTGGAACGAAAATGGATTAAATAACATTGCCAAAAATTGGGTATACTCGCACTCACATCAGTCATTGGTTGGCTTCGCAGCAGCATTGAATTTATGGCAAATGGCACGCCTTCCAATTCGGTATAGGTGCCCAGAGTACCAGTGCCAGAATATCCAGTGCTACCTGTGCCTGGCGCTGCTGCTGGACGCGGTGGCGCCGGTCGCTGTGGCGAATTGATTTGGAAGTGAGCCTGAATCTCTTCATAGTCATGATTTTCAGTCGATGCAGGCACCTGTGGGAGCTAAACCAAATAGTTATAGTTATTAACATTATAATTAATTAACTACTAACCGGTCCCCGTGAACTACGTTGGCCATGCAAATTAAGGCGATTAAGTGCCTGCTCCACCTCACAGCTGCTCCCTGGAACGGGAGGCGGCAAGCGGACTGGAATGGCACCAGTTTTATAGCAAACCAGTACACCATTTATGTCACCAGCCAGCTTAAAACCATCGGGCGCGATCTTGAGCTTCGAGCAGAGTATCACATCGGTAACGGCGTGGGTGACAGTGCCTCTTTTAGATAATTTATAGGCTATCTGACGCTTACGCCAGGCCTTCTGATCACTATCTGCAGTCCGCGATAGCAATGAGAACTCCTTTGGAGGTGCCACCTTCTCGGCAATCACTCTGTAAATAACAGACGCAAATTAATAAGAGCCCTTGCTTATAGTTGGTATAGTTTACTTGAGCGTTTCTACAACGTATTCGGGTAGACCCTCGGATTTGGACAGACAGAGATAGCGTGTTGTCTGACGGCCAAAGAGAATGTTATAGTCACGCCACAGATCAGCGTCTGCATCCTGATCATAAGTGCGATGTATGGCACTAAAGTTCTTAGGGCATCTGTGAATAAATTTCATTTCATTGCGATTGTGCACACTTTATAGGGTATACAAACTTACCGCTCAAAGTCCTCAACAATGTGCAAAGAGGTGATGGGACGATTATCAGGCAGAAAGCTCATTATGGAATTAAATACATTCATAGTGGAACTGGTCAGAGATCCATTTGGTGCACCAACTGCTCCAGCCCCGTTCCCAGATTGCGGTGAGCCCAATAGTGCGGTGGTGCTGGCCAATGGTGAGTTCACACCTCCATCAACGCCGATGGCTGGGGCACCGCTTTGAATGTGCTTTACGGCCTTATTCATATCCAGTCGGTGACTGCTGATAACACTTCTATAATTGACAGTGATAGTCGGTTATTTATTTGATAAATTAGTCATATGCCTGGAATCTGTATATTTTGATTTTTAATCAATAACAATTTCAACGATCTCTGATATTCGAGCTCTATGGGCATTTCCAGATAGTGATTCACACACACACACACACTCATAGAAACAAACACACATAAGAAATTATTTTAATAATAATATTTAATGCACTTTGTTAGATTTTGTGGGCTGTTAAGAAATGTTACAAACACTATGAACATACTTTCATAGCTAAACATTTATACTATTTATTAACATTTATATTTTGTTTAAGTCAGCGATAAACGGTGTCGTTGAGCAGAGTTTCTCTTTTTCGCACACACTCACACCTCTCACACGCACCCACAGCCTGAAAAATATCATATCTTCACACGCCGAACATTCCATACCCTGCAATTTTCCTCAATTATTCCTACAGCTCTTGAGCTAATATCTATTTTAAGATAAACGGGTATACATGCCGACACTTATACAGCGTACACTTTCGTTTATCTATCTCTCCAATATAAATTTTATAATTGGGTTTTTCTTTTTCAATTATAATCAAACAATTTTCAAATAACAATACTATACGATAAAAATATGTGTCCCAAAAACGCATGCAAAATTGAATACAAGATTTACTTCTATTAGGAAATGGGGGCGTGGCAGCTCAATTTGGTTTATGAAAAAAAAATTTATGCTGTCTCTGGGAACCTGCGAACCTGCGAACCAAGTTGGTGTTGCTAAGTGCCATAGGTACTTAGATATTCTAGGTGTGTCTAGTTTTTGGCTCATTGTGGGCAAATGGGACGTAGCATCGAAGACAGAAATTATTGTATTGACTGATTAAATCTGGAGTCGATACTGACTAATTTCGAACTTGTAGCTCTTACCATATCTGAGATCTTTTTGTTCACACGGACATGGCTATATCGATTCGGCTTGTGATGCTGATCAAGAATATATGTTTATTATTTATGGGGTCTGCCATGTCTTCTTCTGACTGTTACATACTATTCACAAATACAACAAATACAACAGTATAAAAAATATCATTATAAATTTCACTAATGAATTAATATGTAGACTTTAATTATACTTTCCTTTTGACAAAATATTTTGATGTCATTCAATTATTCAATAATGTTTTAAAAATGTTTTGGTAAGGGCAGTTATTATGGTATTATATATTGATATTTATTTATATTTTATATTTATTCAACATATAGAAAATAGTGTTTTTTGTTCAAGTTTTGTGGTTTTTTGATGCACATTTGTTTATGGGATAGTAATTGTTTAATTTCAGAAGAACGAAATCCTTATCCTTATTTGAAATTATGACCTTATTAAGAAAAAAATCATTTTTCTTAACGAGCAAAATAATAGTAGTGAATTTTTTTAAGTTCCGGTGCACAGCCCCATGACATGAAGTCTACTAAGGATTAGCACTTTTAAGGAGCAATAGCCACCCAAGTGCGGTCTACTGTAGTCCACCGATCTTTTTTGGTTGTTGGATTTCCAGTGGACACACTAGTCTTCTTTTAAATTGAGGGCACACCTGGAGGCTGCGAGGTTCACTTTATTAGTTCCACGCCTGTCTTCTAAAAGAAACTCAAGTTCTTGTAGTATAGAAGATCTAGGTGTTCATACGGACGGACAGGAGGTCAGACGAATATTGCTATATTGACTCGGCTGTCGATGCTGATCAAGAATATATATATTATAAGTAATGGGTCGGAAAGGGCTCCTTCTGACGGTTAGGCATATTTCGCTTCTGACAAACATCGTTTTTAGAGTCTAAAAAAAGCAGTTATTAGAATTACATGCGAATGATTTAATCGGGAAGAGCTTTGGAGTGCATTGCCCCCAGAAGCTCGTTTCATTTTTTACTCGTGAACAATATAACACTGCTGGACCATTAAGTTCTTATAATTTCAAAGTAAGCTAGATTAGTTTCTTTCCATGCAAGTGTGTTGTAAGGTATTTAATTCTTTTTCTTCTTTTCTTCTATTTTTGTTTTATTTTTTTATATTCTTCCATAACGTATTAAGATTATTATGTGGTAGTTTGAAGTCGATTATAGTCGAATTAAATTTGACAAAGATACACATGATTTAGTATGCTCCTCTGCGGTCGGATTACACGCTGCTGAAAATCTTAAAACGCGGTTTCCTCACATATGCCTTTTTATGGTCGGTGTCCAATGTAGCTTCAAATCTACTGCACCATATTTTTCAAATTCAAATTTATTTCCACTATTTCTTTACTTTATTGGCGAGGTAACGGCGTCGTATTTTTTAGTTTTAACATGTTTAAAAAAAATTAAAGTTTGATCCCATCTCATTTCATTATAAAAATGTATGAAAATTTCACTTTACTACCCCTTTAAATAAACTTTTCTGTTATAATATTACTGGAAGTTTGTTGTTTATGTAAGATCTAAATGTTTTATGTTCATGCACATATACATATGTACGTGTTTAACTGTGATTCTTTTTAATTATACTAGGTAATCGTGGGTACGAAAAGTTAGTTGTAGGTAATTGTTAAAAGCATCACATTTTTTGTGCCTTTCCAGACATATTTATTGCACTACTGATAACACGAGAGTCAAAGTGTTAATAAAATAAGAGATAATAAACACAACCACACAAACGTATACAACTGTATCCCATTCATAGAAACGTTTAGCTTTGAGTCATCAAAATTAAACTGGAAATTACGCCAAAACAACCTTAAAAGTCACAGATCAAAAGCGTAAGCGAATACGCTGTGGAAATGGGAAGAAGAATTTGGCATCCAATGACAAGTGCGAACAAAGAAAAAATAAAGAGAATAAACAAATAAACTGCAATACGTGACAAGGGCTGCTAAAGAAAGACACCCGACAAAAAGACCAAATGAGAAGAAGCAGCGTCGCAACAAAAGCAAATACATTTTACATGTATGTATGCGGATGTGTGTAGTGCATAACCACTTACTCACCCACTCTCTCTCACTCACACACACAAACATTTTTGGTCCCAAATACACCAAGTTGTATATATAAACAGAATTAGACTCATTTTGTAAAAAGGCTAAGAACAAAAATATCAATGTTCCTGAATACATGTTTGTGGTTCATAGAGGTTTTATTGCCGGTTGTGCGCACACAAATTCTGGGCGCTAGTTGCAAGCCACTTAATTGAAAATGAAAGGCTGCAGAAAGTCGACGTTCTTAATAGAATGCATCAAAACATATGAACACACACACACATGCACAAATAACATAACATGTGCATATTCACATAATTAACATTTGTCGCTGCTGTAACTTTTGTAACAAATTATTTAAACTGAAGTTACAGTGCTAAGTAAATAAAAACATTGCATTGTGTTGCTTCCCGGACAACAGTATTTGCAGCAAAACCTCTTAAATTAATTGGTGCTATTTATGGCATTTTGTTGTACAATGTGTACATACCTTATCTATCATAAAATATTAAATTAAGTAGTTCAACGATCCGCTGCCTTGTTTCTATTTTTATTATACAAGTGCAATTTTGTTAGAATACAAAAAAAATTAAATATCACAGCACCCGAACGTACCGTCAGCTGTGAATAATTAAAATCAACTGATGTCAGTGTGGCCACATTCTAGGCAAATGAATTTCAATAACTGACCTTATTGGCACTTTCGTTGAATAAAACCGATATATAACACATTTGCTTATCGAGCTCGTATATGCATATATGAGTCTTGGCAAACCGATAACTGAATCAGTTAACAGAACTGCATTCTGTTTTACCAATTATATGTGAGAGTTTTTCAACACTGACAGATAATAAACAAGAGGGATAAGCAACAAGTAATACAGACAAAATAAACCAATAACAGCTGGGAAAAATAATTAATTTGTCCTAACAATATTCCAGCCTAAAAAAGCTGTTTTCCGTTGCTTATGTGGTCCAACAACAAAACAAATAAAAATGTAAATAAAAATTTGGCACCACAAATAACTATCGATATTTCAGATTGTGATGTTTTAATCGGTAGTTGTTATATGGAATATATTAATCGATGAAAACAATCGGCTATATCTATACCGATATATCAACAAACTTTCTTCAACATAAATATTTTGGCAATTATTATAAGTAAACAAGTTTAAAGTGTAATGGAAAAAATTGAAGCAGTAACTATACCAAACGTCGATGCATATCGTCGTCTACTTAACAAAGCGGTCTCACAATTGCTGCTGGATAAAGGCGCTGTTTCAGCAAGTAATCAATGCCTGGAAACACTAACACAAATGTTGCAGGCGCGTAAGTATTAATGAATTTCTTTACTCGAAATTTTTTTGTCAAGTGTACTTACTCTGTTTAAGTAATCCTGGAAATTGGGAATTCAGCGCACAACTATTGCGAGCTTGGCGGACGCACTATGCCGATCGTTGGCGATGTCAGCTTGGCTCTCATTAATATGGGCATAAATATAAATAGCTTGGAACCGTACGTGCGCCGTGTAAATCATGCTCCTATTCTTCTGCCACCGCAACAAACACAACAGAGGCAGTTGAGTCTCTTGCAAGCTGGAACCAAGGCGGTGCATCCACATTATGTACCCAGCTATTTTCCAGCTATGCCCGATCCACACGCCTACATACGGACACCCACTCACAAGCAGCCCGTCACAGAGTACGAGGCTATACGGGAAAAGGCCGCAAGCCAGAAGCGGGACGTTGAGAAAGCACTCACTAAGTTTTTGTGCAAGACGACAGAGACGAACAATCTATTTCCCACCGAGGATAATATGTTTCCACGTAAGTGTCGATAAATATCACAAATCTTGTCTAACAATTTACATGTTTTTTATAGTTATTGCTAGCAAGCCTGCGTTTCCGGCCTATGCAGCGGCTCTGAATCCGACGGACCAAGTATTTGATTTTGAGGAGCTGGAGTATCATTACTTGGTGGCAAACCGAACTGAAGATGCGCCCAGCAAAGGTTTGCATTAATACAATGTATTGTAAAACTATACTTAAGCATTTTTTGTTGTTACTTACAGAGGATGGCGAGGATGGTGACAGTGAGAATGAAGAGCTCGACGGGGACAAGTCCAAGGAAGAGAAACCTGAACTGGAAATCAAACCCAATTCAACAACAAACAAAGCAATTTTGGAAAATCCAAATATAGACAATCCTTACTTGCGTGCTGCAACCCTTCCAAAGCGTTCCAAGCTACACACGGACACCGCTGCGCCGAGGATGCTGCCTAGCCGCAATCTGGTCTCTTCAGCATCGACAGTACCAACGCCTTCGACATTAGAAATTACCAAACGTACCGTTTTACAAGTGTAGTTTAGATAAATTATTATTTTATATTTCAATAAAAAAATTTCGATATCAAATCGATTTTCTTTAAACTTTGCTGGGTGGCAACGCTGTGCTGTCAAACAGCTGTTTAACAGGCCGCAACCATTTCTACGTACATTCGCATGCTGAGTTTTATTACAAATTACTGTGTTTGTTACAAATTGTAACAAAACAATTGTTTTTTTTTTTTTTTTGCTAGTAGTTACTTTGACTAAAGATCACAAATAATTCGTACAAACCCAAGCAACGTGCACCGCTTGCATTATGAATTTCCTGCGACAAACATTGAGCGTTACGAAACAATTGACGGCAAGAGGTAAATTTACATTAAAAACTTTTTTAATTCACACAATTTACGTTGCAGACTCAAAGATATATCGCTGGTATTGAATGAAAATGCCAAAATTCGAATTTTAAACGCCCGCGCATGTTTTTTTGCCTTTCAATCAATGACTGTGCTCATTTTGTATTTGTTTAGCGATCCTTTCTGCCAATGTGGACAATGATTTGTATTATGTGTTTACTTTCGCCGGCAACTCTTTTCACTCGCATACCCATTGTGGAGGAGGGTGCGTGGCTGGCTTGCTTAGAGCACGAGCGTACTCATCTATTAAAAGTCCCCATACTCCGCTTTTTTGTTTAGTCCTGTGAATATTTTCATAGGCCTTTTCTCATGAGTCGCAGTTGGATTTTTAATTAAAATTTGGCCACATAACATGGTGTCAATTCAGCGGTGACAAGCGAACCAAAAGTAAAAAAACAATAGGAATTTGCTTGACACAAACACAATCACAAGCCATAAAGACACAGGTGTGTTACCGGGTCAGTATCGCGGTGTACAAAGGAATGAATGGCATTATTTTTGCACTCGGACAGTTATGGTAATTTTTACCTGTGAGCGCGGGTGTGCAACTGCCTGTGAGTTGCATTTAATTAACATTGTTGCCATTTCAGAAGTATATACTGTAATACAGTCAATTCGCTGGCAGCTGGATCCAACGCCAGCTGAGCCCGCCTCAATTTCGAATGGTCAATCCGTACAGTACGGGAGTATGTGAAAGTTGGAAAAAAAAAAAAACACCCTTTGCATTGTTGTGGCTGTGATAGTCTATTTGAGTACATCTTACACACACTGTCAATCATAAAAGGCTTGAGTGCAGAGCGCTAGCTGCTGCTGACCCAAATCCACATCTATTGTTCACAGCGCGTCATTTGGCTGCAATTATTTGGCGAACCAATCGGTTCATATGCATGGACTCATACACACATACACAAACAGACACCCACACACACACACACACACGCAGCGTAACAATTGTTTTTGCGATTTTCACAGAGATTATCCATAACAAAAGGCCAATGCCAATGCCAATACCAATGGGCATTGTCAGTGGCAAAGGCCCGAGCTGTCCAACTGTCCCATCTGACCCTTTTTCCTCAATCTCACTTTCTTTCTCTTTCACTGTCTTTCATCTTTCGCTCGTCAAAATTGTGCGCTGACACATGTTTGGGTTATGGACACAGATTTAATTAGTACAGTTGTGCTAACATCCACTATAACTATCACTAAATCAGCGATCTTTCCTATTTCTTTGCAGCTGTGAACCAGAGCAGCCTTATGTCTGCCGCCCTCAGAAACATGGCCTCGTTGAACCAAATGCATCGTTCTGGTCCCCACATTAAGACACGTCCGCCAAGACAGCCCCTGGACGGAAAGCCCTTTGCCAAGGGAGTGGTCCTTAAGACGTTGATCAAGAAGCCAAAGAAACCCAATTCAGCCAATCGAAAATGTGCCCTCGTTCGCCTTTCGACGGGCAAAGAGATGGTGGCCTACATTCCAGGTATTGGCCATAACTTGCAGGAGCATAACATTGTCCTCTGCCGTGTCGGTCGGCTCCAGGATGTACCCGGTGTCAAGTTGAAGGCTGTACGCGGTGTATACGACTTGGCGCATGTCATCAAGAAGGGTCACTAATGTTAAGATCGTAATTCTCCTCTCTAACTAGTAAAAAATTATGTACGTAATTCAAAAAAAGAAATAAACACAAATGTTCAATTTTTTATTGTTATTGTTAAGTGCTATATTATTTTGATGGAAAATTATGCAGATTAGTCGGATTAACGCTCAAGATGACAAACAAAAACTTTGAAGAAGCAAATGGCATCACCTCAGTTCGTGTTGTCCCGTCTTGCCGTAATCTTAAGTCAACAGGAGATGGGCGGGTCTAGACTCTAGAGTTTCCGGCACACAATGTTTTAACAGCATTTTTACAGTTTAACTGCTAATCTCTTTCAAGAATCTCAGATCCTTTTGCATACATACTTTTTAAGAGAATTGAGCAAGTAATCGTTAACTGAAATGGGTGTCTCTGAGCATTAGTCAGTCCACGTTTTCACAGAACATTAACCAGTTACCAGTTGGCCACAACAAACGAACTCTGCAGATTACAGACTTGTTATTAAAACAAACAGGCATATGGGCAACAACGGAGAACTATAGCATGATGGTCATATAGGCCAAATAGGTTGAAATTTTGCTAATATGGATAAATTGGGCACTAATAGATTATCAATTAAGTTTGGAATTCGTTTGTTAATTATTCCATTATAAAAACATTTCTTATGCAGACAGCGCTTTAAAGTTTAGTATATATTAAAACTAAATTACATAAATAAATAAATCAAAGTAAATAAATAAATAATAATTTTAATAATTATGAGTTTCTTAAAAAAAATGATAAGTAAGGTAACAAAAATAAATTGATGATTAAAAATATGGTTTTCTATAAAGAAAATTGTATCAACCAAAGCGTTAAAGATCTTAATATTAGCTCACTACGGAATATCCTTACAAAATTGGTTTTAATTGAAGGTTTAAATTAAAAAATAGAAGTTCTGTTAGGCGGCAGAGTAAAAGTTTCAAACATTTTTAACCCAAAACAACATTTCGCACGTAATTTCATTTTTGAAATTAATTTTATTATAAAGATGATATCTGTTTTTTGACTATATTTATTATATACAAAGGTATAAAATCTATAAAAAATGAAGATGTACAGATGAAGGGGATAAGGAAGACATTTATATTAATTTTTTTTTTTTAAGACTCAAACGAAAACAACAAAAATATCCTTATGAGTGCTGTCAATTTAACTTAGTTGTATGAAATTACATAAAATTTTGTACAAAAACAACCTTAAAACCTTTTCAATCAACAGTTTTTAAATTAAATACTGCCTTTTTAAATTTAAGACGATTTAAGATTTTTGTTTTAGAGTTTTATTCTGATAACATTTTATATTTTTTTATAAGTGTATAAAACTTTCCGTTTGAAGCCGGAATCTTAAAAGCAATCGATGTGGAATTCGTGGTTCTATAACTCTTTTCATCATTTTTATGGGAAAACCAAATTTAAGATGCTGTCGGCACCGATCAAAGCGGAGGCTAACGGTTAACCGGTAGACAAACGGAAACAGTCTAACAAATAGACATAGACAGATCCAAGGATCGTTTTATGAACGCCGACGACATTGTCATCTTAGCAATTTCCAGAGTTACCAATCCCACGATGATGTTTCTGCGTTGAGCACAAGCAAATTCAGACCTGGCGTCACTTGGTCAACAATGGCGATCAATGAACCAAGCTGCGTTACCGTTAGCCAAAGTCGTTAGCCGTTGGGCAGACGCACTGCTGCCTGATTGAGCCATTATGACAGCAGTGTCCAAGGATAAGGAAGAAGTTGAAGACAGTGACATGTTACTTTTCTTACTCTTTGTTTTTCTTGTGTTAGTTGTCCTTTGTTTTAGCGTCATTCGTTTTGGTTTTTTGCTGAGTCAAGTTGGCTAACACGAAGCCAAGTTCCTTTATCCTCATGCGTACATAATTTTTATCAATAAAACTGTCATAGTCGTAAAACACACACACACACATAAGGCGGTTTTTAGTGGGTGCAAGTCCCACATTTCGGTTTTAAATGCTTTTCCACTCTATACAAAAAAAAAAAAAAAAAACGCACACATGTATATATATGTAAGTATATATTTATATATATACGCTAATCATCTTTCATGACACGTTAGCACTTCCGTTGAACACGATTTTTGTTTGTTGAAATAACCGTAAAATTTTGTAAATGATAAAGGACTAACTTCCAGTCAGTTTGGAAAATTTATTTCATATTTACACCACAAGTTATTAGTAATTAATTTTGTTCTTTGGTGACCTAAATATAAAATTCTTTAACACCTCTTATTTTATTACGGCATCTTGGCTTTGCACATGACATGGACAATTCCGTGAGCACACGACTTTTAAAAGCAAAGTAAAATTTTCAATGTTAAACAAAATTCAATTTTTTACACTTCACTAATAATTTTTCATAGTATTTTTGGAGTGCTATCAATGGTTAAAACAATTGAGAGTCTCAGGCGATCACTCACGCGATTTCAAGTTGACATGGCTTTAGACATCATTGCTAATAATCGATAAACTCGTGCAAATTTTAAACTTTAAATATTTTTTGCATAAATAAAATATATATAAAGCTTTATTATAAGGCTTATGATTTTTCAAAGTTCGCACTGTCCTTTTTTCGTGACGATTTCTTCTCGGTCACTCACGCGACATTTCTTCCAAGGCAGTTTTGTATTCATAATTAATAAATGTATTTACATTAATATTCAAACTAAGAAGATGAAGAATAAATAAAAAAAAGATATCAATGAGCTACAAACAACTAAAAAATACTCGATGTTACAGAATAAAATTTATTTGTTTTAAGCTCGTCTTTGCTTTAGATAAACATGTATAATTAATTAAAATAACAATTTTGAGAACAAACGTTTTTATTTATTTATTTTTATTTTTATTGAATGAAGTTAAATGTTTTCTTATTTTTGTCTGCGTTTATATTTTTTTTATACACCAGTAACATTGCATTTTTTGGCAATAACCTTTCTGCCTTCTTTATGGATATTTGAAGAGATTGACTAATACCTTTCACTTTTCTTGTTGATTAGCCAATTTACTGCTGATCTATAAAAGTCTCATTATATTTTTAACTAACTCCTCTACTTCTATTGGATTCTCCTGCAATTTTATTGTTTACTTTAGGGACAATTCCATTTGTTTTGCTCTATAATTCACCATTTTGTTAGTTCATTTAAATTTTAATTGAAATAAGGTTTCAATAACTAATCAAAAACTGTTTTTTAAGGTTTTTCATATATGTCACTCCAGGACAAACTTTCGCAATGAATAAAAAATAAATTATTTAAAAAAATTGTTATTTCATTTTATTTTTCTGATTGTTGAACCAATCTCACATAAACTACATGTTAACGCCTACTTTTATTAGTAAATACAAAAATTTTGACATTTATGCTGTTCTTCGATCATTTACGCGACAAAAGAAGATCAAAATTAAGCAAATTCGTGCTTTTTTGTCTCTCTTTGTAATTGTTACCGTTACTTCACATACCAAAGTACTACTCAAGAAATAATGCTGGTCAACCAACTTTTTAAGATCCCTATTATTCGCCTAATCCGGCCAACAAGTTTGTAATTTTGGCAGAAAGTTCAATTTTTTTAATTTTCATAACTCAAAATTAAATTTATTATATCATTGTACATATGTACATAAGATTTAAACAAGAAAAATAGTACAGTCTATTATTTCTATTGTAGCTGTATGTTATAGTAGTCAGATTTGGATGAAATTTGGTCAACAGATGGGACACGATTAGAAATTCATTCTCCGTGAATTTCGTTGTAATCGCCCGATTTGCTCTATGGGAGCTATAGTTGTCTAAAAGTTATAATAGTGCCATACACATATTGTGTAAATTGATCACTATAGCGCTAGTCGTTACGGAGTTATGGAGAAGTAAACATAATTTTTGGCGAGGTGGCCTTGTTACTTGTTTACAATTTGCGGGGGCGGTAAAGGGCAAAATTTTAAATGAAAATTGAGCTGCGTATTCTAAAAACGGACTGTAATTCCAAATATTGTGGCTCTAGTACAAGAGCTAGAGCCACGAAATTTAGGATTTAGAAGAAACACAGAAACACGGACAGAGAGACAAGGCAGAGACTACTCAGCTTGTGATGCTAATCAAGAATATATGATATATATTTTATGGGGAGCTATGGGGTCTACCACTTCTTCTTTCTGTTATATACTTTGAACAAACGCAAAATACTTTTTAGAAAATATATCCTCTACTTAATTCAAAGCCTAAATATCCTTTCAAATTCTTTCCAGTAAAAATAAATTTTGTAATTCTACCAGCCAACTATCTGAGGCATAGTTAAAGAAAATCTCACTCCTTAAAGTGTCTATACTATTAGTGTTGCGAGAACTTCATAGAAGCTTACGAAATAATAGTCGAAGATATGGAGAAAATATATCGTAGGAAATGAAACAGCAAACTACATAGTATTACTATCTGAAATTTTGGAAAGATGTGATGCAATTACCTAGTATCTAGAAAAGTTAACAATGGTTCTTAATACAGCTGTAAAATTCCTAGTCACGACAAATTTTAGTTGAATGTAAATGATTTTCCTTCGATATTTACGAAACTGCGGGAACACACCTATCAACGATCCAACAGTGATCTCTCGAAAAGAAAGTTCCCAAGATATCGGCCTACAAACTACTTTGGGAACGAGTCGGATTTTTGGCTGATTTGCATCTGTGGAATCCGCTCCAATTTGTATGGATACAGTAATGTTTAAAACTGAAAGCTTATCCTAAAATGCTTTGGCAAATGAGTTGGTTTAACTTGAATCCATTAAATTTTTTGTTTCGCATAATTCTTGATAATAATCTTTGAACAACGTTTTCTAATGATGAATTATCACTTTGCATAGATTTGAAGAAAAAAAACATTCCTACGAAATCACTCTTTGGAATCTCTTAATACAAGTTTTTATCTAAAATATCTCGAAAAGCTGATCTTCTATACTTGATATACACTAAGTATTCTTCACAGTGGCGGAGCGTGCTTTGGCGGGGCTAGGTATAAAAATTGTTTAATTTTTGCACTAAGTTATAAATAATATTCATTCATTAAAAAGAAGCACTTTCCTTGACATTATTTCGTCAAACTGATTTATAAATCATTTATATTTAGCTGACATAAGTTTTATTAAAGTTTGACCGGCGTTAATTTCTCATCGATGTTGTTAAGTAATTTTTCGGTAGTTTAAAATTTGAAAAACTTCTTTCAGCAGTTGTAGTAACCTTCGAAAAACTGCCTGCAAGACTTTAGAATTTTATCAGCAATAACTCAATGATTTCCTTAAGGCAATGATTTTTTTTAACTTTTAGATTTTAAACTTAAATTAAGACAGGAGTTTCTCCAGTTGTAGAGTTCCGAATATACAACTCAGGTGGCAAAGGCTCTAAAATCTTTGAGAGAGTAATAATAAATCTAAACAGCAATTGTACACATTGTCTTTCAAATGTATGTATGTAAAATTTATAAAATTTGGGTAATTTAGATCATGATTCCCATAATATTTTATTCTTATCATCTTATCCTATGACATAAATGTGTTTGATGGCCCTGATCAACTAATGGGAACTGTTTTATAGTAGTGGACTAAAACTATTCGGGATGCACAGTATTATATTGAATATACCATCCGATATTTTATAGCAAACGTAGATTTTTAAGTGACCAGATATGTTTAAGCTAATCCGTGGTTTGATCCAATTGGTTGCAAAATAAAAGTAAAAGTAAATAGGTATAAATAAAATTGAAGCTATGGAAACTTTGGGGTTTTTAAATAGTTGCTTATATATTGGTCTAATGAAAGACAACTGGAAAATTTAGTGAATGGGAATAATTAAAGTGTCTCGAATGTGTGTTCTTAGGTGAGTATAGAATCGTATGTCCGAGTAACTTTTTTATGTAGAATAATTGGTTTGAAAAGGTTAACTGTTGACTATAAATTGTTTGGTTTAATAACTTACTCAGAGACGATTTCGAGGCTGAAATTGCATTCTATTTGGTCTGCGGAAGATTGCCAAACGTTTAATTAAATTTGTGACACGTGTGACCGGTTTAAGGGCGGCTTGCTTGACTCCCTTGTAGACTAAAACGCAACCCTGTTGGTTACAGGGTATGCGACAATTTCCACCCCGTTCGCTGGTGGTGCAACCCTCTCTCAAACGCTATTTATCATCTACAAATCATAAAATGGAGTTTTGATTTCAAATACAAATGGCATTTTCAATATATATATATATATATATATCACTCTGCTTTTTTATTGTTGTTGTGAGGTCGAACTAAGCTGCGTTCCATGGGGACCGATCGTTAAAAGGAATATAGAAAAACTCAGAGAGGTAACTAATTGCTTAGCCCTGGTTTGGGAACTTGTTCTTGTTTTCCCTGGTTTTTCTGTGTAACACTTTTCGCAGCCAAGATCTTAACACAAATGTCAAGTCAAATAATTATGCACCCTTGAGGCAATTGCTAAGATTTTCAGATAAGCCACAACGAACAACATCATTTTTTTGTAATCATTTTGCAAAACAATGAACAGAATTATGACCTGTGTTCGCTCCTAAAAAAGAAATCAAACTGTGGTATTAAGTGGAAGTGTCAAGAGATCTCGAAGATGGCCAACAAACAACGGGAGGGCTTCGGCATTAGCACCAACATCAGTCATACAAAAGGTTGATCGTGTGCCAAACAGTCTGTTACTTTTTCTCTCTCTTTTTCTCTCACTCTCTCTCTCTCTCCTCTTTTTGCTGTGCTTGTGTGCTGTTGGCCACGTGTAGCCCACACTCCAAACGGACAGGTGAGAATCTGCGAATGGGGCTCGATATCAACCCTTAATCCTCACTGACTCCTCACTTCTTAGACAACAACCCTTTGGTGTATTTGCCGATCGTGCCGATCACAGTCCCTGATTTTATCCGATTCGCCAGCAGCGTCACACACCTTTATAGCTGTATAGCTGTTGACATATCACAAATCACAAATACCCTTAAGGACATGGCGGTAGGGGGAGTGGCATCTAAAATTTTGTTTTATCATCACCGTAATCCTTTATGCGGTGCACGATTGATCAGTCATAGTTTTTCCAGCACGTGTCCAGTTTTGATGTTTAATATTGTACTCAAAAATCAAGTTCATTTGGAATATCTTATGATATTTATACTCTAATTATATGGAAAAAATCTCGGCTTTTTCAATAGAATACTTGATTTAACTCCACATGATTTTATGAAATGCTTTGATCGTCGAGATCTGGATAAGTAAACTCCTCTTGAACTATTTATTTTAGGGTTTGTATTCCGTAACTACAGTATTGTAATTGAATATTTTTGGAAACCCACTTCTTGAAAACTAATGGATATAATATTTTATTTTATTTAGTTTAGGCATTTTGTCCGATTCGATACATTAGTTTGGACATAAAATATGTAGTATCTTAACCAGACTCACACATTGGTCTAAATTTAAATTAGGGTAACTATAGCTAAGGTAGCCAAGCGAAAATTAATTAGAAAATAGACTTATATTTTAGTTTGATCTATGTTTCTGTATATTGTTCAGAGAGGCAGAATCGCGCCCCATGAAGCACAGCAAAAGTTCTGGCTTTAGTGGGCTTGATCGTTGACCTGAAGATTTAGTTGAGTTCAAAAATGTAAAGCTGATAATCCCGCTGATCAGGGTGCTACAGTAATTTTTCAATTGACCTACAAATTTGCTTAAGCTGAGAATGCAGGTTTGGTCTGGCTTTGAAATAGTACATCGGTGCAGTAAGTGAAACTGTAACTGCTACAGTTACTGCTAGTGGTAATCGCCGGATTTACGCGAAACTTTTGCAATAGGTAGAGAGTAACAGTAAATTGGAACATATTCATCGAGTATTTGGCAATATACGAGCAAAACTCTGTGCTCTAATCTTAAGTACTCGTCTGATCCGGGGCTCGCTCCCCGGTTGTCTTGAGCGTAATCTGAGATTAAATTAAAATGTCGCAGGCGCGCATTGATAATCGGGGCCTCGACAACTGCTTTCGTAAATCCAGTCGGTCCGCTGGACTAATCCTTTCGCTGGTGCTACCTGCGAATCCCGAACGTTGTATCTGGCCGTGAAGCATGCAACAGGCGTGGTACATGCGAATTAACCTGATTAAAATTGTATTTTTCCCAAATTTATGGGATTAAGTTCTGTTCAAGTTCCTTTAACTCGTTTAAGCTACCGGATTTAGTTCAAGTGCTCAATATATTGAGCGCGACCTCTGTAGACAATCTCCCGGCCGAATCACTGAGCCGCCCATGAGACGATTTTATTGGGCTGGCTTAATTAGCACAATTGTTTACAAAATTTACCTTTCGTCATGCCTTGACCCATTGCCAGTGTCTTCGATTCCGTGCTGAGTTGCACACCGGTATTTTTATGTATATATATACTCTATATATATATGTGTGTGTGTGGGTAAAGCCTTGGTACACACACGCCCACTGCTCGACGGCGCAGGCCAACGTGTGAACCAAGCGACTCGAAATTCCATTTAAAAATTAGTCTAATCTAGAAAGAAAACACTGCCGAACACTTCATCAACCGCCTGACCTGTCTGACCTAGCTTTTCTATACCTCATCCTTCTCTTCTCTCTCCTTGGCAGTCACTCTTTCATTCCCCATCACCAGTTCCTTTCATTCGCGTTTCCGAAGCCATTAGCTTATGCAAATATCGCCGAACCACAGAACCCACAGAGCTCTCTCTTTTTACCTCTCCCTCTTTCACTCCCTGCACAAAAGAATCGCGGTTTTCTTTATTGCTCCTTAACCTTTTTAGTTTCGTTCATTATGCTACATTTTATTTTGTAAACTCAACTGTTTACAACCAGTAGATAATAATATTCTATAATTTATTACACACATATGTATATTATTGATCAGCACCAATAGTCAAGATATATAAAGCCATTTTCCTCCGTATGATATGAATATTAGTGCAATTGTTAAGGTAATGAACAAGATAGCTTGGTAAACTCTGAACATTTTCATACATATTCATGTTTAGAGAGCATATGTTCCACCAATTATTCCTATCGCAGCTATACGATATAGTAGTCCGGTTTGGATCTAACTTAGTCAGTATGTTTATACTTTTACCCTATGTACGATATGCCACTTTAACTAATATATGTTGATAAACAACAAATTTATTTATACTTATTGATATATGGGAGCGCATTTTTAACCGATCGTACATGCACTTCGTAGATATGTACCACCAGTGTAAATTCGGATCATATATAGATTGAATAGCATAGGTAACAGAAACGTTTTCTTTATGAAAGCATTCTAGTTTTACTTGTACAATTACAAAACACTACATGTCTAGAAAGTACATGCACTTACCAAGTTTGATCCAAATCGGACAACTATATTATAAAGCTCCCATCGGAAAGATCGGTCAAAAATGCGCTCCAAATATGAATTAGTATGAAAAAATGGTATAAGCTTTATCTATCAAACTTATACAGAATACATTTGCCAGTAACATAATCATACTGACTAAGTTTTACGCTAATCGGGTTACTATATCGTATAGCTGTCTTTGGAATAATCGGTCGAAAATTGTTCTATATTTGCCAAGCTATCTTACTTATAAACTTAACGAATGCAGTAATATGTGTATGATACCCCATTGCTAACAACATATTGGAACTAAGTAACGGGTATCCTCAAGTCGCGAGGCGACTATATCATTCTTTCTTGTTTGTCTTTCATTTGCGACCTCATGGGCTTTTCTAGCTCTTGGAGTCAGTGAGATCCTTTATTAATGCAGACGGACGAATAGACGGACAGGTAGAAGCGTTTCCGACCCCATTAAGTGTTTATATTCTTGACCAATATCAACATCCGAGTCGATATAGCAATATCCGCCTGTCCGTATGAATACCTGGATCTTTTAAAGGTACAAGAGCTAGAGCCGCCAAGTTCGTCCTTCTGTCAGGCAGATCATGTTTATTCCAAATTGTTGCCAGGAACCTTACCGCCCCAACCAATTGTAAAAAACTCTGGTCACCTCATAAAAAAATTATATTCAAATCACAATAACTTCCAAACGAAAAAAGCTTTCGAATCACAAAATATGTGCATGGTTCCATTGTGACTATCCTCACCATGTTTAAGCCGGATCGGAAAACTTTAGCTTATAGCACCTAAAACTCGCACTAGAAGGAGTTGGGGGTCTTTCACAGTCACCTTAAAGATAAACCTAATTTGTATCACTTTTTTAATTTGTTCTAATGTTTATGCTACTTCTGTTTAAGTGTTGATGAAAAAAGGTTATTTTTTAGTCAAGTATTTCACACTTTCACATCATTAGAATTAAAATATATTTCGAATCTATTTAATAATACAATATTTAGAACTAGTCTCATTAATAATATATTAAGAAGTTGTTTTCGAACAGTTTTCTAGCATGCAGATGATGTCACACCCAATCTGACCGATGGAAAAACTGAACGGACGCCGTCCTCCTTTGAGAAGGGCGCAGATGTAAAGGCTTAGGAGGAAGTGAGCGACGCACACTCGGGAATTGGCGCCAGTATGGATGTGGTTACTGAGAAGAAGAAGGCACAAATTTTGCGCTAAAATAAATAAAAATAAATATTTATTTGGAAAACGGAATGGAAAACAAAAGCAGGCAATATATTTCCATAGGGCCTGTTGGTCATAGGAAAACAAATCGTTTGTATGCATTGTTGATCCATCCTATTGCAAAGGATACGATAGGATCGATTCGAGGGGACAGCAGGAAAGGGAAACACGTGCCCACTTAATATCTGTAGTTGCTCATGTTAGTTTATAGCCCGAATGAACAGTTAGCGTTTTATTTATATTAGAAAAACAAAAACTCTTAAGTTTTGTCAATTCCTTTCTTCCGTCTTTAGTTTGTTGTTCATTCCTTTCGTTTTCCCCTACATAAAGTTACAATATGTTGTGTATTAGAATTATCTGCACAGCACAGAACCAATTTCCACTCCGAAATACCAAAAAGCAATACCAAAGACTTCATTCACGCCAGGCGAGCGCGTGCGCGAGTCATGCATACGCCCCCGCAAGATTAATGAGTATGAGTTTTTGCGGCTTTTGTTTATTCAATGCAGACGAGTTGACATCGAATGCTGAACACTGAATTCTGAGTTCGTATCCGTATCCGAATCCTTTCACTGCCCATAAACACATGTCCACAGAGTGTGTGTTCTTGGCTTCAGCTGCTGACCACACTGGACATTGTGCCCAGGGCTTGGGTCCATTAGACTGCATTCCACTTAACTATGAGTCGACCCTTTTTTTTCGGCTATGATAAATGACTGGCAATCGCAGCCCGAAAAACTCGGCTTCGAGCAAACCGATTGAGCTGGCATTTTACATAAACTTGGGTTCAGTTGTATATATAATGCTACTACTATATGGTAACATATAGAAATCGGAGCGTTCGCCGCAGGGCAAGTGGTAGGAAAAGCAGAGCAGAGCAGAGCAGAGCAGAGCTTGAAGCAATTAGTGAGAGTGCTCGTTTGGACTCTGTGTGTTAAACAATTCCACAGTAAGTGGTCCCAGTGCTATTTCCATTTTCATTACGGTTTCCAGTCTCTCTGAGCACCTCAAATGACAGAAGGCACAACATGAAGCGAGCAGATTTAGTTACCAAATCCAAACTACGTAAATAGATGACAAACGATTAATTAATCAAGTGATAAATTGTAGGCAAAAGTAGCCAATGCTGACCGGAACTAATGAATATTTGCATCGAACCTACTACTAAATTAGGTATTGGTTGTATTGTACAGTCGCGCTTTTGTCACATCATTTGCTGGAAAAATGCTCAACTAATTATCCTTGCTAACAATCCTCACAATAGCACACATTTTCAATACTTGTTGTGGAGAGCCTTCGCTAGTTTGGTTCCCATTCTTGCTTCCATCTCGAGACCAGTATCAAATAATGGCAAACTGAAACTCTTTTTTTCCAGCTGATACGCCTCAGTGACCTATTTGGACAAGCAAATAATGCCTTTTGCTATCGATTATAGCAACAAGATAAGCAAGGCAAAACAGGAAGTTCGGGTCTTTCTCTATCTCTATCCAAAGGTCACAAAAGCAAGCAAGAACTAAAGAACCAAAAACCAAAGAACCACATCAATTCCACTTGCTTGACCACAGAATTATGGTTTCATTGATGATCTTATAATTCTAAACTCCTATACTCGAATTTCTAGTTTATTGACAGATATTTTCTCTGATTATCAACAAGACATTGTGGACACAGTTCTGGGTCAAAAATAAATAGCTAACTTCAGAAAACCCGATTGAACGCATTTTTTGTATAGTTACTCCTTCCAACGCTTTCACTTAATATTTAAATCTACTAAGAAAAGCTACAATTTGTGGGGACAGAAGGCTGCTCTGCAATAATTTGATGCAACTGGATCTTCTCGCGAAATATGTGGACTTTCATTCCAAATTTGGTGGCTCTAGCTCTTGTAGTCTCTGGGATGTTGGTATACAGACGGACAAATGGACAGACGGACATCGTTATATCGAATCTAAAAACTTATAAGGTGTATTATTCCAAAACTGCGACTTTTATGGACTATTTAAATAAAATCCATATTGGTGTAAATATCTTTAATGTTTCAAAATAAACTAAGCAATTCTATGACGTTGACCAACATTTAGCTTGTAAGAAAATATATTTAAGCAGCAATGTGTCGGATTAATTTTAAGTCATTTTGTACTTTAAAGGAATACACAAAAAAAGGGCTTTTTGTGCTGAAAACTCTATCAATTTTTGCTGAGTTCATAAAAGAACTCGATCGTACAACAAAATAGAAAAGTTTAGTCGAGTACGCCCAACCGTATAATACTCTCTGCACTTTATTCCCGATTATATGATTATATTATTAAAATCGGTGTCCAGATATTAAAATGGATTTCAAATAACAATTATGTACGATGGGAAGAAATGCCTTAAAAACGGTATGCAAGTTTTTTATTTCTGAGGGGAAAACGGGGCGTGGCAGCCCATAATTTTAAACATTGAGTTTATGCTATCTCTTGGAACTGGTATGCCTAAGTGCCATATTTACTGGGATATTCGCCAAAACCATAGATTTTTCCGAGGTGTCTCTAGTTTTTGGTTGGGGCATCGAAATAAAGAACAGATTCTTGTGTTGATTGACTAAATATGAAGTGTATACTGACTAAATTCAAATTTTTAGCTGTTACCATCTCTGAGATCTGTTTCTTCCTATGGACAGACAGACAGAAAGACGGACATGGCCATATCGACTCGTCTTGTAATGACAATCTAGAATATATATACTTTATGGGGTCCGCCACGCACCCTTCTCTCTTGCAAAGAGTATATTCAACATTGTTGACCATTTATTATAATACAATAAAATACAAGCTAAAGTCGGGAGTATGTAAATTAATTTCTTATTCTTGAGTGAAGTATTTTTTTGTATTCATTGCTTTGTTGTGTATGTTTACAATAAATATTTTATTTGCCTATATCCCGATCCAAATTGTTTATTAAAACTATAAAAAATTGTTATTTGAAGTATTTATGTAAAGCGGCTGAGTATTGTTATTTTAATAATAATCAACGTCAAATAAAAATATTGCCTTGTACACACGGTTTAATATATTTATATAAGATATACAATTTTTATTTTCTTGACAGTTCCTTTATTTGAATCAGATTTAAATTTTGGGTTTGCTAAAAATCAGTTGTGCTCTTCAAAAAAACGTTTTTAGAACGCCATTTTCAGCCAGAATATGAAAAACTGTAGTAAACTCCTTTTCGATTGCAGAAAGTTGCGCCATTTTGCCTTGAGTTGCTTCAGTTGAGTTTATATCGTAAATTGAATATCGTGGCCGAGAAAACGCAGCAAGCATCGAACAGCCAATCAGAGCGCCTGCAACCACCACCAAGAATGGAAAGAAAGGAAAAAGCAAATACAAACACAAACGCAAACACAAACGTTACCCTAACCACTACCATAACCACAACTACAGTTACAACCACCACTACAACCACAACCGCAAATCAACACGCAACTTTAACTTCATTTTGTGCAGTGAAGAAAAGTGAAAACGAGTTTCAAGACCGATGATTTCATTAAAGACGAGCTACAAACTGTATAAGGGAGGGATAATGTGACAGCTGTGTCAGCCTACCCTTTATGTCTACTCCCTTCTTCCCCATGGTCCACTGTTCAGCGTATGTGTGTGTGTGTGAGTGGGTGTGGGGCTGTTGGGCTGTTGGGCTTACATTTAATAAATAAATAGCAGGAAACAGCATCGCATTACAACGCAGGCATTTTTATTATTAGAGAGACAGACGCAAACTCAGTCAATGAGTTGCACTACGACCATGCCTCCCTTTCCGTTCATGCCTCCCGCTTTAACGCCATCTCCGTTGCCATCTCCTACATCTAGTCCGCTTAGCACTAGAGCCACTGCACCATGGGACAAGAATCAAATACTTTTACATGAGTTTTAAGTCTCTAGTTCATAAAACTAAATCTATTTTTCAAAAGAAATCTTAAGTGTTAAGTTGTAGTTACATATAGAAGTAGAACAATTTGCTAAGGATATCTAGTATATAGTCTTAATATAGACATAATTTAACAAATGAAAATGGCTTTCTCTACTTGGTTGTTAATTTAGAGCATATCATTATACTAAAGAACATTTACATAGATACAGTTTAAATACTAAAATTAGTAAAAGTAAATAAACTTATGATAAATCCAAGTTTATTTGAAGTTCATGTCGAAAATTTGTTCCTTTTTCCCATGGTGGGCTGTTAGGGTTGCGATTTCTCTGGTTTGTTGCTTAATAATAGCAAGCCGGATGTCAGTTCTATGATTATCAAGTAACGAAGTTGCTGGAACTCGACTGTAAATACCTCTGTACTCTTGTTGACTTATTTCGACTGTCTGAACTTTGGGAATGCTTTTTTCCAGAAGTTTTCCATAAATAACTTTCAGGATGCAATGCTTGAGATACCGTACTAGATGCCAGAATAGGTCTAAACATGTCCATTGGCCAGCTAAAATACCCTATGTATTTTTTTACAGGATATAGGTGAAGTCACAAGTTCAGGGTGTGATGCGGTAGCCGCATTGCTGACCGCTGTTGTGGTCACTTTTGGCAATTTCCAATAATTGTTGTCAATTTTGGGCGACAACCCTTTTCGTCGTACATCCCTTGAGCCTTGGGCTCTAAGTCCGCAATCAAGCGCTTGGGGAGGGTCTCGGTGGCTTGGTTTTCGGGGGGCTGTCTGCTCTGTGGTTGACCTTTTGTTGCTTGCGGGAACGCCGTGAGCACATTCATCAATTTGGCACGCTGACACATTTATAGAGCAGACATCTTCGAATTAGCTGGCCAAAATTATGTTCACCACCCTAGGAAGCCGCCTTTCCCACATCCTGATAGCTCACACAGACAGCATGGCGTGAATCGATTTGGTGAGAAGACATGTCTGGTCTTGTCTGGTCATGCGGTCATTTGGGGTCTCATGGCCTAGAAAACTATTTTGGGTTTACGCAGTATACAACTTTGAAATACCTGATATGTTGACGATGTTTACGATTTGAAAATGTTAGAAAACACACTCAGTCCAAACTTAATAAAAAAGTGCTCAACGAGCAGAAATTGTTTAGTTATTCCTTATGCCAACAGCTATACAATTCAGTTATCCGATTTGGATAAAATACTAGAGTGCTGTGGACAGAAGTTTACCACCTTTTTATTTTTCGCTGTAAAATGTTGAAAAGTTTAAGTTGTCTCGTTTTTTTCTTTTTAATCACAAGAATAATTCAAAACGCAACTTTCCAATTTACAAGACCTTTGAAATTGAGTTTCGAAATATTTTTTTCATTTTTATTTAAAAGGATTAGTTGTATGTGTTTTTCGAAAATACAGGAAGAAGTTGCATAAACTCGTGTACCTAAAAAAATGCAGCGATTCGCAAAAAATTAGAAATAGGGAAATTTCGTAGGTCGGCGATTGTAATTCGTGGTCTAATTTGTAAAATTTATATGTAAGAAAGGCTACATTTTATCATACCAATTTCATATTTTTTACCGATTGGCTCTATGGGTGGCTATAGGCTATAGTTGTCCGCTCTGGATCAAAGTTGGTGAAGTTTCAATGCAGTAGTCGGTTCCAAGTTTTGGTGTTATCAAAATGGTTTGCGGGGCGGTACGAGGCGTAGCAACAATTTGAAATTAACTTAATCTGCCTGACATATAGACGGACTTTGATTTCACAGACGGACAGACAGACGGACATTGCTATATCGAATCGGCTGTTGATGATGATCAAGAATATTTATACTTGATGGGGTCGAAATGTGCGTAACAGGCAGAAGAAAGCTTTTCTGTCTGTTACGTACATTTCGCTTCTGACAAACTTGATAGACCCCTCTACTCTTTTTTAGAGTAGCAGTTCTAATTACGGCTAAATGACGAATACTCAGCACTTGTAAGTTAGTCTTGTTACTGTTTCTTGTTTTCTTAAACGCTACACAAATATCTAGTGAATTTACTGCAATTAGTCCATGCTTCTTAGGAAACTTACTGCCAAAGCCTTGATTTAAATACATAAAAATATATAAACTAGCCTTAGTTATTAATTTCGAGCACATTGCCAAACAAAATATTAAAAGCAAAAATTATTATAAATGTATACAGAACATAGTGGAATTTTTGAATATTTTAATTTGTCAAAAACATAAAGCTAAATTTTGCTACTTGGCTTGTAGGAAAGTCACAAGTGCTTGACTTTATTAACAACTCCAGGTTGAATGCCATTTTGTAAGTCTACACGTAGCTAAGTCGTAAGTTAGTCGTAACTGTGGCTTTAACTGTGGCTCAGAACTGCGGATCTGTGCACTTGTGCGCAGATTACGTTGCATCTTCACGTAATATTATGTGAGATTAACTCTAACTCGATGTAGTCACATAGTCACTGTCGAGTCTCGTACCTGTGATTAAGGATGTGTATTTTGGCTAAAAATATGCCTTTTAGTTCCACGAAAATACTTTTGTGGTGAGTTGAGAAAACCAATGGTGAAATAAACACGAATATTATCAAATGATATTCCTCATAATTTTTACGAGAATTTTTGAACAATGGTCAACAGTTGTTGATACTGACGCACATTTTGCCACCTACAAAACTCGACTAACAGAAGGCTTAAACCGCTTAAAGACCGTTTAATCTCAAGGATTTCAGTTACACGCTTCCCGTTTTTAGTTTCATGGGAAATGAAAAAAAATTAAAGGAAGGAAGCAAATGGAACTCAGCTCACATAAGCATACAAAAGAAGGAAAGAAGGTGGCCAACGGCTTTAGAGGGTTAATTCTCATATTACGGGTGACATTAACAGTGGCCAGGAGTCACTCAAAGGGCCAAAAAGAGTTATGTGGAACAACGAACAACGAACAACGAACAAGGAACAGAGAACTCGGAACATGGCTTATCGCCTTAACCTCTTATTCCTATACAACAACTTTTCTCTCCATTTGATTTTATCGCACACTTCCGCTAAAAAGGCACACTGGCAAACTGGCAAACTGTCAAAAGGAAGAACGGACAAACAGTTAAATCAAGATACTCCAGATGAAGCTGAAGATCGTGCGAATTGACAATTGACACAATTACCAAAAGGACTTGGTAGTACGGTAAACCACTACTTCCATCGACTTGACACCAATTGTATGTGGAACAAAAAAGATTTGACCTCGGCTCCTACTCCTACTCCTATTCCTGATCCTACTACTCCTTTTCTTACTCAAACTCCTCGTCTTATTTCTACTCTTGCTCTTAGTCCTGCTCGCACTCTTACACTATCTCTATAGTTTTATATCGTACTTTAGGTCCAACTCTTGGTCCTACTCCTACTTTTACTCCGGTTAGTTCTATTTCTACTCCTATTTTTACTACTGTTCCGTCTCCTACTCTTTTTCCCAATTTTAACTCCTACTCCTAGTCCTACCTCAACTCCTTTCTTACTCCCACTACTTCTCCTTTTCCAACTAACGGGTTTTGTAGGCGGCTTTGCCTTCACAACAATGTGTTTGAACAAAAAAAAAGGTGTTAAAGGTTTAATAGAGTCGCTTGGTGTATTGTGCGAGGGAATTCCAATTCAGATTTCCTTTCCTATCCCCCTTCCCTTTCCAGTTTGCCTTTCTCAGTCGGTTCCCAAAAACCATGGCGATTCTATGCCTTTTCAGATTCCAGTTTAGCTTCATAAAACTACTTAATAACCGTTTTGATGTGGGCATGGGCACACTCCTACTTTGATTAACTCTTCTGCCCTGTCCCTCTGACAGTACCTCTGCCTTTCTTTTTGTCTCTTTCCTGTCTCCGTCTCCTACGTATTGTCACTGACAGCTCGAGAGTTAACGGTTTATGACAATGGCTGCTGGCAGCTAATCAACGTCGAAATGCATAAAATTAAGTGAACAAATATAAGAACGGGAATACGCATTATAAAGGGGTAGAGAGACGGGGGTCGGGGTAGAGGTTTTCAACTATTCATTGTTGAGTTATTAGAAATATTTCACATTGGATTCAGACTTACAGTTGCAATTGCATTCCGCACCAATCTGCATAACTGTACCCCGTTTAATAATTCTCTCTCACACACATCCTCCCTCTCTTCCGCTCTATCTCACTCAACGGTTCTCAGAGACACAACGGTCTCAGAGTAACCATTTGGCGATAGAGACAATACCACTAAGCGTTGACAGTTCATCAAAACGAATGATGCATGCATAATGGACGTTACTCATACGAGCTCGCCAAATACCCTACAATTTGAGGCCCTTTGGTACTGGGAATCTACGTGCAAACTGCATCGCTTTCTGAGCTAGGAGAAATTGGTATTATAAATTACTTTTAAAGCTGAAAAAAAGGCTAAAAATATGATAATAATCTCATTAAAACCAGATTTCTTTATACTTACTTATAGGTCGAATTTTGTAAAGCTAAAACAAAAAAAATAACAAATAAAATATATTTTTTTGCTCTGTGATCTTTTTTATACAAAATTATAATTATAAAGACTAAAAGTTTTAATAATGAGATAACATATTGTGCATTAAAATACAGTCTGCGGTTTTTTGATTTACATATTCTTTTAGTTAGTGTAAGGCACTCTGCGGTCGACAAGACCGACATCAACACGCTTTCCTCTGAAACTGTCTCTGTATTTTCCTCCTTCTTCTTCTGCTCCTCGTCCTCGTCTCCGTTCTCCTCCTCATCCATCTCCGCCTTTGACTCAGTTGTTGGTCTCAGTTTGAATCTTTGACTTCGTTCCTAATGCACCATGATATCTGTCATTTCTTGTCTGCCTTTGTTCGTGTGGTTTCCATCAAATTTGGGCGATGGGCGTTGACACACAAATACATACACATGCACAAGAACTATGTCCGAGTCTTTCTTGACCAGAGGATGTATCGGTATCTTTGGGGAGGCGTCACCGTTGCCAAACAACAGTTACAATGAGCTCGGCGTAAGGAAGTAGCCGGTTAGCTGTGCCCATTTAAATAGTGCTCAAAAACTATTTAGACTATTGTTGCCAGATCTCTAACTTGACTCCATGCATAATACCCATGGTATCTGTACATTGTGTGGATGTCGTATTACTACATTGGGTGGGCCCCATCCATCAAGCCGATAGGATAAGCGGAAGTCTAAATAAGTTATGTTATCTTATGTCTTATTGAAGAATCGTTATTAATAATAATCATACAACTTATCCTCGTGAAAACAAAATGAAAGTATACAGATTTTAAAATTAAACAGCGCTTTTCGAATATAGCTAAGACTTGGAACTAAAATTTAACTTTTTTGATTGGTTTTCGGGCAGTTTCTTCAGCTTGTAACTCAATTTTTGAGAGTTCTTCAAATAGTGAATGTATATCGTAAAATTCGTTGTCCATAGATCAAAGTCTAGACCTACAATTGTTGTGTCTGCCCAGAATGTCATCAAAACCACAATAATTGGCATTGTAAGGCAATACGTCCATTAAGCAGACATTAGACTGTAGGATCTGTTCTTGGATCTGTTCGCTTCAGTGCTTCATCCTGAATTCATGAATGGACTTTCGAGTGGATTGGACTAAAGTGGTTGAGATCATTTCCTACTTTGCTAGCCTCTGTCTGCTGTCAATTAAAAAATGCCATAATTGAGTAGCATTTTGAGGGAATTATGCATAGATCTGCCTTCCTCTCTGCTCGGGATAACAATTACCTAAAGGATTTGGCCAGGACGGAAGCTAACGTTGTACGGTAACCGTACTTACTTGTGTCTTTTTAGTCTTTTTTTGCTCATCTTTTTGTTCATCTTCTCATTTGTGTTGTCCACTTCCGTGGCGGAAGTGTTCTCGACCTTTACCTTTACATTTACCGATCCGAACCCTTAGACTTAGCAATAGACGTAGCCCTTGCTTTAGCCTTAGCCTATGTGTGTATCGCTCAATCTATGCCTCTTTTCTCCGTTATTATCTGTCGCAAGTGTGTTGTTTGTGCATTTTGCATACGGAACAACAAACAAGCAAACACACAACAAGTGAAAAACTCAATGTCTGAATACCCTGGAATGCGCTGTTAGGATACAATTTGTGATTGGGATTGAGATATGTTAGTCTTTTTTGTACTCCAATGGGCTTTTGTACTCGGTACTTGGACACGTGTAATCCTCACTTCAGTCACTTCCTAGACCTTAACCTCTTTTCAGCTGTAACTACTTCCTCATTAGCTGGGCTCTTGAATCGAATTGGCTGATGGGCTTAAGCAACAAAATATACATAAGTTTAAAGAACTCGTAATTAGTTTTACAATCCTTAAGATTACAATTCGGAATTATTAATATTCACTCAATCCTATATGTACTCGAATCTCATTTATAGGGTTATCCAGCTTGTATCTGAAGTCAAAAAATCTCCAAAAAAGAAGTCTGGAATAGTTAAATCGGGTTATATGTCGAATATTATTCAATTTTTCGATTTGTATTATGTCAAAACCAAAGGGGTGATTACTTTTGGGTGATTAGTACGGTAAGGTACGGAAAATAAAAGAAAGGGGGATTTTTATAGTCCCTTTTCTACCAGTTCAAAATAAGCAGTTTAAGGTACTGCATTTGATGGGGCTCAAACACACGGTCTGGAAGTGTGTAAAGTCAAAAGCCCTTTCGACGGCTTGAATTGGGTCATAAAAAAAAAGATTGACAAACATTTAAGGTAAAAGGCAAGGAGTTAAAACAGTACTTAGGGCATTTCCAAGAAATTTTTAGCCAACAGCAGTTGAAATCGAGCTATTGCCAGACCAATAACTAACAACCAACAACTTACAACCGACAACCGACAACCAATAACCGAAAACCCCTTTTAGTCAATTAGTCGCTGATTTTCTTTGTGTCGTTTTGCTGCTTTTTGGCCGAAATTATAAAACAGTTTCACAATGAACGGCTAAAAACGAACCAAACCCTTTTCCTTACTCTTCGGGTAAAAGATCAGGCAGAAGATCTCGTTTTATGGGGCGTTTTTAATAAAAAAGAAAAGGAAAATTCGAAAAATGAGACCTGGTCCGAGTCCTCATTTTGCAGTTCGTCGAAGTGTCCATTATGCAATAAAAAACGTGTCGCGTTTTTTGGGCAATAGAGGCTAATGTGAGTAAAAAAAGTAAGTATTGCAACCCGTTCGGAGCGCCCTACCTGATACCAACGACCCTTTTGTGCATAAAAAAACGCTCAAGGACAGCAGATTACACCGTAAGGGTATATAACCCGGTAAACGGTACACGCTACACGGTACACACTACTCGGTAAAGGATTGCACAAATATTGCGTCTTTGTTCGCGTCTGAAAAAACAGCGGCTAACTCATTATGTTATAAACAGCAATCCATAGTTTTATGGCATCTGTTTCGATTTTTTAAAATGCGTCGTTTTTTCGTTGAATCTGGATTTTACTACGAAAACTGCAACTCTTTAGCTCCGAACGCGACTTTTTATAGCAGCCAGGTAAATGAGGTATTTTTGCCTGCTTATGTGTGTGGGTGCATGGGTGTGTGTGGGTGCATGGGTGAGTTTGTGTTTGAACATGGGTTTGGGTTTAGTTTTGAGTGAATTTATTTTAGTTTAATCCACCATTTTTACGGTTGGATTAGCGTCGGATTATGTGCAAACTCGTGGTTTTTTACAGAGATTAGTGAACTTTTAGGGACCAACCGAGCAACATTAATACGTGTTTTCTTATTTCAACAAAATGTTTTCAATGGGACCTTAAAAAGTGAATGGGACAGCCAATTACCACAGCTGTAATTCTATTCATTTTTGATTTTAGTATCCATATGAATAATAAAAATATTTGTTGCGTTCATTAAATCAATAAAACCAAACTGTAATTAGATAATATTATGAAACTAAAATTAAAAGTAAATGTTTTTCTTTTATAGTTTAGAAGAAAATATATTAGTTTATAATCCTGCATTAAAATTTTTTTAATTTAAAAAAAATTTGGCCAAGTTTCAAGGTGATTTGTGCTAATACAGCAAGAGTACGGTGACTTTAGTGGCACACTGTACATATGTTTGTCTAAATTATAAAATATATGGTATGGTTACCTATTTGAACACTGTTGTCAAATTTCTGATCTACACAGAAAAACATCCTACAAAACATCTCAAAAAATTTTTTTTCTTACATCCCTGATCCTTTCGAAATAATTCAGACCAACTGAAAAGCCTTAAAATACCAAACTTACTAAATGAGTTCTGTCCTAATGTGGAATTCCTCTCTCATCTTACGGAATCGGAACTTCGAAACAGTCGAGCGAATGTCTGAATTAACCAAAAGGACAACACTGATCACAATAAATAAAATAAGAGATAAAAACATTATGCTGAATATGTTGATGTGAAGAGTTTGTTTAAACACTCGACACTAAAACTAATACTGAGACTCAGACTTAAGTGGAATACACATACTTCCGCTTCACTGTCGCGACTTTGTGGAAATGTATAATCCTTGTCGAAAAAAGATCCGAATCGAATGGAATGGAAAGAAAAGTAACCGTTAGGGCAACCGTTAAGTAAAGTTAAACAAAGGCTTAGACAGTCCCACGCTCAACTGTTCATAACAGTGAAAGAGGAAGGGAAAACGATGTGTTCGTCAGTGGACACTACTCGTAAACACTGACGACTGGAGAGGACAGAAGGGAGAGTAAGTAAACATAGTGCACTTGTTGTCGTCAATTTGACGACATATAATTTTAATTAAAATTTGGCAAAGAATGCATCGCATTTGGCCTTGCTCGCGATCAAAGCATGACAAGCAGCTCACGCTTCCAGGAACGCTTTATGGGACGCCACAGCGGGAGGAACAGCAGCAGGATCGATTTTCTGCAATCTGGCAAATGGCGCGTAATATACGCGCTTAGGATCGAATTCGCATGCCTGCGACATTGTTAGGATAGGAAAGGATGCGCTAACGCGCGAAAGACTCGAAAGACTAATTTTCATAATTTGTCACGCACTTTCATTTGTGCAAGATCAGCACAGAATTCGCAAACACAGACACACACATACACGCACACATGGTTTAAGGTATGGGCTGGTCAGCAAAAGGATTTAAAGACAAAAGCGAAAACAAACGGATTTAACTATTCGTAACCCTTAGCCTTAGAGCCCAATGCATGCTAGGTATCTCTTCTCCTCTCCCTCCCTTAATCAGCCTCCCGTTCCTCGCCCTCTGCTTCCCGCTGGCACATGATCTAAGCTGGAAGAATGATTTGCCTTAATTACGTTCTTCTACAACTAATATACATATTTGGAAACCTTAGCCCAAATCGTTGCAAACTAACTCAAAGATTCGGATTCAAACACAATTTTAAAATAAAATATTTTGCACTATTTGCAGTTGAAATTTGAAATAAATATTCGAATCATTTCACATTAATTTACGTCTAATAAAAATGCAATTTTAAAGGAATCAAATGTAACAGAAACAATATTTTCTCTGCCAAATTCGTTTTAAAAATCAAATCGACTAACCAATTTCTGGCTTCAATTATAATACAGAAATTTTCTCGAAAAAAAAAAACAATTTGGCGTTGAAATATTAGCGGAAAATTCATAAACAAAAAGAAGAAGAAAGGAAGGGGAGTGGGAATAGCGAAGCCTAAAGTCGTTAGACCTTAGTGTTTAGTCCGAAGTCCGAGACATGGACAAACCTCAACAACCCTCGTAAAACCCTTTGATGCTGGCCAAAAGAGCGAGCGAGAAATAACCAAAGTACGAGTGAGAGAGATAATGCACAGGAGAGAGAGGGAGAGAACGGCTCACCCCTTTGCCACTGGCTTACGAGAGAGGATGTGTGTGTGTGTGTGTGTGTGTGTGTGTGTGTGTGTTGATGTGTTTGAGTGTTTGTGTCTACCTGCCCCTGGTTCGCCATTGCTTTTGGTTGAGCGAATGGTGTGAGTGCAACGGGAAATGAATGAAGCGCACGGCACAGTGGCTGCCTTTAACCCTGCCCCTGACACTACCCCTATAAAAGGCAGGCGGCATACGGAGTGGAAATCAGTTAACGTTCGACAACATCAGCGTTTAGACGAGCAAACACTTTTCACTTGCCTCAATCGCAATTTTTGGAAACCGCTTGACAGTTTGGATTATCAGTTCCCCTTTTATACTTTGAGACCATCGAACAGCGAGGAGCAACATTTGAATCATGTTGATGCACGAGAAACTCATGGCCGGGCAATTCTTCGATCTAAAGACTGGTAAGTTTGCAGACACGCCCCTTTTGCATGACAGAGCATGCTAATATCAGCCCTTTTGTTGTTTAAACAGATCGTAAGCCTTTGCTGCACCACAATCACAATCACCACCATCAGCATCAGCATCACCATCAGCTGCCGCAGAGCCAATTGCAGCAGCCGCACCAACTGCACCACCAGCAGCTCCACAACCAACCGCAGCAGCACCTCCAACAGCAGCAGCAACACCTGGCCTTACCCAAAATGGATTTGTATACAGCCTATGCCTACCAGCAACAGTTGCTAGGCAGCGCAGCCGCAGCAGCAGCACTGAGCCAGCAGCAGCAACAGCAGCAACCACCAGTTGCCGCAGAAGTGTTGGATTTGTCCCGACGTTGCGACAGCGTTGAAACACCTCGTAAGACTCCTTCTCCCTACCAGACCAGCTATAGCTACGGCAGCGGTTCCCCCTCAGCGTCTCCGACAGCCATTGCCAGCAACTTTCTGTACTCTGCCCAACAACAACAGCAGCAACAGCAGCAGCTAGCCACACTCTATCCGGCACTTTACTACAACGCCAACCTCAAGCAGGAACCAACTGCCCCGCCCAAGATTAGCAGTACCAACGCCACAGCCAGTTTGCTGCAGACATTTGCCGCCGCCTCCGCAGCCGCAGCTGCTGCCGCTGCAGCCTCGGCCGGCGCAGCAATCTCTCCACGTCCAGCAAGTAATGCCAGCACAATGCAAATCGATGTATTGGAGGCGCCACAATCCCCGCCAACTTCCTCCAGTGACTGCAAGAATTTTAGCAACAACATCAACAGCTCCATCAACCACAGCAGCAGCAGCACTACCACGCCCACAAGCAGCTCGGCCTCATTAGTTTCCACAGTGTCTGCCAGCGGAGATGGAGCCAAGAATACACGACCTTTCAAGGCATTTCCCAGGGATCCACTGGTGATTGCCGCCAACTTTGCTGCCACCGACGTTCTTCTCGACAATCCCCGCGTGGAACGCTACACGGAGTACCGCAAACGGGTTCTCGACCAGATTCGCAGCTCTAACGGTGGCTCGCGCACCGTGACCAACCCGAAGATGCGACGCACCAACTCACGCAGCGGCAGCGTCAACGAGGGCAGCTCTTCGAACAACAACAGCGAGAGTGAGGATCGCGCCGCCGCCGAGGAGTCCAGCGATTGTGACTCCCACGCCGGTAACTATGAGAAGCTATCGGCCCTGGCCAGCGGTACCCCGGCTTCCCCGCCAACTACTGTGAGCAGCTTGAGCTCTGGCATCGGCGGTCCTGGTCAGGTCAAGGATGCTGCCTACTATGAGCGTAGGCGCAAGAACAATGCGGCAGCTAAGAAGTCACGGGATCGTCGCCGCATCAAGGAAGACGAAATCGCAATTCGGGCTGCTTACTTGGAGCGACAGAACATTGAGCTGTTGTGCCAGATCGATGCTCTCAAGGCACAGCTGGCAGCATTTACGGCCAAAGTGGCTGTTTAAGCGACGACTGCGATAACGATAACGATGGCGATAACGATAACAAACGCGATTCCGATCAAGATCACAATCATAGACAACAATCATTGCCATACGCTCGCTGCTTGTTGCGTTGAACGCGTGCGAGAGTCAGCACGGTTTTGGTTTTTCCGCTAAACTAACTTTTTTTTTATTGAATCGTTTCGTTTTATTTTGAGGGGGCAGCTCATCTGTGAATACTTTCAATCTGTTTCTTCTACTCAAGCATACACTTCACATACACACATCTTTCAGCTCTTATAATTAAGTTTTTTTTTGTTCAGCTATAATATTTTGTAAAATTTAGTTGTAAGCGATTCTCGCAAATCTAACCAGTTAATTAATATGAATAATGTACTGTATACTAAATTTGGTATGTCAAAATATGGTATTTGTATAACACGAGCTAGCTATAAGAAATATTTTTTTCATATTCATAAGTTTTAATAAAAAGAATGCATTCAAAACTACACGAAATTCGAGCTTATATTTAACCAAAATTTCTGCATTGATTTACTGTTTAGTAAAATCTAAAAATAAGTTGGAAAATTTAAAATTTCTCACAGTGAAATAATAGTGTTTCACTAGTATTCAAGAAGTAAGCTAACTTATCATAATTTGCAAGTAGCCTTAAGGGCAACTTCTCATGGATTTGGTCGGCAAAAGGACAATGTTTAATCATTTTTTGTAGCACAATGGAAGAACATCCATAATCCGCTGATGGATTCAATTATTTTATTCTTCAAATATATTAACAATTTTTACGATTATACCGTATAAAGCTCTCTGCTTTTAATCCCGATTATAATATTAAAGTCGGTGTCCGGGAAATACAAAGTAAAAGCAAAGTATAATCATACATCTGTTTTCCTAAATGCACATACTCGTACATACACGCCTGACATTATCTGTATGTATAACGGTGCTAATTATAAAACTTATAAATAAATAATTAATAAAAACAAAATAAACTTAAATTTAGCCATTCTTTAATATTCTGTTTTTAAGTATAAGAACATAAGGAACGATGTTTTCATATCGGAATATCACCAACAGTGTTTGATTCCATCTCAAGAATTGAGCGATCGCCTGCAGTGTTGCCGAAACTTTTTCAGCAAAAGTAGCTAAAGCGATGGCTAAAAGTAGCTAACTATCTTCAAAAATAGCTGAAAAAAGTAGCTAAAAATTTTGTTTTAATGAAAATTCCACTTTTTTAAGCCACGATTGTTATTATTTCATCGATGACCACCAACTCATCATTTTCAACGCTATTGCTTTTATAACTCCTTTATATATCATTTCTAAGGTACACTTTGCTGGTACTTTTCTAATGTTCATGCGTCTCGGCATTTTTGATTATATACTTCTTTCGTAATTTTTAACTTTAAGAGTGACGCTTGCAAAAAGATATTAACTTTTTGAGTGCTTGTTATTGAAAAAGATATCGATGCAATACACTTTGCCAAATGGTGTTGAAAATTTGTCTCAAAAAATATCGAAACTAACAAATATACAACCAATTCCTATATTTGTTCACTTTTATTTCAGCTAAATCTAACTTTTCAAAATTGCTAGATTTGTAGCTAATAGCTGTTTTAAAATTTTTGTAGCAATCGGCCTTAAAAAGTGTCCAGATCTAGCTACAAAGTAGCTGTTTCGGCAACACTGATCGCCTGCCCTCCAAATGCAAAATAAAGACAAGTTTTCGTTGCTCCAATGACGAATTCTTTCCTTTTCGACACACTATAAAATTAAGCTAAACAATGCAATTTTGGTTTGGGTATTTACATAAATTGGGCTTGCCATACTGTTCCTTTTTCCGGGAACACCGTTTTCTGTGCCATTTAAGGCTTTTCGGAGTTGCCACACGGCAAAAAAAACAAATTTTAAAGTATCGATACATTTCCCGATTTCCTTTGTTTAATTATTTATATAAAAGTTTTATATTTAGTACCCTTATATGCACATTGTTAAAAATGTTTTTTAAAATTAAAAATTATTATTTTATTTTTTGTGGAAGAAGGGGCGTGGCAGCCCACAACTTTTAATGAGATTGCAGTACCAAATTTTCCTTCCACAGAGAGTCTCCAAAATTAGCGTATAAGGCCAAAAGTAAAGTATTAGCAATGTCACGTCATGGTCTAGGGATGTATTTCTTCTAAGGGAATAGGGAATCTTGTATTAATTGGTGGCATAACAAGCCAAAATTCATGCACACATTTTGAAATAAAAATTTAGATAGTGGGCATCCTTCAAACCTTTAAGCTTTACCAAGACAATGACCCAATAAGTAAAGCCCACAAAGTAAGATCTTGGTTGCAATACAACCTCGCAAAAGTAATGGGAACTCTGCGCAAATCACCTGATCTCAATCTTATAGAGAATTTGGATTTCAAGGCTGGCAACGCTGCGCATATACTCAATCTAGTGCCGCCCTCTAGCTGTAGCTAGCAGGACTGCAGTGTCAATACAGAAGATTCACTCCAGTGTCGTAGCAAGCAGAGTTTTTAGGGATGTGTAGGAGTTAAATAATGATCACACTTTAGTTTTGTGTTTAGATTTTTTATTTTGTTCTTTTTACTTTCGTCAACTCATCCGTTTCTCCCATTCGTTTATTAATACTAAATGTACGCATTAAAGATAAAATATATGTTAAATGTTAATTGTTCATTCATTTCATTCATTAATTGTAGGCTTACTAAAAATTGTTGGTTTCGTATCATTCAAATACATAATTGTACATACTAATATTTCTAAATGATTCATATTTTTCTTTTCGATTCGCATCTCGATTCTTAATTCATGATTTTTGTTCTCCATTTTCTTTCGCTTGTTTCTCTAGTTAAATCGCTCGTTTATTTTATTTAGTTAGTTAACGTACATAATACGATCAATATTTATACTTGTATGTGTTTATGTGATTCAGTTATACTCTAAACAAAATTGGAGAATTTTTTATTACTTTTTACTTTGTTTTTATTGTTTTTCATTTTTATTTTTCGCTATGTGTGTTTATTTATATGTATGTATGTAGTAAGTTTGTATATAGTATGTTACATGGGATTTCACGATTTCCTATTATACGCTCTACGCTCTTAACAAAATGCTGACAACAATTATTTGCAAATTACCGTTCCAATAAGGGGCTTCCCTACAAGGACAAGGCGACAATTTCGTTTAGTTGCATGTCGATTCATTGTCTCACTTATATTTGTATTTGTATCTTTATTTTTAAATGTATGCAGTAAGTATCTGTGTTTGCTATTAAAATACAATGCACTATGTTTTATAGTTAATGGCTTTATGTCACGTACGTGTGTATATTTATATATGTATGGGTTGTAAGGAAAACTGTTTTCATTTATTTGCTTTTGTTCTAGTATCTTTATTTTATTTTTAAATTTGTATGTATATATATTTATATGTATGTATAAGTAAGTATATATATTTAATCGATATTTTTCATATTCAATTAAATTTTAAAATTAATTTTACAAAAAAAAAGTTTAATTTAATTTAATTTAATAGTAAGTATGTATCTGTGTATGTGTGTGTGTGTGGATTTATGTTAAAGTAGTTTTTTTTAGTCTAAAAAGTTAATTTACAAAATATAAGAGATATTTTAGGTATAACAACTTAAGTTTATACATGTGTGTGTGTACAACAGTTAGACAGGTTATCTATATGTGTAAGTGTGACTGTTTGTGATGAAAAGATGGCGGTGGTCGTGGTGTTTGAGGCTGGGGAAAATATATAGTAATTGTTACGTTATGGAACTGTCGTTATCTCACTCACACCATAAACTACCTTTAGACACACAGACACAGGCACACTCACACACATGCACACAATTACTGACCCACTCTCTCCTTATGTACAAACTCGCACTTTGCCTTTACATACATATGTACATATGCTTTTGCAAAAGACACAACAACAAGCAGCCCGCAACCTCTAATCGCTTACACTACCGCGAACCACTAAACTCTAGAAATAAGCATACAGTTTGAATTTTTACTAAAACACGTGCATTACAATTTACTTGGACCGCATCACAAGTATTTATTTCATATAAATATTTAAGCTTTTGCTTATTTTTTATTTATATGGATGTTGTTACTGATCGCGCCACTAAGTCACACACAGGTTACACTAACTAAACACACATCAAAGAATCAACATTGTTTTATTGTTAACAATATCAGTTGAACAAGCTGTGCTGTAATTATTGGTCTGATTAGCGATCGGGATATAGTGAATGGCATGGAAGCTACTGGTCATCCTATATTATCAATTAATCAACTATTTATACATGTGATTTATAAAGATTTTATAAGAGCGCAATGGAAGTAAAGGTTTTTTCAGTTGTTTATTTGTTTGCCTTTAGGATAAAAATCTAGAGAAATATGCTTCGGCTTTCAAATTGTTATTAAAAGAGAAATGTTTTCAAGCTGCGTTTTAAGACTGCCAAAATAAAAATTCGTTTTTCGGCAATCCCCATCGGACGCACCCGCTTTGTCCCGCCAAGCACACCAAACAGGGAGTTATAGAATTATCTGATTTGAGCATAATTTTCCAATGGCAGCTATGGGATAAAAAATTAACGTATCTCTTATGCCTTTGTGACGTATGAATATTAATATTATCATTTATAAACAAAATCCCAAAAATTATCATTGAATTTTTTAGATATTTATGATTCAGCTGTAATTCAAATTTTGTTACAACTTCTACATTTCATTAAGGAGTCCCCTCTAGTTGGAAGTTTGTTAACAAACCAAAAACAGATTTAATGTGTAACTATCTACATTTTAATCGCTCAGTTTTGATTCGGTTGATCCACTTGTCAGTTACTAAAACTTATATCATCTGCACAAACACACACATTCAAATACATTTTTTTTAATTTTATTTTTTTTTTTTCATTTTTTTAAAAGTATTGTTTCTGTTTTGTTTCCTTAGTTTTGTCACATATAAAATTTCGTTACTACTTAACAGCTATTTTCGTGTGTGAGTGTGCAAATCCGTGTATGTGTGTCTTTGTTGTGGGTTGTATTGGTGTGGCTCTATTAATTACAAGTACTACAATAGAATTTGATTAGGTTTTAAAGCTGGTTTTAATCAATGTACCCAGCTTGAAATGTTTGTATTTACTTTTAAATTAATTTTTCGGTTTTTTGTACGTGTACTTGCGTGTGTGCCAGGCCGGGTATGTATGTACGATTGTGGAACTTGACAGCCAAACATGTCTGTACTTATACACGCTGCTTAGGTGTATAAGTATATGAATTTTATTAAATAATGTTTAAAAAAAATTAATTTCTGCGTTTTTACAAACACAAAAACACGCACTTAGCATTTTAAATTAGTTAACAATTCTAAAAAAAATATATATTTGTTTATCATAGAATTAGAACCTAAAAGCCTACAAATCAATATTGAATAATACAATTAATATGTAAAGTATTGTATAATTATATATTAAAGATATTTATATTAAAAAAAAATTTGTTTTTATATATAATCAAAGGAAATTTGCCTTGTTTCATCGTATGTGTTTGTTGTTTGTCGCTGTGTGTGTCTCGCCCAGAGTCTTCTACCCTCTATACTTGTAACATAATATATATTCATACAGATACATATACAATCATTTCTATGTATATACGTATATGTATGCGTATATAAATGTATAGACACATACGCGTGCGTTATTGGAATACTTACTAAGTGAAGTATGTACGTATGCATATTATGTATGTAATAATCATAAATTGTAATCGTAAGTGTATGTGTATGTGTATATGTATCTGCTTCTGTATCTGTTTCTGTATGTGTATGTGTAATTACTTATTACTTAACATTGCTTATGCTTAACAATTGTTAGTAAATTGTCGTCGTTGTTGCCGTTGTTGTTTTAGTTGTTTGCTCTACGAATATGTATGGTTATTGTTGTTGGTGTCTTTGATGCTGTGGGAGTTTTCGTTGGAGTTCTTGCCGTTGTTTGCTCTACGAATATGTATGGTTGTTGGTGTCCTAGATGCTGTGGGAGTTTTCGTTGGAGTTCTTGCCGTTGTTGTTGCCGTTGCTTGCTCTACGAATATGTATGTTTATTGTTGTTGGTGTGTTTGATGCTGTGGGAGTTTTCGTTGGAGTTCTTGCCGTTGCTTGCTCTACGAATATGTATGGTTATTGTTGTTGGTGTCTTTGATGCTGTGGGAGTTTTCGTTGGAGTTCTTGCCGTTGTTGTTGCCGTTGTTTGCTCTACGAATATGTATGGTTGTTGGTATGTTTGATGCTGTGGGAGTTTTCGTTGGAGTTCTTGCCGTTGTTGTTGCCGTTGCTTGCTCTACGAATATGTATGTTTATTGTTGTTGGTGTGTTTGATGCTGTGGGAGTTTTCGTTGGAGTTCTTGCCGTTGTTTGCTCTACGAATATGTATGGTTGTTGGTGTGTTTGATGCTGTGGGAGTTTTCGTTGGAGTTCTTGCCGTTGTTGTTGCCGTTGCTTGCTCTACGAATATGTATGTTTATTGTTGTTGGTGTGTTTGATGCTGTGGGAGTTTTCGTTGGAGTTCTTGCCGTTGCTTGCTCTACGAATATGTATGGTTATTGTTGTTGGTGTCTTTGATGCTGTGGGAGTTTTCGTTGGAGTTCTTGCCGTTGTTTGCTCTACGAATATGTATGGTTGTTGGTGTCTTTGATGCTGTGGGAGTTTTCGTTGGAGTTCTTGCCGTTGTTGTTGCCGTTGTTTGCTCTACGAATATGTATGGTTGTTGGTGTCTTTGATGCTGAGGGAGTTTTCGTTGGAGTTCTGCCGTTGTTGTTGCCGTTATTGTTGCTGTGGTTTTGTTGTTAGAGTTGATTTTTGAATGGAATTGTTGCTGCTGTCTTGGACGTTTTCATGAATTTGTTGTTGTTGGAGTTGTTTGGGTTGTTTGTTTAGGTAGTGTTTTCGCTGTTTTTGTAGTAGTCGCTTGTGTTGATATTGGAGTTGTAGTGCCAGCCAAGAAATGCTGTTGTCACTTCTGCACTCTTTCACATTATTTGGGCTGTCATTTGCTTTATAATAACTGTCGCATACATTGCTGAATTTTGCAGTTCATCTGATCTGAGAATTACACAGCCGTCGCAGCCGTTGCCTACAGCGTCTCTTCGAAGGCTGCCATTAGATCGCTTTGCATGTTCATGTCGATTTGGCCAGCCATCTGAAAAAGTAATGGGGATTTCAAAAAAGATGTTATTAATCATACTTAAGAAAATTGTCCAGTCCAAAGATGAGCACAAAGCGTTCTGTACAAAAAACTACTAATTTAGCAGACTTAAGATTATAGATACAATACAATATTAATACTTAAGCAGGCTATCTTAATGGGTGTCTCAAAATGGTTTTTAAACCTATAGTGTTCGATTTTTTTGTTTTGTCAATTTAACACAATCCCAAACTTTCATTTGTTATCTTTTGCAGTCTATAGTTGCATAAAAATCGGCTGTTAGAACCATTCGAAAATGTGGAGTTTGTGAAAATCACAGTAAATAATAATTTTTTAATTTAGATGCAAAATGCTAAAATTTAAAAAATTAATAAAAACTAGATTTACTTGTAAATAAAAAAAAAAACAAGTTATATATGTATTGCTGCATTGGCAAATATAAAAAATTGATTATACTAAAAAGGAGTGGCCCAAAATTTTTTTATTTGAGGTTAACGTGTCCGTCGCGGTCAACGTTTCATCCTCTGGATAAAGTGGGAAAAATAGGTGAATGAATTGCAACCAATATTGAACTTAACCAAACCAAAGGCAGACCAATCACTTGACTAATAAATCCTGACTGAAATGTAGTATAACTAATCTGTGATGCAAGCAAAAGAATCCTAAAAAAGGGTTTACGGTATGGCAATTAATCCCTTGACACTTTCTCATCTGCAGAAGTCAGTACAGTTATTTGTGACTAGTATATTTACCGCCTCGCGCCTGCGCCTTTCCTGTTCCGCACGACGCTGCTCCGCGCGTTTGGCAGCAGCGCGATCCTGAGGAGATGGCTGTGCTGGCGAGTTCTGACCCTGACCCGGCGACGCCTTAATGTCATCTACACGCGAGATCTGCGGTTGTATGTCGTGCACGCTTTTGCTAAACAATTGAAAGGAAAGATAGCAATTAGTTTAGGTCTAAGCTGATGTTATCAATTAAAATACTTACCGCCCACTCTCCATAGCGCCGAGGGGCGAGGCAGCAAGGGCTGCAGCTGTAGCCGCTGCAGTGGCTTGGGCAGCAGAAGCTGCAGCCGCTGCTGCGTGTTGGGCCTGAGCATTACTGGTCGTTTGGTGGCCATTGCCTGGCGCCGTGCCACCAATTGTAGCAGATCCAATGCCAATTCCAAGGCCACTACTGCCGCCACCAACTGATATGGCCGCACCAGCGCTGTTGCCACCTTGACTATTGGATCCAGTGGCAATGATACCGCTTAAACTGCTGTTACTGTTACTGCTGGCTGCGCCACTACCAACGCCGCTATTGCTATTGCTGCTGACATTGATGAGAGCACTGCCGCTGGCGCTGCCGCCGCTGGTGGTTCCACCAGCAGTGCCACCGCTGCCGCTGCCAGCGCTGCCAGGTCCGTTGCTGTTGATCGAGTTACTGCTGTTGTTGCCACCACTACCGCTGCCGATGCGGGAGGCATCTGTGGCACTGCTGCCACGCTCGCGTTCGCCGCTACCCTGCAATTGCAGCAAAGACTGCGATGAGGCGTTGCTGGCATTGGTGTTGTTGCTGTTAGTGTTACTGCTGCTGTTGGTACCAGCAGTGGCTGCTGCAGCTGCTGCGGCAGCGGCAGCTTGTGTTGCTGCAGTTATAGCAGCGGCCGACGAGGACGACGATGATGAAGAGGAGGACTTGTGATGCTTGCGTTGCTGCTGCTCTTTTTCAGCAGCCTCCTTTTGGTGTTTCTTCTCCTTTTCTGCCGCCTCTAGCAGCTTAAGACGATCGCGTTCTTTGGCTTTATTACGAAATTGCTGGAATGAGTCCATGGCCGGTTTTGCCTTGCTCGATGTTGTTGCCGTATTTTGTGGCGAACTAGCTGAAGCTAACGATGACCACGAGCTGGCATTCTTCAGATTCTGCTCAACGGTATTCTTAAAGCCCTGTGCGAAGCCAGCACCATGTGGATTGCCACCGCCGCCGCCAACATGCATCTTCAGATCAGATGGCGATTGTTGTGGTGGCATCACCTTCTGATGCTGCTGCAACTGATGCTTATCAGGCGGACTGGGCATCATAGACTCAATGGGTTTAGGTATAATCATTATTTTGTTGGCTGCTTGGTTGCTCTGCAGCTGCTGCAGCAGTTGTTGGGGAACCAATTGTTGTTGCTGTGAGTGATTATGTTGCTGCTTTTGTTGGTGGTGATGCTGTTGTTCTTGCTGCTGCTGCAAGTGCTGCTGCAGATGTTGCTGCTGCAAATGTTGCTGATGCTGCTGTTGTTGCTGCTGTTGATCCCCATCCTTGAGCTTGCCAGGAACATTGCCAATCATCATGGCAGCCATTGGTCCTACATGATCCAATATTGAAGCCGTCATTGTGAGATTATCAAAGCCCGGCATACCGATAAAGTCAGGCACATTGTAGCCATTGTTATGGGCTTGTTGTTGTTGCTGCTGCTGCTGTTGCTGCGGTTGCGACTGATGGGCGTGTTGCCCATGTGGCTGCTGCTGCTGCTGCTGCTGCTGTTTCTGTTGGTAGGCCGCTGCTGCTATGTCCAAGTTAAATATGCTATTATTTAGCAAGTGATTTCCGTTCATGCCAGCCATATTCTCAGCACCTTTCGTCAGCAGCTCGGTCATGTAGTCCATGTGCTGCTGATGCTGCTGCTGTTGTTCCTGCTGTTGTTGTTGCAGACCAAACTGTTGTTGCTGTTGTTGCTGCTGATTGCCTGGCTGCTGCATCAAATGTGCCTGGTGGGTCATTAAGAAGTTGTCCGTAAGCGATGATTTGCCCGTTGAAAAGGAGCTGCTCTCCATTGAAGCCAGCGACTCCTCAACGGGATCGTCAAACTGTGGTATTTGTTTAAGACCTGCAGCCAACGATTCGCTGGACAATGCATCATTAACACCCACACCCACGCCCACACCCAGTGGACCCGCGTTGTTGCTATTGCTACTGTTGCTGTTACCCACAGCGCCGGTTGATGCCAGCGCAGCCGTAAGCGCTGCATGATGGTCACCCATCTCTGGCTGCTTGTGCAAATTACTGGCAATGCGTATGCCACCAATGCTGCCTGCCTGCGCTGCACCCGCTGCTGCTGCTGCTGCTGCAGCTGCCCCGCCATAGGCATGTGGAGGAAGTCCGGCAGCACCACTTGCCACACCGGAATTTTTTCCTTGCATTTCGCTAGCTCCAGCTGCAGGTGCAGCACCAACGGCCAGTCCATTTTTATGATGTGACGGCGCATGCAGCATATTGGCCACAGATGCAACACCAGCGTAGTTGCCACTCGGCGCTGTCTTGTTGTTGTTATTTAGCATGGCTGCCGCGGATATTGGGTTGACATTACCAAGGTGGTTAGCTGGCGACGGACAAAAGGAGAACAGGAGTCACACACGAAGGGCACATGAAACAAACACAAATGTAATTCGGTTGGTTGATTAGTTAGTCGCTAGTCCAAATGGGATTAATGTTAGGTTCTGTTTAACTTACCCATTTGTGATGTGGGTGTGTTTGCTGCTGCACTCACAACGGAAAGCATTTGATCCACTTGTTCCATCTGCGATTGCATTTGTACATTTGAGGGTATGATGCCACCACCAGTGAGATTGCTGAGCAGATTGCCACCCAGACTTAGATTGTTATTTACCTGCGAGGGTTGCCGCATCCAACAAGAACACACAGTTATTAGACAAATTGGACATAATAGTAACACACAGACACACACACACACACACACACACACACACACACACACAGGTCAAGTTAAGGACTCGCATTGCCAGCAAATTTTAAAGGTATTTCAAATATCACCTTACTTTACGCTATACTAATACCCAACTTCCAGCACTCAACAAAACAGCCTCCCGAAACGGATATAAACATTTGTATTAGACTTAAGGGGTGAGATACCTTTAAAATGCTGAATTTTAGAATAGACCTTTTAGAAAAAGGTTTTCAGTATTTCTCACATTACATATATAACAAGAAAGATAAGTACCATTGGTAGCAATGGTGGCATATACTTCAAGTCGAGTATCAGCAATTTGGTGCGCCATTTAAAGCGCAAACATCCCACAACAGTCACGTTAGCCTTGGACAAACCAAAGAATTTGATCCCGACCCTTTGGTTTCTCTAAAGTTACTTGCATTGTTTTATATACTAATATAAGTCAATATATCTTATGACAAATATTCTTATTTAAAGTCGTAACATTGTTTTTATTAATTAATCGATCATATTAACTATCATGATTTATAACAGGAAGACCTTCTCATCTTATGTCGGTCATCTCTTATCACGAACGATTTAAAATGATAATAAACGATATAGATTATAAGGTCATTCAGATCGGTCATGAACGATATAGACGATTAAGTCTTTCTGCTCAGCTCGTCATAAACGAACGATGTTCGGTTTATGATTTTCAAATAACTAGCACTGGTGCCAGACCGATTCGAACATCCTAGAAGAATAACTCGTACAGGCGCGATTTTGAATAAAAAAAATTTTTTTTTTGTTAATACATACCAATTTTTAAGAACATATAATGACTCTTTATATAAAAAAAACAAGGAAATCATTAAAAAATTACACATTTACAGGTATCTCCCCTCGTTTGCATCCGACATAATTGACATGATTATATTGGAAGGAGTTTTTCCAAATGTACTATTGATCATTGTATCTCAAAAACTTTTCAACCGATTTTCAACATTTTATTGTAAATTTTCAAAAAAATGTTTAAAATTTTTACTCGAAAAAATAAATTAATTTTCATGTCAACGTGTTTTTTCAGCCTTTGAAAACGCCTTGCTACAGCGTAGTACTCCTTTATACTCTTGTTACCGCTCTCAGTTTTGACGAGAACCGTAGCAGAGCCGTAGCTAAAGGTATGTTCTCTGTTATGCTTTAAGCTCTGCCGCGTAATAAACTACCGCTATAGCAATTGGCACAAACAGAAAACGGAGAGCGAGATGAGAGCGAAGCAAAAAACTATGGTCACCGCAAAACGCGCAAAACCATTATGAAAAGGGTCCTCGGAGATCACCTGTAATTGGTTCAGGCCCTCACTTTTTAAAACTTTCTCAGAAAATTTCTTTAAAAAACATATTTTTTAAGGCTTCTTTCTAACTAGATGAATCCCCCTAAGACTCAAAAATTAAGTTTTCGACCGCTGGGGTTTTGAATTTTTGGTAAGAGTAAGCGATCATATCAGATTTGCAACCTTTGTGTGCCTTAAACTATGTTGAGTTTGTAGCCCTACGATGATCAAGTTATTTTCACCCTGTTTTATGTGTGAATGGCTTGATATTAGCGTTTACTTACATTGCTTCCATTCGAATCGCGTGACTTTTTCTTGCGGGGTGGTCGCTCGTCGCCATCGCCTGTAATTTTGATAACAAAATATATTAGCAAAAGTCTAATTTGCTTATAACATTATACACAAAAATAAAAATATAGAAATGTTAAAAAATACAAAAGCATGAAAGATAAAAGTCTAACAAATATTAAAAGATGTGTAAATCAGCAGAATAAACAAATTTAGTGAAAAGAAAAATGTGTTAATTGAAAATTAATATGCACTTATAATAAATGGAATGCAGGAGGATATTATTATCAGTATGATTGTATATAGTATGAGAGTGAGTGTTCTCGATTTGAAAATACCTCGTACAATTGTGGATATCGCTGAAACCGATGTGAAGCAATTGTGGTACCGGCGGGCAGCGGAAGTTAATGATTACATTAACTCTCCCCATATTTCACTGTTTCCCTATATTTTATATATTTTTTTTTTAGGAAAAGCACGTCGAAACCGTTAGCGAATTCCTAGGAATAATTAATGAACACAACCATTGCCACGATTTTCATTAGGTAGACCAACCAACCTTTCCTCATTTATCCAATTCGCATCTCAATTTGTTGTTAACTTAATAATTTGTGATGCGCTCATTAAGATTTTATTCTTCTTGTTTTCATTTTTCAATTTATCATATATGATTATTATTACTGGTAAAATTTGTGAGTATGTTCTGTAAAACCAAACAAACACAAACAAAAACTTTAAATGAAGAAACACGCATTTGTTGTTGATTTTCAGTTTCTTTTAATAAACGTTCTTGGTTTTTTTTTTTTTTTTTTTTTTTGTATTTTTTTATGTTGTATTCATTGCCTTTTGTTGTTATGCAGCTTCGTTTTTCGTTTTTTATTTTAATTGTTTAACTTATTATTTTTTTGTTATTTTTATCATTCTCTCATTTTTAGCAGCTGCTTTTTTTATATTAAATAATATTAATATTTAATATTTTTACTATAAATATTTTTAGATATAGGTAATGTGTACGTGTGTGAATAAATTTTTTTTATATAATTTTTAATGCGAATTTATGCTAAGTGTGCGTAAGTGTTGTCTGGATTTTTCGTCGTATGTGTGGTGAGTGAGTGTGTTTTAAGTGTGTGTGTGTGTGTGTGTGTGTGTGTGCCTTTATATGTGCGTTTTTTAAGTAAGTTTTCTGTCCTCATCATGCCTTGAGTCGTTTTAGCTAAGATTTTTACTATTTATATGCTTTTATTTTATTTTATATTTATGTTATAAATTGGCTTTGTAGATTCCATACGTGTGTATCTGTCTGTCTATCTATCTGTCTGTGTATTGTAGAGCATCAAAGTAGATTGACTATTTGTTGCTTGTTGAAACCAAAAATGCATTTATTTTTTTCCATTTTTAAATAAAATGTTTTTGTTTTGTTTTTATTTTTATAAGACTTTGAGCGTGTTTACATGTATAGGTTGTTTTGGTTTTTCTCTCTTTAAAAAATATTGTTGCGGTTGTTGTTTGCATCTATTTTTTTTTATATAGTTTGGGAAAAAATGTACTTATGTAAGTATAAGAAAACAGTTTTAATGTGTATTAGTAGTAGTTTTTTTTGGGGCCAGCAAGGGGTCGCAGAGGGACAGAGACTCTAGCGCACCGCGATGCGATAAGATCAATAATAATAAATAATATTGTTTGCGCATTTTTCCTTGCCTTTCAGAATAAATAAACAGCAAAAGGACAAAAACTATTATAAAAAAAAAAATATAATAAAAAAAATGTAAGAGCATTTAGCACTGTTGTTTTTATAAATGTGTGTGTGCGAGTGTAGAGTGTTGTGTGTATGTATGTGTGATCTATCAGCTAAGTACAAAGCACACGCTCCAAAATGGATTTCAATTTTGTTTTCTTTATTTTGTTTAGCGTTAATTTTTTTTTGCTTTTGTTTTTTTGTTTTTTGTTTCTGTTGCTGTTGTGTTTAAAATTAATGTTGAAACATGGTGTTTGCTGTTTAGTCTGTATTTATATTATTATTGTTGCTGTTGTTTTTCGTTTTGTTTTTGTTTACTTTTTTTTTTTTTGTTTTGCTGTTCATTTTATTAAATATTAAAAATGTATATATTTAAATTTATTTTATGCAATTTGTTGTTTATTTTTAATCATTTCTATATTTTTTCGTTTTGTTTTTTCATTTTTTTCAGGTTTTATTATTTTTATATATTTTTTTTCTCGAAAAAACGTGCAAACAATGTGTAAAGGGGAAAGCCGACAGCCGAAAAATAAATAATAAAATGCTTTTACAACACATTTAATTATTCGTTTTCTTTATACCTTCTCTATACATACGTATGCAGATATATATGTATATGTATATATTCACATATAAATACATCCATATGTACTAAATGTGGACATGAAGAGCCAAAAAACAAACTCAATAGATGTTTTGTCTGATATTATTTTGACTATCTCTTATTCAGTTGGATAATGCTGCTCTCTTTTCTGTTCCTGCGTTCGTAGTCTGTCTGTCTGTCAGTCAGTTGTTTGTATTTTTGTTGTTTTCTATTTTATTATTTGGTTTTTTGTTAGTTTGTTGAACCGGGTATATTTGACATTTCGCTTTATATTAAGTAGTTGTTTTTGTTCATAGCTTGTTCTTGATGCTGTAGTTTTATAAATAGTTATTGGTTTATATTTACATATACATAGACATAGGTAAATAGAACATTTTATTCCTTTATTTTTTTTTTTTGTCACTTTTAACTACTTGCCGAAAGTATAATTTTATTTAAAGTCAACTCACGAATAGATCTGTGTTTATGTATGTTTGGGTGTGGTATATGAGTGTGTTTTTTGTTGTTCTTTACTAAGGACAATGCTATTATCTATTGCAAGGCTATTTTCATTTTTAAATTTTGGAAGCATTGACTTGTGAAAGGTTTTTTCCAAAATAATGTATTTTGAAAGTAAAATAAAAGATATGGAAGCTGATTAAATGTATGTATAAAGAGTCGAGATGAAGAACCCACATGAATGAAAACGCAAACAATTCAAATGAACCGTTTCCGTTTCCGAACCACTTCGTCTTGTTCATTCCATTCAAAAAATATACCGTTATAATTAGTCAGAGTAGGATGCACTGCTGTCAGGCAGATGAAAGCAATAGTTTAAATAAAGGAAGCATTACGCAGTTAATAATTTCACTATTAGTTTTTGTTGTCACTTTTTTTGTGTATTGAGTAAGAAATAATATAAAATACCACGAAGAATAACCTTTTTGAAATACAGCTCATCTTGCAACTTAGAAGCTAGTGAACCACCTTTTTTATTGCGCTTTCTCTCACTCTCTCTTACTCTCTTTCCGTCTCTCCCTCTCCTTATTGTTGTTATTGTAATTGTTCTTACAATTTGTTCAATAGTTCGTTATATAAGCTGGTTATTACTGTTGTTTTTAATTTTTTATCATACTTTCTTATATTTACACATTGTCTGCAAGTGTATTATTTAAATGTCAGTTTCAAAATCCATTTTGGTTTTTTTTTTTTTTTTTTTTTTTGCCTTCATTAAATTTCTATCTTTTTAGTACACATTTGAATTGTGCTGGATTTGTGGTATTTTATTGGGTGTTTTTGATTTACTTAGTTGCTTTTATTTAGTTTTCGTTTAAATTTCTTATTTACTTAGGATTTTCTTTTAAAAAGGTTTGAGATATACATATCCTTTATCATATGTATATAGTATACATTTTTTGTTTATTTATATGTACATTATATAGTATTCAGTATCACTTTTAACAATCTTCCTAAAATCTGTCCGTAAGTGAATGCCTTCCAAAGAGCAAGAGTATCAAAAATGATTGTTTTCCAAATATGTGAGTGTGGGTTTGTTTATTTGTGTGGGTATACATCTAAAAACTGCAGCGGAGGAGATTTTTGGACCGTGAACCTACCCATCAGTATAAAAATACTCACAAGAAGTACGGGTTAAACTATGTTACAAATGGAACTGCCAAAAAACACAGATACAAAAAAAAAACAATAAGAAAAAAAATTAAGGATGCAGTGAACTAATTAATGCGGTGGATCGCTACAGTTCTATCATGAATAAAATGTGCTCCAATAGTCATCCTAAGAATTATATTTACTTTAAGGTACCGATGCTATGCCATTTTCTATGGAAAAAGAATTGACTAAATTTAGCTAAAAGTGATAAGTTATATCTAAATGAAGTGAAGAGATGCCAATGTAATTTGGAATAAAGCATATGTACGGAGCGATAACAACACTGTAAAAAAAACATCAACAATTCAATTATTCTGATCAAAAGACATTAAAAAGAGCGTGAAGTTATGGTAACATTGAGTGACACATGATAAACGATGTCAATTTTATATTTACTTTGACTATTGGTATTGGTTTTTACACAAAATTCTAACATGAAATAAATAAGAAAGGCTACAGTCGAACGAACCGACTGTGAAAGACCCCTTTTAGTGCGAATTTTACTATGAAAATGTGCAATTTCGACCGATTTGCCCTATGACAGCTTTAGGCTATAGTTGTCCAATCCGGATAAAACTTGGTAAGGACAGTTATACTGGTACCATAAGTATATGGTTTGTACATTTACGCACATTTGGCTTCTGACAAACCTAATAGACCCCTGTACGTTTTTGTTAGAGTAGGCGGTTTAAAAATGATAAGCACGCAGTGTAAGCAATAAAGAGTTAAATGTTATGTGATTAATAAACATGTTAATATTCTAAGCCTTCTATTTTTTGGATTAAGGACAAGTCGTTTCTTAAATCTCATTCAGCTAAATTTCGATTGATTTAGAAATAGTTAACTGGATAAAAATATGATTGAGTTTGTTTTTGTTCTATGATTGAGTATACGAATCGAAAATACGTGCGTATGTTTTTGTCTATATGTGTATGTAAGTGTGTGTGTGTGGGTGTGTATGATATATGTGGAGTTGTATGCACTTCTGATGAATAGGAAGACTACAGTCATACATACGCATGTATAGCAATATATCTGCACATATAAGATATATACGAATATATTGTGATCATTCCATGCATTCTAGTCACTTTAAGGTTCTCACTTTCCAGCTTGCTTGGAATTTCTCATTTGTTATACATATTTATATTTATTAATTTTTGCTTTTGCTTAGATTGGATTGATTACTTGGTTGTTTGGTTGGTTGATTGATTGATTGATTGGTTGATTGGTTGGTTGGTTGGTTGGTAGAGTGGTTGGTTCATTACTTTCTTTTTCAGATTGGCTGCCCCCAATACACAATTGCTTCACGATTTTTTTTCAGCATATTCTCATAATGATAATAATAATAATAATAATAATAATATTGGTAATAATAATGGTATTTTTTTTTTCTTATGTTCTGCATTTTTTTCAAAAGACTTAAAAATTATTAGAGCTTTTATTTGCAAGCATCTTTTTCCTTAATTTCCTTTTCTTTAAGATAGTACGTAAAACTTGTTGGTTGTTGCTTAACTCTTTGCATCTTAATTTTTTGTTTAAGGTTGATTGTTGTTAACATACTTATATATGTTTGTATATGTACATTAATTTATATATATATATATATATATATATATATATATATATATATATATATATATATATATATATATATATATATTTATATACATATAATATATGTATAAACATGTATATGTACGTCTATATATTTAATTATAAACAAATTTTTCATTAAAAATACAATTTGTTTAATTCCTAGAAAATGCTTAAATACAATATCTATATGCACATACATATATAATAAGCTATATATATACGTATAGCTTAACCTAAAAAGCATATAATATATAATATAAATATATATATTATATTATGTATATATATTTATATATATATATATATATATATATATATATATATATATATATATATATATATATATATAAATATATATGAATATATATGAATATATACACATTTATTTATATACATATACATATATATCGCAATAACATATTTTGTTTATTTTCTTTTTTTTTATTTTTTGTGTGAACGTTAGTATGTGTCTGTGTTTTCATGTGAATCTGTATATGCGAGTGTGCATGTATGTGTGTTTACGATCAATTTTTTACTAGAAGAAATAAGTTACAAGGGAAACTTCTCTTGAAATATTTGCTGTGCCATATCTCTGAGACAACCTAAAAAAAATTGATTTAAATTTTCTAATTGAAAGCATAAGACACAACAGAAACAATTTGTTAAACAAATTGATTTGTTGCATTTAAGACCCTAAATTTTTAATTTAAATATTTTAATATTTGTATGAAATTTGACAATTGAAATTGAAAGATTTTTGAAAATTTAATTAATAAAAAATATCTAGTTATCTACCGAATAAAAAAAAAGTATTTATTCATATTTAAGTAAACGCATATTGCACTTTGTCATGAACTTTGTTCTGGGCGTAAAAAAAAATTGATTGCTGATTTATGCAGGTTGCTCAGAATTTGGCATAGAAATTAAATTTGAGATCAGTTTCCAAAACGTTTTTAAATGGCGATCGTGTATGGTTCGGTAGTCCACAACACACACACACCTCTGAGTCGAACACACACACGGGGGAATTTAAAAAAAAAAAAATTTTAAATATGTGTATAGGTGTCTGTGTGTGTGCGTATGTAAGAAAGTAATCATAAATATAACAAAAAAAAAATAACTCTGGACTAAAGCATACGGCTTGCTCATTTACTCATTGTCTGTCTCTATCTGTTCCTCGCTTATTTATGAAAGTTCCCGTATTATCTCTATTGCTTTCTCTTTCTATTTCATTGACAACTGTCAACGCGCAACCTTCTTTTGATCTAGTTCTTAATAAGTTATCTACTACATATATTATATACAGAAAATAAATGTATGCAACCAAAAGTTACTAAAATTTAAACTCTGTTCAATTTGTTTGTTTCCTTCTAATTTAAATTCTATATATATTATTAATAATCTTAAAACACTTTTCAACACTGTCTAAAACGACACACTTCATCTCTCTCTCCCTGACTTCTATATACTCTCATACCTATACTAGATCTGTTCATTTACTCCCAATCGTTACCGTTGGTGAATATGTGTGTGTGGGTGTATGTATGTATTGTTCCTTCCCGTTACGTTTCGTACTGTTTTAGCGAGCTAAGCTTACACAGAAAAACTATGAACTTAAACTGATTTCTTTTAACTTTCGACTAATTTCCCAACTAATCTTGTAATTTGTAACTTTGAAATAAGCATTAACATAGTAATAATAATAATAATATTATAATAGCAAAAAAAATTTAATGTATGCCTAGTTTATATAGATGTTCTTTTTGATGTTTCAATTGTTATAGACATATAATGTATACAATATATATACGCCTTTTAACGAGTGTGTGTGTGTTGTGAGTTTTGTTTTTTCGCTTCTTTTCAATATTTTAATTTGTTTGCAAATCGTAAAGCATTTGCTTTTTTTTATACATAGATATATATATATATGTATATTCTAAAAAGTTTGGGGGTATAAAAAAAAAAAAAAAAACAAACAAAACGCGTCCTAACCTGCTTCACTATCACTCGAGTCACTCGAACTGCTATCACTCGAACTCGAAGACGATGAATCGCTGGAACTTGAACTAGACGACACAGGATTCGCCGGCTGCACAGTCTCGACTTTGCTCGATGTGGTTTCATCTATAAATAGAAAGAAGCAAAGAAACCATTAGATGTCTTTAATTGATTTTCATACATAGAGATCGAGATCGAGATTATTACCTTTCTTGGCTGTTTTCTTGCTAGCGCCCAATTGACCGGTTACATCTTGTAATCGTTTTTCCAGTTCCTGTTTCTTCTCGGCCATTTGCTCATCCTTTGATTTACCGGAAGGCTTTTTATCTGGAAATGAATGGGTAAGTTTTAGTCACACATTTACTATTTTTAGGATTTTTTTTTTTTTTTTTTTTTTTGTAGCGAGCCAGTAAATCATAAATTAGAGCAAAGATAGATGAAGATACAGTAAGAAAGGAGAGGAACGTGGAGAGAGAGATATCATTGAATGGTTTATATTTTATGGTAGTCATAGTCAAAGCTCCAAAAAAAAATAAAGAATCCCAAAAAAACATAGAGCGATGCATGCTTTAACAAACAATTGTTCAGTCAGTCGATATGCAGTCATTACAGTCTAGTTACATAGTGAAAAATGTGTGGGTCCATGCATTAAATTATTTAATTTTGTTTTATGTTCAACATTCCAGGAATATTAATATTTTGTATCTCTGATACTAATGGGAGAAGAATACTAGTCGCTGATGAAAGTACGAGGGGAAAGGAAAATATGTAAATATATATTTATATATTTATATTTACATATATATATGTAGAAAACTAAGCAAATTGCTTTTAGTTTTACTTTTTTTTTTTTTTTTTGTTAATTGTTCTTGGCTTTATGAGAGTTTAGCTAACTAAACATGACCACTAAAGTAATTTGTGTATATTTATTTTAGCTTTATGTATAAAATTTGGAAAATATCTTTTCATAATTTTGTGTTTTTTTTTGGTTTTGTTTTGCGGTTCATATTTCATTACAAAAAGTCGTAAATTCAAACAGCAAAACGCAACATCACCCAACAAAATTGCATAAATATTTTGAATTAAATTACTGTATGAATGTTTCATCATTACATTCAATTGAAATTATTTTTAAAGAGTTTTCAAGCATTGCTTCTAGTTCTTGTTGTTCTTTTTGTTGTTGTTCTTGTTGTTTGTGGTCTCGGTTTAGTTACAAACTTACAATATGGCTTACGTGTTTTTTTGCGCAAACACGACGCCACATAGCTTTCAAGCTCGCGCAGCGTCGACGGCTTAAGTGTCTCGAAATCGATCTCAATCTCATCCGGATTTGAGTCGCGAAGCGATGGTTCCCGATTTTGTATTATGTGAACCACTCGTCCCAGTTTATCGCCTGTAAAATTTAATGACGGTTTATTAGTAACGTAATAATTGTAAATTATACAAATTTTATAATAAAAGCTGATCGTTTATACTTCACAAATTAAAAAACTTTTTTATTCTATTACTAATTCCTTTTTTCTCAATTTTATTTTAAGACAAAACGGCTTTAGATTACGACCAACATATAAAAAGTAAAATACGTTTGTTTGGATTAGATTATCCCATGCTTTTTGAAGCTAACTGTTGTGAATCTTTTTTAATGCGGACACTTGTAAAAAGCAGATATGTCACAACAATTTACCTCCCTTAAACGACGACACCTTATTTGACCAAACAAAATTTGCACTGTACTATAATAATAATCCCATGTGTCAATAACATGGTATCCACTCACCTGGTAACTTGTTAATGTCCAGCGAGAGCTGTCGCTTCTCATCGTAAGACATGGGTTTCGCGGTATCCTCCTCTTCGGAATCAAAGTTCATCACCTGGCTGGGCTTCTTTTTACTACTGCCACGAGCACCGGCACCACCGCCTCCTCCAGCTGCGGCACCGCCTCCACCAGTTGCAGCATTGGCACTGCTGCTGCTACTCTTGGCGCGCTTCGGGTTGGCTCCGCTGCCGCTGCCATTTCCGCCGGACACAGCGCCAGCACCGACACCAGCTGCACCAGCAGATGCATTGCCCGCTGCACCGCCAGATGTTACACCTGCACCTCCACCCTTTGCTCCGCGCTGTCCCTTTAACTTAGCACCTTTACTGCCGCTGCCTGCTCCGCTGCCCGCTCCTGCAGCCGCTCCAGCTGCCAGTGCACCAGCCAATGCTCCAGCTGCCGCCTTGCCACCACCTGCGGCAACACCCGCTGCATTCACATTGGCCCCATAGCCCGATCCAGGGGCGGCACCGCCGCCGCCTGTTAACTGACTCATGGCCATTGCCATTTCGTGGGCATGCTGCAGTGCAGCAGCGCCGGAGACGCCGCCAGGGACGCCAGCAGCACCGGCACCCACCAGCGAGCCGCTTAGCAGAGCCGACAAATTTGCGCCAGCTGATCCACCGACACTGAGGGAGGCCACATTGGAGGGCAGTGGGACACCGCCGTGTGTGGCACTGGCGGCACTTTGGGCATGCTGGTTCTGATGCTGATGATGGACACCACTTCCACCGCCACTGGCGGTGTTTGGCCCAATGGTCTTCTTTTTCTCCCTTGAGTTTTTCTTGGCCTTCTTTTTGGCGGAGGCCTCCTCGACCAGCTTGCGTATTTCCTCCTGGAGCCCAAGCAACTTCGATTCGAGCATCTTAAGCTTGGCGCTACGCTCCTCATCGGAATTGGACTCGTTTTCGGTATCGCTGGAGTCCTCACTGGATGAATCGCTAGCATCATGCTTGGAGGCGTTCGAATATCCATGGTGACCATGATGGGCCGCATTCGCGACCGGCTCATCGGGTATATTAGCGTAGCGCATCTCAAATACATCCTGCAGTTTGCGTCCCATTGCGACCACATCGTGATCTGGAGGATTGTATTTGTAGCAATTGGTGAATATTAATCGCACATCAGCCGCAAATTCCGGCGCACTTTTGTATTCCCGATTGTCCATTTTGCGCTTAACCGTTCCCAAATCCATGGGCTTCTTAATGATATCATGATAATCATGCAGACCCAACAGCTCAGCGTCCACCGGTTTATAAAAGGGCCATGCGTAGCCTGAGTGCTTTTTTGAGAAGAGCTCCTTGAGTATCTCATTGCATGACTTGAGTGCATCAGATAGTTTCTCCTTGGACTTGGCGCCTGCCACGCCTCCAACGGTGCCGCCGGCGACCATTCCGGGCACGCCAGCGACACCCAATGGGGACATTGGATAGCCTGAGCCCTGGAATGTAAGATCCTGTTTTCAGATTGATCGATTGTACGACAGGGCGATGAGCGATGATCGATTGAATTGGTTTGGGTTTATTGTTGTGCGTGGTGTTTGTGCAATGGCAATGACGATGACAATAACGATAACGATGTTTAAAACGATAAAGAAAAGAAAAAACAAAGCCGAAATGGGTTAGAGCATTCAATATATAATTGAAAATATGAGAAATATATAATTATACTAAAATACATAATTGATTTTGCTATCGATCACACACTTATATTGATTCTTTTCGATAGGGAAATCAAACTATCGATTAGAGAAAAGTAAAACATTGATTACTTTGATAGCTTGCCTACCAATTACTCGCCTACTGATTACTAGGCTGCTAAACATACTAAGTTTCTATGACATTCGGCTTTTTGCCGAAGTTCTGTGGGGATCCATGAGCAATGTTGCTGTTTCCGCTTTTTTCCCGTCAGATCTAGCTTTTGCAAAAGTGCAATTGCCGGAAAAACTCAAAAACAGCGGGAAGCGGGAAATCTATATTTGTTTTATTTTTATTTATTTTTTATTCATACAAATTAAAAGTCAATTTCCAAAGATTAATACAAATTAAGTTGTTTTTCGCTTGAAATGTTATAAGAATTTAAGATAAGGAGTATCACATTAATCTTGGAGCATTTTTGAACTTCAGTTCAAGAGTAGAACGTTAGTAAAATGCCATTGTGCTACTATTTTTTTTGAAGGATTCCTCTTTTTTTTTTTGCTTGCTTTCTAGCTTCTTTTGCATCTAAAATAACGGCAGCACTGTCCATGAGTAGGCTAGCGTTTGCTTGCAAAAAATCTTGAGTTTCACGCATCTAGGTATCCTATGGTTAGTGGTGTTAGTATTGCGAAATGATCTCAACTTAAAAATTAAAAAGTAAAAAAGGCAAAGAGGCAGCGTTTAAATAGTGTATTGTTGTGTTGTAAATAATGTGTGTTGAGTGTGAGTGTATTTATTTGTGGGATTGTTGCAACTTTGTAAATGTAATCAAAGAAATTAATAAACGTATGTAAAAAATACTATATATATATTTATATATATATATATACATATATATATATATATATATATATATATATATATATATATATATATATATATATATATATATAAATGTCTCTTATGCAATAAATCTTAGTTGAAAATCTGGAAATCTTTTAGAGTCAACATTAACTATCTCGGAAATCTTTTGGATATGCACATACTTGGGAATAATTCACATCAGAAAACCACACACAATCATTGAGATAAACGTCTGACAATTTGCCTCTTACCTTTTTGCCAATTACCTGACGATTTGATTCCCGCCGCGTCGCTATTTTGGCCGCTTTGGAGTCCATTTGAGCGTAGGGCGATTCGAATGCATTCGCTGTAGGCGTGGTTGTGTCCGCCTTCCGCTTAACACCCTTCTTCATTTTGGCTGGCTGCTGTGGTGGTATTACAGCATCGACTACGCCTACACCAACACCCACACCCGCCGTACTATTCACATAGGCCTGCACCGCGTTGGCGGAGTTCACGGCAGCCGTTGGTATTGTCACTCCTCCTGCTCCGCTCCCACTAGCTCCTCCTCCAGCGTTACCCGCACTGCCTGCCGCCGCTGCCGCATGGGCTGCTGCCGCCGCTTGGGCAGCCGCCGCCGCTTGTGCTGCTACCGCTTGTGCTGCTGCTACCGCCGCAGTGTTACCGTCAAGCAGGGAACTGCTGTTGAGTGTTGTCTGTTGGGCGCCAGGTCCATAGCTGGCAGCGCCACTTTGCGCAGGATTTAATAGGCTGGCCATGGCCGCATTCAAGACTGCGTTCCCTGCGTTGGGACCCGGCGTCATGGCAGTGGTCGTTGTGTTCGTGCTTCCCGGCACTGTATGCGGAGGCATTGTGCTAATCGGTGGTATGCACGGTGCCACGCCGCCGGCCGTTGATGAAACCATTCCGCCAATGGCGCTCACAGGGCGTGCATTTGCTGCTGCCGCAGCTGCTGCTGTTGAAGTCGCTACCGCTGTCGCCGACTGCGGCACTCCAATGGAAGGCAGCTGTGAAGATTGTGCTGCTTTGCCAGACGATGGCGTACTGGTAGCTGACGCCGCTGTGGAATTGCTAGTGCCAACGGTAGCACTACTTCCAGCGGATGTGACACCAGCAAGTCCAGTGGTGGAGGCAGCGCTACCACTCGCAGCGGCTGCTTTAGGTGGTGCCGGTGCACGTTGTTTCTTTTTGCCACCCTTAGCCGTAACGGGCTCAAGTTCAAGCTCCTCCTTGGGCATCGATTCGATCTTCTGTAAAAATACCTTCTCCAATGTCTGGGCCATCACAACAACATCCTCACCAGGTTTATTGTACACATAGCAATTGGTGAACATGGTGTTGAAATCGTGAATAGCCTCCTTGGCTGACCAATAATAGTTGTTCTCCAATCGCTTTTTAATGGTGCCCATGTCCATTGGCTGCTTGATAATCTTGTGATAATCTGGTAGATTTAACTTTTTCGCATCGACTGGCTGCTGAAATGGCCACGAGAAGTGATGCTTCCAAATGACCTTCATCACGGTTTTGATAAGATATTGCAATTGATTTGTATTACGTCCCGGTCGCTCCTGTGGTGGCACAACCGGTGGTTGTACAATACCATTAATGGGTTCCACAGCGGGCTCATAACGAGGCGGTGGTTCGTTGGATGACATTGTCTGTTTTTATATTTCCGTGGTGTCTGTTGTTCTAAATGTTATATTGGTTTTCTATTAATTGTTAATCTTTTGATGTTTTTGTAGTTTTAAATCAAGTATGGTTTCCTTTTTGCTGCTCCATAAAATGACTGAGACGGCCGACGCACACACACACAACGCACACACGCCCGGGGCCGTCTCGTCCTGGTCTCGCGTCCTGTGTGTTGAACACCCGCTCAGAGCAGACAATGATTTACTACTCTGTCGCTGCTTTTGGTTCTGCTTCTTCTGCTGATTCTAAAAATTTTCCTACTGCTCCTGCCGCTTGTTCTGCTATTGCAGATCTGCTCCAATCCTTCAACTGATGATGCTGCTGCGTCTTCTTCGGATACTGTATGGTATTGTGTCCGTTGCATACTCAGCAAATTGTTGTCAACTATTTCAAACATCCAATAAACCAAACAATAGTCTTCGATTAACAAAAGCATTAATTTAATACAACTTCATGTACTTACCACCACTTGCCGGTGGCGTGGAACCACTCCCTCAGAGTTCGGTGGTGTTAGATTCTACGTCGAATGCAATTCAGCTGCAGTTGAGTTGACATTTTGAAGTCCACTTTTTTTATTACTGTCGTTGGAAGAGCTGTTGCTTCTTTTGCCCATCCACAGCTGTTGTGCAATTTGCGGTTCAGCTATAAACAGAAATTAATTACTGTTTCTCTTGGTGTTATTGGTCAGAGGTCCCTAAACAAGCCGCAAAACTGCAAAAAAAAGTAGACACAAAATTGGAGAATTAAAAAAATGTATTGTTAGTTGAAAACGTTTAACCCTGACTGCAGCCGACGATAATTTTATCGATGTATCGCCGTGCACAAACTGACAAATGTCAAAACGCCCTACTTTGATTTCCTTTTTTTTGGGCAAATAAAAAAATGGCTTTTTCAAGTATGAAGCAGTATTAATAAATATAGTCAGTTAAATATATATTCTCAATAATTGCAGTTATTACCAAAATATAAAAATCTCAAATTTCTGCGATTCAAGCTCCGAAAACATAAACATTCAATGGTCCAAGTGCATTGTAGATTTAATGTTGCCGGCCGGCTAGTCAACAAAAAAAAGTGTGCATTCTAAACTCAATTCGAAGGCTTTTACAATTTCTCAACAAATTCTTCGCTAGCAAATATTGCACACTACACGATACGCACACTCACATATTCAGCCACAAACATTCACACATGCAAAACACACGTGCATTTGGAAAGAAAAGCGCGAAAGTAAAATTTGTTATCCGTGTTACATAAACAAAAAATAAAAACAAAAAATATTAAAATAAAAAAAAAAAAACATCCAATGAGTAGTTAAAAGAAACAAAATACAAACATAACACAAAAACAATATCCGAAATCGGGGGGTTCTCTCGTGTTTAATAATTACAAAATGTAGAATGCGAAAATATAAAGGCACTTTTTCGCTCGTAAAGCAAAAATAAATGGCAACAACACTGAAATTTTTTATTTGCTTCGATTTCTATGACAATTTTCGTTTTACACATGCTGGTGCTGCAGCTACTGTTGCTTCTTCTTTAGGTTTATCGTATTACGCTTTGGCTTGGCTTTTATTTTATTTTATTTGTATTATTATTATTTTTTTTTGTTTTCCGTGTATGTCGAGTTTGATTCTGAGCGTTTATATGTATGTGTAGTTACTTTGCCGCCGTTTTGGCACTCAAGACAACAGCACAACGCACAAGTCGAAAAGAGCGGCGAGTCAACTTTCGAAATTCGAAAAAGAGAGAGAAAGAGAACAAGAGCGAGACACACACACAGATGCACTCTCTGGCTGTCCCGTTTGCACATGTCTGGCTTTGAAATCGTTCGGCTATCGCAAGCAAAGAAAAATAATTATTTTAAAAACGGCCAAACACTAATAATACTGCATTTCGAATTATTCCATTCAGTTATTAATTTTTTACATACTACAACAACAATACCTAAATACATATAGATTATAGGAAACTAACGAAATAAATGCGCATGTTTTAATGGCGCTAAATGGCGTCAGTGTATTGGTGTTGATTGGAGAAATTCACCATGACGCCAACTTAACTTGGTTATGCTTAATTTCAACAGTGTACTAACGTGAATCATGCATAATAAAAGTTTCTTTGTTATTTGTTGATCATGTTGCGTTATTAGCGGTCACATAAACATAGGGAGAAATTACAACAATTTGCCACGTTTCTTATTCAAATAGTTTATTACCGTAATGCGTATTTTGAATCCTCGCAATTTTATCTCTGCTATTATTGAAATATTAAGCCCCAAGGGAAATGATAGTAAACAAAATGTATTCTCTTACCAAACTCTCTGTTTGGGATCTTATTTTGTAGTTGACTATAAAGAGCAAATGGTGTAGAAATATATGTCTGTCTTTGTTTCTCTCATGGTGGTGAAATAAATAAGACACTGAGGTTGAGTGAATACATCACCATGTTAAATTTTTGCCAAGGGATGGGTTCTGTGAAACAAGAAACTCTCACACATAATATAATCTGCATATGTGCGCACATATATTTAAGCCCACAACCATACTTTATTCTTTCACTCAGTTGTTACTGGACAACACAGTGGTTCAAAACAATGATGATTGCATATAAATTCCATATGTATTCTAAACAATGGGCACGAAGGGTACATACGCACACATGAAAAATATCACGTATGTATGTACATATGTATGTTTTTATTGGTAAATATATAATGCATTTATTTAGCATTTGCCGGCCGGCACATACCGACTATATGTGTATCAGATTTTGTCTTTTACCTAAAATAAAAATACAACTTCACTTGTATTAATAACTGAACTAAATTACATAAAACAGCGAATTTAATCCACTGTTGACATGACTGGAATTTTGATTTGTCTGTGTGAGTAGTGTTTGCTCTTTTGCTGACTGTAACATTGCGGTTACGGTTTGTTGCCGACCGCTTTAAAAATAAAGTGACGCGAAATTAAACGGAAGAACACAGAAAACAACAATAGAAACAATTTGTCAACAAATCGCATATCTAACGAACGTCGATGCCTCCAAGGGACCATATATTTTTATTATTGGCAAAATTTGTTATTTAAATAATATAAATAAATAAAGAAAATATACAACGATTGTAAGAGCAGGCGATTGGCCCCTATTCTCTCTTCTCTTCATATGTTTTCACTGTCTCATTCATTGTCACAACAAAACAAAACATTTACTGGCAACACACATACAGGCACCACGAACGGCAAACGTGCTGATATATGTACGCTGCGCTGTTGTAATTATGTAGTACAGTAGACGACTTTGAGTTTCAACAAAATTTTACGAAGAACGCAACAACAGAAACGTAACACGAACAGCAGCTTGTACTTCGGGTTGAGAGCGGCAAAAGCGTTCGTCGCACTTCGTGTGTGCATTTGTATATGTAACATACCGAGCCATGTATGTGTGAATATGAATTCAAGGCAATCACTATGACGTTGAATTTGGAAAAAGAAGCAGCAAGCAATGGCATGCATTTGAGTCTTTGGGCGCCAAAGGGGCTAGTAACAGAAGCGGTTAAAAAGAAAACAGACAACTAGGCGCAAGGTGTTGGGGGTTTATCAATACCCAGTTTGTTGATATTAATGTATGAATCCATATTCAGGTTATTTTTTATTGTTGATACAAACAAAGGGTAAATACGACATAAAACACGCTGCAAATCTAGTTTATCAACAAACAACAGTGTTCCCGTCCCTTATTGAAAATGGTGCACCTAAGATAGTTTCCTAGTACGATTGTGATTAGGAGTTTCATTTAATTTTATTAAATATATATTTTTTTTGCCTATATGCACTTGAACTACTCGCAAAAAATTTACTTAAATAAAAAAATACAAGTGATCCATACAAACACACTATCTCACACACACATAGACACGATTTCATGACAGCGCTTAAGGCATCAGCTTAAGTTAGAGTGAGACAACAGCTTGCAACGTAATACGTATTCCAAATGCAAATATGGCGGCAGAGGCACGAGACACACAAAAGTTATCAAAGAGAGAGAGTGTGTATTTGCTTGCTTGTACGTGTATGCAAGTGGGAGACTGACTGAGTATCTCTTTTTCGATTCTAGAGTTCGAAAGTGAAAAAGACAGGCGGCAAATAGCAGCAAATGTTGTTGCTGTTTTCGTTGTTGCTATTGCTCGCTGTATCTGCAAGTATGTGCCGACTACCGGAGCGACTACGTCACGAGGAAATGTAGAATTTCGTATGTCGACGAAGAGCGCGGAATGCTGCCGCTTGCTGCGCCTCTAGGTTAATAAATCGTGCTAATAGTGGCACGAATTTAAAGCCGGTTTATATGCTGCAGCAACTAGCAGCAGCCAAGCAGCAACTGTGCAGTCGCCGCAACGTTGGCAGCAAAAGCAACAATGAATGTTATGTCGTCCGTTAGGCCATCAACCACTCATTCAATCGTGCTCTCCTCTCCCCACTATGACAATTAGAAATTAAATCCAATCGCAGCAAATGGATGCATAAACATTTAATAATAAAAACCAAAATATATGAGAGCCCTCGTTAATTTACGCGCCAAATACAATTAATTAACTCAAAACTGACGGCATATGCAGACTTTACAAAATGAACACAGCCGGCAAATTAACTGTATACATGAAGTGCATGTCACAATCAAAACAAAGTTCAGACTTAACCAAACAATCAAGTTTAACCAAAATACATAGAAAAATTACCGCAAACACGTCGTTTTTTAATTATTCGATAAAACTCGGCACATATACACAGAACACATTTAATTTAGGATGGACCTTTTCCATTTCATGTCTAAATTGATAGATACGTGAATTAAAACATGGCTGCCAAAAAGAAACACAGAGAATAAAAACATCAAAATTTTAAAGACAATGAAAATGGCTATAGCCAAAATGCACGTCTAGATGTACGCCTGCACTATGCGGCCTATAAAGAAATGAAAAGGGTTCTTTTCCCGCAAACACATTCAGACAGAACATAAATATTTGGCAAAAATTTCCAATAGCAGTTGCTAATTCACTATATACTCCACTATTTTACAAAATCTCTAGTTCACTCATCCTCTCGCACACAAACACGAGTTCATAAAATGTTACAAAATTATATTAACTTACATATTAATGGCGTACGTCTTCTATATTCACACACACTATTATTGAAACAATTATTGCCCCAACACCTTCAGTCAACTTGGAGTTCTGCTTACTACACGTCTAAACGTTACTGCTCTGTTCTGTGAATAAAATTGTTAAAATGTCGCTGTCACATTTGCAAATGTCACCACAGAAGAAGACGTCAGTTTAAGCAATGCAATAAGCTAAAATCGATTTCCTGATCGAACTAGAAATCGTAAGGATCAATCGATAAAAAAAAAAAATCCCTCCGCCATTGAAATCATAATAAAATTTCACTTGAGCCCTCGAGGAGAGGTGAAACGCACTATTTACATTGTTTAGTGAGGCATGCCCCCACCACGTGCAGCGAATGCGACTGCGGCGCACCGCTTAAAGTTGAGCTGCATTAATTTTGTTGTGGTCCATCAATATTACTTACTTTATTGTTTGTATTCACATCTATGTATAAAATTGTTGTATCCAAATTTTGTAGTTTTATTTTCTTTTCTTTTAATTTTGACGCAGTTGCCTTGATGTTGTTTTATATTTTATTACGAGTGGAATTTTAAAATTTGCTTGTTGCTTTGATTCAATTTCTTGTTGCTGTGTGTATATATTTTATATATAATAACAAATACAACACAAATATACACAATTGTTAAGCGTAACTGTAAAAAATATTAAATTTATTTATTATACGTCGAGAACAAAAATATACGGTTGACTTTTCTTCCATACGATAGAACATCAACAAAGTATGCACATGACGCGTAGTGGCTAAGTAACCGACGACCGACGAGAGCACGACAGCGGTATAAGCCTCGGTAAATCGCTTACGAAAAAAGACTTCATTACGTTACGTTAAAAACAGCGGCGGCAAAACAATACGATACACATACACGCACACACAAATACGTACATGTACAGGCATATGCATACGCGTAACGACTACATAACGTTAAAACATGCACGGTACATATACTAAAATAATAATAAAAAAATTAAGTATAAATATATACATATGTGTTTTGTTATTTTAAAATGTATAATTCCATAAAAAAAAGTAATGTAAAGCCAGTGAAACTTCTTGCGCGTTTCACGATATTAATTTGATTTGTTTGTTGGTGTACGTGTTTTTATTTTATTTAATTATTTTTTTAATATTCACTGCCTATTGCTGCTACTAAACGCACGGACACACTCACATACACATTCAACGACAGATAGTCAGCCCTGCTTCTTCTTTATTCACGGTGCTGGCTGGTTGCGCTGTTCGTTGCCACCACCAAAAAAAAAAAAGAAGTAAAATGAAAAAAATTGTCATGTCCATTGAAGTCTCACATTTTCAAATGCATTTTTGGCGCAAAATTCATCACATTTGTTACGAGTTTTAGTTGAAATCACAGCATATTATATTATAAAAGCACTTGTTTAACAATTTATATAATTTTTTTGAAGATTTACCACAATTTTTTAGCAATTTTTACACAACGATATATTTGTACGCGCTACAATTTTCGACATACGCGCGTTTCTTGTGAGTAAAGCAGCCGTCGTTGTCGCCATCAAATATACAAAAAATTTTTCGAAATTACTCAAAATGCGAATACACACATATACACAACGAAAAACGAGCGCACGCGTATACCAATTGATATATAGTGGAACTACTCATTCACAGCACTGTTAGACGTGCGTGCAAATGCATCGGAGATACTAGTGCTACGTTAGTTGTAGAGAGCGCGAGAGCGGACATTGTGCATGTGCGACATATCGAAAGCGTCTGTCTCGCTCAACTTTCGTTGGTGATGGTGGCAATCGCAAATGACGTTTGTGGTTGTGAATTTTCGACTCATGTATATATGTAATAGAAGCGACGAGTAGCGAGCATGAAAAAATGCACGATGAAAAAACGTAACGACGAAACAAAATGGCTGTCTCACAATATTTTTCATGCATCGAAAGTATTTTTATACGCTTTTTGTTGGGATAAGCACCAATGAGCCCTACATTTTTAAACAACGCTTGACTTAATATCCATTCGATTTAGTTGATGTGCCCCGCTTGTACCATATTTCAGCATTAACATATATTATCTACATTTTAGCATTGACTAGCACATTTTCCGTGTTCATTTCAGCACGTAGCGGCGCGTGTACTATCGTTTGGAATTGTTAATACTGTCACAATGTATCGATATACATACGTATCTGACATAATAAATAACATTGTCACAATCGAATACTAGCAGAACATTTTAATGTCATCGCTAAGCAGCTGCTAACAAAATGCGGATGGTAGGGTCGCATGCCGATAAGCGATAAACGTCTTCTCAAATTGGGCCGATAAATATAAGCAATAATTTGGCGAAGGGGTTAGTGAAAAATATTTCTTTTTATATATTTTACCAATTTTAAGCTTTATACTTCAAAAAAGTAAATTCAAAAAAAAAAGTAAAATTTTTGACTAAATTTGTATTTATAGAAGAAATTACAACGCCATTGTTTAGAAAACTCAGCGGCGACACATACACGCGTGCGCATACACAGACATACACAAGTTTCCCATCGACACTACCACGAATACCAATACTAGCACTAATACCACGAATAACATAAGCAGCAGTAGATTGCCATGCCACGAGGAAAGTATGTTAATCACAAAGGCCGCAGCCGCCACTTTACATCGCCCGAGGAGCTGCAACAGGAGTCCGAGGAGGAGAGCGACCAGTCTAGCGAAAACGGCAGTGAAAAGGAAGAAGGCCAAAGCGGCGCAGCCTCCTCCAAACAGCTGCCGACGGCGGCATCCGCAAATCGTAAACCTGCAAAGCCCGCACAAAGACAACAGCAGCGGCAGCAGCAGCGCAGCTCATCTGACGAGGAGTCAGACGATGATGATTCCGATGACTCAGAGTCGGAGGCGCGCGATGCCAAAAAGGGCGTGGCCGCACTCATCGAAATCGAGAATCCAAACCGAGTGACCAAAAAGGCCACACAAAAATTGTCGCAAATCAAAATTGACGATTCAGCTGGTTCCGGTTCCGGCAGCAGTTCCACAAAGCCAGAACTGTCACGTCGCGAACGCGAACAGATAGAAAAGCAAAAGGCAAGACAGCGATATGAGAAGCTTCACGCTGCCGGCAAAACAACCGAAGCCAAAGCGGATCTCGCACGTCTTGCACTCATCCGCCAGCAACGGGAAGTAGCCGCCGCCAAGCGAGAGTCCGAGAAGAAGGCAGCAACCGATTTGTCTAAGAAGCCCTTGTCAAAGTAGTAAACAGTTAAACATCGGGATTTTGGCAATGACGATTAGTGAAGTACTCGAGTCGGATTTGGATTTGATTTCGAATAATACAAATCGTTGTTTTTTTTTTTTACCTCCAAAGGAAACTAACATCAGAAAACAGAAACAAAAACAATACAAATTATAAGAAAATTTATAAATATGCATAAAATGAAATTGCTATATATATAAAAAATATATAATTAAAATCGATTGAACGCTAGATTAAGTTGATCAGTGATGCCATTTCCGTTTTCCCCATTCAGTTCTATCTTGTCCTAAAAAGATATATAAGTGCGTAATGCGGGAAATCTTGCTCTCTTCTGCAGTTTTCCGCTTTTTAATTTATTCACTTTATACCCCGATTTTGAGAAACTTGAATATTTGAAGGAAGTTTATATTGCAATTCAATAAAATGTTTGTTTTATAGTGTACAATCTGAAGAATATTTTGTTTTAAACTTGTCAGGACTTAAGAGCGACTACGCTGAGGATTTTTGATACAGAATTATAATTTTGACGCTTCTCGTACCATACGAAATAGAGGATATGACTGTACCTTATAGCCGCCATACCATCAATTAATAAGTCTGAAAAAGGTTATTGATGACAAACAGAAAAATAAAGTTTGCTCCTTAATTGTTTAATGTGTCATTCTAAAATCTAGGAATAGCCCTAATCTAGTCAGAACAATGTAGGTAGAAGCTTAAAACTATTTCCAAAGGTCTTGCGGGTAGGATCTGCTTTACACCACGCCCCATACCTCCTCGAAGGCGGTGCAGAGCTTGGAGCAAGCTATCGCCGCAGACAGTGGATAGTTGCTAATGGAGAAAAGCTCTTCTGTGTAGTCCGTTTTCAGCACGCCGTGGGCAAAGGCTCCAATGACCATGACAACGGGTTCATCATACGGTTTACTGCCCTCCTCGCCGTGGGGCACTAGGTCACGACAGTTGGAGACCAGTTTCCCGGAGAAGGACATGGCATACTTTTTGCAGCCTACTGGCAAATGGTCTGTAATAGGATTCTTGATGACGCTCATCAGACGACGCGACGTATCGTTAGCGCGTATTTGGAACTTGTGGAGCAGCTGCACCATTAATCCGGCAAACCGTTTGAAGGTACGGGGAATACGAGTCTGTGGGTTTATCTCAATTAGCACGTTGTGCTCCGTGCGCACAAACACCTGTAGCAGTCCCGCTCGATTTAGGGGCGAGTCAAAAAGCATCAGGAGACATTGGTGGGTGATATCAGGTCGACATGTGCCTGGATCCCTTTGATTTTTCCGCATGATGCCGGTGTGATCGTCGCAGTTGAGCAGCTCGAATGTGTTGTGGACCTGTAACATTTGATCAGTTATTTCCTTGCTACCATTTTTGTTAATGCTTCCCATAATTTGTTTTGTACGCACCTTTACTGTTTCCAGTTGGGCTCCTTCAAGCACAATAATCAGTCGCTTTTCGGCTGCATTTACATGGAGCACTTTGAAATGTTTTTTGTCCAAGTCGAATTCGGGATCGTCGGCCTTGCGACCCACGAATTTTCGCTTTCGATTTATCACTTTGCCCTGGCCACCCATATTTGGCTTCTAGATTTCGAATGTTTCTTATTATTTTATTTTGATGAATTCGTTAACAAAAACAAAACATGTGCACGCGGATGCCACAATAGAGATGTGTAGATCGAATCAAAATGTTTTTGCTTTGGTGCTGCCAAGCCAGTTGACAAAGACCAGCTGATTATCGATAGGTATCGATATTTACACAGCGATTGTCATCGGTAAAAGCGAAGCTGAGTTAAATTTCGATATCACTGCTTGTGTTGACAAAAATTAGGCATTGATATTTTAAATTAAAACATATTTCCCATGGCTGCTGCCCGACGTGATATTGCACCGTTCTTGCAACGCGTGCGTGCTTTCCTTCTTGGCGTAAGTATTCGCCAGCCGGCCTCCATTCTCCTCTTTTCGCGTTCGTTATGTAAGTCATTCTGTTTGGCAGCGGGAACACACCGTTGCACTGCGCTTCGAGGATGGTATCGCCGATCGCACACAGCCCCCTCCGGAGATCCCCGACGGACCTTCACACATACTCTCGGCCAACTACTACTGTTCGCGCGATGCCCGCCGTGAGGTGAATCCCCCCATTGACCTGGTGCAGCAGCAGAAACTGCTAGCAGCAGAGGGTGCAACCAAAGCTGCTGGACCCCGTGGCCAGCTGCCAACTCCGGGAAAGGTCTATGCCTGGGACTAAGCTGTTGTGAACTCACTACAAAATTGAGTGCAAGCATTCTATGTTTGTTAATTATTAATTACTTATTTTTGTTCGAGTTGGGCATAATGACTCATTTAAAATAGAAACCAAATAGAAACAATAACAATCCATGTGGGCTCTCTAAGTCGGGTTAGTACGTCACAGGGAGTTCACAGGTCGAGCAAACTCAAACTCAAAGCTTGCTGATTGTGTGTAAGCCGAGGAGACGAATGGATAAGTATAGATAAAGATGGTTATATTAATGTGTAGTACCATAACATATTACTGGAGGACAACTGTTATGCATACTGGTGTAAATGGATTATTTACACCAATTAGTTGTATCTATTTTACAAATAGATACAAATTAATTAATATCAATGTGTTTTTCACAGCATTATGAAGGAATATGTTCATGCCATACTAATCAGTGGTAACTTCTACACTATGGATAAGAACATGAGGAAAAATGAAGAAAATGTTTTACATACTTTTATAAATATGTAAGTCAGTGCCTGTTTAGCAATGGGTAGCTGCTATACACACTGATTCAACTGGAAAAGTTCTTGTTATACACGCCCACCCATGTAACTGAAGAATAATTGTTATACTCATTGACATAAGTGGATAACTTGTTAAACCATTGATTGGTAAATGTTATACAGGTAGGCATATGATCATAAGTACGTTATATTTAGATATTCCTTTAGTTATGTCAAATTAGATAAGTATATGAGTATTCTTCTACGTAATATATCTTGCTATCTGTGAATGTTTTTGTGGGATGAATTTGAGGTGAAAGTTCTGCTCTTCCAAATCGATTTCAAACAAAGTTAATTTCATTTTTTTGTTTATATTTATGAATATTTATTTTGATATACTTTAATTTTCAAGGGTAAAAACTTTGGACTTTTGAGTTTTTAGGGTCAGAAAACGTTATTCGAACTTTATAGCTCTATGAATTTAGTTTGGAACCAATATTCCACGCTGTTTAAGAAAAGTTTAGTGAATCTATCTTAAGCATTTCTAAGTAAAACCGTGCAAGTTTTCCAGAAGACATTTCTCATATATAATTATAATTATAATTAGTCCAAGACATTTGAGGATAATTCTCAAATGCTGCCTGCTCATATAAAATTAATCAGCTAAAATAGCTGAAAGAAAAAGTGCAGAGAATTCGAGAGAGAACTCGACTTACGTCCCAGATTAAGCTGATCTATATAATACATATACTATAGGTATTACGTGACAATAAATTAGCATTCACAGCTTCTCATTCAGTATGCATTGAACACACACACACACACACACTTTTGAACTGATGATAGGGGGTGTCCCGGGTGAGACTGATCGCATTTAGACTTCGGAGCTTATCGAGAGTTTCAGGTTCTATTCGCTGTTGGATTGTCTCCGCTGTCGGCTGCACAATATGCTCTGGCTTACGTGGCTCCTGATTGGCATTCCCTGCCTTCTGCTCTGGGACTACCTGATCCGAAAGAGACGCAATGATATGCTCCACTATATGTCTGGTCCACGGGCGCTTCCTTTTCTCGGAAATGTGCTCCTCTACCGCGGCCTGGACGGCGAAAGTAAGCTTCAGGTTTATGATGCAGAAGTGATTCAGTCATGTCTTTTTTGCTTGCAGGAATCATGGACTATGCGGTATCCAATTGCGAGAAGTATGGAAAAATGTATCGCGTTTGGATTCTCAATCAGCTTGCCGTTTTTTCGACGGATCCGCGAGACGTGGAGGTTATTCTGAGCAGCACCCAGCACACAACCAAGAACAATCTGTATAATCTGATGCTGCCCTGGTTGGGCACAGGACTCCTGTTGAGCGTCGGCAGGAAATGGCATGCTCGACGGAAGATTATAACGCCCACGTTTCACTTCAAAATATTGGAACAGTTTGTGGACATTTTCGACCAGCAGAGCAGCATTTTGGTGGAGCAACTGCAGCCACTTGCCGATGGCAAAACTGCTTTCAACATCTTCCCGATCGTCTGTCTGACGGCACTGGACATTATCGCAGGTGAGCAGGCAGCATTTAAGAATTATCCTCTTATGTCTTGGGCTGATTGAACTCCTAGAAACCGCAATGGGAACCAAGGTGAATGCTCAGCGAAGTCCGGAGCTGCCCTACGTCCGTGCCGTATTCGAGTGAGTTGTGTCCAGTTCATGTCCATGCTAGTCTTTCATTGATCCCCCTTTAGCGTGACTAACATCATAACGGTGCGCTTCATAAAGCCCTGGCAGCGCATTGACTGGATGTTTCGACTGGTGGAGCCACGTCTGGCCCGGGAGCAGGATCGCCTCATAAAGACCATGCATGAGTTTACCGAGACTGTTATCCAGCAGCGTCGCGAAGCACTGGTCAGTGGTGAGGGGCAGACCAAGCCGGGGAGCAGTGAGTCCGATGATCTTGGTCAAAAGCGACGTATGGCCCTGCTGGATGTCCTGCTGCAGTCGACAATCGATGGTGAGCCGCTAAGCAACGAGGACATACGTGAGGAGGTCGATACATTCATGTTCGAGGGACACGACACCACCACCAGTGGCATATCCTTCTGCCTATACGAGATCTCGCGCCACGCCTCCGTCCAGCAGCGTCTCTTGAGCGAAATCCACGAGGTACTCGGCAAGGAGAACCGTCCGGTGACTCTGCGCGAGCTGAACGATCTTAAGTACATGGAGTGCGTTATCAAGGAATCGCTGCGACTGCATCCGCCGGTGCCGATGATTGGACGTTATTTTACCGAAGACGTGGAGATACGTAAGTAGAAAGGGCATTCTTGTCTTTGCTTTGCAGCTAATCTTTGGACTTGCAGGCGGAAAACTTATACCCGCGGGTACCAACTACACCGTCGGTCTCTATGCCCTGCTCCGGGATGCAGGTGAGTTCGAGGCACCCAACGAGTTCCGTCCCGAGCGATTTGCCGGTGATGATCCAACGATGTCGTCGTCGCCCTGCTCTCCGCAATCCCAGCAGCCCCATCATCCGTATGCCTATGTGCCCTTCTCGGCTGGACCGCGCAACTGCATCGGCCAGAAATTTGCGATCCTGGAGATGAAGAGTGTAATTAGCAAACTATTGCAGCACTATGAGCTTCTGCCTCTTGGCCCCGAGCCACGACCCATGCTCAGTCTCGTCTTGCGGTCGGCCAATGGCATTCACATGGGCATGCGTAAGCGTTTGGTTTCGGGAAAGTAGGCGGACATGTTCCACATGATCCACTTGGTGCACATGGTACATAGTATCCAATACAATTACCATTATGTTTGCTTTTTTGTTGTTGATTCGCAAATAAATATGCATATACTGTATACAATATAAATGTGTGTGAGTGTGTGTGTTTATTTTTACTCGTTTGTTTTCATTTCATCAGCTGATGACTCGCTGAGTGCGCTCACTTATTTATGCACAAGCCTCGCTCTCTTTTAAGAATTCAACTCTTGTAGCTCTCCGTTTCAAACATTTTTGAGTTGGAGTTCGAGTTCACCACGATTAACAGTAAGCAGCAGCTGTGGTAAGTACACACACACCACGTTTCCACCCCTGTCTCGCTTCCATCTAACTCTTTCGCTCACTTACGCACTGGGCTGTTGCTCTTTAACAGCTGTTCTGTTATCGCTTGCAGTGAAGTGGCCACTGGGTATATTCGTTTGTTGATCTGCTTAGTGGAATAGAAACTAAATATTGTTTTTTTATATCTTATAGCTCTCGTAGAACAAATCCATAGAAAATTATGGAAAATGGACACTAGAATGAGTCTTACCTGTTTTATACTCTAATCGATTTTCAAATAATATAATTATTTATTAACTACAGAGTATTTTAGTGTCGACTACTGCCCTTGACAAGGGCCTTGTTATAAAACAGTAAAATGCAATTTACTCACGTCAATTTTTGTGTTGTTATGGCACATTTTACTTTTGTAGTATTCTAAGTTATCAATTAAAGCCCTTTTGAAAGGATTCCAACTGTACTCATTGCGCAGCTAAATTTGTGGCAAGTTGTGCACTTTATCTTGATACAGGGCAGGCGGAATGCTTTTAGTGGTAGCCGTGGGCGTTGTGCTCGTCTATGTGGTGAATTTCCTGGTGCGTTTGGCGTTGTTGGAGCGACGCCATCGACAGCAACTAGCGGGCCTGGCGCCCAATGTGTCGCAAGTGCCACTGATTGGCGCCATTTGGCAGATGCGCGACTTTCAGCCGGACAGTGAGTGCGATGAAGACTTTGGCAGATTAGAGACAAGTTCACTAATACGTTTCCTTCCTAGATCTTCACCAAAAGTTTGCGGAGTACGTGAAGCGTTACGGACGCAGTTTTGCGGCAACCACATGCGGCAGAATGGTCCTGGTCACCGCAGAGCCGCGTCTAGTGGAGGGTCTGCTCTTGAACAATCAGCAGCTCCGCAAGAGTGTTGTCTACGGTGCACTCGGTAGCTGGCTGGGCAATGGCTTGCTCTTGAGTCGAGGCCAAAGATGGCATGCCATGCGCAAAATCATTACTCCAGCATTCCATTTCCAGGTGCTAAAGCGGCACGTCGAGGTCTTTGACAGACAGTGCACAGTGCTCGTCGAGCAACTGAAGCCACTGGCAGGGGATGCCGGCAACCATGCCATCGATATATACCCTTACATGTGCCTCGCTGCCTTGGACATGATCAGTGAGGCGGCAATGGGCGTTTGCATCGATGCGCAACGCAACAGGGACTCTCCCGTGGTGCAAGCCGTCAAGGAGTATGAGATTAGCATTAACCAATAGGTTTCTTTTCGACAATTGGGTGGTATTAGTTATGTGGCCAATATCTTTTCTTTGCTTGTAGAGTGACCAACATTTTGGCGAACCGTTTCATGCGACCGCATCTAATGTTTCCCTTGGTCTTTCGCTGGTTTTGGCCCAGCGGGTACCGAAGGCAGCTGGAGGGGATCAGGTGTCTGCGCGAGTTCACCGACGATATTATCAGGGAGCGCAGACGGTCTATCGACTCTCAGGATGCGACTCAGAGTGCTCCGCTGCTGGACACTTTGCTGCAGGCGAGTCTGGAAGATGCACCCCTGACAGATGCCCAGATCCGTGATGAAGTGAGCACGTTTATCTTTGAGGGTCACGACACTATCACCTCGGCAGCCTCATTTTGCCTGTACCTGCTGTCCAGACATGCTGCAGTGCAGCAGCGTTTGTTCGAGGAACTGTCTGTCCATTACGGATCCGAAGCGAACCGACCTGTTGTCTATAGCGACTTTGCGGAACTCTCCTATCTAGACTACGTGGTTAAGGAGTCGCTGCGTCTCTATCCGCCCATTCCGGCCGTAGGACGCTGTCTGGAACAGGATTTTGAGTTCGGTAGGTGAAGACACTTTAGTCACCCAATTCAAATACAAATACTTGCTTTAGAAGGAGCAAAGCTTCCCCAAGGGACTAATGTGATATTCCTGCTCTGGGCACTGCTGCGGGACGAAGCTGTCTACAAAGAGCCGCTTCGCTTTTGGCCCGAACGACACATGCCCGGTCATAAGGCCGTGGACCCTGAGGCTGTCAGGGGCATCTCGAGCTATATACCGTTCAGTGCAGGTCCTCGCAACTGCATTGGCCAACGATTCGCACTCCTCGAGCTCAAGACGATCGTTATAAAAATATTGCGGCATTTCGAGCTGCTTCCTTTGGGCGTAGAAATAAAACCATCGATCAAAATAGTCCTGCGATCCTCAACTGGTGTTAATATGGGCTTGAAGCTGCGCGAATATTCTTAATAAAAAAAGTGCAGATCACTTTCAATTTGTTGAAACATTAATAAATTAATAATTATAGTTATATTAAAATTAACGAGTTCGCCCATTGAAGATTTTTAAGAGGGTAAAACGATGACGAAAATAAATCAAAACAATAAAATTATTAAAATAGGGGTAAGTGGGGTAAAGTGGGAAATGGTGTTAAGTGGGAAATGATACTTCCCGGGCAAACTGTCAAAGTAGGGATATCATGAGCTACTGACATCTGTTAGTTACGACCGTAGGTGAATCTTTATGGTACATGCGTCAACCCTACCACTAACTTTTTCTATTGCCAAGAGCGTGACTCGGATATATTGCCTCAGAGAACGACGTATAAGCAATAATTTGACACTTTCTTTGAATAATTTTTTTATTTGTCATAAATACTCTTCAGGTGTATTCTTTGACTTAAAATAATAATTTAATAAGCTTTCTACCCACGAACTTTGAATTTTGGCCGTTTTCAGCACAATCAGTCGGAGCTCGGTAACCCATAGGAAAATCCAAATTTTTGATTAGTTTATGTGAGAAAAGGATAGCTTATTTTATCCTCTTCACTATAGCAATTTTAAACATGAAAAAAAATAGTTAATTGGTTAAAACTTGGTCGACTTAACGGAGCTCAAATAGTAGTTTCCCACTAAACGCCACTTTCCCCTAAATATTTTACCTTCTTACTTAAAATAAATAATTTTATCACATAAATATAAACTGGCTTCTTACAAGGAAAATGTTTCTTTACAAATTGCAATCCAATAACTTTTTTTTTGTTTCCTTATATTTTTGTATTTAAATATTACTTTATCTTTTGTTTCATTAATGAAAACGATTCAGATAAATTAACGATTATTTAATAAAAATATATCGCATGAATAATTTAAAAGTTTGATAATTTTCAGATTATAAGCCTGGGGGTTGAGAAGTCCTTTATATTCGGGCATTTCTACTTTTGTTTATTAATTTTCAATATTGAAATACTTAAACTACATTTACCTTCTATTTATTTCTGCTTATAAAATATACACAGTTTAGTCACAGAATCAGTAGCCTCTTCTCTTCTCCAATCTTTTGAAAACTCAAAGCTGAACTTAACCCGAGGGAAGGAACTTACAAGAAACCAAGAAAGAAAGGGACAGTTGAATACGCCCGACCGTATAATACTCTCTGAATTTTATTCCCGATTATATTATTAAAATGGGATTACAATGGAAAGTACTTGTACTTGTAAAATATGTGGATACTCGCGCGTACCCGTGCGTATTGCCTGTAAAATCTAATTTTGGGTTGGGTGCGGGCGGTTATGGATTAGGTCGCTCAACCCGAAAATTAATTTGGAAATATTTTAATTTTCTATCCTACTATTCCTTAATATATGTAATTTTATTTTTCATTAAATTTAATTTTTTTAGCCTTCGGGCGCGGGTAAAATTTCGCTCTTCGGCTCATGGGCTGCGTCGGGTTAGGTGCAAAATTTCGACAAACCTCTAGTTCAATTATCAAGTTTATTTATAGTCGGATTTTTATAGTAAAGTACATTCAGCCTGCAAATTATAAAATGAGCCTGCTTATTTAAGTAAAACATAGTTTTTAGTCGTTTATATTGTTTTATTTTTTCTTTTCAGTGGCGTTTAACAAACTCCAGTATTAATTAACTTATTCTTCACATAATTAGCTCGCTGTGCCCTCAACTATTCACACGTGTCCATAACATTCAATAGATTTACTTAGTAATATGGTATGGTAGTCGTACTGAATATATCGTGTGCAGTGAGTGGTCCATAAAATGATTTGTTTTCAATTGTTGTTGTTGTTGACAAAGTATGAATATTTCTCTTATTGAATAATTGGCCTAAATGTCTCAGATCCCGGAGTTGTTGCTGGCAATATTGTATCCTATATCGCCTGTTCAAAAATGAATGTGCGGTGATTCTACTTCTTCTACTTCTGGTCCACTTTATGGACCACCCAGATACACTAAAAACCATACATATATTTTTTAAATATAGGTACACAATTTTATTATTATTCAATTAGACTAATAGTAATATTTAAATTATAAAAGTGGATGGAAAAAAAAAACAACAAACATAATGATAAATATTTAAAAACAAATGCATAACAAACATTAAATAGAAATGTTCCTCTCTCTTTCCTTCTTTATATACCTTTGTTTCAATGAAAATTAATTAATTGTATTTAGTTATTATACTAGTGCTTAGTATTTTAGTATGTATGTAACATATTTGTGGTAAATTGTACTTGGCGCTTAAAATATTGTTGTTGCCCTGAGTTAAACAACAATTCGCAATAATCTTTTGGAATTGAGTTTTTGTTGCGCTCCAAAATATAAATATACTCTATGTGTGTACATATTTCGCAGGTGTGTGTGTGCGTGTGTGTGTGTGTATTTCACCTATTCACATAACAAATTTGTGTGGTGTGGGTGTGGGTGTGTTGGGGGGGAGTGAGGAGTAGGGAGGTGGGGTAGTTGTTAGTTCTCTTAGAGCGTAAGACATTTAAAATATATATATATTTATATATGTGTGTGTGTTTATAACTATTTCAAACTTTATGTCTAAACGTAAAACGGTTATGATCATTAACTATGCAAATGATGCCGATTTAAATTAATTGTTTAAAGTTTAGTCGTAGTCCGACTTTAGCCTAATAGTAATAGTAACAGTCTTTTATCACGTTTAGTTTGTAGCATACTGTACGCATGTGTACACGCCCCCAGGCGCACGCCTACGCCTACACCTAGCCCGCCACGCCTCCAACTGGGGGGTGCGCATGCATGCATACAGATATCTTTACATATACGTATATATATTTATAAATATAAATATCTGCATGTATATGTGGTACATGGGTATGTGTGAGCTAATAATTGTTGTTGTTCATTGTGTGTGCGTGATTATAAATTTATATGAATTAACAAACACTTTTGCGCTAAATTTAACTAGAGCTACGCCTAACTATGTGTATGTGTGTGCGTGCTTGTGTGTGTGTGTGTGGGTGTGCGTGTGTATAAAATAAGAAAAAAACAAAACAAAATAAATGTATACATTATATTATTCTATGCAGTAAGTAGTTGTCTTCAAGTTGAATAAAGTCCTGGACTCCTAAAGTAGTTTAGTTGCATGCTCACTCATGGGTTCGATTTGTGTCATTAAAGGATCAAGGATGCTCATCCCTGTCTCTTCCGTCTCTTAGAGTGTGTGTATGTGTGTAAATAGTAGTAGTTACTTTAAAACTTTTTATGTTACAGCTCAAATCCAAAAGATTCAATGTCTATCTTTCTCTCTGTCTCTCGCTGTCTCTTTCTAATCCATTTTGAGCTTGTTCATTGTTAAGTGTTTATCACATCAGCTGAAACCCTATTGTTTTTGCTTTAGCTGGACTCTATTTGTATCCTTCCTGCGCTTTGTGCTTCACTGATTGGACGATATTTGTCCAATGTCGTTCTCTTCTCCTCCTCCTCCTCCTCCTCCGCCGTCATCCCTGCCTTCCGAGACTGCCTCCGTTATTGTTGCATTGACCTTGCTGTTCTGAAGCTGCTCCTCGTACTCGCTCTTAATGTTCACATAGAGTTTGCTCTGCTTCTGATGCTCCTCCTGCCACATGATCAAAACAAGTTTCACTTGGATTATTGCTCTTGAGTATGTTAATCACTTTAATGACTCACCATAATCTCATCAATGCGCTGATTCGCATGCGGCAGCTCATAACGATTTCCCTGATTCCTGAGCTGTGCTGCCACATTGAGTTGCTGGTTCAGGTTGCGCTCGATCAGCTCCAGCGAGTTGCTCAGCACGTGCTCAATCTCTGCTGACAAACATAAAAATATATATTAATTAAAACAAGAAATAACTCTACAGTCGCCTCGCGACAAAGGGATGCAATAATATTAGTGCAATCGTTTAGGTGACGGACACTTGGTAAACATTTTCATACAAATTCATAATTGGAGCATATTTTCGGTCGATAGTTCCTATAGCATTCATTCGTCTGATCCGAATGAAACTTGGTCAGCGTGTGTAGATTATCGCTCAATGTATTCTGTGTCAGTTTCATAAAGATAGCTTGGTAAGGAGTCTTCTTAGCGTGTCAAAAACAAATGCATTTTATCTTTCCCTTGCAACCTTTCGGGCCTTTCTAACTCTTATAGTCGCCGAGGTCCTTTTCTTCATACAGACGAACGGACGAACATGACTATATCGACTCGGCTTGTGATGCTGATCAAAAGTATATATTTTTTATGGGTCTTCCACACCTTCTTCTATCTATTACATTATGGATAACGGGTATAACATGAAACGTGTGGTCATTGGATCGTTAGATCGATCGTTCGATGTGCTGTACATCTCCTCATGTGCCAGGAACCAGGAAGCGAAAGACTACATGTTGTACTGGAGTCTTCTTAAAATTCATTTCATTTAATAGCTAATGATGCTCACCCGTACTGGCCATAAAGCGACGTTTCGCATGCTTCACATTATCTTGAACACTTGCAGTGACACTGCCTCCACTACTGTGCCTCTTGAGGCCCAGGGAACTTCCGCTGCCCATGGGCTGACAGGTCTCGGGGGTGAGGGGCCCCTGGCAAAAGTCGCAGTCCATGTCACCGGGATCGAGGCAAGTGCAGCTGTCTACCAGCGTGGACGCGGTCGCAGACTTGAAACTAGGGGATTTGACAGCGAAGGTCGAGTGCATGCCACGCAAATGTTTTGCGGCGGTAACGTTAACCACGCTGACACTCTTAGATATTGATGACTTGACCGATGCCGTTTCAGGGGGCACTAGGGCCAGGGGTGGGGTCTTGGCACTGTTCATGCCATGGGCAGCGCTGTGTCGAGCTTGGGACATTGGACTTTCCAGGTATGTGTGATACGAACGGGATGGATCCTGCTGCGAGTGATGGTCGTTAAGCTGGCGATATGGCAATTGGCCAAATGATGTGATGGTGGCCAAGCCTTCGGCGACCTCATCTTCGTTATCTTCATCTGCATCCTGCTGGTCGGTGTCAGTGTCAGAAACACTGTTCTGCAGGTTCTGGATGAGACGGAGGACAGCTTTTTCGAGCTGGGCGGGATGCTCGGAGGCGGGAACATCGATAGTCGATTGTGGAATCTGTGTGTTGATAATCACTGAGAATTTCTTCTTCATCTCCTGGACACGCCGTTTGCCCTCCTCATCATCGAGCAGAGTATTGACACAGACAAACGAGTGCACCTTGTTTGTCTCCTTGTCAATCTCCAGGAATCCCTTTGACTGCAAGTAGATGATGTTGCCATTGCGCGTGAATAGCCGATAAGTGGACTCGCCGTATGAACTGTTGCAATCATACACTGTAATTGAAGTAGCACAATCAGAAATAACCAAATCCGTCTAGAAGATGTAGATCACTTACTCTGACGTAGGGCAACAATTACCCAGCGCACATCGTCGTTGTGCATAAAGGTGAACGGATTAAGGTTCCGCACCTCGTCTGTCATGTAGCCGGCAACGATTCCGATGCGCTGATCGCAGTCGATGATCCGTCCGTCGATCAGATGCCTTGTGCGGTATTCCAGGTTGTTTGCATCGAACAATCGATTCATAATCTTTGGTGGACGTATAATGCGTGCACACGCGGTCAGCACCTGCAATTAACGTAATTTGTAAATTGATTTTAATTTTGAATTGGGTTGTTGTCTAACTTCTACTTACAATATCATTGCCACTTATTGTGTGCAGTGGAATCGCATCGTCTCGTCCGCGTGTGCGTCGGATTAGTTGCAGGCTGGAGCTGAATGTGTTGGAGCGTGCACCTCGAGGCGCCTCATCGCTGCGCCGGAAGCAGCCGTCGATCTTCACCACCTCGTAGGCCGTGGGCTCCGAGCGAGGACCTGCGCGCGCCAACCTGTGTACACACACACACACACAAACGCAAATGTGAATTAATGTTGCCAGACAGAAAGAGTAAACGTGCTGTCACTTGATCGTCTATCGGAATACCGATAGATTTCTAGCAATCGATAAGAAAACTTGCTGAGTGTTCTAAAAGAAACCAGGAACGCTAAAGCCGACTTTAGGATACCTGTTACTCAATTTCAATATGTTATAAACAAAGGGATGTGATAAATATTAGTGCACTCGTTTGGGTGATGGACACTCGGGAGTTTGATTAAGCAACCTTGGTAAACATTTTCATACAAATTCATATGTGGAGCATATTTTCGATCGATAGTTCCCATAACAGCTGTACGATATAGTCGTCCGATTGTCAATCAAAGTATTCTGTGTCAGTCTTATAAAGATAGCTTTGTAAGGCGTCATTTTTCAATCCTACAAATATTGTCCGACTTAGGTCAAAATTGGCCAGTGCATATACGCCATGGATATGTACATCCTATGTAAATTAGGTTTAGATTAGGTTTTCCTTACAAAAGAAAACTATTTTTACTTGTTTTTACCTTTGCACGAACATAGAACGCCTTAAAGTGGGTTTGTCCTTAACAAAATCATTTTTACTTTTGTGAAACTAACAAAGTTTAACCAAAATTTGCGCTCATTGTGTGAGTTCGGTTTAGATACTGTCGCCAGACACTGTCTTCTGCTCTTAAAGAATTCCTAGCTCGAAACGAATTCTAACTTGGTATAAATTCGTTATTTATGCTCAATGTTTTCAGTCCGTTGAGTTTCAACTTAAATTTAAAACAAATATTTGTTTTTGTTCTTGAATATATTAGACTTTTAACTAAATTTTGCTTATAAATCAGATTTCACTATGTTGGAAAATGGAGTTACTTAAAACTTTAAATTTTCCCTGTTTGCAGTGTAACAACAGTGTCACCTATAAACAAACCGACTAAAATTTCGGAACGAAACAAGTAAATACTACTCGGAATTCCGGCTAATTTTACCAAGCCTATGAAACAAGGTTTAAAGGCAATATGAAATTAAAATGGCATTCAATACAATTTTTAAAAGAAGAATAAATTTGATTATTAAGAGTCTTTGTCTAAAAATACACAAGAAAAACATAAACAGTTATTTTCGACCGAAGATTAAATACCATTGACTTGGTACCAATGGATTCTATGGTAGCTATATGATATAATTGTCCGATTTGAGTAAAATTTGGTCAGAATATACAGAATGGTAGTAAATTTGTATTGTGTGAGTTTTAAATTTGCTGACACCGCTCAAGACACCTGTAAATTGTTCCTATGACAGCTATATAATATAGTCATCCAATCTGGCCGAATTAAATATATGAACTGCAAATATGTATTTTCATTTTTGTAACAAGTTTTGAGACCAAGAGACAAGTTCGCATAGAAAAAGACGGACAGGCAGGCGGACGTGACTATATCGACTCGGCTGATACTGAATATTTGATGGTGGCGGAAACGCCTCCTTCAATGCGTTACCAACTTCGTGACATAACTATAATACCCTCTGCAAGGGTATTAACAAATATAATTAATTTGATTTTTGTTCTTTCTGATCGATTGCTGGCTGATTAATTAAGGAGATTGTTGTCTACTACGTATCTGTTCTTGGATACCGGTTATCAGGTATCAGTTCTGAATGAATGCCTACCTCACCCGAAAACTGCGCTTATCATCGCGCAACTTGCGATCTATGTAGTCCTCCTCGGCTTTACTCCGGTGTCGTGGTTCCCCTTCGCCATCCCCTGGTTCCGCATGGGCATCGAAGAGATTCTCGAGCTCGGTGGGAATGAGCTGCTGTTTGAGCATCTCATGGTCCTCGGGATGTGTGATGTGCATAATGCTCTGGCCATACAGGTCCGTCTGACAGTGTCCCAAATGCTGTTCGATGCTCGACGATATCAGCAGTATCTGTCCATGACAGGTGAGCGTGAGAAAGAAGCTATCCAGCATATCCATTAGCGCATCTGTGAATAGTGGACGATGTTCGTGGAGCACCTTGCCGAACACTAGAATATTCAAAATTCCACAATTGTTAAAAAAAAATAATAGAAAACACAATAAGTCTGTTCTCCCAAAAGCATTCTACTCGGTTTCTCTGTAGCTTTATGTATTCTATGTGGCAATAATCTATTTTAAATTCCAGACCGACAAAATTAGGAACTCAAAGTTAGGAACTCAACAACATGAACATGAAAGAAATTTGAGGATGATTAAAGCTGGATTTGAATTCCTTGTTGCGTGCATATTTTCAGTAAAATAAATTTAATGTTCCCCTTAAAGCAAAATATATTTTTTTTTTGAAAAGAGAGTAACTATTTTTAGCCAAGTAGCTTCTATTAAATAATCTGAATTAAAACTGAAGCCGCATTAAAATCTCTACGACGTATTTACATTGTGACTAAATTATTTTATTATTACAAAACATAAGTAAACTATAAGTAGCTCGTACTTGGCAACTTTTGTGAATTGGCAACAATCAAAAAGCTGTTAACTTAGAATAAAGTATATAATCTGATATAACAGCATAGAATCAAAATTTTTTGTCTAAAACCAAATAGTTTTTAAGCACAAATTGCAGATAACGAGCATTAAGTTCTTTAAAACTGATTATTTTAAACAAGACCATGATTTTTTTTAGTAAGAAAACTTGTTTAACTTATTTAATTTCAATAATCAATAGTAATTTATGGATACCGTAAATTAAGTCTTTAAATCAAGTCCATAAATCATTTTATTTTTTAAATAAGAATTAAAAATGAACCGTATAAACTCAAGGAAGTAGACATTACAATTATATTTTTTAAGAAAAGTAAGTTTGTTATAAATTCTAGATAAGTTTTCTTAATAATCCTGACCATGCTAGAGATCTAAGTTTAAGAGTATTTGAAAATTATGAATTTCCTAAAATATTTTAAATATAAAAGTTCTATAGGTCTTTGATTTTGATCTAAAAACTAAGTTTTTTCAGTGTACCCTATTTAGTTTTGCATTATTATTGGATGCTCGATTCCATGGTCCTTTAGAGGCCTCTAGAGTCCTCTAGTAAGCCATATATTCCCTTACCATGTTTGAGCCGTAATCCGTGTGCTGCAAAACGTAGCACGGCCGTCTTGTCCACCCGCCGAGGTGACTCTGCCACGTGTGGCACCATCGTAGACAGCTCTTGAATAGAGCCATTGAGCTTGTCGCGACGATTCTTCTCTGCTCGGTTGCGTGCCTCGCGACCACTGGAAAAGACAACAGGAAATACGGGGATTAGTCAGTGCAAATTTCGCAATTCAAGTAATACAAGATAGGCATGCACATTTCCACTGAAAGGGGGCGAGCACTGTAATGGGTGCACAGGGTAAACAGCGCATGACATGACAGTTTAACACACTAACACATGCACACAGAGACACAGACATACTCAGCTGCACACTGAGAGGCAGAGCAATGTATGTGGGAATGACAAACAGTTCAATAGCTGTCAACAATTATCAGCCAAAATGGGCGCTAAAAATGCAGTCAACGCCGTCGTCCACGTCAAAGTCAACGTCAACAATGGCAGCCAACAGCGGCAGTAACACTTCGGTAACTTCGGTTCCGAAGCCAAAGCCGAACATGTCGCCTATGTAACTAAATCTCTGTCTCCCTTTGCTCGCTCTCGCGCTCTTTGGCTGCCACTTACACAGCACTCGCTTGTTTCTTAGGGAGACGGCATGTCAGTAATTCAAATAGAATTATGAGAATCTTGCGTACGATTAGCAATGGCTGCCATTTTGTGTGTTGTTATTGCAATTATTTATTTTGTTGTTATTCCTGATTTCGCATCCACTGATGTAATTCATTTCAAAGCGCAATTTGCGAAAGAACTAAATAATCAATAATATAAAGACGCAAACACAAACACACATGCACACATACACACATGTACGCATAGAAAACGGTCAGTGGCATTAATAATGAAAATCCGAAAGTGCGAAGCAGAAAAGAGCAGGCACCAGCAAGAACAACTAATACAAAAGCAGCAAAATCAAATACACATGTATGTGCATATATGTACATAAACATGCCGAGCCATAAAGGTGCAAAATCGATGTATGCACATGCATACATTCATATACATACTATACTATGTATCTAACTATTTAAACTATTTACTTACTTACACGAACAGACACACACACATGCACACGAAAGAAAAACAAAGCAATAACAAAACACACACACACACACACCATCTACAGCTACAGCTAAAAGTTATGCCATACCCTGCACTAATAAATATTCAATTGGGTATCTTAAAACTAAAATCAATAAGTAAGCTTAGTAACAAATTATTTGTTGGTACGCCTCTGCGACTTTCAATTATAAAAACTGTCATGTCATCTAAACAAAGAAATATAATTGTTATGTGTATAAATATTTAGAGCTGATAAAATTATGCAACTCGAGCCAATGCCAAAATTGGTGCATACATAATTCTCACAAGATTCAGTTGCAATAAATCCGAACTCATGGAACCAAATACAAAATAAATACATAGATGTTATTCTCCAGTTTATCCTCCGATACTATTCTATCTATTAGTGGTGTAACATAGTCAGTGATGAATTTTAAAAGACTTGAAAGCTAATTGAAGGGAAGTAAGAGTTGAAAAGATGCTGCTAAAACTATTTGGGCGCGTCTACAGCGATGAAGAGTGAAAAATCGATAGCTGCAGTTTAAGTATTTATCGAGTATTATTTTTGGAAGAGATTTGGGTGCTTGGCTGGTAGAGTGTACCTATTAAGCACTCGTGATGGCGTTGCTCTTGAGACGTTCACTTTGCTTCCCAACGAGCCATATTAAGTGGTCAGACGAGGAAGTGCAAGGTTTTGACGCCACTCGGCGCGCTAACTTTGTAGCTGATTGTGAGTTGGGTCTCTACACACACACACACACACACACACACACACACACACATTTGTCATGTTGCATTTGCACTTTCGTAGTCTATGCACATACATGAGCACATATGTATGTACATATGTCCGTCCCCCTTACTCTCTTGTTATTGCATTGTTGCATTCTCTCACCCACTTCCCTGCTCCCCCAACCACCATTGGCTATCCAGTGTATTTCCATTTTGCTCTTTGCTATGTCTCATTTCCTCGATTGCGCGCTCTCGCCTTTGTTTGTTCATTTGTTTTAAATGTGCTACAATGTAACGGGCACCGAGTAACGGTGTAGTCCGATAGGCAGCGTCGACGTCGCCGTCGCCGTCGACGACGCCGTCGATTATTGTACTAGCAATCATTTTTTTTGCTTTCTTTCTCTCTATCGCAAATTTGACCTTGAAGCTGTGCAGAAATACACTGAAAGCGACGTAAATGCAACAACAAATTTGATGAGCTAAAGGCAAGCACTGAAAATGTATTAAGTGATTACTCGACTACTTTATATCCTATCTTTGATGGTACCTACTTTATAGTAAGTACATACATACATAGTTGACTGCTCTATAGCCATGCTGAGAAACTTTTTAAGTTTCCATGAATGCATTTTTTTTATATTCTCTGCAAGAGCATATAGGGTAAAAGTTTGGAACAGTCAGGAGGCGTGGCAGACCCCATAAAGTACATATATTCTTGATCAGCATCACAAGCCGAACAAACAGATTTCAGATATGGTAGGAGCTACAAGTTAGAACTAAGAACTTAGTCCCAGTCGACTAGATATTTAATCAGTCAATACAAGAGGTTTCTAGCGACAGCATAAATTCATTGCCATTTAAAATTTTGGACTGCCACGCCCACAATAAATAAAACAAGAAAGAAAAGTACAGTCGAGCGCGCCCAACCGTATAATACTCTCTGCATTTGTCCCGATTAAATTATTAAAATCGGTATCGAGATATTACAATGTGAATTACTTGCACTAAAACACGTTGAAACAAAAACAATCTAAGCATAATCAAACACACATCTGTTTGTTTGTATTCGAATACACATACGTTTGGCAATATGTATATGATGCAAATATGTATGTATGTATGTATGTGTGTATTCGGCGCAGCCAGCGACCGCGGGCAGCGCTGCCGACACACAGGCAGCGAAAACGTTCGAACATGTGCTTGTGTGTTTCTATCTCGCTTGCACCTATGGGTTGGTATTGCGTTCAATTATCAATATTGTAACGCTTCTAGTTTTCTTGTTTATAGTCCGATTTTAATGCGCCCTTCAGTATAGTTTAATATAGTTAGTCTCCACACGAATTATATAATAACAATACTGTACGATACGAACAAGTTCGCCAAACCCGGCATTGAAGGTTACAGACTTTTTTATCAAATGTGGGAAAAGTGGGCGTGGCAGTCCAAAATTTTAAATGGCAATGCAACTATGCCATCGCTACGAACCTCCCGTTCCAGAATTGGTGATCCTAGGTGCCATAGTTACTGAGATATTTGCCGAAAACACCAATTTTTTCCGAGGTGTGTCCAGTTTTTTGCTTATTGTGGGCGAATGGGGCGTGGCATCGAAAAAAAAAAAGATTCTTGTATTGACTGACTAAATATCTGATCGTTTGACACCAAGCTCGAACTTGTAGCTCTTACCATCTCTGAAATCTGTTTGTTCATACGGACAGACGGACAGACGGTCAGACGGACAGACGGACAGACAGACGGACATGGCTATATCGACTCGGCTTGTGATGCTGATCAAGAATATATATACTTTATGGGGTCTGCCACGCCTCCTTCTGCCTGTTACATACTTTTGCACAAACCCAATATACTCTTGCAGAGAGTATAATAATTTTCAATCTTCAATGCCGTTTTTAAGGCATTTGTTCTTATCGTACAGTATTGTAATTTATAATTCGTGTGGAGACTAATTATTTTAAGCTATTCTGAAAGTTGTCTACAAATCGGACTATAAACAAGAAAGATAGTGTGGATTTAACTGAATGCCTGCAAAGTTAAATATTGTTGTTTCAGTGCAACAAGTCAATAAATAAGTAAGCTTAAAATTCAAATAATTTTCTGGCCCATTGTATTTAAATTATTATTCTTGAAAAGATTGTTAAAGTGGTTTCCATACAAATGTGCAACTTTTGACCGATTTGTTCAACGGGAATTGTAGGCTGTAGTTGTACGATCCGGATCAAATGGTAAGAATAGTTATAGATGCGGGGGCTATAGGGGCATGGCAACAATTTGAAATCAACTTGATCTACGTACACTTTTGGACTGACATTGATATATCGTCCCGGCTTTTGATGCTGATCAAGAATATATAATATACTTAATAAAGTCGGATACGCCTCCTTCTACCTGATACGCACAGTTCACTTCTGACAAACTAAGTACTCTCTACACTATTTCAGTGTACGGGTCTAACTAAATGAAACCTATACCCATAAAGGACAATAAATTAAACCGTCAACAATTCTTATTGTTTTAACACTTTTTTGATTTTTCGGAATTTTTACTTTGAGTAATTGTATAGTTTGGAAGGCAGTGTTGGAAAACTGCATACTAGTGTGATAAAGATAGGTTTTAGAGATAGGCACTAGAGAGACACAAGTTTTTTTAAGTGTATGGTACTCATCCCATATCATGTTTGCAATTCATTGCTTCACTAAAACAAAGAATCACTTGAATTTATTTAAGCTTCTTTTAACAATCATTGGATCAATTAAAGTTTCAACTGTTCGACTTGAGGTGATAAGGCGACAAGTCAAGTGATAATAGCTGATAGTTAAATATTATTTATTACGTTATCTCCAATATTGGTGTTATGTATTACAAAATATTATGAAAATATCAGACAGTTAGCTAATGAGGTGTGTACATGTAATCGGTATACCCCATTTGATAAGTCAACTACTTTGTGCGGTATTTATAAATAAGGAAATCAATTCAATGTTTAGTATTATCTCAATCGTTTCTATGTCTCTGTTTAGGGTTTGTGCCACGCAAATTGGCAAATTGTTTGTTGTTGTTGCTTTTCTTGGCCCATTGCGTAGTGGCCAGTATGGATGGGGCTTATGGCCTTGTGGGAGTGGCCCAATGCACGCGTGCCATAAATTTTAGTTTGCGATAACAAGAATATAATAATGCAGATAACAACAAATGCAGCAAATGCACTACGAAAGAGAGAGAGAGAGAGAGAGAGATAGCGAGGGGTGTGTACGGAAGAGGGAGCTAGGGGAGGAAGGGGATGTGTTGTTTACTGGATGACCAACCGAGCAAATTGCTAACTCGTCATTGAGGAACGAAAATAAATATGAAAAGCTTGAAAAACAACGTTGATAAAAATACGAAAATAATAATCGTGTCAAGCCCCGCGGGAGAAAATTTCTCTTCAATTAGATTTTTGCTTCAATTCAGTAGCCACGTGTGTGTGTGTGTGTGTGTGTGTTTGCACGAGTGTGCGTGTAGCTTTTGGCGACATCAACAGGGCAATCAGGGCCAAAAGACGCACAGCAGGTCCCAAGAATGTGGCCAAATTAGCTGCACAAGCCACAAAACAGATCAACGAATACAATGCGAATTAAGGGTTAACTAGACTCTGGGTTTAAGTGCTGTGGAGCTGGGGGTGCTCGGGAGAGATGGGGAGTTGGTAGAGCTTAGGGTTGTAAAGAGACTCGTGAGCTAAGAAGCTCAGGGGAGTTGGGCTATTTGGAAGATTGAAATCTCTAAGAGTTGAAATGATCGTGGTAGGAGATTTGGATTAATCAGGAGTGTTTGGGGTTTTCAGAGGAGTTGGAATGTTGAAGGGCAGTGATTCGATCCAAAAATTGTGAACTCACCTATTTGAGAGCTGGAACATTTCCATCATCGTCTCGTGCGGATGCGGATGCGGATGATGAGAATGCGGATGATGCTGGTGCTGGCTTTGATTCGGATGCTGATGATGGTACAGTTGAGGATTATGATGCTGGTGATGAACATGTCCATGGCCATGTGGTAGCATTCCATGTGCCGCTGCTGCCGTATATGCAGCTACACCTGGTGGCACTCCGTAGGGACCGCAGCGCCCATAAGCGTGGCCATGGCCATGCCCACTGGCTGCACTGCTGGCATAGGGTGCGTTGGGGTACCACATGTTTGGATAGAAACTGGACGAAGACGTGGACGACGAGGGCGATGGCGGCAGTGTCTGGGAATGTAAGTAGCCGGCGTGGAGTCGCCCACTGACACCGCTGGAGCTGCTGGTGGAGGCGCCGCCGGGAGAAGTGATGCTATCCATACCACCGCCAGGTCCAGGACCCGGATAGTTGTACTGAAATCCAGTATTGGATGGCGGGCGCAACATTATGTCACTGCTCGAGGGCGTGGGCGATTGGTAGTAGCTGTTGGTGGCACTTCTCCCAGTGCCATAGTCCGAATCCGTGTAGCTGTCATCCAAGTCCAGTTCATTGTCTTGTTGCGGCTCCGGTGAGTCCCCATCTCGATCCGGTGACCAAGTGGACGCAAAGTGGCGCGGTTCGCGTGGCTCCAACGCATCCATAGGACCCAACGGATGCATAGGATCAACATCCGATGGCTGCGGATCTTCAAAGTAGGGAATGTCTGTTTTATGATCTTCAGCCTCTGTCGTTGCTGTCGCTGTTGCTGTCTCCAAATCTAAGGATTGACTGGAACTGGTCCTGACTGGCGCTGACGTCGACGTCGACGCCTTCGCTGGTCGTTTCAGGTAGGCGTCAAGGGCGCTCATTGTGACAGGGGGGCTGCAAGAGAAAATGAAGAAGAAAAATAATTGGATGGATAATAACGTGGGATTGGCCAACAAACAAGAACAACCAAATTAATGCAAAACTAATTTGATTTCTCAATCGATTTTATTTATTATGTATTTGGCAATTTGTTTGTTTTCAGTTTTTATAGTTTTAATTATAAAAGACAATTCATTTTATTTTTCAATCGTATTTTTAATGTCATTGTCTAGTGCTTGTTGTTGCTGTTGTTGTTGCTGCGTGTCATATTTGCTAAATAAAATTGTTATTTTTATTATTTTGCGTTAGTTCGCTTGTCGGTTCGCTTTGTAGTTCTATTTAAAAAGGAATAAAAAATACAAAAACATAACGAACTGAAATGCTTAAGTTGTTTGTTTATGGGAGGGATTTAGTGAAATATAAGCAAGTACAGGGTGTCTGCCTGCCGCATACAGTTATTGCTCTTGGTGTGGTATTTGCAGATATTTAATTGGGCTCGTAAAAGTCTTGAAGCTATAAACGCTTTCTTAACTGAGATGCGTGCTAAGAGGGGCGGAAAGGGGCGTGGGATGTCTTTTATATGTCACAGACCAATCTACATATGTATATGTGTGTTGTAGCATCGGAATATTTCAACTTATAGCATATAATTCTTATAGTTCGGCGAGCCTATAAATAATGTCAATACTACACACACATACGCACCCACACACCTTAAATTCAATATACATACATCCAGATGATATCTTTGAACTATATTTATACATAGTATTTTGTTTTCTTTTCCCATTTCCAAGTTTCGCGTTGTCTCTTCAATTTCAAATTTATTTTCTTCTTTTCTTCTTATTCAAATTGTTTCATTAATCTAATTCATACAATTTATCATCATTCAGACAGCGTGAAAATCGAAGGTTTTCCGAAATATTTTGGGTAAATCCACAGCAAAATTACAGTAAGAAACAACTCCCAAAACGCGACTGATTATATCCCTTACACGTAGAGTCAAAGGGTATATTGTAATCGTTGGAATGTATGTAACAGGGAGAGAAGGCGTGATCAGCATCAATTGCCGAGCTTATATAGCCATCTCTGGATCTTCGAAACTATAGTCAGCAAATTTGGAATAGAATTCCGTCTATATATCAGGCAGCTCAAGTTTATTTCATACTGTTGACACGCAAAATTACTATAACTTGGAAACGACTTAAACTATAACACTGTACGTGCATGGTACCATAACACCTATCTAGCATATAGCTCCCATAGCACTAATCGGTAAAAAATACAAAATTTGTATAAAGACAAACTCACATAGTATGTGTTTATAATTATAAAAAGTATCCTCGCCAAATTTGTTCCGAGTCGGACAACTACAACATATAAAACAAAATGGTCAAAATTGTTAAAAGAAAAAAACAGCTTATTGTGAAGCGAAGTGTGGTCCAAGTGGTAGAGATGTCTGTCATTGATTTTCAAACTTGTAGGTAAACGTAAGGTCTGCGGTTCGAGCCCAGGCACCGCATTAATTTTTGTTAAATAACAAACATTTATTACATGTAAATGCAGATAATCGAAAGCTTAGAAAAAGAAGGCGTGGTGCAAATGGTAGGGTTGCGGTATGTTCTCAGTAGTAGGTTAGTCCCGGTTATCCCTAAGCGGTGTCTGAAATACAGTGTCTGAAGTACAGTAGGAAGAAGCAGTCTGCTAGAGTAGCCGATCAATCTTCTAAATCTACAATCTGTCATACACAAGTTTCTAGTCCCGGTTATCCCTAAGCGGTGTCTGAAATACAGTGTCTGAAGTACAGTAGGAAGAAGCAGTCTGCTAGAGTAGCCGATCAATCTTCTAAATCTACAATCTGTCATACACAAGTTTCTGGATTCCGCGCTAAAATCAAAAACAGATTTAGAGTCATCTCGGAAATGCAGTAAGAAATCCACTAGTAATTTCATATGTAAATACTGTTACAATAATGACAGAATCTCCTAAGCAAAAACGGCTAGATTTGTGAAGAAAAATGGCTGAAGATGTTGTGAGAATTGGCAGAAAAGTTGCTAATCTGTTTTTCGACAAATATATCGTACAATACATTTGTAAGAAACTTAAAAAACAACATGATCTTTAACAATAATAATAACATTTAACTACAGAATACTCCACTACAGAAGATTCTCATATGTACATCAGCGTAATCCTGATTGCCAGTAATTTGAGTAAAGTACTTCTATAGTTGGACATATTTATAGCAACTCACTTAAACTACATATGTTTGGGCATATTTATAACAATATTTTCGTGTTCTTGGCATCTTGTTCCCATCACCAAACCCATTAAGAATTATCAAAGACTGTCAAGTGTTCATGTACATAATCCAACCATCGAGCTTAATACAAATTTAGATATCTTTGCGAACCACTATTTATCGTACTTTGCGGCATATGACAAAAAGGTATACAAAATCCTTGAAGAAAAGTATAAAATTATTAAATTGATAACAAAAAAAATATTATAAATATTGCAAGATTTTTAGCTAATACATTAAAAAAAAAAAAAAAAAAATTGCCAATTGTTTCAATAGCAATATTTCTAGACAACTAAATTGCTAAACAGGCAGCACTGATTCTGTATTAAAATTGGAAAGTACTCAAAGGACCTTTTGCCCTGAAAAGTGAGCTACTTGGCTAAATGTATATCTTCTTAGATCAGAAAACTTTAAATTATGAATGTCCTCCTAACGAATAATATTCTACAAAGATTTATGATCCTGTGGCAAAAGGACACAGTTAAATACAATTTGATAATGTTATCACCACGTTGACATGGAAACAAGTTAAACTTCTTTTTGCGATATCCCTTAAACGTAATGCGTTTAACATTTTTCATTTAATTTAATAGGAACAATAAACAAAAACAAATAATCAAACATTAAGGATCGAATTACTTACTTGCTTTGCGCTGTCTCTTATTATTCTGCATGAAGTGTGTCGCCTGCTTCTTGTTATTGTATTTGTTGTTTTATTTTGTAGTAGTGGAAAGCTTTTTACCGCTGCAAAGCTGCTGCAGAGCTCTCTGATTCCTCACTGCTTACTCTTTTCTTCGCTCTCGCTACTACACAGACGAGAGTAAACGAAACGCGATTCGCTCTCTTTGGCTGTTTTGTTTGTCTGTTGCTCACGCCGCAAGTTTGTTTGTTTATTTCCTTTTGCTTATTTTGCCTTTAGCTTATCGCTCTAATGTAGGCGGAATTTCGGCGGCGTTTCTGCTGCTCTGCTCACAAGTTGTCACTGTTTACAGTTTGAGTTAATATTCTCTTCTTCTTCTCTTTGTTGGTTTGTGCTTTGCTCTCAGTTTCTTCTGGGTGGTATTGTTGTTCTAGTTCTTGTTGTTCTTTTTGTTGTTGCTGACTGTACGAATGTTTGTATGAATTTTCCGTTTGAGTGTAACATGTTATACATTCACACACACACATAAAAAAAATATGTAAGCTTTTATTCACTTTTGTTCACTTATTCCCATAGAAATGCACGCAACATTTTAGGAATTCCACTGTTTTAAAATCTTTGTTTGGTTATTTATTTTTGTTTCATTTTTGGTATTTATTTGGTTGCATTTTGCTTGTTGTTTTTTTCTTTTATGTTTTTATTGCTGCAGCTGCTGCTATTTTTGTTAAGTTGGGAGTTATGCATTTCTGTTGTTGTTTCTGTTGTTTCGTTCAATTTTTTTGTTTTTTTTTTTATTTTTTGTATTTAATTTACTTTTTTCATTAATATTTGTACAACTGTTGCGGTGGGGAGGTATTTGTTGTTACTTGCAAGTGCTAATCGTTGTTTTTGCTTCTTCTATGAATAACACAAACAAAATAATTTTGTTAAAATTTTTTAAACCCCGTATTCTAAACAAGAAAGAAAAGTACAGTCGAGCGCGCCCGACCGTATAATACTCTCTGCATTTGTCCCGATTAAATTATTAAAATCGGTATCGAGATATTACAATGTGAATTACTAGCATTAAAACACGTTGAAACAAAAACAATCTAAGCATAATCAAACACACATCTGTTTGTTTGTATTCGAATACACATACGTTTGGCAATATGTATATGATGCAAATATGCATGCATGTATGTGTGTATTCGGCGCAGCCAGCGACCGCGGACAGCGCTGCCGACACACAGGCAGCGAAAACGTTCGAACATGTGCTTGTGTGTTTCTATCTCGCTTGCACCTATGGGTTGATATTGCGTTCAATTATCAACATTGTAACGCTTCTAGTTTTCTTGTTTATAGTCCGATTTTAATGCGCCTTTCAGTATAGTTTAATATAGTTAGTCTCCACACGACTTATATAATTACAATTACTGTACGATACGAACAAGTTCGCCAAACCCGGCATTGAATGTTCCAGACTTTTTTATCAAATGTGGGAAAAGTGGGCGTGGCAGTCCAAAATTTTAAATGGCAATGCAACTATGCCGTCGCTACGAACCTCCCGTTCCAGAATTGGTGATCCTAGGTGCCATAGTTACTGAGATATTTGCCGAAAACACCAATTTTTTCCGAGGTGTGTCCAGTTTTTTGCTTATTGTGGGCGAATGGGGCGTGGCATCGAAAAAAAAAAAAGATTCTTGTATTGACTGACTAAATATCTGATCGTTTGACACCAAGCTCGAACTTGTAGCTCTTACCATCTCTGAAATCTGTTTGTTCATACGGACAGACAGACAGACAGACGGACAGACGGACAGACGGACATGGCTATATCGACTCGGCTTGTGATGCTGATCAAGAATATATATACTTTATGGGGTCTGCCACGCCTCCTTCTGCCTGTTACATACTTTTGCACAAACCCAATATACTCTTGCAGAGAGTATAAAAAGAGTTGAGGGGTCTATTAGCATTGTCTGAAGCGAAAGGGAACATTGCCGACCCTATAAAGTAAGTAGTAGCATCAGTAGCCGGGACGCATACAAATGGAAACGAAATTTGGAATGAAAGTCAGTCAACAGGACAAAAAAGTAAAAATCGCTCGAAAATAGGAAATTTATATGTATGAAGATTTGTAGTGTGAGTTGAGCTATCGTAACCAAACTCACGCATTATGTGCATATCATGGTTTTAACTTTACTTAATAAATTTGGTTCAGATCGGACAACTATATCTTATAGCTCCTATACGACAAAACGCTTGAAAATTGACGAAAACACACACTATAGTGGTACGGGGTCTTTTACTGTCGGCTCCCGGGACTGTAGCCTTTCTTACTTGCTTTAATTTTTTTGTGCAATATTATTACTGCTGTCGGTGTTAAAAAAAAACAAAAAACACACAAACACACATTAAAACAAGTAAGAAAGGCTACAGTCGACCGAGCCGACTATAAAAGACCCCGTACTCTCATAGTAGTGCACATTTGTATTCAATTTGAATTGAAATTTAAAAAAAATAATTTAACAATTCGCATTGCGAGCATTCGAACCTACAACCTCAGACAAACTCTATCAGTTGCACCACGCGCCACTTTCAAGAATTCTCCGAATATTCATACAAACACATATTCGTTTGAAATTATATGTAGGCATGTATGTATGTATGTGTGTATTCGGCGCGGCCAGCGTCTGCCGGCAGCGCTGTCGCCACACAAGCATCGAAAACGTTCGAACATGTGTTTGTATGTTTCTGTCTCGCTCTCGCGCGTAAGTGATATTGTAGTTAAATAACAAACTTTCTAACGCAGTAGCTCTTTTGTTAAAGGTAGTATGTTGATGCCCCTTTCAGAATAGTTTGATTTTATATGTCTCTATACGAATGTTGAATTACAACACTCTACTATATGAATAAATGCCTTAAACATGGCATTAAAGTGAAAACGTTTGGTTAACCCTCAGGAGAAAAGGGGGCGTGGCAGCTCAAAATTTGTAATGGCATTGCATTAAGGGTGTCACTAGCAACCTGTGTACCAGAAATGGTGTTCCTAAGTGCCATAGTTACTGAGTTATTGGCCTAAAAGTACATTTTTTTCGAGGTGTGTCTGGTTTTTTGCTCATTGCGGGGGCGGTAAGGGGCGTGGCAACAATTTGAAATAAACTTGATCTGCTCGCGAAGATAACGGACTTTCATTCCAAATTTGGTGTCTCTAGCTTTTGTAGTTTAAAAGATCCAGGTGTTCATACGGACGGACGGACAGACAGACAGACGGACAGACGGACAGACGGACATTGCTATATCGACTCGGCTGTTGATGCTGATCTAGAATATATATACTTTATGGGGTCGGCCACGCCTCCTTCTGCCTGTTACGCACATTTCGCTTCTGACAAACCTAATAGACCCCTATACTCTTTTTTAGAGTACGGGGTCTAAAAAGTCGCGCACTTTGCTCTGATCGCAATTTGTTTGTTGTTGAAAGGAATTTAAATAAATTTTTTTATGTATTTTACAAACAAACATTTTTTACAATTTTCATGTTTTGTGGCTTTTATTTTAACGGCTTTATTTAAATTTTAATTCGTATTTGATTGTCTAATTCCTTGGCAAGACTCACACAAACACGCACACACATTCAGGCACATACAGATATAAAATAATAACAAAAACAAAAGCTTTTGTAAAATATAAACCGGTTGAAGCTGCGTCGTAGATGGCTTAGATCAGTTAGCGCCAATGCTGTGCTCTGCGAATGGGGGTGGGGGCAGAGAGAAAAGAAGAAGCAAGAGAGAAAAGGAGATAGCACAAAGATTCGACTTCACTTCGGTCAATTAAGTTTGAAATTTATCTTGTCTATTTCTTTGTTTATTCGCATTATGCATTTCTGCGAATGGCTGTGTAGACACACACACATACATGCACAGTCTGGCAAGCACTTGTTTGTTTATTAATTAGTATAGCAAGTGCATACTTCAAACATGTGTACATGCGTATGTAATACCCAAAGAAAGGACTTAAAAAAGCTCATACACACATACATGTGCATACACTACTTGTATTTGTGTACTCTACGAGTAACGGGTATAATAATGAGAAGAGAAGAAAAAAGAGTAGCAGCAGCATCGTCGTCGCAGTCGCAGCCGCAGCCGTAGTAACCGCCGCAATCGCCTTCACAGTGACAGTGACACTGGCCTGGGTCAATCACCTGGGTCGCAGTTATAGCCGCTGTCGCAGTCGCAGTCGCTGTTACCGTCGCAGTCACGAACAATAAAAGCAGCAAAACCAAACCGAAATTTTTGTTAAGCGCTCTCGCGCTGTATTTGCATTGCGACAAAAATAAAAAAATTACCAACAAAAATGTGCAAAAAAAAAGAAAATTAAAATACAAACAAATACAATTAACAAAAACACTCAAGTGTCGTAAAAGCTGTCGAGCACTGCAATGGCAGCAAAGGTAGACTGAGACGCAGATTATCAAAATGAATAGCACCAGCAACAACAACAACAAGAACAAAAATAACAGTAATAGTAACAACGAGAACAAAAGAGACAGCAACAACAATAACAACAGCAACTACACTGGCAAACACTGAGAAAATTGCTCTATGGCACTAAACAATAAATAAATTATATAATTTGTTGGCTCGCTTGTTCTCTGCTTTTGTCTGGCGCCCAATTCGCTCAAACACACATCCACATGTATGTATGTATATAATTGACACAGCTCATTTTAGATCTGTGCTCAACGACTTCTCTCAATTGCACCGTTAGCTCACTCTTATGTGACATTTGTTTACATCTATGGCAGAGCGAGATAGAGAGAGAAGACTAACTGCATGCCGCCACTCAATTCGAGAGCTTAACAAAAAAAGTCTATTAGCTCGAAGGCATCAGCATATTACGTATACGCCAAGCGCAACAGAGACACACCAACGCACACACAACTAACTTGTTTAACTGTGTGCGTGTGAGTCTGTGTGACGACTTATTTATAAATAGATCTAAAGATGTGACAATTTTTCACAGCGCATGATTGAATACTCGAAATATATAACTGATAAATCACGCAGCTGAGAATTGTGAGTTTTGCTGCTGTAACACCTGTTCCACAGATGCAAACAAGCCACACACACGCACATAAACAAACAAACATACATACATACACTTGGGATAGGCAGTGTCCTTCGAAAAGCAATGTAGGAAATTGCGCGCCATTTTAATTTCTTTCTTTTTCTTTATTTATTTATTCATTAGCTGTGCTCTGCGCACACACACAAACAAGACGCACCAACAACCCAAATGTATGTATGTGTGTGTGTGTAACATAAATATGCATGATATTCTCTCTCTCTCTCTTTACTCATAGCTGCTTGTGTTGGTGCTGCTACTGCTCTGACGCTGCTTCTCTGCTTCTGGTGTCTCGACCTGGCCTAACGACTGACTTGAGCACTGACAGCAAGGTTGACGGCGACGACATCAGGTGGTAGCTGCTGCTGGCAAATCGTCGTCGCAAAACCAAAAATAGCTTGGTACTCTCACACATACACAAACGCGCGCGCACCGATAGGAAGACGCAAGTACATGGTTAGCTTGTAGTTACTCAATTCAGCACGTTTTTTCTATGTTCCTGTTGTTATTGTCGTTACTGCATAACATTGTTTTCGTTATTAATTGTTAACACAGTGCTCGCCTGCAGTCGACGACGACAGCGTCGGCGTTGAGTATTCTTAATCTGTGATTGCAACAAAAAGTGAGCGAGCATTTGTCGTTGGCTGTGACCTCAGCGGCTGGAGCTGCTGCTGCTGCTGCTGCCACTACTTTTGCCGACGATTATGCCGACGTTGACTTGTTGTAGATCACATTGCAAAAGTTGAGTTCATTCAGTGATGCTGATAGTAATAACGAATTTATACGGGGCATCACGAGAATGTTCTCGATAACAAACGATTAAGCCGATCACACAGAGAGTAGGAATGGGGGAGAGAGAGCACTTTGGTTGAACTTGTATAAACAAGCTTATCTGCGTTTACAATTTGGCTAACGTAAAGAGAAGGGGAGGTAAGAAAGTTTGTGTTGTGCTTTTGGCAGCTGCTGTGACTGTGACTGCGAGTGCGATTATGCTGGTGTTAGTGAGCAGTTACTGCTCGTGTTTGTGTGTGTGTGTGTGTGTGTGGGCTTCACTCTCTTTACGCCCTACGCCTAACGCTCTGCGCTCTGATTTGTATGCGAGACGCTAAGCGTCGCGACGTCGCAGCTGCAGCGACGGCGGCAGATGCGACGTCAGCAATATTTTGTATTCGAGGAGACAACAAAAAATTAATACTAATAACAATAATAACATAAAGTTGTCTGTGTGTATTTGTAAATGTTTGCGTGTGTGTTGATAAAATGAATATTTTGCAACAAATGCGCTATGCTAATTATTATTAATATTAATAACTTTTTAAACGACGCAATGTCTCCATGTCGATGTTGACTTCAGCGTCAACGGCAACTTTGACGCCTCCGTCGCAGCGCTGATATGACACTTTAATAAGTCTTCAAAAAACAACTACAAAACCACACAACTAACAACAAAATCGAACGTAAATTAAATATAATAAAACACACACACACACAGGCACACGTACCTCTGGGACACGCACAGTAACAAAAACGAAAAATAAAATAAAACCTTGAAATCGACACAACAAAAAACACAAAAAAAAAAACTTTATTAGACTTTTAATGAGTGCGTTTTGTTCGTTGCCGTTGTTGTTGTTGTTGCTGCTGCTGCCTTTGCTGCTAATGTATGTACGTACGTTTGTATGTTTGAATGTACATATGTACATATACACATGCGTATATTTGTGAGGTTGTAGTTTCTTTTCTGTTTTTAATCTCAAGTTCTTCTTGTTTTTGTTGCTTTTACATTTCTGTTATTTTCCTTTTTTGCTATTTGATTCGATTTGTCGGCAGTCTTTACTGAAATTTAAGAAACTGCAGTATTTGGAACAAAAAATTTATGAAAAATGAAAACCGACTCAAATACGAAACGAAGTAACAACAAGCAAATCAACCTCAAAATTAAACTGGAAATTCATTAATATGTTAATTTCGCGGCTTGACTACCATACAAAATATTCACACACATACACACACACACACGCTTGTACATATTTATGTATAAAATACGCACATGGGCACGACAAGCTCGATTTATGCTTGTATGCAGCAACTTGCGTATGTATGCGTGTGTGTGTGTGTGCTATTGTTATGTGATGGAATGAAACAATTGTTTGCAACTCTTAATTTTCATTTTCAAATGTTCAAACCAAAGATGGCGTTATCTCCAGCTGATTTTCAACCCTCTCCAGACTCAATCACACAGCTGACTCACATATACACACACAGATACACATACACTCACAGTGTTTTATAGCCACACTCACTGACACTTGTTATATGTATGTAAGAAAAGAAAACAAATAAATTAGTTTGATCATTTTGTCAATCAAATTGTTGAGAGTTTTTCATTACGATTTCAATTCCGGTTCCGATAACGATAACGATGACAATAACGATATTGATTTTGATTCCGATTCCGATACCGTAATGTGATTTTTAAATTGTTTCTAATTTCTATACTGATTTCGATGTCTCATTTGAGAAGCGCGCAGCCACGAAACCGTAAACACGACAACAACAAACCAAATGACGACGAAAATGGCGATTATAAGCGAAACGCAAATAAACAGAAACAGAAACAGACACACAAACAGAAACTGAAACACAACAATTGAAACTGAAGCGAAGCCAGCTATCGAACGAACAAGCGAGCGAATGTTCGACGTCCGAACAAACCGCTACAGAAACAGAAATTAATTATATTGAAATCACAAACTAAACTAATCAGGCAAGCAGCTAGGCCGCTGCCGTTGTCGCTGCCGCGTTGCTGCTGCTGCTTTTGCTTTTGCTGGCCGTCGTCGGTCGGCTAGGGCGAACGAGCTTCAATCGTAGAAATGAGTACAAGTCAACAACCGAAAGAGAAAGAGAGAGCGAGAGCGCGAGTGTAAAGCTCAATGAGAGTGCGAGAGCATTATAGCGGGCGCTATGAAAATCTGAGTTACACCTACACAAAACGAGAGGGAGGAAGAGACCTTGACGCTGTAAAGCCTTGCCTAAAAGGATACTCAAAAAAAAAAAAAAAAAGCAAAGAGAACCAAAACACACTCAACAACAAATTTTGAAAGTCAATCGGGCCTCTTTATTTATTATATGTACATGTGTATGTACGTGTGCGTTGTGTTCATGTATGTATTCATCATACGTATACAATGTTGGTTTATATTTTTATTACACGCCAACAACTACGCAGCTGACTCGCAGTCGCCGCCAATTGGGAGAGCGTAAAAGCTTTTGCGATGGCAGAGCAAGCAGCGTACGCGTCAACGTCGCGTCAACATCACGTCACGTCGCGTCGCGTTGCTGTTGAGTCTACGAACTTAAAGCTGCTAGCTGCCTTTGCCCGCGTACACTTACACAACAACATGCTAGACATGCCAGGCAACAAAATTATAAACACGAATACACATTTATATATATGTACATATGTACATATATAAATGTGTATAGGAATTTTTTAATTAAGTTCTAAGCATCTAAGTGTTAAGTCCCGGTACTATCTTAACTATGCAAAATATTCTCCGCTACCTACAAGAATTACTTGTCGTCTGCTACTAACTCCAAACTGAGGCGAGCGTCGAAAACGGCGACGTCTTTTGACTCGGACTGTTGCCGACCGAGTTACGACTTGCGACTAACTGACACACGCAACAGCAGTGACACAGAGACAGCCACTCCAACCCAGGCAGTCATTCAGCCCAGAGTTGTCCAGGATGCGGAGGCGTTAATGTCAAACGGCTGAGACGGTTGCCAAAAAAGCTAAAGAAGCTTTTCGTCGTAGATGTGTGTGTGTGTGTGTATTTGTCTGTTTGTTGTGGATAAGAAGTAAGAATTGAAGCATAAGCTCTTGAGCTTTAACTTCATGGCGTATACGCAATATTTTTGAACTTTGCGCTCTTCGCTGCTGCTAAATGTTCTATGCCCCTTGCTTTGCGCACTTATTCGTGTGCGAAGGCAGTACGACCAAAAAACACAAATTTCGGAGTAAAATTTTCGTATTAATTAACAAAAAATAATTAATATTTAAATAAATAAATGGAGTGATCTCGTCTTCTTACTGATAAATATTAGTTGGTATAAAGGACAGACAACAACTTCGACAACAAAAATCTAAGTAATTTTCTGGTTTTAGATCCTCAGAACCAATTTCTTTTTTAGAGTGATATAGTAATAATACCCGTTACCAGTGATACTAAAAGGCATGTTTTAAAAGCTGGATTATTTTCAGTTGGTGAACAACCCAGTTCCGACCCCATACACTCCTGGACATAAAGAGGTATGAAAAATACATATTTTAGATGCCTGGTAGGTCCCCAGAAATTAATTTTTTTTTCTTTCGCATACTGTTTACACCTAAAATTATAATTCCCAAAATAATAATTGCATATAAAATCAAGGTAGAACAGCTACAGTCGAGCAAGCCGTCGGCAAAAGACCTTGTAGTCATTCTAGTGCACATTTTACCATAAAAAACAGTCGCCTGACGACTTTAGCATACCCATTACTCACTTTTAATATGTTATTAAACTGAAATTGAGTAATATTAGTTGAGCGATCGTAACCAAACTTACTTCACCAGGTTTGACAGCAATATGTCTCCAATATAACAAATCTATCAAAAATTATTTAATTGAATGGTAAAATACGCACTAGGATGATTATGGAGTCTTTTACGGTCGGCTCGCTTGACTATAGCCGTTCTTACTTTTTTGAAATCAAAGCTGATGATGGTAAGTATTAGGGGTACTCGTAAATCGAGTAAGGTTATTATTGAAAAAATCCGTAACTGAAGATCCTTTTCGCGGAACAATGAGTAGACAACAAGCAGTCAGAAAATCTGACTGAGGATTGGCGCGAAGTCAAAGCAGTACACAAATTATCTAAAGTACAAAAGTTTTTCAAATCTTTTTCTATGTTTTTTGATGTGAATGCTGGATATGCTCTTTAAAAATATTATTAATTTTTTTTTGTTTCTTACAAAATTTTCATTTAATTTAACATATTCCATTGAAACTAGTCTTTCACTTAATTTTCAGCTGATTTGTACACCTATGAAAATAAAGTTTGTAGTTTATCTTATATCGTTTGTGGAATTCCCTTAATATAATAAAAAGCATATTGAATAATGTTAATGTTTAACTTTAATGGTTATACAATTAATTACTTCGTTAAATTAGGAAATCAAGAACGAATATGATAACCTAACATTTATTGAAAATAATTCTTGTTCATAATAAATCTTAAAATCTATTAAAATTAAAGCTGTCAGTTTTATTAAAAAATTACAAAAATATAGTAAACAAGTAAGAAAGGCTACAGTCGACCGAGCCGACTATAAAAGACCCCGTACTCTCATAGTAGTTTGTATTCAATTTCAATTGAAATTAAAAAAAATAATTTAACAATTCGCATTGCCAGCATTCGAACCTACAACCTCAGACAAACTCTATCAGTTGCACCACGCGCCACTTTCAAGAATTCTCCGAATATCAGCATTTACATATTATTCATACAAACACACATTCGTTTGAAATTATATGTATGCATGTATGTATGTATGTGTGTATTCGGCGCGGCCAGCGTCTGCCGGCAGCGCTGTCGCCACAGCGTCTGCCGGCAGCGCTGTCGCCACACAAGCATCGAAAACGTTCGAACATGTGTTTGTATGTTTCTGTCTCGCTCTCGCGCGTAAGTGATATTGCAGTTAAATAACAAACTTTGTAACGCAGTAGCTCTTTTGTTAAAAGTAGTATGATGATGCCCCTTTCAGAATAGTTTGATTTTATATGTCTCTATACTTATGTTGAATTACAACACCCTACTATATGAATAAATGCCTTAAACATGGCATTAAAGTGAAAACGTTTGGTTAACCCTCAGGAGAAAAGGGGGCGTGGCAGCTCAAAATTTTTAATGGCATTGCATTAAGGGTGTCATTAGCAACCTGTTTACCAGAAATGGTGTTCCTAAGTGCCATAGTTACTGAGTTATTGGCCTAAAACTAAATTTTTTTCGAGGTGTGTCTGGTTTTTTGCTCATTGCGGGGGCGGTAAGGGGCGTGGCAAAAATTTGAAATAAACTTAACCTGCCTGGGTTAATAACGGACTTTCATTATAAATTTGGTGGCTCTAGCTTTTGTAGTTTAAAAGATCCAGGTGTTCATACGGACGGACAGACAGACGGACAGACGGACAGACGGACAGACGGACAGACGGACATTGCTATATCGACTCGGCTGTTGATGCTGATCAAGAATATATATACTTTATGGGGTCGGCCACGCCTCCTTCTGCCTGTTACGCACATTTCGCTTCTGACAAACCTAATAGACCCCTCTACTCTTTTTTAGAGTACGGGGTCTAAAAATATATATACTTTATGGGGTCTGCGAAGCCTCCTTCTGCCTGTTACGCACAGTTCGCTTCAGACAAACTTAATAGACCCCTCTACTCTTTTTTAGATTACGGGGTCTAACAAGAAAGAAAAGTACAGTCGAGCACGCCTGACCGTATAATACTCTCTCCATTTTTTCCCGATTAAATTATTAAAATCGGTATCCAGATATTACAATGTGTAGTACTTGCATTAAAACACGTTGAAACAAAAACAATCTAAGCAAAATCAAACATACATATGTTTGTTTGTATGCGAATACACATACTTTTGTATTATATGATGCATATATGTACATATGTATGTGTGTAATCGGCGCGGCCAGCACACTATGGGTTATTTTCACATTTTTCGAGTATTAACTAATTTTCTCAAACTATAAAAAATAAGTTTTAGCTTTAACGTATTTAGAACACTTCAAACTGTTATGATCTGTACCAAAAAATGTTATATAACAGACCACAGTTAAAGTTAACAGCTGTTAAAGTCAGCTGTTTTTGGCGTAGGAATGAGCTTCAAAATATCAACTTTCTGAAGCCAATTTTCAAATTGTTGCCATTCAAACTCAAAACAGTTTATTTACAAAAATCAAAAAGGATTGCAACCATATGGGCTTCTACCATATGCTGGTTGAATTAATATCATATATTTGTATGATTTCTATTAAAATTTTTCACAATTTGCTAATGTTCTCAAAAGTACTTGTCTTGAAAATAACATCAACTTTGCGGAGATTTATAAAAAGAATGAAGGGGAATGAAAGTGTACGACCAATTGTATGTCGTAGAGTCATTATTTCTATATTAAAAGCAGTTTGTCTAAAAGTGCACTTTTACGCACTATCGGCGCAAATTAACTTTTTGCAAGCGACTTTGACACTGAATTTATCGTTTTACCGTGCGCATAAGCGAAAAATATAAGAACCAAAAAAAATCGTATTGTTAATTTTTTAAAAATCATTGTTTTTATTAATGAACATAGTTTTATATTTATAGAACTGTATTTTAGTAAAAAAAAATTAATTAATTTTTAATTTAATTATATAATATAAAAAAAATCGTGGGCGTTAACACTCCCACATTTAAAAAAAAAAAAATGTCATCATGAACATGATAGTACCAAAAAAAAACCGTACCAAAATATCTAGCTTTGTTTAAAAGTTATTAATAAATACGCGAAAAATGGAATGCCGCCACACAGGTAGCGAAAACGTTCGAACATGTGCTTTTATGTTTCTGTCTCGCTTGCACTTATGTATTGATAGTGCGTTCAATTATTAATATTGTAACGCTTCTAGTTTTCTTGTTTATAGTCCGATTTTAATGCACCTTTCAGGATAGTTTGATATAGTTAGTCTCCACACGAGTTATAAATTACAATACTGTACGATAAGAACAAATGTCCTAAAAACATATTAAAGTTTTAAAATTATTTAATTTCTTGTGGCAAAAGGTGGCGTGACAGCTCAAAAATTTTAATGCCATTGAATTTATGCTGTCGCATCGAAAAAAAAAAAGATTCTTGTATTGACTGACTAAATATGTAATCGATTGACACCAAGCTTGAACTTGTAGCTCTTACCATCTCTGAAATCTGTTTGTTCATACGGACAGACAAGGCTACATGGACATGGCTATATCAACTCGACTTGTGACGCTCATCAAGAATATATATACTTTATTGGGTCTTCCACGCCTCCTTCTGCATGTTACATACTTTGCACAAACCCAATATACATACTCTTGCAGGGAGTATAATAAACTATTCATTTGCAGTGGGCAATGTGGAAATTTATCATTTTTCTCGGAAAAAACAAGTAAAAAAAGAAAAAACGGTTATCTTTGGCTCGCCGAAGACTAAATACCCTTGCAGTCATGAATATTGCATTAATTTGGTTTTAATAACCAGTTATTTCTATAGTACTTATATGATATAGTAGTCCGATTTAAAATTTAGTCACCCGATGGGACAATATTAGAAATTCATTCTGCGTGAATTTCGTTGAAATCGGTCGATAGGCACCGAAAATGTTCATACTAAGCATTTTCAACCGATTGTTCTTATGGGAGCTATATGATATAGTAGTCCGATTTTAACATATAAACTGCGTGCAGAGAGAAAACAGATCTGTACCAAATTTCATTCAGATAGCTTGAAAACTGAGAGACTAGTTCGCATAGAAACAGACGGACAGAAGGACATGGCTATATATATGGCTATATATACTTTATGTGGTCGGAAACGACTCCTTCAATGCGTTACAAACTTCGTGACAAAAACAATATACTCTCTGCAAGGGTATAAAAAAGACTGCAGTCAAGCGAGCCGACGGTAAAAGGTGAGGATAGTTATAATGGTAAAATACATGTACTGCGTGATTTTGAGCACGATAGCCCTGATAGTTTCGAAGTTGTAGTGTAATGAAAATATTTCTTTACAATTGTAAATAAACGTAATCTGCCTGGCATATAGGCAGACTTTCGTTCCAAGTTTGTTGGCTCTAGCTCTTGTAGTCTAAAAGATCCAGGTGTCTCAATAAATTATTTTGATTAACTTAAAATCTGCTGAAAAGCGTTTTATTTTTTTAAATTAAACTATACTTATAATAAGTATTTTATACATTTTTTTATTACTAGTAATGACAAGAGCAGGAAAACTTCGCCTATGCCTCCCGCAGGACATTGAGCTCTTCGGGAATAGCATAAACGCGCAGCTGCTTTTCGCTCATCACATCCTGCAAGTTGCCCAGCTCCTGAGGCACATAGATAATGCCGTCCATGTAGAGTGCCTTGTCCCATGGACATTCGTCTAGCGCCATCAGAAGACAAGCTTTGCTACGCTCGAAACTGGTGCTTTCGTTTGAAAGACAGCGCAGGTAGCAGCGCCAGTATAAGGAGTTGCGACGCAGAACGGCATACTGTTCAGTCTCGGCCTGGGAGCGGTATCGATTTGAAGGCAGGAAAGCTTCAAACATGTTCAGCACTCGAATACGGACTAGATTTTCTAGGTGAGCCCGCTGTGCTAAATCGTCCCCTGCAAAAAATGGATCGTTGCCCATCGAACTGCTGGAGTTGATCTGTTTTAGGTAACGACATCGTGCTGCAATGACCATGTTGAGCAGAGCCAGGATGCCGGCCTTGGTGCGCACAAGATGTGTACGTAGTTTGTACCACGGCAGCGAGCTGAGCGTAGACCAGGACTGTAACATTACCAGGTTCCTTGGGAATTCCTTCAGCGATTGCTGAAGCAGTGCAACCAATTCCTTCTTGCCAGCGCGACAGCAATTCCAAGGAGATGGCAGCTGCATCATTACCAGCTGCAGTTCACGTAACTGTTCGCGCATAAAGCGAGATCGCGTCATTTCCACTCCGGTCTCCTGTCCTGCCTCCCCTTCTACATACGAAAAAATCGCCTGTTCAGTCATACTATTGAGCAAGTCAAGTACCTCTGATGATCGCCCATTAAGGCAGAGAAGTAAGCTATGGGCACGGAGCAGCAGCATTAGCTTATTTGGCTCAAAGTATTGCTCCAGTGGCATGGGTTCCGATGTCCTAAAGCATTCCTCATTGGCCATCTGAAATGCGTCGTTTAACAACCGATTGCTCTCAAGCATCACATCCTTTACGTCTGCCTTAAGGCTGATATTCGACGATTGCTGCATCACAAAGCAGCTGAGTATGTGTCTTGCCTGCTCGTGCTGTTTGCGGCTGAACAGCATTTCCGCATAGACCACATTAGTGTGCAGCAGTTCTACACTGTCGAGATTCGGGGGGAAACTTAAGATCTTCGTAAACATTCGATACTGGCTGTCGTTCTGCTTATCCCCGTCCTCTGCCGCCTCATACTCAAACATGCCCAGCTCGATGTAAAAGCGGATCACTGGACGATTGGGCTCAAGGCGAAGAAGTTGGCGTTGGCGATGACGTGAATCTCGCACGTAGTGATTAGTCGGCTTCCCGCTGAGCTTAAGGAGCACGAGACGCAGTCGCTCAAAGCGGAACCAGAGTATGATGAAAACAATGCGCTGGGACTCCTCTTGGGCATTCTTGCAGCATTCGCTGCACTGGAGCAGCAGGTTCCCGAGGCACTGTTCGTAAAGATCGCTACCAACGAAGTGAGGCATGAAGCTCGGACTTACGGACATTTCCCTGGCCAGTTGGAGCATGGCCACTGTGTATTGCTCGCAACGATCCTGGGCCATTAAGTAGCTATGCCGGTCACCCAGCGGAGCCAATAGCATTTCCACAGCCTCAGAGTCCCCGATTTGATCGATGCGAGCGGACAGTCGATCAGCCAAGCTATTGGAACGCACAAATGGAAGCTTGGTCAGTTGAATAGCCAGGAGCATAAGGTGAAACATTTTGTCTGCCGACTTCAGTGGATAAATATAGGGACTCACGTCCTCGGTGTATATGAACCGCTGTTGGTCAAGTCCAGCATTGACAGCCTCATCAAGGGAACCACGATGCTGTGGATATGGAAGAAAGTTATATGCTTGCCGCAAACGCTCAATGCGTGTCCAAATCTCTGGCATGGGCATGCCGGAGCGCAGCACAAGCTCTTCATATTCCACCAGTGGACGCTCTGCGGCTGCGCTGGCTTCCAAGCACTCAAATGTCTGATTTTGTGTGTTCAGTTCTAGGGCCAATTTAAGAAGCGCAAACATGCGATCGCAGTTCGCCGACTGACGCAGAAAGAGTGCACAATTGTGAAACAATTTCAGCATAAGATCATCCGTATTGGTATTCATGTCCATGTCCATATCCACATCCCCGTCATTCTGCCTGATATTCATGCGTCGCATGCACTGCTCGTAGATATGGAGCACATCGGGAACATTGCAGCGTGCCATGGTACCCTGAGTTGTCATGATCAGAGCCGTCCAAAGCGTGTATTCAAATGGATGACGCTCCAAGAGCTGCTCAATCCGCGTGGCCACCTTAAATAAAATTCTTATTAATTTTATTCAATAATATTTGATCTGATCTGTTACTTCGCTGTCTGGATAGGTGGAACTCAATGTGGACGCGTACAACTGCAGCAGACACTGGTTGCCGGGCAGATGCTGCAGTGCTTTTTCCAGCGTACGCAGCTGATGCTCAGCCACCGCCAGGCGATTGGTCTTGGACAGATTGTGACTGAGCAGGAGATGAAGTTCGGTCCATAGGGTTAGTTGCAGAGGCTGCTGGGCCAGAATCGTGTTCAGCTCCCGAATTCGGTCAAGGCATTTAGCATTCTCCTCCTCAGACAGTTTTAAATCTACTACGGGCACAGCTTCCTGGAAGTGACGAGAACTTCGCTTCCTCTTTTTTGATCTTTTTTGTACATGACGCGTTGTGTTTTTGTTGTCCGGTAAACACAAATTATTTTTTTTGTAATGTGGGTGCGATAAACGCGGCAAGGTGTCCATATCACGCATCCGTTGGTTTGGTTTTTTGTCGACGTAGAACTCCACCATGCTGTCAAACTCCAACTTAGGTGTATTCTGAGTTCCATAGGGACGATTGCCGTAGCAGGAATAGTCGTCTTCGGTGTCGGACTCGTTTTCAGTGTTGGTTTTGGAATCGATGTCACCGACCGCCGCCACAGACTCAGATATAGGCTGAGACACAGGCATCTGGTAGCTGGAATTCGTTTGCCATTTTTCTTCTATAAAACGTTTAGAATATTGTTAATCTTCAAAACACAAAATGAAACGCATTACCTATAGTTTCTGCAGTCCGCTTTGATTTGATTTTAGCACCACTACTTTTGCTATTTTTTTGGTCATCTCCGTAAGCAGGAAAAAGCGACATTTTTCTTTATAAGATGCTAAACTTGTTAATAAATGTCATTTATTAAATGACATCCTTCAACTAAAATATTTAACACTCCGTTTCGATATTTAAATAAATATCGATAGTCTCACAACTCACAATAAATACTAGTATCGATATTATATCCCGATATTCATCAACAAAAACAAGTTGGTAGTCCCTGCTCATGTTTTAACTTATCAACGGTTTATTTAAATGAAGGAGTGCATTTTTGATTCAAAAACATTTATTTAATCGATATTATTGCAAATATTACGATGAAGCTGTAAACACTGAATGCGATTATATCGATAAGTCGGGTACTCACGATATCGGTACAACAATTAATGGCCCGTGCGATATATTTCGAATCAATATTGTTGAAAAGGTGGCAACGCCGTTGTTTTGTCAAATTCGCTTATTGCTCGTGCCGAATGTCGGACACTTTCAACCAACTGCGGCCATTGAAATAGATTTCTGAAAATGTTCAAAAAGTATGTATAAAACAAGACGCTGGTCAACTGGCTAATAACCAATAACATTAAATAGATTCGAAGAAAAAGACAGTATCTCATCGATACAACAACTCAAATCTTCGGTACAGAAAGGTATACGTGCCAAACTATTGGAAGCGTATCCAAAGTTGGAGACTCACATTGATTTGATACTTCCCAAAAAGGATTCATATCGCATTGCAAAATGGTAGGTCATTAAATACTGCACACTCCACCAACTCGAGCGGTTATACCCATTCAATATGTCTTAGCCACGATCACATTGAATTGTTGTTAAATGGTGCCGGTGAACAGGTCTTCTTTCGCCACCGGGATGGTCCCTGGATGCCCACCTTGCGGTTGCTTCACAAATTCCCATACTTTGTGACCATGCAGCAAGTGGACAAGGGCGCCATACGCTTTGTCCTCAGTGGTGCGAACGTCATGTGTCCCGGCCTGACATCTCCCGGCGCCTGCATGACGCCGGCGGATAAGGGTACAGTCGTTGCAATTATGGCCGAGGGCAAGGATCATGCGTTAGCGATTGGCCTACTAACATTATCCACAGATGATATGTAAGTGTCTGCCAATTGTTTGTTGTGTCCAATTAATAATTAATAATGCTTCACATCGAATTCTAACTCCCCCTTTCAGTTTAAAAGTAAACAAAGGCATTGGCATCGAGACGTATCATTTCCTCAACGACGGCCTCTGGAAATCAAAGCCCGTGAAGTAGAGTTACTCAACGCATGACAGTTTCGGAGCCGCAGCTGCACCCGACCTGCATTCGTCCTACGTAATTTTCGTCATTGTCATGAGAGCAAAGAATGAATGGTTTTGATATGCAATTCAAATTGTGTTTAATTTTATTTTTATTTACTGCGCAAGTTAATCTAAATATTTTAAAATAATTCGAAATACATATAAATTATTGCATTTGAAAGTGAAGTGAGTACAATTTCCAGTAACTACATGCGCACATCAACACGCGTTGCATAAACCACCTGTGGAGATTACCTGTTTGGCTTGTGGAACATTTTGGACATGTTGGATTAGCAATGCTAAACTGTAGCTTGGACGCGCGTGGTACCTCAAATCCGGCTCAGGAAATGCATCCACTTGTTAGGCAGTACTGTTTTCCCCCCTATTTGTTTTGCCGGAATTAAAAATGCTCAGTATTGATTTTTCATACTTTATATGATGAAAATAAAAAAGGGTTGCGAAATCATAATATTTTTTCTGCTCCCGCTGCATAATCGAAACGTGACGTCACAAACGTTCACTCCCTGGATAGATAAAAGCGTATGCAATTTTATCAATTTTCTTAAAACTGCACATAAAAACTAATTACAACTTTATGCAATATT